>RXID01010938.1:0-600000 GCA_005019695.1 Trichopus zeylanicus subsp. travancoricus
CCCTACAGTTTTTATTTTCTAATTTCCTTTTCATTGTTAGTCTCAACATCAGATTTCCAGTATTTTCTTACATCGATGCTGAATTTGGCATTTTCTCATGCAACACTGTTGACCAATTAATTTGTTTCATTTGATATTTATGAAAAGAGGTTTAGGCACATTTGCTTTTTATAAGTATGTTATTTTCTTGTTTAGGAAAGCAATATTCTTCTGTTTCTGAAGAAATTTGTTTTTTTTCTCTTGATTAGATCAACATTTTGTCAAGTTTTGATGTTCTTTTTATGATGCACCATTTTATAACATAGCATAAATGTTTTTTCCTAGTTGTCTGCCTTGCTATATGGTATCGGACTAAATATACGGGAAGCTCATGTTTTTACAACAATCGATGGCTATTCACTGGATGTGTTTGTTGTTGATGGATGGTTTCATGAGGTAGGTTTTCCATGTAAATGCCTTGTATATACTAAGTTTCTCTGTGCTCTTTCTTCTGTCCAATTTGCACATATGTAAGTTCATTCAGAATGCAAGCTATGCCATTTTGCATTTTAACTAAAAACTGAAATGTTATTTCAGGTATAACAAGCTTATTAACTGATGCAGACCAATTAAGATAATCTTTGACAATATTTATATGTATCAATCATAGTTTTGATTCAAATCATGAATATGAAAATTGATACTGATTAATGAACCATGAGCATTGAACCATGATGTCATCTCTTTGTTCAGGCTTTATCTTTAGGCTTGTTATGTTCGACCAACCAACCATTTTACCCAGAAAAGCAACTCTGAGTCGGTAAAACCCCAGGAATTAACTTCTGTTGTTCACAATCTTCCATCTATTATGATTGTGTTTGGTGGTACACTGCAAATTTATAATCCGCTTTATGTTTCTTAACATGTTCCTTTTCTACAACAAAATTCCTCCCTTATTGTTTTGATATGATACTTGAGTTTTTGTTGCCTGCATGCCATGCAATTATTCATTGTTTCTAGTTGATATAGACATTACTCTTTAGCAAAGAACATTCATTGTTTTACAATCTTTTGATCTTGAACTACAACTATCTTTTTTTCTTACCTTCTTTATTCCATGAACCAATGCAGTACATTAACCAACAGGAAGTATCCCTTTTTCTTTGTGATTCCTTGTGTAATCTAGGGAAATTATGGTTCTTTTTCTCTTTTGGTAGGAATTTATCCCTCAAGTATAATCGAATTTGCATTTGTTTTATCAGGATACTAAGGATTTATCTAATAAGCTTGATTTTGCAATTGCTGCAAGTAAGGTAATACTCCTTCCTATTAAAGTATTTTGGTGTTTAAATCTCACACTACACTTTCAATAATGCATAAAATCCTTTTGTCTGATTTTCTTGTGTATCAAACATTTGAGTTTACCTGAGTATTTAAATCAGTTTGAGACTTGTGGAGTTGAACTTCTATTCCTCAATTTTAATCCGTATGCAAGCCATGCAAATCATGCAAAATGCCAACGTGTCTTGATTTTTTTCCCTTCAAGGAGATATTCTAATGCTAATCAGTATTTCTGCAGTTTTTGATAAATTATCATCACTAAACGTTGTCTGTTACATCTCATACCTATATCTTTGAATGCTTAGTTGGACCTTAATACTCATTCCTTCTGCTTGCCATTTTGGGAAATTGTAGGAATTGTGGTCCAACCCAAATCATGCTTCAGACATAAGCAAGATGCTGGCTTGCAGAGAGAAGATACTATCGGGGAAATATGAAATTGGTGATTGGGAAATTGATAAGAGTTTGCTGCAAATAGAAATGAAGATTACATCTGGATGTTTTGCAGATCTGTGAGTTTTGAAATAGCATAGCCTGATACATGCATTTAATATTGTTTTGTATGGTTCTCTTTTTGCAAATACATTTTTTACTCTGGAACATTTATGCAGGTATCGTGGAACTTATTTGTGCTGGGATGTTGCTATTAAAGTTCTGAGACCTGAGCATCTAAGTGAGGATCGGGCACTTAAAGAATTTGCTCAAGAAGTGATTATCTTAAGGTAGAAAAACTTAAATAATTAATCTGGTCAATCTTTCCAAAACATCTTTTCCTCTTTTTTTTGTAGTTTTCTTCTTATCATGCTGTTTCGATGACTTTATAGTCTGGTTTGTTGCTTAGGGAAGCAGAACACAGGAATATTGTTCGTTTTATAGGTGCATGGGCAAAACCACCACTGATCTGCATATTAACAGGTGCGGTTCTGCTGTTTTATCATGTTGCAGATGTAAAAGAATTATGGTTGCCATTCTCCATATTTTTTTATTATGTGGATTTTGATCTTCCTTTTGGTTTGTTGTAATGTCATATGAATCTTGATGATATTTCTGAAAACGCTCTATATGGTATTATGAGTTTAACTAAAAAATGGGTAACTATAAATTATTTTTTTTTTAGCAATAATGGGTTACTATAGATGCAAGACTAAAGGTGACCTTTCCAATTACATTCATGTGTGGACCATGTAATATTTCTGTGTTTTCTACATTTCCGCAGACGTTGTTGAGTCTTTTCGTGTAAAGTTATTCTTGGATATGGTCCCCACTTCCTAGACTAGATAAGTAGCTGTGTAGTAATGGCAATCTCCAGAGTAAGTTGTAATGGTACCCCATTTTATACTTCAAGAATGATTACTGCTACATTTTTTCTTTTGGAATAGACCTTACACGATGATCTGAAAATGCTAATTTGTTAGTCATTATCTGAAGCAACTTAAACTGGTGAGAGCTGAACTGCAAGACTTAGTTTAAATGGAACAATTTGTGTGACTATCATTTGTTATGGCTCATTCTTAAGCCGCTATTTCAATTCTTGTTTTATTTTGGAGAATTAGAACATAGGATTTGGGCTGGTCTACTTTGGAAAAAGTTGCAGCAGACAGATAAGTTCAAAAAGAGTGTGAGTTCTGGGACTTCACTCAGATGTATAGATCGGGCCGGTCAAGATGGCTATCTAATATTCTCATATTTTGGGCCACGGTCAATATTCGATTTGGTTAGAAATCTGTATATTTGATGATGTTAACCATCTACTTAAGAGAAAAGGCAGGCCTCAAATTGAAGTGGAGCAGTTTGAACTTTCTCCCAGAAGTTGCCAGTTTTTAAAATCAAGTCTCTGTTTGCCAAATAATGGCATAGGGATTGAGAGGATTACTTTTTTGTTCAGGTGTTATAAGCATGTTCTTGGTTATCCCACTATGACAATGAGAATCAATTACTGGTCGTTGATAATATCTCGACAATACATTGCTTGCAAAAAGGAACCACCATATCTTTGTCAGTTATATATGTTAACTACATTCTTTGTTCCCAGTTGTTGATTAGCTTCACCTAAGAACATCTACTACTAGACATTCCAAATTTAGGTTGGATGCTGCTTCTTGGAATTCCAAAACTGTATTGATTTACATGGCCTATGTTCATGATGGAAATGGTCATGTACTCTCTAATTTTTATTTTGTATCTAATTGCTAATATAGTTCTTTATAGAGTATATGCCTGGAGGAAGTCTGCATGATTTCTTGCGTGATCATAATCCCCTCGAGCTCTCCATGCTGCTGATGTTTGCAATTGATATCTGCCAAGGGATGAACTATTTGCACCAAAAAGACATTATCCACAGGGATCTGAAGACTGCTAACCTGCTTTTGGGTGCTGACCAAGTATGTATCAATCCAAATACATTGTGAAATATTAGATCTGTGGATGGATACAGAATCAAACACTGAGTGATGCTACATAGATATTAGATCTGTAGATGGATACAGAATCAAACACCGAGTGATGCTACATGGTTTTTGATTTTGTTTGAGTTGGTTCCATATGACTTGCAAAAATTTTTGGCTAAAAAATTTGATGTGGTAATGCATATCCTCTGCAATAGTTGTACTTCCTCTGTTGGTTGTGGATTGGTGTAGGCTTGACCAGGCTTTCTGTGTGCCTGCCTAACAGGAGAGTTTTCTTGGTTGAAAAAATTTGGATGTCTTTTAAACATGTGCCATGAGTAATTTTCTTCTTACAGTAAGTGCCTATGTCAAAGATTCTGATATCTGACATTTAGACAGCAAGATATGACATGCTCAGTGGAATGACTGTAATTCATCGAAACATGCAAATCATGCAAAGAGTACATGTTGGGGATTAGTTTGGTGTGACGAGTGTTGAAGGTTAGAGCCATAAAACATATGTGAAGAAAATTTTCTGCAACACTATCAGATGTGTTAGCTGATGTATAGGGTTCAGAAGATGGTCATGAAAGCTGATGAACATGTTGACATTGTGGTAGGGAATAACAAGCACAGAATAAATGAAAGGAATAACTAGAACTATCACGAAAATAATTGAAGGGACTAAAATGATAATATTCATGATTTACCATAAAACAGAAACTACAGTAATGGAGACATGGAAATGAATTTGATGTAATCCACAACATTGCTACTCCTGTTTGTGCAGAAGGGTTGGCAACATGGGTGCTAAAAATAACTGGGATGACAATTGTGGGGAGAATTGGACAGTCGTATGCTTATGACTCTTGCAGCTTTCATGTGATTATGTTTCTTTTCTGTTCATAACTTGGGTTCCAGCTGTCTGATGAATAATCTTAAGATACATATATGGCAGTAACATAGCAGGAAATTTGAAACTATGTTGGTGTTGCAAATGTTTTTGAAATTATGGATGATCCGTTGAAGTTCTGACAGTTTAATGAATAGGTACTTTGTAAGTTCTATTATTTATGTTTCTGAAAATAAAATATGTTTCCATTTTTGTTAGGAAGAAAGGGATATTTCTCTGATGTTTATAGTTGAAAATATTTGATTCATGGTTTTGGTATGTTTTCTTTCTAGAAAATTATCTAAAGTTAGTTCATCCTAATGGAATCTATTTGATGTTTTATGTATATTTAGGTTGTTAAAGTGGCAGACTTCGGTGTGTCACGGTTTGTACATCAGGCTGAGCCTTTGACAGCCGAAACTGGAACATACAGATATATGGCACCTGAGGTATTTATTGGTTGTAGAGATGGACTATATTCTATTTAAATTTCTCTCATAAAAAAGGCCTTGTTTTATATTAATATTCAGTAGCATTAGAATTTGTTCTGAAGTATATGTCTGATGTTGACACTAAATGAAGGGATTTTTTAACTGGGTGTACAAAAATTGAAAGAAGCTCCTTTCCAGAACTAATTTTCTGGTCCTTTCAAATTTGGTTACTGCTGTGTTCAGCAAAACTTCACAAACCTTGCTAACACATGTTGCTTTTCTTGCACATTCATGGGTTTCTTTATCAAGATTAACATATTAAGAACCAATTTCTAGCTAGATACCTTGCAACATTTTCGTGGTTGTAGAAATTTATGTCTACTAGCTTGGTCGTTTTTGCTTGAGATGCAAATACACCGCCACTTAAAAGTGTACCAATCAACAAGGCATAGTCAAGAGGCTTCTGGTTGGGTTTGACCTGCACATGATTTGTGAAATTGACAGTAGTATGGGTATCTTGCAAACATCAGCCTGAAGTTTCTATCATTTACTGAAGATTTTCATCTGAACAAAAAGCCAATATTGTAGATGCATTTTTTTAATACGACACTGCTCTCCAGATTGTCCAAATTTTATTCATATGTCTTGAGGGTATGACAATATCTTTGTATTCTTCCACTTCTGTTCTAGATTACTAAACATGAGCCATATGACAAGAGAGCGGATGTTTACAGTTTTGGTATTGTTCTATGGGAGTTGATGACTTCAAAGGTACACAATGAAGCTGACTCTGTTTTAATGATCATCAGACCATGTTTGTTTTGAGTGTGAGGTGAATATTAATGCGTTTGGCATGTAGGTCCCGTTTGGAGATATGAATCCTGTGCAGGCTGCTTTATCAGTGAGAATGGTATTTTTGGCCATCCATAAGCAGTCAATATGACGTGCGGATTTGTTATAAAATTTAGCTGAGCCAAAAAAAAAAAAAAAAAAAATCCTTTTAACCAATTATATTGTTGCATGGTTTGCTGTTTACTAGTGGGAGATTTCTTTCTTGCTGTTGGTAAATATTTTTATTTTCCTGTTTGCATTCAAACAGGGAGGGCGGCCTGAAATTCCAGACAACGGACACCCATTGTTGCTGGACTTATTGCGCAGATGTTGGAGCGATGATCCTGCTGCACGCCCTTCCTTTGCGGAGATAATCGATGAACTTGAGCCACTCTTGAACTAGGACGAGGTACAATGCAATTGTTTTGTTTGATCGAAAACCTAACTATGATAAAAATGAGTTATTTTTGAAGAGTTGTAGCTTGATGCCTAATTGGTTATCTAATTGTTTTAATAGGAAGCAAGGAAAGCAGCCGAGAAGAAAAAGAAGAATGAACAAGAAAAATCAAATACACATTGGGGACATTCACCTCTGCATAGTGACAAACTTCACCATCTTCATTTTTTGAGCACTAGGCATTGCTAACATAGCAATTTTTTTCTTCTTTTTTTTCAAAAAAAGGTTGATAGCGTCTGTCACTGGAAGTACTTCCTTACAACCAAAAAAAAAAAAAAATACCGCACAGCTACACACAGTATTACAGCATTTCAGTGTACACACAGATAATCCATAAATGCATAGTCTCCGATTTGACCTGGCCTTTTCGCCTCTCGCTTTTAGTTCCAGCAATTCATTTGTTAAAATGGAGTTTTATGAATGTTGAGGCCTTGGCTGGTTGTTTGATCGAGACTTTTTTTGCTGGATGGTATCTCATCTTAGTTGATGAGTAGTTAGTCTCTATCCAGGTTATCCTGTTGCTTTTCTGTGCAATCTTTATCATGTTGCAGGTGTTCTTCCCGTGACCATCACTAGTTGAACTCCTGCATTGTGCGTTCGATCAGGGTTCGTTCTAAACCTTGCTCCAGTGGGAAAAAAAATAAACAACAAAATAATGATTGGAAATGCGAGATGTATAGTAAAGACGCATATATTGAAAATTTCACTCTGAACAGGAAGCCACGCTTCATTACAACTTTATTTTAATTTTAACTCTATGCGGTGTGGGCAATCATTTATGTATTTATGTATTTATTATTCTTTATGCTCTGCTGCATCAGAGGGACATGAAGACGTCCGGGGACTCTAGTCATAAGGAGTCCCTGCCGATGGCCGCTCAGGAATGTTATAGTACAGTGGCGGCGGCGGTAAATGGTGGGCTGGCGCTGGTGGAGGGCGTCCGTCATGGATTGGAGGTGGCGGGGAAGGATAGCTGCCCGACGCTGGGGACGGAGCCGGCGGTTGGCGATTAGGTGTAGGTTGTGCTGGGTAATAAGGAGCAGAATCTGGCGGTGGCGGCGAGTAGTATTGGTTGTATGCTAGAGTCGGGGATACTTCTGGCGGAGATTGTACGGGCGGTGGGACGTAGTGGGCATGTGGAGCGTGGTGGGAATGGTAGTGTCGGTGGTCTTGGTGAGGTGGCGGCGCTTGGCGGTAGCGGTGGTGGTGGTGATAATGGTGGTGTTGGTGTGGCGCAGGAGCAAGAGGATGGTACTTTAGGTTCGGCGCCGGTGCGGGATAACTGTAGTGGTATCGAGAGGCATCTGAAAGCGCTGCCATGAGTACAACGACGAAGCTGATGAGTTTCAAGGCCATTGAGATCTTCGTGACTAAGCTCGCTTTACAACGGGGGATGTGCTGCTCTCCTTATATAGAGGCGTGGCAGGGTAAATGTCAGGTTCGAATCTCAACTTGATCGCGGATAACGGGTTCGGGTCCAATGAAAGCATTTGATTTATTCAGCGAACCGTACAAGACGGACAGAGGACTTTCGGAGCCTCCGGGTTGTCGTCAATCGGAATTCTGAACCGTTTCGAGGAATTCCGAGGTTTGTGGTCTTCGGTCTTCCTATTTTTCGTTTTTTTTCCTCTTTCTTTTCCCTTTTTTGCCCTTTTTTTTGTTTTAGCAAAATGGATTATACTTTTAAGCTCTGCTTTTTCTTATTCTAATTCCAGCTTTTATTTTTGTTTGATTTCTTGGTGACGTGGTGACCGGGAGCGGTGGAATTCAAAGCTTAGCATTTATATCAGATTGTTCTTGCTCCATCAATTTTGGTGGTCGTCGAATTTGGTCACCGTCGTTTATGTATGATCTCTTCAGTAAAAAGTTATTTTTAGCTCTTCGGTAATTTTCATAATGGAAAACAAAATATGTTTTTTAATTATTGATGGAATTTAATTTATCATTAATTAATAATGATAGGCTTTCTGATATATAAAATATAAAAACTATAAAAAATACCATCGGTAATTTTTTGGCGATGATCTTAATAATTATTTTGCTTTATAATAACCACATAGTAACATGAGCAAATATTTATATAGATAATTTTAAATTTCATAATTTAAAAAATTATTTAATTCTCTATTTGGATGCCTAATAATTTTAAGGATTTTTTATATACATAGGCGTAAATATGCAAGATTACGTATTTCTATTTGAGCCGCAACCACAGAGCAGCAATCCAACATAACTTTGGGCTCCTCTCTCTTCCCCAGCACAAGCCCCTGGCGCTCCTTCGGCTTCTTCCCCCTATGGCGACGGCTTCACCGTCGACATCCGCCTCATGGCGTCACCGGGGAACACGGTGGCGATATGGACTGCAAACAGAGACCAAGCTCCCATCTCCAAGGACGCCGAGTTAAAGCTAACAGAGGCCGGCCTCCAGCTTCTCCTCCCCGCCGGGGAAGGCGGGACCGGCCCATCTCCGAGACCGCCAAAGGCGGCAACTCGGCCTTGGCTGGTTCAATGCTCGACTCCGGCAACTTCGTCGTCTACAATTCCAGCCACGGTGTCCTCTGGCAGACCTTCGACTACCCGACCGACACGATCGTCAAGGGCCAGGCACTGACTCAAGGCAGGAGGCTCGTCTCCGGGTTGTCGGAGACGAACCACTCAAGCGGCAAGTTCCGGTTGAACATGCAAGAAGACTCGAACCCCGTTCTGTATCCGATGGATACCACGGACGCGTACTGGGCTTCCGTCACCTTCAACAGGGGACCATATGATAGCTTGAATCTGGACGGAGACGGCCGCTTGTGCCTCTTTGGAAACAACACAGCAGTGAACCTCGCGCAGGGTGAACGTCCGGCGAACAGAGTAGTAATTCACCGCGCCAGGCTCGAGCCCGGGGGATTGTTTCAGCTGTACTCGCATGACTTGCAGACGAATGCTTCAAAAACTCTAATCAAGTTCCCATCGGACAATTGCCACGTGTACGGCTTCTGTGGCGAGAACAGCTACTACACCTTCATCGATATGCAGCCGGCGTGCCTGTGCTTGCCCGGTTTCCACTACGTCAATGCCGGAAGCACGCTTAGTGGATGCAAAGCAAACTTCACCAGCAATGGCTGCTCATCCGCTGACAATTATACTATTCAAGCTCTAGAGAGCGTCGTCTGGGTAACTGACCCACAGAGGATGGTCGCCATGTCAAGCCAGGACGAATGCAGCGATGCTTGCTCTAATGACTGTTTCTGTGATGCCCCGCAGTTTAAGGACAACGATTGCAAGAACCTGACGTTTCCATTGCGATTCAGGAGGAGGGACACGGGACCCACTGTCACCTTTGTGAAGGTAAGTAGCAGGTCCGACAGCCTGAACAAACCTGTTCCTTTTACTGTCGCCAAGGAGGAAGTCTTCCTTGAATCTTCTGATTCCGTTCATCGCAACTGCGTCGATCTTGAGCTGATCGTTGTCTTGATTTTGATGATTTTGATCGCCTACATACATCAGGTCGGAAGATATAGAATGATGTTGATCAGAGGCAGAGAGCTCTTGTCCGGGGAAGAGGCAGGGTTGGTGCTGAGATCCTTCTCTTATAGCGTGCTACGGGAGGCCACGGGTGATTTCAAGAACGAGCTTGGCGGGGGTTCGTTTGGAACAGTTTACAAGGGGAGACTGGCGAGCAGCACCGGCGATACGATTGCAATTGCAGTGAAGAAGCTGGAGAGATTGACGGAGGACGGTGAGCGAGAGTTCCAGATAGAGATGCAGGTGATCGGGAGAACACACCACAAGAATCTAATCCGACTGCTTGGCTTCTGCAATGAAGACTCGATCAGGATGCTCGTTTACGAATACATGAGCAATGGCTGGCTCGCTGGCCTCATCTTCCGCGGCCAAGACCGGCCTTCCTGGCCGGAGCGCTTGCGGATTGCGCTGGACGTCGCCAAAGGAATCCACTACTTGCACGAAGAATGCGAGACTCGCATCATCCACTGCGACATAAAACCAGAAAACATTCTCATGGACGAGAACTGGTCGCCAAAGATAACGGATTTTGGGCTGGCGAAGCAGGAGGACCCGGTTCTTCGGCCTGCAACGAAGAAGGTCATGGAAGGTTGCGTTGAGATTTCCATCCCTCCATTCCTTAGCGCTTAGCTGCTAGAATTTAAATATTTAAATATTCTCAAGTTTTAAAATTTTGGATTTAGATGATCTGATAATATATTGTTTTATAAAATATATAAATTTAAAATTTGGTGTTTATTTTATTAGTCAATTGTATATAATTTTTAAAAATTTTATTAAATTACATATTTCTCTTTTAAACTTAAACAATTACATATAACTCATTAAAATATTGTTAAATTATATATTTTTCTTTTAAACTTAAAAAATTACATATAACTCCTTGAAATCTTATTAAATTGTATATTTCTCCTTCAAATTTGAAAATTTATATATAACTCCTCGAAAATTTTTCAAATTATATATTTCTCATCCAAATTAAAAAATTAAATATTTTTTGTATTATTTAATATGTTATAAAAATTTTATTGAGTATATATTTATCATTAAAATTAGGAATATTTGGAGAATATATTTGTTTAACATCATTTGGATTGAAGTAAAAAAATGAAAATACCCCTTATTTAGTTAGAGAATACTTTAATAGTTAAGTCATTATTACAAAAAAAAAACTCTTTCTTTTTTAGTTAAAGGGTTAATCTTATATTAAATTTTAATCTAAGATATAAGCTAACTATTTTTGCCCTTTAATTTAGTTTAAAACTATTTCAATCCAATCTCAAATTAAATTCAAACCCGAAATATAAATTGATAATTTTGTCATGATCTAGTTTAAACTAATTTCAATATAATCTTAACTAGAATTAGGATTCAATTAATGTCATATTTAAGGCTTGATATAAATTAGATCTGGAGTTTTTTTTATTTATGGTTTCTATTACATTAATCTACATCTCATCAGAAAATATTTTTATTTTTTCATTTTGATCTAAACGATGTCAAAACAATATATATATATTTAAATATTATTTATTCTAATGATAGATTTACATCCATTTTTTTTCAATATATCGAATAACCAAGAAAAAAATTATAATTCTTTAAAGTTTAAGGAGAAATATGCAATTTAAAAAATTGTTCAAGGAGTTATATATAATTTTTCAAGTTTCAAGCAAAAATATACAATTTAACATGTTTTCAAAAAATTATATGTAATTTTTTGAATCTAGAGGAGAAATATGTAATTTAATAAAATTTTAAACAATTTATATATAATTAATATTTTATTGAACTTATAAAATTTAAAGTTATACATATTATATTTAAAATAGAAGTTTTGTTATTAGAATGTTTGAATCCAATTGTGTTGTAGAAGAGAGAAATCCAAAAAAAATGGATCTCCTTATAAGTTCCCATTCCAAGAGGTGACGGAGAATTTGTTAGGAAAAAGCAACGAGAAATCAATACACAATTAAGATTTATCATAGATCAGAAATAAACAAAAAAAAAAAAATCCATGCAAATCAGGAAATCGAACTAAGCAGCGAAGGACTAGAAATCTCGGCACTCCCTTCCATCGTCAAGATCACTTGCCTCATTGTAGGGCGCAGAGCCGGGTCCTCCTGAATACACCACAACCCCACCTTCACCATCCTCACGAACTCCACCATGTCCACCTCCTCCCCATCAGCCACAATCTTCTCTGCCTCCCCCGCCGTGAAACACCTGCGCACCCACTCAGTCAGCATGATTTCATCCACTTCCGCCTCCAGCTCCATGTTCTTCCTGCAGCAGACAATCTCCAGCAGCACGACGCCGAAGCTGTACACGTCCGCCTTGACAGTGATCGGCGAGTTCTTCTGCCACTCCGGTGCCAAGTACCCCCTCGTCCCCCGAATCTTGGTGAACGTCCTCGTCTGGTTCGGCATCAGCAGCTTTGCCAGCCCGAAATCCGATATCTTCGCCGTCCATTTCTCGTCCATGAGTATGTTTTGGGGCTTTATGTCGCAGTGGATGATGCGGGCCTCGCACTCTTCGTGAAGGTAGTGGATTCCTTTCGCCACGTCCAGTGCAATCCTCACGCGCTCTGTCCAGGGAGGCCGGTCTTGGCCACGGCGGAAGATGAGGCCGGCGAGCGACCCATTGCTCATGTACTCGAAAACAAGGAGTCTCTTGGAGCCTTCGTTGCAGAAGCCGAGAAGTCGAACCAGATTCTTGTGGTGGATTCTTCCGATAGCGCGCATCTCTGTCTTGAACTCTCGATCGCCGTCCTCCACCACCTTTTCCAACCGCTTCACGGCTACGGTCCTTCCCGAGAAGCTCCCCTTGAACACTGTTCCAAAGGCACCCTTGCCAAGCTCTTCCTTGAAATTGCTCGTCGCTTCTCTCAACTGGCGATACGAGAACGACAACACGGCCGTTTCGTCACTCAGGCGGAGCTCTCTCCTTCTGAAACGCTTCCAGGCAATCCAAAAGAGAACAAGAATGAAAAGGAAACACGAAGCAGTAGCTAAGAAGACAATCCCAAGACGAGGAAACGACTGCTTCTCAAATCTTTTGTTCGGAGCTCCGGCGGGGATCCGGATTGGATTTCCTTCGCTGCTGTTGCTGTTGCTGCCTAATTTCACGAAGGTGATGGTGGAGTCGCTTCGATCTCTTCGCCCGTATCGCAGCGGAAACGTCTGCTTCATGCAGCTTCGATCCTTGAACTGAGCGGCGTCGCAGTTGCAATCAGCTAAACACATGCCTATGCATTCTTCTTTGCTCACATCCGGCTGCGGTAGCCCCACTTGGTCCAGCAACCACACGACGTTCTCGAGAGCTTCAACGGCATCCTCTGTGGTGTTAAAACAACCAGTGCTGGTGAAGTTTCTTTTGCATCCAGCCAACATGTTCGCTGCGTCGATGTAGTCGAAGCCCGGCAAGCACAGGCACATCTGCTGCTCCTCGGTAAAGGTGCAGTAGCTGTTCCACCCACAGAATCCCTTCACCGTGCACTTGTTATCAGAAGGGAACGCTGCTAAAACTTGTGTGTCGTTTGTCTTCAGATCATGAGCGTACAATCGAAACACTCCGTCGGGTTCGAGTCTCGCGCGATGGATTAGTCCTCGTCTGCTTGAGTCGCCCTGCGTTAGATCCGAAGTTATGTTGTCTCCGAAAAGATACAGACGGCCGTCGTCATCGAGGCGCAGGCTACGAAATGGTTCCATGGAAGTGCCGGAAGACCAGTAGGAGTTGTCGGGGGCGGCCTTCATCTCGGCCGGGTACGACACGAGGTTCCCGTCTCCTTGCATATCGAGGCTGAACCGGCCACTGGAGTGGTTTGTCTCCGACAAGCTGGAGACAAGCCTATTGTACTGCTTCAGCTCCTGGCCTGCCATGATCGTGTCGGTGTGAGAGTCGAATGTCTGCCAGATAACGTTATTGCCGGAGTCGAAGATGACGAAGTTTCCCGAATCGAGTACTGAAGCAGCGAAAGCCGAGCCCGAGCCAGCACTTGAGGCCTGGAAAATGATCCGATTCTCGCCTTCGAAGTCGGGGACTAAGAGGATGAGGCCGGCGTCAGTTAGCTGTAAGTTTGCGCCCTTCGAGACCGGCGGTAGGTCTCGGTTGGCGGTCCATATGACTGTGGTGTTCACGGTGGACACCGTGAAGAAGACTCCGACGGAGAAGCTGAGGCCTTGTGGGTAGAAGCCGAAGGCGAAGCGGCCGGAGGGGGAGAGCCATGAGGAGGGGCTTGTGGTGGCAGAGAGGGTGGAGCCCAAGCTTATGTTTGAGTGCTTTGGTGTTGCAGATTCCGCTGCAATTGTGGACATGCAAATGAGGAAGAAGAAAGAGAACATGTGGAGTGATAGCGAGATCACCTGCGGAAGCGAAGATTGTAGCTGAATTATTGATCAGCTTGTCGATCAAATAAATGGAGTGGAGAAGTGGTCTTCTGTGGATGACTGACCAGAAGAAAGCGCGCACGTGGTTGGTGAACGTTGAGGACAGAGTTAAGTCGAGAAAAGTCGCGCGAGTCGGAGGACGAAGCTGAATTATCTATGGATTTTAGTTATGTAATAAGTATTTTTAAAATTTTTAAAAAGTTTTATATTTTCTCCTATTTGTGTATCAAGTCAAATACAAGGAGGCAAGTCCTTCTGACGTTGACGACGGGTCGATGTGGGCTTTGGCGACTTCCGCGGCAGAGTACATGACTGGCTTTGTGGCTTGACTTGACTTGACTTAATTAACAAAAATTTCTATAAACAATAAATTTATACTATTACAAGTATTTCTTATTTTTTTTATTTCATTTCCTTTTTTTTTTTTTTTTTCCCTGATCCCATCTTTTTTCGTTTCAATTAAAGCTCAAAAATAAGAAAAACAAGGAAGAGGACGCCATAGAAAGGTGATGACAGCAATGGCATGCGTGGCAGTGGGTCACTGGGGGCGTTCGATTTGGGGCTACCGCGGTTGGGCTAAGCCATATTCACAGCCAAATTACTGAAATATCCCCCAAACTCTTTACATTATAAATTTAAGGGATAATTACGGTGACCCCGTAATTAGCCTTAATTACGATTAATCCCCGTAATTTTCGTAATTACCCTCGCCCCTCAAATTGCCGATATTTACCCGCTGATTGTAATTTAATCAAAATTTTGCCAAAAAATTTCGATTTTACCCCCCCATTATTTTTACACATACACCCCTAAAAACTTATTTTTTATATCTAAACCCCGGATTTCGGAATTTTGCAAATAACACCCGAAAAAACTCAGATTTACAAAAACGTCCTCCAAATTCGAATATTTGCAAATAAACCCCCGGAAATTATTCCGATTTACATAAAAGTCCTGGAAATTCGGATTTTTGCAAATAACACCCTGTCGCGCGGGCGGGAGCGGAGGAGTGAGGCCGGCAGGGCGGCCGGGGAGCGGAGTGGCGGCCGGCCGGCGGCGGAGCGGAGCCGGAGCAGGGCGGGCGGGAGCGGAGGCGGGGCCGAGGCCCGTTCCGCCCCCGCGTGCCGGGGACGGCGGCCTTGGCCTTGCCGTCCTCGCCCGCGTGCCGGCGCGCCGCGGCCTCGGCTCCGTCCCGGCCGCGGGGCCGGACACGGTCTCGGCGTCCGTCTCCGCTCCGCGTGCGGGGCCGTCCGTGGCCGCGTGCCGGCAGGCCGTCCGGCGCTCCGTCGGGCCTCCGGCGAGGGGTGTATTTGTAAAAATTAGTTTTAAAAAACATTTAGAGTTATTTTTTTAAAAAAATTTAATGGTCTATTTTTTAATTTATAAATATTAAATTTGTAATTATAAATATAAAAAACACTAATGTTTTTTTTGTAAAATTTTATTTAAAATATGATTAAAAATATAGATTTATTTATAAAAAAAATATTGAAGGGGTCTATTTGTAAATGTACAACATGAAACTTGTAATTTTAAATTTTAAACTTTAAAACCTTCGATGACTTATTTATAAAATTTATTTATAAAATAAAAAAAATTTGAACGTATTTATAAGAAAAATATTAAAGGTGGTCTATTTTTAAATGTAAAAATGTAAAAATTAGTTTTAAAAAAATTTTACAGTTATTTTTAAAAAAAATTTGAGGGTCTATTTTTTAATTTATAAATATTAAATTGGTAATTATAAATATAAAAACACTAATGTCTTTTTTGTAAATTTTTATTTAAAATATGATTAAAAATATAGACTTATTTATAAAAAAAATATTGAAGGGGTTTATTTGTAAATGTACAACATGAAACTTGTATTTTTAAATTTTAAGCTTTGAAACCTTTTGATGACTTATATGTAAAATTTATTTATAAAATAAATAAATTTTGGACGTATTTATAAAAAAAAATATTAAATGTGGTCTATTCTTAAATGTAAAAAATAGTAAAAATTAGTTTAAAAAAAGTTTTACAGTTATTTTTTTAAAAAAATTTGAGGGTCTATTCTTTAATTTATAAATATTAAATTTGTAATTATAAATATAAAAAACACTAATGTCTTTTTTGTAAAATTTTATTTAAAATATGATTAAAAATATAGACTTATTTATAAAAAAAATATTGAAGGGTTCTATTTGTAAATGTACAATATGAAACTTGTAATTTTAAATTTTAAGCTTTGAAACCTTCGATGACTTATTTGTAAAATTTATTTATAAAATAAATAAAATTTGGACGTATTTATAAAGAAAAATATTCAAGGTAGTATATTTTTAAATGTACAAAATAATAAACTTGTAATTTGAAATTTGAAATTTTTAAACTTTCATTGTATTTCGCAAGGCAACGAGCGGACAGTGACGGCAAGCCTGCAGGGCAGCGACGGCAGCAGCTGCGCAGGGACCGACGGCGGCAGCGGCAGAGCACAGCGGCCGCGGCGACGCAGATGCGTTTAGGGCTACAGGAAGAAGAGGGTTATATAAGAAAGTTCTGGACTTTTTTGTTATTTGGAATAATTTCAGAGAGTTATTTGCAAAAATCAAAATTTCGGGGACTTTTCTGTAAATTTGAATAATTTCGGGGTGTTATTTACAAAAATCCGCGCCCGCGCCCGGGGAAGCAGGCGGAGGAGGGGCGCAGGCGAGCCGCAGCGGAGGCGGAGGCGGATCGCCGAGGCCGTTCCGCCCCCGCGTGCCGGGGACGGAGGCCGAGGTCTGCGCGCCGGCACGCGGGTGCGGACGGACCAAGGCCCGGCACGCGGGCGCGCCGCCCTCTGCCTCCGTCCCCGGCACGCGGGGGCGGAACGGCCTCGGCCTCGGCCTCCGCGTGCGGGCGCGCCGGCCTTGGCCTCCGTCCCCGGCACCCGGGGGCGGAACGGCCTCGGCCGTGGCCGTCCTCGCCCGCGCCCGCGTGCGGGCGCGCCGGCTTCGGCCTCCGTCCCCGGCACGCGGGGGCGGAACGGCCTCGGCCGTGGCCGTCCGCGCCCGCGTTTCGGCGCGCCGGCGCCCCGGCCTCCGCCTCCGCTCCAGCCGCTGGCCTCCGCCTCCGCTCCCGCCCGCCGGCCTCCGCCTCCGCTCCCGCCGCCGGCCGCCGCCTCTCTCCCGCGGCCGGCCTGCCGGCCTCCTCCTCCGCTCCCGCCAGCGCGACGGGGTGTTATTTGCAAAAATCAGAATTTCGGGGACTTTTCTGTATATCGGAATAATTTCCGGGGGTTTATTTGCAAAAATTCGAATTTGGAGGACGTTTTTGTAAATCTGAGTTCTTTCGGGGTGTTATTTGTAAAATTCCGAAATCCGGGGGTTAACTATAAAAAAATAAGTTTTTAGGGATGTATGTGTAAAAATAACGGGGTAAAATCGGAATTTTTTGGTAAAATTTTGATTAAATAACAATCAAGGGCTGTGGGTAAATATGGGCGAATTTGAGGAGATGGGGTAATTACGAAAATTACGGGGGGTTAACCGTAATTAAGGCTAATTACGGGGGGTCACCCGTAATTATCCCTTCTATATACAGTCTTGTTGCAACTATATTATTCACAAATAAATCAAATAAAACTTTTCTCAGATAGCTTGTCCTAGAGACATACCAAACTACCCTGACGAGAGTTTCTAGTAGGGGTGAGCAAAACCGGTTAACCGGACCGGTTTTGCTCATTTGAGAACCGGAACCGGATTCCGGTTCTCAAAAAATTGAGAACCGGAACCGTACCGGTTTGGATGAAGAACCGGTTTTCCGGTTCCGGTTCTAAACTGGTTCTAAAACCGGTTAACCGGATCTCTGACGACGCGACGACCGTCGAGGGCGAGGCGGCGTCGCTGTGAGCGCGGGGGAGAGCGCGAAGGCGAGGCGGCGTCGCTGCGAGCTCGGGGGAGAGGGCGAGGCCGAGGGCGAAGCGGTGTCGGCGCGTTTCTGCGAGCTCGGGGGCGAGGCGAGGGCGAGGCCGAGGCGGCGTCGGTGCGTTGCTGCGAGCTCGGGGGCAAGGCGAGGGCGAGGCCGAAGGCGAGGGCGAGGTCGAGGCGGCGGCGTCGGCGCGTTGTTGCGAGCGCAGGGTCGAGGCGAGGGCGAGGCTGAGACGGCGGCAGTGGCGCGTTACTGCGAGCGCAGGGGCGAGGCGAGGGCGAGGCGAGGCCGAGGCGCGGAGGCGGCGCAAGGGTTAGGGTTTTATATATAAAGAAGAAAACCGGTACGGTTCCGGTTAACCGGTTTTTCAGAGAACGAATAACCGAAACCGGAACCGGAAAATCGGTTTTGTGAAATTTCAGAACCGGAACCGTACCGGTTTGCACTGATAACCGGTTTTTCGGTACGGTTCTAACCGGTACGGTTCGGTTAACCGGTTTTTCGATTTTTTTTGCTCACCTCTAGCTTCCAGTGAATTAGATGAAGGTTCGTCATTAGTATGGATCGTTTGCTCGAGATGGCGACAAACATTAATGAGATGAAGGTTCTATTATGGGTAAAGTATGTGCAAGATATCCCGAGCGGAACGTAGGAAAACATTGGTGGGGCAAATGCAACAGCAAAAAATTAAGATTTTAGAAAAAGTTGGAGAAACAGTATATGAATAAGTGTATCTCAAATCGAGTTTATTTAAAGTAGAAGTTTTTCAATTTTCGAATGACAGAAGGTACGAATATAGTTGATCATCTTAATGCTTTCAATAAACTTGTTTCTCAATTGTTAAGTATTGATGTTAAAATTGAAGATGAAGACAAGACAATTATTTTATTATCGCCCTTACCTCTTTCTCTTGAGAATTTTAAAACTACTCTCATGTATGAGAATGATTTGAAATTTGACGATATTTTTGCTGTCATTCTATCTAATGAATATTTGAAAAAGATTGAAGGGGATGTGTCACACTCAGAAGCATTAATTGTCAGAGGTCGTACCAAAGAAAGATCAAGAACAGGTCATTTTAGATCCAAATCCAAAAAAATAAACTGCAGGTATTATAAGAAGATGAGACATGCAATTAAAAATATTTTTTATTAACATTTGATACAGGAAGATACTTCGTCAGAAACCTCAAAATTCATTGGTAACACCTCCATATATCACTTGATGCAACCTGTTTGTACAACATGAGATGTTGCATCTAATAGCTAGCATAGTAAACGACCTGTGATGAATAATACTTCTTTGCCATTACTACCGAGTGCTATTGCTATTGGAATTTGTTTCTTATCCAATGTTATGATCCTTTATTTATTCAAGCAGCACAGAAGTTTCGCTTTACAGTGCAAACAGATTTTTCTAGTATCATTTATTTTAATTAAAATGTTCTCGTATTTTACATCGTAGAACAAAAGTCCATCAATGGTAATTCTTGGACTGCATTTGATTTTAGATCGGGATCAAAATTAGAATCAAATTTAATATCAAAATTAAAATATATAAAAAAAATTAATTAAAATTTTAATATTTAACTGCTGATGTGACTAATTAATGATTTAAAATTTTTTAAATCATTTTACCATCAAATATCTTTACTGCTTGTGGTTCTCGTATTCACCCAGTTTCACAGCTGAGAATAGGGCGGAGCAAAGCCGTTCTCGAGAAGCTGGAAAGCCGTCTCCATCTTCTTAAATTTTCAAAGAAGAAGCTCAAAAGCCTTCTCAAGAGTCTCAATGGCGGAAGCCGCGGCACTGCTACTTTCATTTTCTCTTTCTCCCTCTCCAAACTCTAGCTAGGGTTTGAGCTCTCTCCGTTTTCTATCCGTGGCATACCTCCCGCCTCACAAGCGCCGCCACCTCCCTCCGTCCAGCTCTGCTTTGCCAGAACCTGCATCGAAACACCTGCGTTGTAGATCATCTACGGCGACGGTTCCATTCCCCGCCGGTGGTCATCTGCTCGATCCCCTCGGCTCGCGCCCTTCCGTGCTGAGCACAATGTGAGCATGGACCTGCTTTCCAACAGTCAACAATTCAAGATTAGCACAAACTGATAAAACACTTGTTAGTGTGAAATCATCTGGGATCATGGATGACTCCTTCAGCATCCGAGAGAAAAACACTAGTGCCTTACTATCAAGACCATTCTGATTGTACGCAGAAATCATCGCATTCCAAGAGACAACACTGCGTTTTGTCATCTTTTCAAACTGCTCCAGAGCAAGATCAAGCCTTCCTGACTGGGCATACAATGAAATCATTGCATTCCAACTGGGAAAACTCCTCAAGCTCATTCTATCAAAAACAACCTTTGCAGTATCCGAATCACCGATTTCCCATACATGTTCATCAGTGAATTCACAATAGGAATGCAAATGCTCATCCCAAGCTTCACCACAAAAGAATGCACCTTTCTGCCAACAACAAGCCCCTCCACAACAGCACATGCTGAGAGAGCACATTCGTAACTGTGAACTCACTCAATAAAACTCCACTCCAGACCATGTCCACAAACACACGCACTGCTCTCACAAACCAATCTATTCTATTACAGCCCACAATCATCGTAGTCCACGAGACCGAGTCCCTCCCGGAGCCTTGATCATGGATGGAAATGGGGAATGGGAGACTGATGCGCTTGAAGGCACGGGTAAATACAAGGGCATTTTAGTAATATTATTTTTTAACTTAAATTAAATTATATAATATTAATCGAATCAAATTTTAAATATTTAAATGATAAGTCGATCAGAAACAGAATAATTCTGATCCTAACATGAAATCAAATCTAATTTTATAATTGTTGATTATTGATGCCGGTGATAAAAATGACAGTTTAAAATAGTTGTTGAAATATCCAACTCCATCATTCATTAATCAAGATCAATGACAACTCAAGGTTGTTGTTGAAATTGTGGAAAGCTAGACTTTACTATTGTGGACCAACATGTGCATGAAAATTTTAATAAACCAATTTTTATAACATAATTAAATATATATATATATATATATAAAATTTAGACCTCCAATGTGAACGAAAACTTAATTAGGACTCTTAAAATGAACTCATTCATTGCATCTCATTCATCAAATTGCCAACAACCAGGAGTGGGTAGGTGGGCACAGACATGGAGTAAATTTTTTTTTTCTTTATATGATTTGTATTGTATAAAAACTTTATATTATATAATAATTTATATTTTGATATATATATATATATATATATATATATTATATTGTTTGTAAATATATATGTATTAACATGATTGATGTTATAAAAACATGATTTAGTTATGGTATTGGAACAATCACGGCATTTTTAAAAGTTATTAGCCGCGGTAATAAATTAAAATAGCAGCACAAGTTATTAATGTTTTTAATAATTTTTAGGTGTGTTAATTTAGTATAGTGAATATTTGTGTTACTACTTAATGTGACGTTTGATTGGCACCGTAAATTAGTGCAGATAAAAATTTACCGGTGCTAAATTTATTTCTAACAATATTATATTAACATTAAGATAATAATAAATATTGTAGTATTTGCTATTTAAAAGAAGAGCTCCCACAGAAATAAACGACTTGGAGAATGAAATTAGGAATATAATTCGTATTATCCCTCCACAGAAAAGGGACAAAGTGAAGCGGAAATGGAATAACTCCTCTATAAAGTCTGGGTACAAATGCTTAATTGAGAGAGGATAAAAATCTATATTTCTTGTTAGCATATGAAAGCTATCTTATCCCTTGAAAATCAAAATCTTTACTTGGTTGGTCCTTCAAGGCAGAATTTTGACTGTGAAAAATATGAAGAAGAGAGGCTCGATGGGTGATAAACATCTTTGTTACTCTATTATAGGAATCCTAAAAATCAAGATTTTAAAACTCAGCCCAAACGTGGACGAGTACTTTGTTTCGGTTTTAAGAGTTTGCATCCTCGGCGAGATGCTCAACACTTAGCAAGGTAACGTTCAAGACTCTGGCTGCGGAAGCAAGTGACCTCCATGGAGGCACGGAGGTGGGCGGCCTGGCGGCGGACAGCGTCGCGATGGAGGATCTCGCCGAGGATGAGGTTATTGGTGGTGCCGGTGGCGGCGGCTGGCGGCGGGGGTTTGCGGCCGGCGGCGAGGTGGGGGAAAGAGTGGCGGTTAAAGAGGTGGTCGGCGAGCATGGCCTAGACGATGAAGCAGAGGGGCATTTGGGGGTTTTAAACCAGGTGAATGAGGGCAGGGTGCAATAGTTACCTTAGTCCACCATGCAGCATATTCTGCTGTTCTCTTCTTCCGCCCGGGGGAGACAATGACGACGCGAAGGATGCAACAAAGGAAGCCGGTGGAGACAAAGTGGAGGGCAACTCCTTTGCCTGCATGGAGCTCCACCTGCATGAAGCACATGTCAACATGAGAATCATCTTAATTTCCATTAACTCCCAAAATTAACCTAATCAAATCATAAAACAAATCGTCACTCTATAACACCTAACAAGGGTATTTTTGTTTTTGACTTAATCACTAACGGTTTTAGAAAAAATATTATCTTTTGCGATAGATTATTCCAACAGAATAAGTTATATGTAATTTATTGGATAAATTATGAAAAAATATATGATTTTTAAATTAAAAATATTTATAATTTTATAATATTTTAAACAATTATATATAATTATTCTGATAAATAAATAATATCCCCATGTGAATTATGTTTTATAACTATGTTATTTATTTTCAAATATTTATATTTTGGACTTATTGTCATACATATTGTCATACGTACAAAATAAAAATTAGAAAAAGTGAAATTAAAATAAATATGATTTTATTTTTGCTTTATGTGTCGTTTAGGGTTACTTTCCATGCACTAGGATTGGAAGCTGGTTATTACTTTACTCCCTCCGGCCTGCGCTCCTCCCTCCTCCGGCCTGAACGCGGCCCGCCCTCGCTCGCACCGACCCCGGCTTCCTCTCTTCCTCCCCCCCAGCCCTCCAAAATAAGCCTCTCTCCCGCTGCCTCTTCTTCTTGTCTCGCCATCGCAGCAGCAACCATGGCAGCTCCTCCGGTGGCCAAGAAGGTGCCCCATGAGATGGCAATGTTCAGGGACGTCCGCGTCGACAACTATTACTGGCTTCGCGATGATTCCCGCTCCGAAACCGAGGTCCTCGCGTACCTCAAAGCGGAGAGCGAGTACTCCGATCTCGTCATGTCCGGTGAGCCCCTGATAAGGTTATTTCTGACTCACTCGTTGTTAAGAAATAATATCGCTGGAAATATGGATGTAAAGCGAATTTACTTATACAACTTTAACCCCTCATATTCATGGGATTGATTCATCAGCTAGCCACCGTGGAAACCATTTCTTTATCCAGAGGAGAAGTGAGGAATTCTTTAATTCTGAATTACTTGCTTGTGAGGTACACAATGTAGCTGAAACTGCAGTTCTTATTCCTCATAGAGAAAGGTAATTCAAATCTGATACTGTTATAGTTAATTTTCTGTGGAGTTTGGAAACAAGTGAATTTTTTTAGTTAAATTAATTTCCTCGAGAAGCTTTTCCGTGATGATAGAGTTTCGGTTGATCAAGTTATTGCTAATATCATTATGTCTCAATATGCTTTCCTTGTTAATTCTTGGCTGCAAAGCTTAGAAAGGATGACTTCGAAGTTTTAGTTTTCCAAATTATTGAGAACATATTTTAGTTTATCTCCCTTGTGACCTTTGGTGTGGTAGTGATTCAATTGTCAGAAACATTTATTCTTGTGAGAAGAGAGTTCTATGCTTAAATTTTGTCTTTTGGCTTTTGCATCTAATTTTCTCCCATTTTTAGATCCATTAACAATTAGAATTCTAACCAGAATTGTTTGGAATTGGTCTTTTTATCTTTGGAGCTTTATTATTCAATCATTAGCATAGATTAGCTAGGACTTAATGCTTCCTTGCGATATCTATTTGTTGTGGTCGATCGCGCATGCGTCCATGTGCTTCATTGCCCATATTTTGTTAAATTGTACATTTTTTTTACATAAACCACTTTGTTTCTTAGCCCATTATTATTTCTTTATATTTTCTTTTGTTGAAAATAAGATTTTAAATTTTTGTTTCAAAATTAGTTTTAACGTTTAGAGAAAAGCAAGATTTTAAATTTTAATTTCGAAATTAATTCTAGCTTTTAAAGAAACTGGTCCGTTTCAGCCGTTCAAATTATTTTTATTTCGATTTCGATTAAATTATTATTTAATTTTTTACTAAACTTTAATTTTAAATTTAAAATATTTAAAAATGTAGAAAAATATGAAAATAATATATATGCATATATTCTTTAAAAATTATTAAATAATTTTTTTTTTAAAATATGGAAAAACAAAATTTGTCACAAGGGTTTTTTTGGAGGAAGATTAAAGCTTTAACCAATTGGGTTAAACAAAAATTTTGGTATAAAGTTAATATAAAACAATTAAATATTATATCTAAATTTAAACAGCATAATCACCGAAATGAATCATAGTCGAAATGTTTTGATTTCAGTCGAAATTTAAAATCATGCTGACACATGATGGATTTGTTACTTTGATTTAACGATGTTCATACACTTTCCAGTGTGAAACTACACGATTTCCAACTCTTCAGTAATCGTCTTGCAGCGAACGAACGTGAAAATGGTTTACCAACGGCAGATGCTTCGACGTTAAATCCATCAAAGTAATGAAGCAATGTGATTTCCAACCAACCAGGAGATATTTCAGCCCACGATCAATTCTCTACCTCATAATAAATAGAATATTTTCAAATTTCGATGAACGATAAAGCTGTCATTTATCAGCATCTCCTCTGCTACCATCTTCTGCCATGACCAAACAAGAAGAAGAACAAGCTCCCCTCCACATTGTGGTCCTCCCATGGCTGGCCTTCGGCCACATGATACCACTCTTGGAGCTCTCCAAAGCTCTGGCCAAGAGGGGCCACCATATCTCCTATCTCACCTCACCAAGGAACATCGCCCGCCTCCCGAAAATCTTCGGCGCCGTCTCCGACCGCATCGACCTCGTCCCGCTCCCTCTCCCGTCCGTTCCCGGCCTGCCCGACCACGCGGAAGCCACCTCCGACCTCTCCCCTGACAAGGTCCAGTACCTCAAGCTAGCTTACGACGGGCTCCGGCAACCATTCACCGACTTCCTCCTTAAGGTGAAGCCCGACTGGGTCATCCTTGACTTCGCCTCGCACTGGGCGGCGGAGGCAGCCACTGAACTCTCCATTCCTTGCGCTTTGTTCACGGTGTTCAACGCTTGTTTCCTCTCATTCATGGGCCCGGAGAATGAGCTCTCGCTGGAGGGACGGACTAGAAAGACGCCTGAGGATTTCACCGGGCCGCCTGCGTGGATCCCCTTTCCTTCCAATATAGCCTACTCGCTCTACGGCGCCAAAGGCCTTCTTGGCATATACGAAGACGACTGCTCCGGGTTCTCTGACACCGATCGCTACGCTATCTCTCTCCGGGCATGCAAGGCGGTTGCTCCCCGGACTTGCCGGGAAGTCGAGGCGCAATGCATAACGCTTCTTGAAGATCTATACAAGAAGCCTGTTATACCAGTGGGTCTTCTTGCACCGGAGCAAACGCCGCAAAACACGAAACTCAACGGCCAACACGGCGAGCTCTTCGACTGGCTAGACAAGCAGGCGGCGAAGTCGGTGGTGTACATTGCTTTCGGAAGTGAAGCAACACTGGAAGTGGAGTTGCTGCGGCAGCTGGCCTTAGGCCTCGAGCAGTCGGGGATGCCCTTCTTGTGGGCTCTCCGGAAGCCCCACGCCTTACCGGAGGATGCCGAGGTGTTGCCGGAGGGGTTCGAGGAGAGAACAAGAGGGCGGGGAGTGGTGACCACGAGCTGGATTCCGCAGCTGGAGGTGCTGGCGCACGCGGCGGTGGGCGGGTTCTTGACGCACTCAGGGTGGAGCTCGGTGATAGAGGCGATGCAGCACGGCCACCCGCTGATACTGCTGCCGATATTTGGCGATCAGGATATGAACGCAGGGATGGTAGAGGCCAGGGGGTTCGGAGTCAAGGTGGAGCGTCAGCGGGAAGACGGGTTCTTTGACAGGGAGGCGGTGGCCCGGGTCGTGAGGGCGGTGATAGTGGAGGAGGAGGGGAAAGAGGTGAGACGCAGAGCGGAGGAGCTCAAGGAGGTGTTCGCAGATAGGGAGCTCCAAGAAGGATATGTTGATGAGTTCATCAAGTTCATGAAGGAACATGGAAAAAAGAATTGGTGCTAGTTGTAGTAATCTCTTGTGGTAATTTACTTGTGTTTATTGCTTGGTTTTCGTCCAGGTTTGTTGAAATTTGTCTGCTAGTTGGCCTGTTAATGTTTCTCATTTCTGGTTATAGTCGTCGTACGCGGTTTTTCTCTGACTCGAACTCACCTGGGGATAGCTTGTACAAATCAAACTTGTTATTCGCACAGGACCATCGGGCTAACACTAACGAAAGAATTTGCGATTAAGCTTTTGAACTAGAGCTTCATGGGTAATGACTCT
This sequence comes from Trichopus zeylanicus subsp. travancoricus, assembly GCA_005019695.1. Lineage (NCBI taxonomy): Eukaryota > Viridiplantae > Streptophyta > Magnoliopsida > Dioscoreales > Dioscoreaceae > Trichopus > Trichopus zeylanicus. The sequence goes on from RXID01010938.1 coordinate 26,682, forward strand.
TCAAATTAGTTCAAACAAAGCGATCTTTTTCCTCTTCAGAGCAATATGAAGTGGAGAAGCTTCGTTGCTGCTCATCGTGAAAAGGTGAAGAGAGAAACAGCGACGCACAGGGTTTGTTTTCTGTGTATCTGTGAAGTTGCAGTGTTTTTGCTTTCTCAAAAAAAAAGTGGTACAAAGTCCTGTCGAAGCGGCCAGAGCTGTGGACGTAAGAAATTCCACCGCCTGTAAAACAAACGATTCTTTACCTTCAGGCTTGATACAGATTTGCAAACTTGTATTTTAGGAAACTGGATTTTGGGACCGCACATAACCTCTCATTCGACTTCATTTTTATTTTTGATTTTTGTCTCTATATCTTTAGAAGATATTCAAATTATATGTATATTTTTTTAAAAATCATATTTACACTAATGCTCATACAAATTCAATTTATTTAAATAAAAATCGTATTCTTTGGCCCGTTAACCGAGCACTCGTTGGAAGAAGGATCGGTGATGATGAAAGGGGAGTGTGGAGCGGAAGAGCTCAAAGAGGTGTTCAAAGACAGGAAGCGCGAAGGACACAGTGATGGACTATCAAGTGCACGAGGGATCATAACGATTAATTAGTGAATTTTAGACATTTGAACAAGTTGTTTGTGTACTAGATTATGTTTGATTCAGATGCCAAATAGAAAAGCAAGACTTGGGACGGTGAAGACCCCCATTCTCCTCACGGATTTGGCCAGATCTCTCTCTCGAGATCAGTGGACCTTGGTATCACCAAGAATACGGACGAAGACTGCAATGGTGATGCGAAACGCACATGGAGGATCAAATCCTAGATCCACGAAAGGCCGTATTTAATAAGGTCCAGTCTCGAATCTTCGACTTGTCCCGTCACATCGCTTCAAAGCATTATTAAAAGATTTTTCCTTGTTGAAAAGCAAATATCCTCGATTTTCTCTGACGGTTTCAGAAATCCTAGATCAAGCTCAAAAGAACGGAGATGAGAAATCGAGGGCTTCTCTTCTGGTGCTACTATTGTCTGGAGTGGGAGCACCACGTATCATACAAATAGAGCTCGATCATTTGCCATCGTGTGGAGGAACTGGCCACTGCACTCCTCAATGCAGTGTCGTATTGTCAAAAGGATCACCACAAGGTGAATTTTCTCGCATCCACTTAAAATCCTTCAATCTCTTACTCAATGTGACTTCAATGTGATTAGATTCTTCTTTAACAAGAAAAACATCAAAAAGGAGTAATTAGGACCAAGACAACTTCAATGAATGAATTGTATGTCATGATTTAATTGACATCCCCCTTTCCGGAAGGAAATTTACCTAGTTTAATAGATAAATTAATATCAGCTTTACTCAACTAGATAGGTTTCTAATCTCTTTTAATTGAAAATCTAGATATCCCTTGTTTATTGTCAAAACCCTTCTCTAGATCACTTCTAACCATGTCTCCATTGTCCTATTCACATATACTAAAAAATAGAGAAGGAGAATATTCATATTTGAAAGTATATGACTCTAAGAGAAGAAATTTGTAAGTATAGTATCTAAAAATTGAAAGAAATACTCCAATAAAGAACATAGGTGATAAATATGATGAAGAAACTCAAACTGTTTAGAATTGATATTACTAGATGGTGTAAAACTAATTTTATAAATGTTAATGCTAGAAAGAAAGACCTCTTAGACAATATTTTGAAGCTGAAAAAGGCACAAGAGAGTTTTACTCCATCAAAAGAAGAGATTAATAGTCTCTAATTCCCAAGAAAGAGGGTGCTCAATCTCTGAAAGGTTTCAGGCTTATTTGCTTACAAAATTATATTTTCAAACTCTTCACAAAAGTACTATCTAAACGGCTGAAAAAGAATGTTAGTATGCAAGTTTATCCTACTTAGACTGCATTCATCCCTAGTAGGTATACATTGAAAAGTGTTGCAACTACTTAGGAAGTAATATTCAAGTGTAAAAAAAAGAAAATAAATGGAGCAATATTAAAATTAGACTTTAAAAAGGCTTATAACAATGTGGACTAGTCCTTCTCTCTTGAGCTATTGAAAGCCAGAGGATTTGGAGATAGATGGATTATATTGATAAAAGATATCCTAAAGATAGTAAGGTCTCTATACTACTAAATAGACCCACATCCCCCCCACCCCCAACCCTAAAACACACACACACACACACACACACAAATGCATCTACAGTAATAAGGAAATAAAGCAAGGAGATCTACTATCTTTGTACCTCTTCATCTTAGTAACTGATTGTTTCTACAAAATCTTACATTTAACACAAAATGTTAGGCTAATTAGAGGCATATTTGGGGTCTTAAACATGCATTATTCAGATAACATACTGATTTTTTGAGAAGCAATGACTATTTCTTAAATCTGAAGTGTTTGTTATATATGTTTGAAGGCTTATCATGGATGAAAAAAGTTTTATCAAAGTTTAGTGATTAGGTTGGGAAGTTGTCCTTAGGGAACATGCAATAGTTTGGCTAAAATTATGAACCATAAAATTAAGGAGCTTCCTTTCAAATATCCGAGCCTATCTATTAAAGACAAAGATTTGACTAGGAGCAAGTGGTTGCTTATGATCAATCACATAAAAAAAACTAGAAAATTAGGTAGGTAAAACCTTATCCATGGGGGGAGACTTATGTTGCTAAATTCTATTTTATCCACTATTCCCATATATTAGATAGCTTTTTATCAATTGCCAAAATAGGTTCTCAAAAAACTCGATCAGATTAGAGTTTCTTATGGAGAGGCCCTAATAGGGAACGGAAGTATCACTTAGCGAGTTAGGATCTAGTATGTAACAAAAAGTAGAATTGTGGCATGGACATTCAAGATTCTATAGTTTTCAATCAGTCTTTACTTATAAAATGATGATAGAGACTCTTCAATGACATAGAAAATCAGTGGAAAAAAAATATGATTTTGATTAACTACTACAAAGGTGAAGTCCCCTCCCTACACTCTTATGATCCAAAAACCTACTTGGTATTCTAGAAGGCAGTCTTGAGTGTAAAAGATTAGTTTCTAAGTAATGTTAATCATGTGGTTGAAAATGGAAAAAACATACTTTTTTGAACAGACAGATGGATAAATATTGTTAGTTTTGATATGATACACCCTGACATCATTTTATATGCAAAAACCCATAGGAGAGTATAGCCAATGCTAGGAGCCGGGGCACTTCGATCAAGAGAAGAGTACCACCTAAAATCAAATCCCTTGAAGAAAAAGTCAGAGGGTATATACCTTTAGACATGAATCAAGACAAAGATAGTTTGAATTGTAGGTGGAAAAAAACTTTTTTTTTATCAAATATGCATATAACTTCCTCACTGAATCAGATATGATATCTCATTTTCCTGTAAATATCTGAAAATTACCTTGCCCTATAAAACTTAAAACTTTTTCATGGCTAGTATACCATAACAAGGTACTTATAACGGATAATCGAGAAAAAAAAGGGTTGGAAAGGAATCCAACACCCTTGTGTGACTATTCTTTCTCACTCGATGTGTGATAGACGATTCTATCTAATATCAATATGTAGGTTCCCCTTCTTTTATTATTGATTTATAGACAATATGAAAAGAAAAATTAAAGACTTAAAAGATAAAAGTTAGGATTTAATCTCCATCACCATTTTGTGGTTGCTGTGGAAAGAGAGAAATAGCAAAATTTTTAGGGAAAAAGCAAAACTTGTGAAACTTTATTACTCTCCTATGCTCTACTATGTGAGGATGATCTTATCTATGCAATGAAAAACTTAAATATAAACTGTTTAGGATTGTAGATGATATAGCGAAGTCTTAAGTACTTTCTTCTATTACAACTGGTCCAGCAGCAAAAAAATATTATAAGGGAGGACTAGAAGATATTAGGAAGCTTCCTTCTATTTTGTTTTGCCAACTGGAAGCATGTTGATGGTTTTTGTTGTACATACTCTACTACTGGGTTTTTTCCTTTTTTTTCTTGTGAGATTTACTATTGAAAATTTTTGTGTAGAATACAAACTTTTGTATCTTTTATTTATCCTAATAATAAAATTTTTTAAATGATTAATTTCAGGTTGTTCAAAAAAATTATATTTGATTGAGCTTGTTTTCACTAATTATTAAAAGATTTTCTTGTCTATTTTCGAATTTCAATTATTTTTTTATTCGAAAAACACGGCATGAAATCGAAAATTCATTTCATTGTCTGATTATTAGATTTTGCAACTCCAATTACAAGTCAAAGACCTCTATTATTCCTCATAAACCTTACAAATTCATCAACATATTCTTCCTGCCGCTCGTCGTTTGCGAAGACCTTCTTCATCTGCTCAGCTCTGAACCTCACCTCCTTCCCCTCGTCCTCCACCACCGCCAACCTCACCGCTTCGGCTACCGCCTCCCGATCAAAGAACCCATCCTCCCCTTTCCTTTTGAGCTCAACTCCAAACCCTCCCTGCTCCACCATCCGAGAATTGATATATTGGTCTGCGAATATCGGCAAAAGCACGACAGGCCGCCCGTGCCGCATCGCCTCGATGATGGAGCTCCATCCGGAGTGCGTCAAGAACCCTCCGACCGCCGGATGGGCCAGTACGTCAAGCTGTGGAACCCATCCCATGCTCACCAGCCCGCGCTCTCTCGTCCGCTCCATGAATCCCTCCGGCAACACCTCGGCGCCCTCTGGTATGCCACCGGGCTTCCGGAGAGCCCATACGAACGGCACATTCGATAGCTCTAGCCCGAATGCTAGCTCATGTAGCAGCTCAACGCTCAGTGTGGCCTCACTTCCGAAGGCAATGTATATTACTGAGCTATGAGTCTGTGTATCCAACCACCTACAGATCTCAATGCTGCTGTTGCTGCTTCCGACTCTTTTTTCCGGTGCAGGTGGCGAAAGGAGCCCTACCGGCACGACGGCCTTTGCATAGAGATCTTGAAGTAGAGCCAAGCATTCGGGCTCCACTTCGGCGCATGCCCGGGGAGCCACAACTTTGCAAGCTCTGAGCGTCGACACGAACCGGTAGATGTCCGGCACGCCAGAGGCATTGTTCCGGTAGACGTCATTAATGAGCACCTGAGCTCCGTTGATCGAGTAGATTAGCTTGGAAGGGAAGGGAATCCATGGTGGCGGCACAGTGAAATCCTCCGGCGTCTTTCTTGACCCTTTCTCCAGCGAGAGCTCGTCGGGAGGGCCGAAGAAGGCGAGGAAGGAGGCGTTCCAAACAGTGAACAGCGCGCAGGGGATGAAGTTCTCGGCGGCAATGGGCGGAACCCAGTAGGTGGCGAAGTCGAGGATTATCCAGTCTGGTTTTGGCGAAGACTTTCGGAGGAAGGCGGCAAATGGGTCCCGGAGGCCGTCAAGGGCCATCTTCAAGTACTGGACTTTGTTCGGGGAGAGATCGGAGGTAGCCTCAGCGCCGGAAGGCAATCCAGCGACGGAGGGGAGATGGAATGGGATGAGGTTGATGCGGCCCGAGATGGAGGCAGGGATCGGCGGGAGGCGGGAAATGTTTCTTGTGGTGGCGAGGAAGGAGACGAGGTGGCCCTTCTTGGCTAGGGTTTTGGAGAGCTGGAGGAGCGGCAGCATGTGGCCGAAGGCCAGCCAGGGGAAGACGACGATGTGGAGCGGAGCTTCTTCTTTGTTGTCCATGGAGATGAAGGTTAGGGTTTGGGTTTCTCGGGGTGGCAAGAAGTGCCAAATGAAGAAGACGATGGAATCTTTTTATGGCGATGTGTGCAATCTTGGGAGTGGGGATGCAAGTAGTCACTGCGAAAGGAGTTTTTACAAGAAGAACCCTAAAATATGCCATATTTATAAATCAGCCGTGGACTTTCTAGGGAGTCCGAATTCAGTGAAATTAATTCAAAGTCGTTTACGGAAATGGACATGTGGGACCACTTCCGGCACTACCCCAACTTACTCCAGATCAGCACTACTAAAATCCATGAAGTTAGGGTTTCATTTATTATTTTTCAGAGCATTATGTGATTTAATATGATTTAATATTGATTCTCGGAGATTCGATAATTTTTTATAAAAGAAAATCGAAATCAATCAGAACCGTGATTTGTCTTTTTCACAGAAGACGCCCAATAATTTGTATAATTGCAAACAAACCGACAATATCGAACTCTACAAATAACACCCCCAGGTTTCTATATTTGGATTTCGGCAATCCCAACGAACCAAGAAACCACAACTAAAAATAGAAACCCCAAAGAACCAACGGCTACAATTCAAAGGAAACGAGCATCCGGCCTCTGTGCTTCCAAATCTTCGATATCAACATTGAGCCATCGAAAACGGGAAGGAAAAGCCAATGTCGACATTGCAGAGATCGGCGGTGTCATTCCGACGGCAGGGCTCGTCGGGGCGCATCTGGGATGACCCGCTCCAGCTCCACGAACGCCGAATGAGATTCGCCGCCGCGCACACGCGCTCGCCGGTCTCCGCCACCTCCCCGACGCCTGCCTTCGTGGTTCAGGAGAACGCAACCGTTACGCCGCCGGAAACGCCGAGGCAGAAGGCCCAGAAGTGTGGCTTCTCGGCCGTGTTCGGGCTGTGCATGAAGCCCAACGCCACCCCGGCGGAAGACGATTTCTATTGCACTGACAAGAATTACGAGTTAAAAAATTGAAGATTTGTGAATATATGAAAAATAATTTGCATTGTTTTTGTGTTTCTGGTTTTGTAACTCGATGCGGATTTTTAGTTTCAAATGTAAAAGAAATTATTCTTTGCACTCGAAAGCGCCTTCGGGAATTATGCTTTCAGCAAGTGTAAAAGAAGTTATTTATCATAATTTTGTGAGTTTTTTCATATATATACATCGCTATTAAAAATAGATTTGCATACATCTACACCCCTTCAAATTTACATTTATCCATTAAAGCAGGCCTTCAGTTTGAACAAATGCTATATCTGCATTTTTCAGGGGTATTTATGCAAAAAAAACCCTAAACACATTTGCGAAACTGCAACCCCATAATCAGAAATTTTTCAAGAATTTGCATTTAGCTCAGATCCCGAACGATCAGAGTAACGTTTCAAGTCAATACTGAACATAGAGAAGAACATGCAATTCTCTGTCCCCATTTTCATCCCATCCAGGGCAATAATAAGGATAAAACACAATCTTTTTTGCAAATTCCACAAAATTTTCTCAAGTTCAAGCAATTCCTTATTGAGAATACCAATATGCCTTGAAAGGATATCATGATCGCAGCGTTAAATCTGTTCCAAAGCTGCAGGGCTGATTGGAATCACACCAGATGTGGAAACAAAAGCGTCAATAGGAACATCATTTTGAGAGACAGGGATCATCACATTGTCGTCCATAATTTGCACCAGCAAGCAAGTGCCACTGCAAACAGCCAACGAAAAGAATCAAAGAATCATATCAGGAAATTCAGGGCATTACAGTATAAACATATAACACATATATTTGCACCAAGGGGGTCTTAGATGGGGAGCAAACCTTGGATTAGGGTTTTCCTAAATGGGAAGGGGCATAAATATAGATAATTAAAATAAAGCTTAATCAGTAAACTAACTAGCATGAAACTCTGGATTAGAATACTAATAAATGAAACAAAAATTACCTCGGAGTGGTTGCTTCCATCCTCGTTCCATGGCAAGCTCCTGGTATTTTCTTCAGGAACACATCATAGTAGCTTTTGCATTGCATCCCAAAAGCAAGAAGCAAGCAAATATCAGAATTCACAAATAGATTACTCTTGATCCAAACAGAGCTAATGCTTCAGATATTACTCATGCATTATCTAGATCTTATGCCAATGGTTAATTTCTTTTTTTGAGCAAATTGGCCTTTACCACTGAATCCTTACAAAAGGGGCAAGGATATCTTGTACCGAAGGTAAACTGTTAAGGAATTTTGTGAAACCCTTCTTACTTATCAAAGAAAAGAAAATAATACAACTTCAATTGATTTTAAATCATATCATTGAAAGCAAAGAGCACTAAGGTAATAAAATCACAAGTGTAGATTGGTCAATAAAAATTGAATATATCCTTACCCTCCTCCGCGGCCAAGCCGCCGCCCTCTTTTGTCAAATGCAAGTCCTCGGCGCGATAGCAGAGAGTCGGGATAAGGAGAAAGGGACAGATTGGTTAACGTGGCTCATCATCAGCCGTGCGCTTTTTTCTGCACGCACCTGAAGAAAATCAGTCCCCTTCGTTTCGTAGCTTTGCTTCGTCTTTTAACGCCGCCATGCTTTTTTTCCTTCTAGCCACGAAATTATCGGAATGCACAGTAAAGGGCTATTTTGTAGATGCATCCCTGACATCTTAGTATTGTAATGGTACTCCCACAAATTTTCTATTTGCATATTGCCCCTGAAATCATATATATATTTTAAACATTTCCTCGATATTATTTTTCTTATTTAGCCCTCCCATAACCTCATAACATTATTAAAAGAAAATCACCATTCATTTTTCCAAATTTGTTATTAAACTCGTCGGCTTACGTTAATATTTTTTCCCGAATCAGCAGAAAAGAATTTCATTTTACATTTTCACCTCTTAATTGTCTGATCGGGCTGGTGCACACGTGGCGGGACGAGGGGGGCCACAAGTCACTAGCGGGGGCAGCGGGCACGTATGTCCAATGGGGCTAAAAATAAAAAACTCGAGGTTTAAAAAAAATTACAAAAATATTGTTGGACAGATTCCAAAATGTTTTTGAAAAAAATGAGAGACTGATACTAAATTCTTACTGCTCCCAAGAAACAGAGCTGTCCGGCGGACTGAGTTCAAGTCTTCGTAACGTGTCGAGAGGAATTTTGCGGGGGAGGTCACCGAGTAATGGACCGGTCTAGAAGGGCACTTGATTAGTAGGCAATTTTTAGTTGTTAAATTATGTATATATATCCCCTTCACACTTAATTAATTACATGCAACTCCTAAGACTAATAATTAAAATATCTTGGTATATCCCCGGTTTATCCACGAAGTGGCTTATCTGAGTGTAAACCGGAAACTTGGCTTACGCTGGTTATCGAAGCTAAATCATGGTAATTAAGTTTTGTTGATTTATTCCTCGATAAACCACGTTTGAAATAAAAATGAACATTTCGATTTATCTGCGAATCAAATGCATATTTCAATTTCAAATCTCGTAATTTCTCGTGATGGATTTATTTATAAATATTTTGTTATAATTATATTTCTCTGCCCTAAGAAAAAAAAAAAATTAGCAACAAGGAGTTGCATGTAATTATTTAAAAATAGGGGGATTTTTTGTAATTGCGTAGGATTATGATGTGTTGACCTGATCTCCGCTTTCCATGTCTGAATCCATCAACATGTGAAAGCACGAAGGAAGACCATGAGAAGAGAAAGTAGGAGTTGGTCAATGTGGCGTGGAGAAGAAAAGCCATCCCAGTGGAGAAGAAAAGCCTTCCCATTGATGACTATAAATATGAGAAGGGTTCTCGAGCTCATGCAAACACGAAGATGTTCACAGTTTTAGATTTTAATTTCGACTGCTGCAGTGGTTTGTTTCGACAAGACGGGGGACCCTTGTCCAGGAGCGATGACACCGGCTACGAGGAGACGGCCGATTAATTTCATTCCTTCTTTATGGGAAGCTGGTGTCATGTCTCCTGTGACTAGGAACCCTTCTTCCAATCAATTCCATCGTGTTCCTCCGTCTCTGCGATCGTCTCTTGAAGGTTCGGCCTATACTGTTTGCTGCTTTATATGGATTGTCACTTCCAAGAGATTTTCATTTTTGGTAGCAGTTATGACTACATTGTTAGCTGTATTTTTATGTATATATTTCATAATAGGATCAATTATGTATAATTTTTTAAAATTTTATTAAATTATATATTTATTTTTAAAATTTTTAAAAATATATTTTCTTAAACTTTAGCAAATTATATATTTTTTAAATTTAAAAAATGCATATAATTTTTTCAAAATTTTTTAAATTACATATTTCTTCTCCAAATTTAAAATTTAAATAATTTTCATTATTGGATATATTATAAAATTTGTATTAAGTATATATTTATCGTTAGAATAAAAAATATTTGGAGAATATATATTATTTAATATTATTCAGACTGAAGTAAACAATAAAATTACTCTTAACTTGATTAGAGGAGACTTTAATAATTATATCATTATTATAAAAAACTCTCTCTTATTTAGTTGAAAGGTTTATTTTATATCTGTGGGATTGAAGTTGACCACATGAAAGAAAGGAGACTCCGAAAAACGATATCGAATCACAACTTAAAGTTTATTTTAATTTAAAATGCGCTATTAGGTGTTATGAAAATATGACTCCTAATAGGTGTAAATCACTGTTGTTAATTACTCTGTAATTATCAAGAACCTTCTAAAATAAGAAAACTTAACTAATAAAATAGAGATACGAAAGAAAAAAAAATTATTTGATTAATTTAAGAAAGATAATACAGGACTTAAGTAAAGACATACTCTCATTTTACAACAAATTTTAATATGAAAAACATAAAAGAAATGAAAAAAGAAAAAGAATGGAAAAAAAGCTTTGATATGCTGTTGCCTCGCTTCCCTCACGCTAGATTACGTGACGTCCGACTCGAATCATAGAAGGAAATTGAAAAAGTTTGAAGTATTTTCAATAGTTTTGAGTATCGGTGATAACTTCATAATTTGAAGTGTTTCCATTAACTTTGAGCTTTCACGATAACTTCTTTGGAGTTTGTTAAAGTGTTTCCATAACTAATAAAACATAAGTGATAACTTCATCTGGATTTGAGTGTTTCCATTAGTCAATAAAGTATAAGTAATAACTTCTTCAATTTGGGTAGCACCACTTATAGTTTATGAGGTTGGGTATTGTTGACTTAATTGTATCTTGAATTTGGATTTTTCAGAGAGTCTTAATTAGGTTAGAATTTATATTAGCAAGTAACTTAGTGGACCTAATCCTTCTCTGTATTTATCTTCTACTAGAAGACTTTTTTAGTAGAAATATTATTTGAGTCAGTTTTCTACTTTGACTCAAACTCAGTTAGGCCACATCTATAAATATCTTATTTATCTAAGGGTTTCAAGAGAGTGAAATAGAGAGATATAGATTAAGACTCTCTTCCATCATTGTAATCTCTTTTTTCTTTCTCATCAATATAATATCCTTCGGATCGCTTTCGCCAGTAGAGTAGGTCGTAAATCAAACCATATAAATCTCTTGTGTACTATTTTTTTCTTTTCTATTCTTCTTCTACATCATGAATTATGGTGGATATCGATATTTAGCACAATAAACTGGTATCAGAGCTTGGTTCAATATGTCTACTACGAAGTTTGATGTAGATAAATTTCATAGAAAATAAGGATTTTCTATTTAGCAAACAAGAGTTCATGCAATTCTTACTCAACAAGGATTGAGAAATACATTTGAAGATGTCAAACCTGAAGATGTCATCAAAAGTGTCTAAGAAAATTAAAAGGCTAGTGCACATAGCATAATCATCTTTAGTTTCGCCGATGAGGTATTTTATCCATATTTTGGTCACCTTCAGAGTTATGGAAAAAGTTGGAGAAATAATATATGAGTAAGTCTATTTCAAATCGAGTTTACTTAAAGCAGAAGTTTTTCAATTTTCGAATGAGAGAAGATACGAATATAGTTGATCATCTTAATGCTTTCAATAAACTAGTCTCTCAATTATTAAGCATTGATGTTAAAATTGAAAATAAAGATAAGATAATTATTTTATTATCATTTTTACCTCCTTCTCTTGAGAATTTGAAGATTACTCTCACGTATGGTAAGGATTTGATATTTGACGATATTTCTACTACCTTTTTATCTAATGAATATTTAAAAAAGATTGAAGGGAATGTGTTACACCCAGAAGCATTGATTGTCAGAGGTCATACCAAAGAAAGATCAAAGACAGGTTATTTTAGATCAAATAAAAAAAAATAAATTACAGGTATTGTAAGAAAATGGACATAATTAAATAGTATTGAAAGTTCAAAGTAAAGAAAGAGAAAGAATCTCAGTCTAAAGAGCAAGCCAAAGAACAAATGTTAGTTGTTAAAGGGAGTTCTGATGATGATTATGGTAATATTCTCTCTATTAGTTTAAATTTTGATAATTACTATGATACTTGGATTATTGATTCTAGTTTTTCTTACCATATGTGTTCTAATAAGGATTGGTTTGAATACTATAAGTCTTATGATGGTGGTTTAGTTTTGATAGGTAATAACAATCCATGTAAAACTGTTGGAATTGAAATAATCAAAATTAAGATATTTGATAATATTATTAGAATTCTTACTAACGTTAGACATGTTTTTGATTTGAAAAAGAATTGATCTCTTTGGGCGTTTTGGATTCTGTTGGTTATAAGTATTATGCTAAGGTGGAGTTCTTAATATTGCTAAAGGCTCATTGATAGTGATGAAGGACCTAAAACATGAAAATTTGTATGAGTTAGTAGGAAAAACCGTTGAATGTGGAGCATCAATTTCTCAAGCTTCTTCATATATGACCCACTTATGGCATATGCATCTCGGTCATATGAGTGAGCAAGGTTTAACTGAGCTCAACAAAAAAAATTTACTGAAAGGCCTCAACTCATGTAAATTGGATCTCTGTGAGTATTGTCTTTATGGTAAATAGTTCAAAGTAAAGTTTAACATCAGTACTCATTATACTAAATGCTTAATTGATTATATTCATTCTGATTGTGGTGCTCTCCTATTCCATCAAAATCTGGTGCCGTTATTTTATCAGTTTTATTGATGATTTTTTCAGAAAAGTGTGGATTTATTTTTTGCATCACAAAGTCGATGTGTTTTCTATTTTCAAACGATGAAAAACTTCAGTTGAAAAAAGGACTAACATAAAAATCAAATGCCTCAGAAATGATAATGGTGGATAGTACAAATCAACAGAGTTTCTCAAATTTTGTGAAGATGAAGACATCAAACGTCACTTTACCATCCCAGGAAAATCTTAACAAAATGGTGTAGTTGAAAGTATGAACAAAACTTTATTAGAAAAAACACATAGTATGCTCAGTACAGCTAATTTTGACAAAAATTTTTTGGCAGAAGCAGTCAATACAACATGTTTCATTGTGAATTGCTCTCCTTAGACAACCATTAATTACAAAAGTCTAAGAGAGGTATGGACTGGTCAACCTGTAAATTATTCTTCTTTAAAGATTTTTTGTTGCTCTGTTTATGTGCATATTATCAGGGATAAATTAAATGCACATTCCAAAAAAATATATTTTTCTCGGTTATACCAAAGGTGTTAAAAGTTATCACTTGTGAGATCTCACTATTTCTAATGTAATTATTGAGAGAGATATAATATTTGATGAAAGTGTTATATTAAAATCTCTCAAGAAAAGTCTCAGTGATATAATATAAAAAGAGGTGGAGCATATATCTCCTTCAAAAGAAGATATTAAGAGTATGCCAAACTCTCAAAAAAACTCTAAGAATCAAATTTCTGAGAAGACTCCACTTTGAAGATCTCAAAGAAATATAAAGCCATCCGAAAGCTATGATTTTGAAGATATGGTTGTTTTTGCTTTAGTTACTGACAATGGTGATCTTTTTTCCTATAAAGAAGCAGTGCAAGATAAGAATTCTTTTCAGTGACAAGTTAATATGAATAAAGAGATGAATTTCCTTCAAAAGAACCATACTTGGAACTTGGTGAAATTACCAGAAGTTTAAGAGGCCAAAATTATTGACTACGTCAATTCAGATTATGATGGAGAACTTGAACGACAAAGATCTCTCATAGAGTCTGAGTATATGGCACCTACAGAAGCAATCAAAAAAACTTTATGGCTAAAAGGATTGGCAAGTGAAGTTGATTTTTCTCAATATGTTCTTCCTATTTTTTACGATAGTTAGAGTATTATACACCTTGCAAAAAATCAAATGTACCATACCAAATCAAAGCACATAGAGATCTGATTTCACTTTATTTGAGACATTATTGAAGACGGCAAGATTTCTTTACAAAAGATTCATATTTCAAGAAATTCTACAGATATGTTGACGAAAATGATTCTGATTGATAAGTTCAAGCTATGTTTGGACTTGATCAATGTTCAAGATCATTGATCTTGCCCTATGAGGCAAGGCAAAGGCATCTGTTGAAGATTCAAATTCAAAGAAGAAGAGAATTTGAGCCAAGGTGGAGATTATTGACTTAGTTGTGTCTTGAATCTGAATTTTTCAGAGAGTCTTAATTTGATTAAAATTTATATTAGAAAGTAATTTAGTGGGCCTAATTCTTCTCTGTATTTATCTTCTACTAGAAGACTTGGTTAGTAGAAGTCTTATTTGAGTTAGTCTTCTACTTTGACTCAAACTCAGTTAAGCCACATCTATAAATATTCTATTCATCTAAGAGTTCAAGAGAGTGAGATAAAGAGACATAGATCTAAACTCTCAAAACGTCTTGTAGCGGCTAGGCTACTTAGTCTCCTGTGAAAGTTAGCGATATTGGAGTTTCGCCTCCATCATTATAATCTCCTCTTTCTTTCTCATCAATATAATATCCTCTGGATCACCTTCGCCAGTAAAGTAGGTTATAAACCAAATCACATAAATCTCTTGTATGCCATTTTTTTTCTTTTCTTCTTTTCTTCTACATCATGAATTATGGTGGACATCAATATTTAGCGCAACAGGGTATAGCTTGGAGATGTGTCGCCAACTATTTCTAAGGTCGACTAACTTAAAAGACGTATCATCAACTACTTGTGGGGTTGACTAGCTTAAAAAGATATATCATTAACTGCTTGTAGGGTTGACTAATTTAAAGTATGACCAACGACTTTGAATGTATTATTAGTTGACTTCATTGATTTGATAACATCACTGACAGCTTAGAGAGTCAGGCATAGCTTTAAAGTGTAACAAATAGCTTTGAACGCATTGTTGGTAGGCTTCATTGATTTGGTAGTGTTACCGACGACTCAGGGGATTGAGTATAGTTTTGAAGTGTGGCCAATAGGTTTGAGCGCATTGGCAATTAATTTTTTAGATTGATAATGTCATCAATGGCTTATGGGGTTGGATATAGTTTGGAAAATGTGTCATCAACGGTTTCTAGGATTGACTAGCTTTAAAGTGTGGGCAACAACTTTTAACATATTGGCAATTAACTTATTTGATTTGATAGCATCACTAATGACTTATAGAGTTGGATATAGCTTGGAAGTATTACTAAATACTTTTGTAGCACACCCAGCGAGACTCAGTTTAATCTTATTTAGTTCTTATTTAAACTAATTTTGATTCAGGTTAATGTGGTAATATCACTCTTTGTTCATAGTCTTGGAGTATTGTTGAAGATTCAACACACCTAATGGGTCTCAGTTTGACCATATTTAATTCAGGTCCAAGTTTGATTTTATGTAACTTGAGTCAAGTTCGATTTTGTGTTGGATCTTTATCAAGTTCAGGTCTACTGGACTTTAGCTCAAGTTCAAGTCAATTTTGTTCAACTTGATTTTAGTTCAGACTCATCCTAACTTAGTTCTAATTTGACTTTGAGTTTCCTTTTTAGTTTGGACTTGATTTGAATTTGATTTGAACCCAATTTGATTTTAAATTGATTCAACTTGAACCTGATTAGGGTTGAGTCTGAGTTTATTTGGTTAATTTAATTTGAATTTTTTAGAGTCCAGCTCAGTTTAGATTTTTAGTTAATTTTTTTGACCAATTTAAGTCTATTTAAGCCAATTTGGCCATTATTCATTTATTTTGAATGAGTTCAATTTCAATGTCTTTGAGTGATTTTATATTAATCAATTTAATTTGAAAAGTTTTAGTTGTTTATGATGATTTTAGACGGACCCATAGCTTAATTTTAAATATGCAAACCCAAATGTTAGCTTAGTTTGTTAGCTCGAAAGCTAGCTTATTGCGAACCTAAGGGTTGACTGAGTGCAAGTCTAAAGATTGACTTAAATACAAGCCCGAAGGCTAACTAAGTACAAGTTTGAAGGTTGGCTAAATGCAAACTAGAAGGCTGGCTAAGTGCAAGTACAAAGACTGGCTAAGTGCTAGCCCAAAAGTTGATTTAAATGCGAGCCCAAAGGCTGGTTGCATGCAAGCCTGAGGCTATCTTGAATGTGAGCCTGAAGGCTGGTTAAGTGCAAGCTCAAAGACTGGCTGAGTGTAAGATCGAAGGCTAGTTGAGTGCAAGTCCAAAGGCTAGCTAAGTGCGAGCGCAAAGACTAGCTGGGTAGGAGTACGAAGATTGGCTGAATGCGAGCCTGAAGGTTGGCTTAGGTGCAAGTCTGAAGGCTAACTTGAATGCGACGCAGAAGATTGGCTAAGTATAAGCTGAAAGGCTAGTTGAATATGAGCCTGAAGGTTGGCTATGAACTTGAAAGCTGGCTGAGTACGAGCTCAAAGGCTGGCTAAGTGAGAGCCTGAAGACTACATTGGATGTGAGCTCGAAGGCTAGTTGAGTGCAAGCCTAAAGGCTGGCTAGGGTGCCAGTTCGAAGGCTGGTTGAGTGCAATCTTGAAAGCTAGCTGAGTACGAGCCCGAAGGTTGGCTGAGTGCAAGCTTAAAAGCTAGCTGAGTACGAGCGCAAAGGCTGATTTGAGTGCAAAGTCGAAGACTAGCTAAAATATGAGCCTACATGCTAGCTAAGATGCAAGCTCGAAGGTTGGCTTATGGTGATGAGTATCTACCATCTTCGGGGGTGATGGGTGGCCGTAGAAAGATCACAAATTCATCAACTTCATCATTGTCTTCGAAGGGCCGTGAGTGGCCACAGCAAGAGTATGGATTCTCCATCTTTATCACCTAGGGCCGCGGGTGGCCGTTGTGTTATCGAAAGTCTGCCGTCACGCTAAAGATTGCGAATAGCCACGATATTGAAAGCTCTCCTTTTTTATTGTTTTTACCAAATTTCCTCTTTTTTTATTTTATTTTATTTTTTTATTTTTTTAAAAAAATCATAATAGTTATTTTTTAGTTTTTTATTTTTTTCCTTTCTCTTCTTCTTCTTCTTCTTCTTCTTCTTCTTCAAGTCCAAAACCTTTTCCTTTATTTTTGGCTAAAGTTTTTTTACTGGACAATAACTTTTTTTAATATTTTTTTAAAAAAACACAGCTTGTCCAACTTCTAGCCTCTTTTGTGCTCTTCACAAGTGCAAGTAGGCCCGAGCTAGGGGTGCGCACTATTCAGTTAAAACCAAATTAACTGATCGAACCGAAACTGAATAATCGATTCGGTTCAGGTTATTTAGTTTTCGGTTCGGTTCAGTTTTGAAAATCAAATTTTTATTATTCGATTTTGGTTTCGGTTATTGAATTTGAAAAACAGTAAAAACCGAACCGAACCGAATTATATATATACCTGTATATTGCCAGTAGGTTTCGGTTTTGGACTAATCGGTTCAAACAGCCCTATATATTATCGCTATCAGCAGCGAGCGGTTTGTTGCTCTCGCCGCTCTCGCTCTCGCCTCTCATTTCAGCCCTAACCCTAAATCCTGAATTCCCGATCGCCACTCGCTCTCGCCGCTCTCGCTCTCACCGCTACAGTGCTGCGCCTTCATCCCTGCAGCTGCGGTGTTGCACTGTGTCGGTGACATCGCTTTCGTCCACCCCCGGACTCCTCTCCTCCTCTGAGGCTCTGAGTCCCGACTCTCGACGCCTCAATATCACTCTGGTCGACGCTCTGAGACTTCAATCTCTCATTTTTCTACAACGGATTAAGTTGTAAGATGAGCGTATTTAGGAAATTATGAAATCTGGGGTTGATTTTTTGTGAAATTAAATTAGGGTTTTTTGATTTCATACGATTTTATTGTTAGATCAGTAAATCCTCAGTTCCAAACTGACAATTTTTCTTCTCCTTCATCCCTGCAGCTGCGGTGCTATACCGTGTCGGGGACATCGCTTTCGTCCACCCCCGGACCACCCTCCTCCTCTGAGGCTCTGAGTCCTGACGCCTCAATATCTCTCTGGTTGACGCTCTGAGCTTCAATCTCTCATTTTTCTACAATGGATTAAATTGTAAGATGAGCGTATTTAGGAAATTATGAAATCTAGGGTTGATTTTTTGTGAAATTAAATTAGGGTTTTTTTATTTCATATGATTTTATTGTTAGATCAGTAAATCCTCAGTTCTGAACTGACGATTTTTCTTCTCCTTCATCCCTGCAGCTGCGGTGCTACACCGTGTCGGTGACATCGCTTTCGTCCACCCCCGGACCCCCCTCCTCCTCTGAGGCTCTAAGTCCCGACGCCTCAATATCTCTCTGGTCGATGCTCTGAGCTTCAATCTCTTATTTTCTACAACAGATTAAACTGCAAGGTGAGAGTATTTAGGAAATTATGAAATTTAGGGTTGATTTTTTGTGAAATTAAATTAGGGTTTTTTGATTTCATACGATTTTATTGTTAGATCAGTAAATCCTCAGTTCCGAACTGATGATTTTTCTTCTCCTTTATCCCTACAGCTGCGGTGCTGCGCCATGTCAGTGACATTGCTTTCGTCCACCCCCGGACTCCCTTCCTCCTCTGAGGCTTTGAGTCCCGACGCCTCAATATCTCTCTGGTTGATACTCTGAGCTTTAATCTCTCATTTTTTTTACAACGGATTAAGCTGCAAGGTGAGAGTAGTTAGGAAATTATAAAATTTAGGGTTGATTTTTTGTGAAATTAAATTAGGATTTTTTGATTTCATATGATTTTATTGTTAACGCTTTCGTCCACCCCCGGACCCCCCCACCTCTCCTCTGAGGCTCTGACTCTCTGAGTCCCGATGCCTCAATATCTCTCTGGTCGACTCTCTGAGCTTCAATCTCTCATTTTTCTACAACAGATTAAACTACAAGTTGAGAGTATTTCGGAAATTATGAAATTTAGGGTTGATTTTTTGTGAAATTAAATTAGGATTTTTTTATTTCATACGATTTTATTGTTAGATCAGTAAATCCTCAGTTCTGAACTGACGATTTTTCTTCTCCTTCATCCCTGCAGCTGCGGTGCTGCGCCATGTCAGTGACATCGCTTTCGTCCACCCCCGGACCCCCCTCATCCTTTGAGGCTCTGAGTTCCGATGCCTCAATATCTCTCTGGTCGACGCTCTGAGCTTTAATCTCTCATTTTTTTACAACGGATTAAACTGCAAGGTGAGAGTATTTAAGAAATTATGAAATTTAGGGTTGATTTTTTGTGAAATTAAATTAGGGTTTTTTGATTTCATACGATTTTATTGTTAGATCAGTAAATCCTCAGTTCCGAACTCCCGATTTTTCTTCTCCTTCATCCCCGGTGGCATTGCTTTCGTCCACCCTCGGACCCCCCTCCTCCTCTGAGGCTCTGAGTCCCAACGCCTCAATATCTCTCTGTGACTAGCCTTCGACACTTTGAGCTTCAATATCTTATTTTTCTACAACAGCGTCATCAGGATCAAATTGCAAGATGAGTGGATTTATGAAATTATGAAATTTAGGGTTGAATTTTGTGAAATTAAATTAGGGTTTTTTGATTTCATACGATTTAATATGTAATTTTGTATTTTTTTATTGATAGATGTTGAACGAGAATGACAGTCAGGAGCTTTTAAACACAAATCCAGTTATTCCAAATTTAATGCCAATTTCTGCTTCTCAGGAAAGTTCTACGCCTATGGCTATCAAAGTTTCAAACGAGGGCAATACATCTACGTGCAATACAAAGCCTCCAATGCCAAGAAAGAGAATGACAGCACGATCAGCTGTATGGGAGCATTACATAAAGTTCACAGAATCGGGCAAGTCAACCAAAGCCAGATGCAACTACTGTGGTAATGAATTCTTTTGTGATTCAAAAAGAAATGGTACTTCTTCTCTTAAACATCACATGAATCAATGCAAGAAATATCCATATAATGTTGATACATATCAAACACAACTTACTATGCAACCTATTCAGAAAGAAGTAGCAAATGAGTCTGTGCTAACTAGCTGGAAGTTTGATCAAGAAAAAATTAGAAAAACACTGGTGTACATGATTGTTGTAGATGAACTACCTTTTAGTTTTGTGCGACATGAAGGTTTTCAATACTTTATGTCTCAAACTTGTCCTATATTTTGAATGCCTTCACGTTGGACTATGACTAGAAACTGTTTTCAACTCTACTATGATGAAAAGGTAAAGTTGAAACAATGTTTCAAAGAGCCCAAACAAAGAGTTTGTTTGATACTTGGACCTCAATTCAAAATATAAACTATATGTGTATCACATTATATTATATTGATATTGATTGGAACTTGAAGAAAAAACTTTTAAATTTTTGCATAATTACAAGTCATAAGGGTGAAGTTATAGGAAATACAATTGAAAAATGTCTGTCTGAATGAGGAATTGATAATATTTTGACTGTTACTATTGATAATGCCTCTTCAAATGATACTTCTATTTCCTATTTGAAGAAAAAATTTTTGAATTGGGACACTTATTTGGCACAAGGAAAATATATTCATATGCGTTGCATAGCACATGGTGAAAGATGGTTTGAAAGAGATGGCAAATTCCATTGCTCGAGTTAGATCTGCAGTTAAATATGTGAGATATTCTCCAACAAGATGACAGAGGTTCAAAGAATGTGTGAAAATTGAAAAAATTGAAAGCAAAAAATTTTTTTGTTTCGATGTATCCACAAGGTGGAATTCCACCTATATGATGCTTGAAGCAGCTCAAACTTTTGAGAGGGCTTTTGAAAAATTTGAAGAGGAAGATAGCAATTTCTGTTATGAGCTTAATAATGAAGATGGAACTCCTCTGTCTTTTAACTGGCAGAATGTTAGGCAACTTATTATATTCTTAGATCATTTCTATGAGTTAACTCTTCGAATTTCTGGCTCTATGTATGTTATAAGTAGTTTTTTTTTTATGAAATTTGTCAAGTTAACCTTCTTTTGAATCTGTAAAAAGTCAGTAGTGATACAAAAGTCCAAGATATGGCTGTTATGATGAAAGACAAATATGACAAGTATTGGGGTGAGCCAAAGAAGATTAATATGCTTCTTTTTGTTCCTGCTATCTTTGATCCAAGGCGCAAGTTAGAATTTGTTGAGTTTGGAGTTGAAAAAATATATGAAGGTGAAAGAGGTGTCATGATGAGGAGAAAGTTGCATGAAGTTGTATATGATTTGTTCAAAGAGTACAGGATGCGACTACATCCGGAAGGAATGCCATCTGATGAAGGATCAAGTATGCCAAAGCAACCAGGAAAGTACATCTTAAGTAGTCTATTTGTTGAGCTTAGAAAATGTTTCATGGGTGATGAAATAAAGTCTGAGTTAGACAAGTATTTGTCAGAGGATCTTGAAAAAAATGAGCCAAACTTTGATGTTCTGCGCTTCTGGAAAGTGAATAGTTGCATATTTCCTATTCTGTTACATATGGCTCGTGATATATTAGCTATACCTATCTCTACAGTGGCCTCTGAATCAGCTTTTAGCACAGGAGGGCGCATACTTGATCATTTTCGTAGCTCTTTGACTCCTACACTAGTACAAGCTCTCGTTTGCACTCAAGATTGGATTAAAAATTCAAAAATAGAAATCAATGTTGAGGAAAGTTTGGAAGAACTTGAAAAGATTCAAGAGGGTAAGATTTGCATTGCTAATATTTTTATTATTACATTGTATATTTCTTTATTATGATCAAATAATCATTGAATGGTTTTTTTATTTCAGAGTTCACAAAGATGAAATTGGATGTCACAACCATTGAATTTTGAGAAGTCATCTTAAGGTTTGAATATTCTTACTTATTTTTTATGCATTTCTTTTCATGTTTCTAACTTTCTATGGTCATCTCTTGTAGATTCATTCTTATATATCATTATCATTCATGTGCATCACAGCATCAGTGGATGTGTGAAGTTATGATCTTACAGTCCTTAGTTCCTTACCCAGTTACCTACTTACTTGATATTTTCTTAATTGCTTTTACTGTGATGATATTTTACTATGTTTTTTAGGTTCAACAGTATGATCCAACTATCCAGGGACAGGTACGTATCCAACTATTATTTTGTAGGAGCAGGTTGATGCCTGAGGGGAGACATCTTCGTTTTTGATGATGCATCAAAGCCATCTGAGCCTCTTGAATTTTTGCTTTTATTTGAGGTTTTTTTGTCTTTGGTGTTTTGATGCGGAGGTGTTCCAATGGTCCCCTACTCTGGCTTCATCCTCTTCACTTTGTAGCAATGGCATGGTTGTTTGGATGGCCTGTGAAAGCAACCACTACCTACCATTCGCGCATGGGGAGAGCCAAAGAGGGATGCTGGGTTTTGACAATGGATCAAAGGCGAATATGATAGTATGACCCTCTTGGAATTATTTTATAGTTTTTTAATGATATTTGTTGAATTTTTCATAAGCTGTTTGAGGAGATGAAGATGTTGAATCATTGGCTCATTGCCATATGCTATACTTGCATGTGGGCAAGTGACTGATTGGACGATTGTCTCCTTCTTTGGCTTCACCCTAGTAATGTTATGCTGCTTGGAAGTTGGAACTTCTGGCTTCTATTCTGTTACTTCTGTACACGGGACTACAGGAGATTTCTCAAGCTTTTCTTAATGGACCATTGGACATGATATAATCCTCCAAAGTTCAAATGCTAACTGATTACTGAATTGATCATATTTATTCTGAACCACATAATTACAGTTGTTGTCTTGCAGCTTGTTGATGCTGAGTTATTTGACTTGTAAGAATGATATTATAGCCTTATAGAGTTATAGGATTGTCCTGCTACTGTACATTGTCCTGCAACTCTGCAAGCATAAAGTTGAACTATTGAAGTGTTCTGCAGCAGTGCAGCTTGCCAGCTTCTACTACTATACAATATACATTGTCTTGTTACTCGCCTGCTCCTGCAAGTATGAAGTTGAAGTGTTGAACTATTGAAGACTTGGAACTTGGAAGTCTTGAAGTGTCTTGCTACATGAAGTTGAACTGTTGAACTGTTGAAGTGTTTTGCAGTTTGCCCACTTCTACTAGACTGCTACTATACATTGTCCTATTGCTCCTGCAACTTGAAGACTTGATTCACTTGAAGTCTTGAAGTGTCTTGCTATATGAAGTTGAGTTGTTAAAGTGTTTTGCAGCTTGCCCGCTTCTGCTAGACTGCTGCTATACATTGTCCTGCTGCTGCTGCTCCTAGCCTCTTGCTGCTCTTGCTGCTCCTGCAACTTGAAGACTTGATTCACTTGAAGTCTTGAAGTGTCTTGCTACATGAAGTTGAACTGTTGAAGTGCTTTGCACCTTGCCCACTTCTGCTAAACTGCTATTATACATTGTCCTGCTGCTCCTGCTGCTCCTGCAACTTGAAGACTTGATTCACTTGAAGTCTTGAAGTGTCTTGCTACATGAAGTTGAGCTGTTGAAGTGTTTTGCAGCTTGCCCGCTTCTACTAGACTGCTACTATACATTGTCCTATTGATTTTGCTGCTCTTGTAACTTGAAGACTTAATTCACTTGAAGTCTTGAAGTGTCTTGCTACATGAAGTTGAGCTATTGAAGTGTTTTGCAGCTTACCTGCTTCTGCTAGACTGCTCCTCCTCCTAGCCTCCTGCTGCGCCTCATGCTCCTGCAACTTGAAGACTTGATTCACTTGAAGTCTTGAAGTGTCTTGCTACATGAAGTTGAGCTGTTGAAGTATTTTGCAGCTTGCCCGCTTCTACTAAACTGCTACTATACATTGTCTTGCTGCTTCTACTCCTAGCCTCCTGCTGCTCCTGCTACTCTTGCAACTTGAAGACTTGATTCACTTGAAGTCTTGAAGTGTCTTGCTCTTGCTTGTGTGGTTGTGCCATTGTGGCATGTGAGATACTGAGATTAACTGATTATTTATTGGGTTGCAATTTTGCAAACTTGCAATTGGACTGGGTTTCAAGGTCAGGGATTCAGGGTATTTATAATGTATCTATTGAATATCCTGCACTAATTTTTTTTCCCTTATGCAAATGACTAGATCCATTCATCCAGAAAGGCTCCTGTAAAAATTCGATTTGCAATTCGATTATAACCGAACCGAACCGAAATATTTCGGTTCGATTCTGATTTAGTTTTTATACTATTCGGTTCGATTTGGTTTTGGATTTCAAAATTTCAGAAATTTTGGTTTGGTTTATTCGGTTCAGTTCGGTTCGGTTCGGTTTTAACCGAATGCACAGCCCTAGCCCGAGCAAGCTTGATCTCTTCTTGGCTGGATCCCACCATTTTCGACTAGATCCAGCCCCCGATGCACTAACGAGTAGCAAGAGGAGAGTAGGGCCCTCCTCCTCCCTCTCCTACTAGACAGATTCGGCCATGACAGATTCGGTCAATCACGGCCGAATCTAGCCTCCCTTTTGTCCTAGACAGCTATAGCAAGGATGGCCAATAGGGCATGTGGAGGTGGCGGGCCGGGCACATCCAAGGAGGCAAGCAGCGCATAATTGCAGCCAACAATAGTCGACTTGTTGGTTCAAGCACCAAGGCAATTAAGGCTACAAACATGGACCTTTGGTGGTGGTAGGATTTGATAGTTGGGGTGGCTACTTTTGCAGGCAACATCATGTGATGTTAAGCGTCTATGGTGGAAGGAGCAATGGGTCGGATGCAGCTTGGAGAGGGGCTCGATGATGACCTGGCCGATTGGAGGAGCGAGCAACTTGTCGATCCTACAAGAGAGGAGGAGAGTAGGTAAACTTCACCTCTTTAGTCTCTTTCGATGATAGCCTTACAGTGCTCTCTTGTTATGTTCTCTACTCATCTCTAATCTCCTTCTATTTTCTAATTTGTAGGTTTCACGGATTTTTATAGGGCTTAAAGAGATAGGGTTAGGATAAAAATAAATCTTTTTTTATTTTGAATGATAGATGCGGATGTAAACAGATATAGATAGGGTTTAGCCAGAGTTTGGATGAGCTTGTGAAGAAATATGTATACATCTATTTATTGTCGACGATGATATCTTGAAAGTTGTACTTATCCCAAACATTAAAATTATAGAGGAGTTATTTGCAAATTATTTCAAAAAGAATTGGACTAAATTATAATTTTTTATAATTTTCAAGGGGTCTTTACTACAAAAAGGACTTACTTATAAAGTTCTAAAACTTTCAGGATCTTTTTGAATAAAATTTAGATTTATTCATAAATAAAAATTTTTGAAAGATTTATTTGTAAATAGTCAAAATTCTAGGAGATTATTTATGAATAAAAAATTTTGGAAGAGCTTATTTATAAATATTAAATTTTACAAACTAATTTATAATTTTAGAAATTTATTAGATTTTTTAATAAAATTCTTATTTTAGGGATCTATTTGTAAGAAAAATCCGGCCAATAACCCATTTATAAAAATTTATTTAACCCAGGGTCCTATTTATAAAATTTTTGTATTTTGTTATTTTGACCCAAATTTTGAATGAATTTTGGACCCAATTTTGGCCCAAAAATCTAGACAATTAGTCTATTTTGATTAGACTTAACTTGAGTCCTAATTTTCTAATAATTTGAACTTAATTTTCAATCAAACTCGAACACAACTTAAGTCTAACCGAGACCCGCATTTAAGCTATAATTTAGTGGCATGTAAATCTAAATTTTAATCATATTTCAATTAATTTTGATTATTGTAAAAATCATCTCAAACAAATTGCCTCCATAACATCTCCTCAAGTTCTAGCGAGAGGAGAGAGTGCGAATAATTTCCAAATACTTGCCTCTACATTAATATTTCAAGAGTTGACTATATGAATTCTAATTACTATGCAAGAGTGGACTTGATTTGTCATGCGATGATAGACTTGTTTTACCATGTGGGAGCAAATTTGGTTTGCCATAAAAATCAAACTTAGGTTGCCACGTAGAAGTGGAATTAAGTCGTCACATGAAAATAAACTTAGATTATCACGTAAAAGTGGATTTAATTTATTATATGAAAGTGAACTTGAATTACCACATGAAAGTGGACTTGGTTTGACACAAAAAGTGGACATAAGTTGTCATGTGAAAGTAGACTTAAGTCGTCACGTTATAGTAGACTTAGACTGTCACATGAAAGTGGACATGATTTTTCATGTGAAAGTGAATTTACTTTGCCATGTGAGAGTAGGTTTGATATGCCATGTAAATGCAGACTCAGTAACCACGTAAGATGGGTGGAGTTTTGTATTCATATTTTACCTCGAGAAATATGGAGTGCATGTTTGACCCAACATTCCCTTCTAAGAAAGTTGGATGTTCCATCATAAATAAAATATAGATACTTTTGGTTGTTATATTATTGCCCTCAGAGCTTAGGCATAGTATCTTTTGAGAAATTGACCATTGATTGGTGGCATAGGCCTTTTTCCCTTCTCATCGATCAGTTGATAGGATCTTTTTTCAAATATCCTTTTGACGATATAAGGGTCTTCCCAATTAGGCTCAAACTTATCTTCCTTGTTTTGATTTGGGATTATAGGTTTTTTTTAAAACTAAGACCATTTCTCTCTTCTGGAATGGCCTGAGCCAAGTCATCTTGTTATAGGCCCTAGTCATTTGTACTCGATATATTTTCAAGTTTTGTTATGTCACAAGCTTTGTCTCATCCAAAAAATCTAGCTCGTTAAGGTGAAGATGAATACTATTTTCTCTTATGATTTCTTCTTGTAAGACAATCTTTAAAGAGAAAATTTGCACCTCCAGTGGTAAGACTATTTTAGTCCTAAACACCAATGCATATGACATTGATTGAGTAGGAGTTCGATAAGTCCACAGTACCACAACAAGCTTTTGATGCCAATCTTTCTTGTTTTTGGTGATAACTTTCTTCATAATTTTGGAGAGAGTCATGTTAAACACTTCAGCAAGCCCGTTGTTTCTAGCATTATAGATAGATGAATACCTCCAATCTATCTCATGATGATGTGTGAGTCGTCATATCTTGAAACTTCTGAAGGATGGTCTATTATCAGGGAAGATGTTTCGAGAAACACCGAATCGGTACAAAATATTTTCTTAAAAGAAATAGATAATAACATCCACTTTTGCCTCTTTCATTGGAATTACTTTAATCCATCGAGAAAAATAATCAGTTGTTGCTAGTATAAAGCGATGGCCTCTAGAAGAATATGGCTCAATTAGGCCAATAACGTTTGTATTTCATATCTTAGATGGTCATAAGGACACTATCAAAAATAGAGTATTTGGGTGTTAATAAATGAACTCACCATGAATTTGGCATAGATGACATCTTCTCGTATATTTGATGCAATCTCCTACTATCGTGGGTCAATAATAGTCATACGCTTAATTTTCATCATTATTTTTGAACTCGACTGATGAGCTCCATAAACTCCAACATGCACTTTATACATAACCTCTTTTGCCTTTTTGTCTAAGAAATAATATAGAAATAGTTGATCGAAGGATCTTCTAGAAAGAGTGTCATTAATAAATAGGACGCGCATGGCCCTCTCCCAGAGTTGTATCTGTGCAGATTTATCTTCTGGGAGTTTTTCACTTTTGAGATAGTTGATGAATAGTATTCTTCAGTTTGTGATCTCTTCTACTAGTTTAAATTCAGTCTTCTTGTACTTAATACTGAAGACTGAGTTCATCACTTATCTACTACTGACTGTGATTAGAATTTTTTTTATTAGGGCTAACCAGTGTCTTGGCTAGTTTAGCTAAGGAGTCAACTTCTGCATTGATGGATCAAGAAACCTTAATTATTTGAATATGAGATATTTTCATGGTATTTTAGGAGCTCAAATCTATGGATTTCATATTTACGTAGGACTTGGTTGATAACTAGTTGTGAATCACTGAAATATGTAAGCGCAATATTTCTATATTGAGAGTCATTTCAAGTCCTATAATTAGGGCCTCGTATTTAGCTTTATTGTTTATCCATGGTTTTGAGATGTACTAGGAGTATCATAAAACACCCCTATTCGGAGTGATATAAATGAGTCTAATACCTGCTTTGATTTGCGGAAGCTTTGGTTTAATCTCTGCCTTAATTGATGATAATCCATTAAAGTATAGCTTCCAGTAAGGTTCTCTTTCTTCAACTAAAAAGATTTCTTCATAAGGGAGCTTGTAATTCAAAGGAGAATCATCCGATACTGGGTGAGTTGCAAGAAAATCGGCGAGGGCTTGCCCTTTGACCACTTTTTGGGGAGTAAACTTAATATCATATTTCATGAGGATTAAAGCCCATTTTGCTAGCATTTTAGTGAGTACAGACATAATTATCAAGTACTTTATGGGATCAATCTTTGATATTAAAATAATTTGATGAGAAAGCAAAAAATGTCCAGCTTCTTAATCATAAATATAACCACTAGACAATAATTTTTGATGGGAGAGTAGTTATTTTTTACTCCTACTAGCATTCTACTCAGATAGTATAGTGTATTTTTTTACCCTCTTCATTATTCTAGGTAAGAAGTATCCTGAGAGATCCTTCCATTGCTGCTGTGTAAAGGGTAAGAGTCTATTGAGTAAAGGCGCTACTAGAACCGGTGGCTTTAAGAAATGCTAGTTGATCTCTTTAAAGGCCTATTGATAGTGTTGATCACAGATGAATGGAGTTTCATTCTTCATCAGCTTGGAAAAAGACTTGTATTTTATAGAGAGATTTGAAATGAATCTTTTTATGCATGCAAGTCAATCTTGGAATTATTTCAATTGCTTTAAATTACTAGGTGGTGGTATATCGAAGATAGCTTTGATCTTAGATGGATTGATTTTAATCCCTAGATATCTAACAACAAACCTGAGGAATTTTCCTGCTAATACCCCAAAGGTACATTTCATAAGATTCATCTTTAACTTATATTTCCTAAGATAGTTGAATAACTCTTAGGTCTTAGACATGCCTATCTTTGGACTTAGATTTGATGATCAAGTCATTGACATAATATTCCACTAATTAGTGTATGAGGTCATTAAAGATTTAAATCACGATCCTCTAATAAGTGACACCTGCATTCTTGAGCCCAAAGGGCATCACCTTATAATAGTAAATTTCAATTGGTATCCTGAAAGCCATATATTTCATCATTAGGATGTATCTTGATTCAGTTATACCCTGAAAAATCATTCATGAAAGAAAATATTTCAAAATTGGTCATATTGTCAATCATGATTTTCATTATTGATAATAAAAAAATTATCTTTTGAATATACTTTATTCAAGTCCTTGTAATCTACACAAATGCGAATTTGGCCATCCTTTTTCTTGACTAGTAGATGCTTGCTATCTAATTTGGTTTTTTTTCTCTCTAATGAAACTTGCTTTGATCGGTTTCTTCATTTTCTCTATCACCTTTTGTTCTAGGTCGAGTTTCATCTTCTTATGTTCTTGTTTAACGAGTGGAAGCTAGGGATTGATGGCCAGTTTGTGAACTACAACTTTAGGATCTAGTCCAGGTATCTCCTTGTAGCTCGATATGAAGCAGTCAATGTACTCTCGGAGCACTACCTTAAGCTGAGTTTGTTTTTCTCTAAAAGTTGAGTGCTGATAAAAGTTGACTTAGGGTCTTCCTCTGAGCCTAAGTTAATCTCCATCAGTTCATCTACTGTAACTTGCTCCCTGTCTTCAAGTTCTGGTGGAGCTTCTTTTGGTTTGAGGATTATTTCTTCACCAAATGACTTATCATGTTGAGTGAGGTTTGGCGCAGGTTCATCTAAAGACATTTTGGTTGCATCATGTCCCTTTCTTTTGGTTTCAATAAAATTCTACCAAGCATATCACCTTTATATGATATCTGAAAAGTTGTAACCATCTAGGCACACATATCAGGGGTATTGATGTCATTTGGTCATCTTGAATATCAGAAAGAGGTTCAATGGTGACAATAAGATATATGTGAGCATTTAGAGTAATATAACTTAGTCTTTTAGTGTTCTTGTTTCCTCTTCCAGGAATATAAGCACGTCCTTGGGGTAGATCCCATAGATTCCTGAAAAAATGACTCTCTTTTTTTATTTGCGGACATCCACAACCAGATTTGTTAATTATCTGACGAAACTTCCTAAGAAATATTTAGACATGATTACTGGTTAATGTCACTATCATCCACTAGATCTTCAGTCCTCAGGATTTCATGTATATTCGGGGCATAAGGGATTGTCTTGTAAAATAGTATTCTCTTTTATTCTTTGTACTATAGAGGAATATAGCAAGTTGTTAGTTCTTCCATGACATTAATACTTAGCTCATCTAATGGCTTGACTAAGCCTTTTGAAACTTTAATAATAATGAAAGTATTTTCTATTTGACCTCTGTCATCATCTTTATCAGAAGTATAACCACCTAAGTAGACTTGTGGGGTTTCTGTATCTGAAGAAACTGAGTCAGAATCACTTTCTAGATGAGGAGGAGCAAAGATTAGGCTAACAATTTTTTGCTTTACTTGATTGATGGAAGCAGACTTCTTATCAATGTTGGGTCTCTAATAGTATTTGTATCATTATAATATACATCATGAACATCAAAAGGATGTGCACCTCCGTCAATTTAGTATTCTTTATCATCCTTGAAGTATTTAAAGCATTGATATGGGGTTAATGGTACTATTTTATTTTTATGTAACCACAACCTCCCTAATAGTGCTTTGTATAATGCATCAGTATTGATCACATAAAACTTAGTATCTGTTACTAATTTGCATGTTTTCAGCGGGATAGTTATGACTTCTAAAGCTCTTTGGTTGTTTTGATTAAACTCTTGTATGATTATAATCTCGAAAGATAGGTAACATATATCCAAAGTTAAGGCTGTTAGAGTCTGGAAAGTCATCAAATTGACTAAGAAACCTAGGACATACAATAGTCTATTATGATCTATTATTTCAGGTAGCAGGTTATCATTTGTGAAGATAATGATGGGAGTTTGGCATATGTACAAAGACTCTTTCATCTTCTTTTTAGCAAAATACGCTTGGTAGTTGGTTGGATTCTACAAGATGTGCACTGGTGTATGTCTAAGTTCTTGTAACATCATCAAGGCATCAAAAATACTTAGCATAGCAAGGATCTTGAGATGGACTATTATATTGTATTCCACCTTCTTGAGTGTAGATTTAACTTGTGAAGGCTCAATACCCTAATTTATCTTAATTTTCTTTTCATTGTCCTTAGGGATATTCTTATCCTTAGGTATTGGAGCTTATCTCAAAGGTAACACCTTTGCACCTTGGTGTTGTACCTGGTTTTCTCTAATCAGTTAAAACTTGGCATCATGAGACCAATAAAGTTTACCTTTAAAATCACTTCTAAGACTAGTCATGCGATAAGAAGTAGAGGACTCTTAACCCCCAATCAATATTTCCTTGAATGCCCTTGGAGGATGTGATTGGCTGATAATTATCCTATTCAATATCAAAATTTGACATGTGGGGTTTTCTTATAGAAAGGTCTTTAGAAACTCTCTGGATGAACCCTTCTACTTTATTTGTTGGCATAACCTTCTTTAGGACTTTATATTTAGGATGCCTTTTTTGTGGATATCTAGACTGGCCTGACTATGAATATTTAGATTGATTTAATGTGGGGGCGAAATGAGTTTTAACATTAGCTCTTTTGATTCTTTCCCAAAATACATAATTCTTCCTTTGGTGCTTACTGGTATAGGGCCTTTTGAAGCGGCTATAAACTTATTATGAGTCAGACATAGAGTTATATTCTTCGTTTGTGACTTGTATACATAATTTCTCTAAAGTTGGCAAAGCATACCCTTCCATAAATTCTAGGATTGAGACCTCACTAAGCCTAACAATTTGAGCATTTGTTGCTAGGTTACATAATGGAGGTTGCGATAGCAGCTTATCAGTATTCACCTCAGACGTATAAGTCACCATGCAACAAAAGATCATAGACTTAGGTAACTCTCTTTCATAGTGTCTAGCCTTCTTGACCCGTCTCTAGAATAAGTGGCATAAGTGATCGTCCTGATCCCAAGGAGGACAAGTAGATGGTTTCTTATCACCCCTATAAGGTCTTTTGTATGGTTTTATCTTTTCTTCTAACACCTTTTCCATCCTCTTGACTTTCTCACAAAGCATGGTGATCATATTTGTCAAACCATGTGGGCATTCATAACCTATATGTGTTTATTCAACATTTGCATTTGCCCCTGACACACTTCATTTTAGTTTTATCTAGCTCTTTCATAGTATCTAGTTGTAGTTTAAGTATGTCATAGTTATACTCACGGGTGAATTACTCTCTAAGATAATCATCTTGAGAGCAGTTATCAAGGAGACCTGTCGGATCTCTTATTTCATCAGTGTCAGTTTCAATAAATCTATTCGTCTCTTCTAACCTTACATCTTGAATTTCCTCATCACTAGAATAACGAGGTGGAGATTGGCTTGGTTGTAAACTTTCAATAGTAAATATGGTAGAGCATGTTGCAATTGAGGGTTCACTTTCTTTATTTCTTGCATCAGGGTTCTCTAGTAAAGCTCTGAGTTTGTCAAGAAGGAATTCTTTAAGAGTTGATTTTTTCCCTCCTTGAACATATTCATTCAGAGCATAGATGTATTTTTGGATGGTCAATTTCTTAAGATCGTATTCATCTAGCTAAACCAACTTCTTCTTCTTGCTTCTATTATTTCTCTTATTGATGCCTTAAGTAGGTAAGGTTGTTTATTTTGATGAGGCTTTCTTTATTACCATCCCAGGCTCTTCAGGATTTCTAGTTATTTTATTTATCAACTTCTTAAGTCTTTTTGAAATATAGATATTCCATAAGTGCCTTTATTCAACAGTACATTGTGCTTTTTCCCACAGAGGATTTCAGCAAGTGATTCATGATTCTCGAACATAATAATATGATTGATGTATTTGGTAGGTGTTTCAAGTAGGGTTGCCTTCGAGAGGATTAGCTTGCCTTTTCGATATTGTCTCTCAACCCAATCTTTGAACACAGAACACTCTTCAATGATATGTCCCAAGACTCTATGGTAAGGATAATAGTTAGGGTAAGCTATTTTGTTGGCTTTACCTAACCTCTTGAATTCTAGTAATTAGAGGCCTAATTTCAATGCATCCTAAAAGATTTTAACTATTCTTTCTCTTTTGAAGGAGTATTTCTCTATGAGCCTTTATTGGAGATTATTGGATCATTCTACTTCTTCATCTCCTCCAAGTACTAGTAGCTTCTGAGGATTACCCTTATTCATGATGGAGCTTGAAGGTTTCTTTTGCTCAGTTGTTGTGAATATAGCCCTCATATTTTAGGAAAACTCTCTATATTTTACCTTATTCTTTTTTGGTCTAAAAATTTGTGAGCTAAATAAGGTTAGTAGACCAATCCATTTCAACTTTTTGACTTACATGATGAGGTCTTGGACGATATGGATAGAAGAAATACTCAGATAGGGTATCATCCATTCTCCTCTTATGTTGCCAAGAACTAGATTCACTATCCCAAATTAGCTCATGAGTTGCTCACACTGAATGTTAAGATTTCTCCCTTATGTCATATAATATAAAACTGACTCATTATCACATTTTGGTGTCAAGACAAGGTCTATAATAGTCATCTTATCACTAACTTCTCCAAACCTGATTCAAAAAGCCTCCTTTATTTGTGTCCAAGTCTGTATGGATTATGGTTGCAAACTAGAATACTACTCCTATTAAGCTTGCTAAAAATTGGATGAGCAATAACAAGAGATTATTACTTGAATCTTCACACAAAGTCACAAAATGAGATATGTGTTGTTCAAGATTACCCAAGCCATTAAACTATTTGAAATTAGGCATTGCATAGCCTTTGGGATATAGCACTTGGTTGTGATAACTAGGCTATAGTTTGTTAGCATCATTTACCCTATTCGTCTCACTTTCTCATCTCACTTGTGTAGCTACCATTCATTGTACTTATTATTACATGTATGTTGGGAGTTTCATATTATTAGGGATCCCTAAAATCAAGGATTGGATATCTCTTACTAGAGGAGGTGCTTGTAAAGGGCATATATTTTCGTGGACGTCATCTATAGGAGATGCACCTTCTGCCACCTTTGCTGTTTGAGATGGCTGTTGAGATCATTCCAACTTATTAATCTTATAGCTCATTTGTAGCATCATTTCCATTAATTCCATAACTTTCTTTTGTACTTAGTCTTTCTCTTTGTTTTTCTGCCTCAAGTATTATTGTAATGCTTCTATGGTCACTTCTTGATTAGAGCTTTAGTTATGACTAAAGCTTTTATTAAAACATGATGGTTCCTATCCTAAGAATTAGGTCTAGGTTCTAGGTTGAGGCTAACTTGTCCCATTAGTTGAGTTAGCTCATTCAAGAGTCTACTCATGAAGCGAATCACCATACCTTCTCTTCAACATAGTAGTAAGGAATGGTCCACAAGGGCCCTCTCTTCTTAGACTTTTCATCAATAAATCTCACTCGAGCAATCTACTTTCGGTGTTTATCCGACTGGAGTGTGGGCTGATCCCTCCTAAAGTCATAGTGAGAAATGACTCTAACAGTATGAGTGATCTCTTTTTGTGAGTTCCCATGTTGGGTTACAACTTTATGGTGACTTTTGTATTTTTATTTGGAGATTCGCTTTTTTGTCATAGTTTTAAGGCAAGACTATACCCCTTGTGACTTACTCTTACTCTTCTCTAAATTACTTAATGGAGTAAAGAAGTTGGAGATTTGGATAGTAATGACCGACTTCATTCGACAGGTAGGCTTTCCAAGTCGGTTGAATATTCTAATAGCTTTTTCTTTACCTTTGACAGTCAAAATCAGCTCTTCTTTATCAATGTTTGTGTCTAGATTTGCTTTTGATTACCTCTGTGAGGAGTTGGGTAAAGGCGATTGAAGACTGACATCCTTATTGGTTGAGACATGACTTCTGACTCCTCATCTAAACAGTCTTTCTCATTGGAGATGATGATATCAAACCTCTTTTCCCTTAATGAAAGATGAAAAGCAAGTTGGTTTTGCATGTCAATGACTGCAACTAGTGCAATAGAAGTTGCCTTCTTGAACTGGACGAACTCGGAGATAGTTCTGAACATGATCTGAACTTCAGTTGCTTTTGTAGCAACCATTGACTAAGGTAACTACATGACTGAACCTGCCCCCAGGATGATGGTGAACCTTGGGACAAAGATATTCTTCATTATTATCATTTGATTTTTTCTTCTACAAAGGAGAACTCAATTGATCAGTTTTCAATCTTAATTTTACCTTATCGGTGTGTTTATCGTCGTAACTAGGTTTCTATATTTAGAAGAGAAGTCAAGTTTCACTAGGTGTGTCAGAATTTGTGGAATCAAAGTTGACCATTTGGAATAGCAGAGACCCGAGAAACGATCTTGAATCACAAATCAAAATTTATCTTAATTTAAAGTGCGCTATCAAGTATTGTGAAAACATGACTTCCAACAAACGCAAGTCCTTATTGTACCCCGATAATTGTCAGAAATCTCCTAAAGTAAAAAAACTTAGGTAATAAAATAGAGACAAAAAAAAGTATTATTTGATTAATTTAAGAAAGATAGTACATGACTTAAGTAAGTGCATATCCTCGCTTTGCAATGAATTTTAATGTAGAAAATATAAAAAAATAGAAAAAAAAAGAGTGGGGAAGAAGCTTTAATATGCTGCTACCCCACTTCCCTCGTGCTAGACCGCATATCGTCTGACCCCAATCGTGGAAAGGAATGAGAGAAGTTTGAAGTGTTTTCAATAGTTTTAAGCATCAGCGATAATTTTATGATTTAAAGCATCTTCATTAGCTTTAAGCTTTGGTGATAACTTTTTTGGGTTTTGTTGAAGTGTTTCTATAGCCGATATAGCATAGGTGATAAAATTGTCTAGGTTAGAGTATTTTCATTAGCCAGTAAAGAATAGACAATAATTTCTTTGATTTGAATAGTGTCACCAACGACTTATGAGATTGGGTATAGCATGAAGATGCATCACCAACTACTTTTGCGGTTGGCTAGCTTGAAAGGTGTGTCATCAATTACTCATGGGGTTGACTAGCTTGACATGACATGTCATCAATTACTTATTG
Organism: Trichopus zeylanicus subsp. travancoricus; assembly: GCA_005019695.1. NCBI lineage: Eukaryota > Viridiplantae > Streptophyta > Magnoliopsida > Dioscoreales > Dioscoreaceae > Trichopus > Trichopus zeylanicus. Next base: position 62,754 of record RXID01010938.1, read on the forward strand.
GTTGACTAGCTTGAAAAAGCATGTCGTCAACTACTTGTAGGGTTGACTAACTTGAAGTGTGGTCAATGGCTTTAAGTGCATTGTTAGTTGACTTCATTGATTTGGTAGCATCACCGATGGTTTAGGGAGTTGAGTATAGCTTTGAAGTGTAGTTAATAACTTTGAACGTATTATTGGTTGACTTCATTACTTGGTAGCATTACTGATGATTTAGGGGGTCGGGTATAGCCTTGAAGTGTGGTCAATAACTTTAAGTATATTGATGATTAACTTCTTTGGATTGGCAGCATCACCAATGGTTTATAGGATTAGATATAAATTGGAAGATGTGTCGTTAACGGCTTCTAGGATTGACTAGCTTTGAAGTATGACCAACAATTTTAAATGTATTAACAATTAACTTTTTTGATTTGATAATGTCACCAACAGCTTATAGAGTTGGATATAGTTTAGAAGTATTGCTAACTACTTATGTCGTGCACCCAGTGAAACTCAGTTTGGCTGTATTTAGTTTTCATTTGAATAAATTATGGTTTAAGTCAAGGTGATAACATCACCCTTTGTTTATAGGCTTGAAGTAATATCAAAGATTCAATGCATCTAATGGGACTCAGTTTGATCCTATTTAGTTTAGATTTGAGTTTGATTTTATTTAACTTGAGTCAAGCTCGACTTTGTATTGGACCTTTATTAACTTTAGGTCTGCTAGACTTTGGCTCAAGTTCAAGTCAATTTGGTTCAACTTGGTTTCAGCTCAAACTCAACCTAACTTGGTTCTAATTTGACTTTGAGTTTGCTTTTTAGTTTGGACTTAATTTAAATTTGATTTGAGCTTAGTTCAATTCTGATTGAATTTGATTTAAACTCAATTTGATTTTAAATTGACTCAACTTAAACCTAATTAGGGTTGAGCCAGAGATTATTTAGTTAACTTAATTTGATTGTTTTTTGGAGTCTAGCTCAGTTTGGATTTTAGTCAATCTTTTTTACCAATTTAAGTATATTTAAGCCAACTTGAATTTTATCCATTTATTTTGATTGAGTTTAATTTTAATATACTTGAGTGATTTCATATTAATCAATTTGATTTGAGGGTCGTTAGCTGTTTATAATGATTTTAGATGACCCTATAGTCTAACATCAAATGTGCAAACCCGAAAGTTGGCTTAGTTCGTGAGCTCAAAAGCTACCTTAGTGCAAGGCCGATGGATGACTAGGTGCAAATCCAAAGACTAGCTTAAATGCGTGCCCGAAGGCTAGCTAAGTGCAAGTCCGAAGGTTGACTGAGTGCGAACCCGAAGGATAGTTGAGTGCGAGCCTAAAGGCTAGCCTAAATGTGAGCTCAAAGGTTGACTAAGTGCAAGACCGAAGGTTGGCTGGGATGTAAAATCGAAGGCTAGTTTAGTATGAGCCCAATTGCTAATTTAGATGTGAGTCTAAAAGCTAACTAAATACGAGTCCAAATGCTGACTAAGTGCGAGCCCAAAGGCTGACTAAGGTGAGCTCGAAAGTTGGCTGAGTGCAAGTTCGAAGGTTAAATAAGTGCGAGTTTGAAAGCTGGCTTAAATGTGAGTCTGAACGTTGACTGAGTGTGAGCTCGAAAGCTAACTCGAATGCAAGTTTGAAGGTTAATTAAGTGCTAGTTCGAAGGCTGACTGAGTGCGAGCCCAAATACTGGGCCTGAAGGTTGATTTAGATGCAAGTCTGAAAGTTGACTAAGTGCGAGTCTGAAAGCTAAATTAGATGTGAGCTCGAAGGTTAAATAAGTATGAGCCCGAAGACTGGCTAAATGCGAGCTTGAAAATTAGTTGAGTGCAAACTTAAAAGTTGTCTTAAGTGCGAGTCCAAAGATTAGTTAAAATGCGAATTCGAAGGCTGGCTTATGACCACAACAAGATCATGAGTTTGTTGTATTCATCACTAACTTCGTTACTATTTTCAAGGGGTCACAAGTGCCAACAACAAGGTTATGGATTTGTCATCTCCATCACGAAAGGCTCCTATCACTCCAAAAATTATGGATAGTCATAATGTTAAAAACTCTCTTTTTTCTATTATTTTTACTAAATTTCCTCCTTTTTTTTTATTTTCCTTTTTAAAAAAATCACAATTTTTTTTTTTTTTTCTGTACTTCTTCTGCTCCTTCAAGCCATTACCCCTTCCTCTATTTTTGGCTAGATTTTTTTTTCTAAACAATAACCTTTTAAAATATTTTCTTAAGAAAATATAGCTCCTTCAACCTCCGGCCCCTTTTATGCTCTTGGCAAGCATAATCGGGCCCGAGCGGGCCCGGTCCCCTCTGGGCTGGATCTGGCCGTTTTCGGTTGGATCTAGCCCCAAATCCGCCGGCGAGCAGCAAAGGGGAGGGCAAGACCCTCCGACTCCCTCTCCTACCAGCCAGATCTAGTCGGCCATGGCCAAATCTAGCTCTCTTTTTCATCCTGAACAACCGTGGTGGAGATGGGAAGCAACAAAGGCGGACGGCGCGGGGGTTGGCCAGCAGGGCACGTAGAGGCAACGGGCAGGACGCATCCAATAAGGCAAGCAGCACATGGTTGCAAGCAGCAGTGGTTGACTCGTTGGTTTAGGCACCGGAGGCAGCTAGGGCTAGAGACACGGGCCTTTGGCGATGGTAAGATTCAATAGTTGGGGTGGCTACCATGGCAGGCAGCATCATGTGCAGAGAGCACGTTAAGCATCCATGGTGGAAAGAACAGTGGGCTGAGTGCGGCTCGAAGACGGGCTCGACAACGACCTGGCCGGCTGGAGGAGCGAGCAGCTTGGCAGTCCTACGAGAGGGGAGGAGAACAGGCAGTGGAAAAGAAAACAACAACGTTAAATTTGAAATTTCCCCTCTATAGTCTCCTTTGAAGATGGTTTTCAATGCTCTCTTATTTTATTTTTTATTCGTCTCTAATCTCCCTTAGTTTTTTAATTGACAGATTTCATGAGTTTTTATAGGACTTAAAGAAATAAAATTAGGTTAAAAATAAATTTTTTTTAAAATTTTAAATAATAGGTGTGGATATAAACAAATATAAATAAAACTTATCTAGAATTTGGATAAGTTTGTTAAGAGATATGTATATATCTATTTGTTGTATATATTAATATCTTAAAAGTTATACAAATCCAGAATATTAAAATTATAAAAGAGTTATTTATAATTTTTTTCAAAAAAATGGACTAAATTGTAACTTTTAGAGGTCTTTTCTAAAAAAAAAGGGACTTATTTATAAATAATCAAAATTCTGGGACTTATTTATAAATTAAAAATTTTGGAGAGCCTTATTTGTAAATTTTAAATTTTATAGGCTAATTTATAATTTTAGAATTTTATGGATTTTTTTATAAAATTCTTATTTTGGAAAATTATTTGTAATAAAAATCTGGCCAATGACCCATTTATGAAAATTTAATCCAAGGTCTATTTGCAAAATTCTTATATTTTGTTATTTTAGCTCAAACTTTAGAAGAATTTTAATCCCAATTTTGATCCAAATATTCAGCCCAATTAGCCATTTGGATTAGGCTTAACTAGAGTCCAAATTTTTCAATGATTTAACTCAATTTTCGATCAAACTTGCCTATGACTTAAATTTGACCAAGACCCACATTTAAGTTATAATTTAGCGGCATATAAATCTCAATTTTAATCATATTTCAATTAATTTTGATCGTAGCAAAAATCGCCTCAATAAATATTAAATTTCAACCTAATATATAAAATAACTATTTTACCTTTAATTTAACTTAAAATAATTTTTATCTAATCACGAATAAAATTTAAACCCAAAAAATATAATGATAATTTTAACATAACATAGTTTAAACTTGTTTCAATCCAATTTTAACTAGAATTAAAGCTCAATTTAGGTCATATCTGATATTTCATATAAACGATGTCTAAGGTTAATTTTTATTCGTGTTCTCTATTTCGTTAATTTATACTTAATTAGAAGTATTTTTTTATTTCAACCTAAATAAAATCAAATGATATATATTTATTAAATATTATTAATTTTAATAATAAATTTACATATAAAAGGATTTTTTTTCAATATACCAAGTAACCCAAGAAAAAAATATCATTTTTTTAGTTTTATGCAATTTGAAAAAAATTTCAAGAAATTATATGTAAATTTTCAAGTTTCAAAGAAAAATATATAATTTAATATATTTTTAAGGAATAATATATAATTTTCTAAGTTTAAAAAAATATATAATTTAGTAAGATTTTAAGGAATTATATATATATATAATTAACCCAGGTTTTCTAAGTATATGGTTGAAACCTTTTTTTTTTTTTGTAAGATGACATGTCTAACCTTGCAAGGGCACTCATTGACCATAATGCTTTTCATGGCGTATTGTATATAACACATGCATCAGTGGAAGGGCGTTTTTGATATTTTAAATGGCAAGCAGCGATTGTAGTCAAATACACGCATGTATTTTTGTAAGAAAACACATAATTAAACATATTTTCATAGAATCAAATGTGATGATTTGGATTCATGGGTTGTATTCAAACGCGGTCAAATTTATAGTATTATATTAAATGAGTCAATTTAAATCTAATATATTTATTAAATGGATCAAATTTTTTAATCCGAATTTGATCCTATTTTTAAACGGATCACCCGATTTTATTTGACTAGTTTATAACACGATTAAATAAATAAAGTCAAAAAAATTCATATCATAATTGAGCCAATCTCATTATGACTAAAACTCAAGTTATAATAAGTTTAAATTCGCTTAATTCGGATCAAATTCAAATTAAACTAATAAATTGGGTCATATATATATATTGCTAGATGTAGCATAGAACAGAAAGCGATTAGCACACAGAGGTCCCTAAAAATTCAATATTGCATATAAGCCCCTAAATTTCTGAAAATGATGCAATAATCCTTGAAATTATGGCATTTGGTCCTCCATGGCAGTTTAATCTTTGAAAAAGAAGACATCATCAAAACTTCAAAATATTAAGATTACTCTATTTTCCAAAAAAAAAAAAGAACCAGTAATCTTTTCGCTCTCCTCCATCCCTAGTCACGAAAATATAACTATTCGTGTTCTATGGTAAAGTGGCTAGAATCGTCATGAAATATACTCAGAGAAACAATCAGAGTTTTCAGCAAATAAACTCAACAATAATCAGGATTAATTCAAATTTTGCATCACATATGAAACCCCAGGGACTAATACGCAAGAATTCGAGCAATTTCAAGAACCTGCGTATAATTATCGAGATCTCTAGATTTAAACGTAATTATCCCAGAATAAACGAAGACAAGGAAAGAGCATGAGGTCCTCCTACAGAGACCCAAATCTGGAGACAAACCTGACCAAATAAGAGAGTCTATGGAGTACAACAGCAAACAGCAAAGCAGAGCAGAAATAAAAATAGAAAAAAAAAAAAAAAAAAAAAAAAAGAGCTGTCAGAAAGAAGAACGACCATAATTGACATTTATATCCACACAACTAAATATTTATTTTCCCCTTAAATTAGCTGTTGAAATAGCAGCAGAGGGGGAAGAAGAAGAAGCAGCCATGCTCCACCGTTTTGCATTTCCACCCCCAGCCGCCCAAATTCACAGCCCCTCATCCCTCCACTCGCTTGGGGGGCTGCCCCTACGCTGCTGCCCTTGGCTGCATTGTCAAGGACAAATTTGTAAATTTACATCCATTCATGTGAAAATATTTAAATTTACTATGTTTTGTGAGTAAAAATATGTCCAAATATCTATTTCACAATTATTCAAGCATCTATAGGCAAAAAACAATTAAAGGATTTTTTATGCACATCTAAATTTATTATATTTTTCATCCATCAGATTAATTCCCGAGATTCTACGTTGATAAAAACGAAAAAAAAAAAAAAGAAGAAGAAATTATGGCTAGTTTTCGAAAAATATTAGGAACGAGGATAAATATGATATTTTTCAGGAGGATAAAATTTACCGTTGCCACTTGTCACGCTATCGTTGGTTCCATTCCCAAATTGCTCGAATATTTTAGCATCTCTCGAATCTTTGGGTAAATTAAGAGCCTCTGCACGCGTCACATCAGCATTGAATATAATAACATAAATTATTTACTGGACTGAAAAAAAAAATCAAGCGAGTTGGGAGCGGAAGGAGAATGAAATCTAGTAAAACTTGAGTTGAGCTGGGGAATCCATAGTCGTTTCTCCAACACCGCGGCAGTGGATATCAACTTTGAAATCGACAGCTCGACTCGGGTTCGGCTCGTTCGCCATCCTCTTAACCCGAGTTCACAACAAAAAAGAAGAGCCAAAATGACGAAAAATAACCAAGTATGCTCACTAGGGCAGTCCGATATGTTCGCCGGCGCACGGCACTCGGTGGGCAGGCGGACGGCCAGCGACACATTGATTTTGATTCCTAGCCCGGGCTCGTCGTGGTCCTTGATGAGTATGCACAAGCACTTGGGGCTCTTCGCGAGCACCTGCCGGAGCCCAGTGCAGCAGTCGGGCGTCGGGGCGGCCGCCTGGCCTCCGACGTAGGTCACGCATGTGGCCAGGCCAACGAGCTGATCTGCACATTCCGCTCTGTCCCCGGCGAAGTCCGGCCTCGCCGCGCCGGCGAGGAACCCTAGCACGATGATCAGCTCCAGCAGTAGAATGTTGCCGGACATTTTGGGTGACCACATTGCAAAGTGATGTGACTGGTGTGAGATGAAGGCGAGCAGTGAATTGGAGTAAGTGGGGCTCGGTTTATATTGACAGGGTGGCAGATGGCGGTAGGGGAAGTTGAGGCCATAATGGCGGTTAGTAGGGTTTTAAAGATGCCTCGTGATGTGTACCCCTATGGGTTTTTCTGGGAAAAAAGCTGCTCTGCCCCACGCATGTAATTGCAAACTAAATGAATAGGCGAATTTCATGGGATGAGTTCATACAAAAATTCATCCATCTAGTTCAATTATGCAGTATTGCAATAGCTTGGTACTGAACAAAAGTGAGTGAACCTCATTTTTCTCTTCAGTCAATTTATTGCCTGCACGAGCATATCAATGTTAGCTTCTAGTTTGGGTGCATCCAAAGGAATAAACTTTGGCGCTTAAGTAAAATATAATCCTTTTATTAATGAAGAAATAAATGGATTTTTTTTCAAGAGAAATGACGGAGGAATGATCTTATTAGAGGTATTGAGAAGAATAGGCAGAAGAAAAATTGACTCCAGCATGCCCTTTTTTTAATCTAAAATTGACTATAGGCCCGACCCAGATTAGAAGGCCCGATTTAGGTGCCCCAGCTTTCAGTCTAGTTGTCGTATGGATGGATGTCGGGCGGGGTCATCTAGCGGCTCGGCTAACACCCTAAATGCAGGTTTAATTGTCTAGTTGTCGAATTTTTTTTAACTAACAATCACTCAATTATAAAAATAATTATATCTGATATTAACTAATATTATAATTTTAAATATTCGTCTACGCGGTCGGTCTAAGCATTTGAAAGGCTTATATCATCTAACACGGTCATTATTTTGTTTAATAGGCCCGGCCGAGAATATGACGTATCAGGCGGCTGGGCCGGGACAGGCCCGATGGAGGTCCGGAAACAGGGCATGTGGAGAGGGTGTGGAGCATCGTTACGGTGTGCTGTGAAGGGGTGGGGTCCTATCGGTACCTGTGGGCAATTTAATGGACACGTGCCGCAGTAATTGTGTGCTTTTTGCTTTTCAACAATTTTGTGAAAATTCATACTTTTAGATTTTATCGCGAAAAGAGGAAAAATTGCCTCAAGCTGCATCATAACCTCTTGCTTTCTTAAGCTCACGGGGAAATCACTTCGTTACATTTCTCTTGTGAACTTAATAAATTACATATAAACTCCACAAATTTTTATTAAATTATATATTTTTCTTGATCCATAATTTAATTATTTTTCAAGGGGTTATATATAAAAAATTCTTTATAAAATTATATATTTCCTTTTGGATTCACGGATATATTAGAAAATTTATTCGGGTGTAAATATAATATTACAATTAGAAATATTTAGAAGATATACTATTTAATATTATTTAGGCTAAAATAAAAAAATAAAAATATTTCTAATTTGGTTAAAAGAGACTTTGGTTGTTTGATTAGAATTATAAACAAGCAGAGTTGAGCTAAGCCAGTCAGGTTGGCTCATCTCCCCCGCACATTGGATCAAGCTCGAGCAAGCAGCTCGGTTGAATCGAGGTTGTGAACTCAAATGAGCTGGCTCAAATTTAAAATTTATAATTTTAATAATATTTTTAAATTATATTATATTAAAATAATTTTTAAAAATATAATATTAAAATGATGAATTAACATGATAATAGCTAAAAATAAAAAATTATATCAACTAGAATATAATAATTAAATAATTAATTATAAATTTTAAATGATATTTTTTATATATTAAAAAATGAATGAGTTATGGAGTGCGGGTCAAAGTCAAGCAGGACTCGTCTAATAGATATAATTTAGTAAGACGGGAAGAAGTTAATAGCTAATTGACATAATACTTGTGGTGGTGAGTAGGAACAAATTCCTAGATTTAGTATTGAGGGTCATTATCTCGTTGAAGCCAAAGTAATCAATAATGGAAACTAATCCAACGTCTAGATTGAGGATTGAAAATCACATCTGAGAGAATAAACCTCATGAAAGATTGAAAGCTTTGTTGTGGAAACCTATGAGCAATTCACATTTCCAAAAACAAAAAAAAAAAAAAAAAGGGATAAAATGGATGTTAGAAAAGTATAATAATAGATTTGATTTGGGTCCAAAAATTGACTACATTCATATTTTTGAAAATTGAGCCTCGACTTTAGAACAGTGTTTGATCATCGACTCGTTTGAGAGAAGATCGGCTCAAGCTCCGGTTCTGCACGACTCAATTCAATTCATTTACAAAACGAATCGAGTTTCAAACTCGAACTCGAGTCTTGCGAGTTGCCGAGTCAAATTGACATCATTAGTTGATTTTTTTTGGAGAAGTTTTTTTTTTTTTTTTGTGTTAGTACCGTCCTATTTTAATTAACATAAAAGCATACAAACCGATCATTCAGGACACAAATACGTTGTTGTACCGAAATTGAAGCAACCGGTTCCACTGTTTGCAAGTTTACACAATTAATTTTCATCCCGAGATTAAAATTAGAGCGAGAAGAGCAAAAGTCCACATCCAAATTCCAACCCTAATCTCGACTCCGAGCCAACTCATTTTTCTTGCATTATTTGCATGCTTTCCACCATCCGCAGGGCTTCCTTTAGCTGAAAAACAAAAAGAGATTAGGCTTCAACAAGCAAATATTGAGAGCAGAAGATTATTTTTCAATCTAATCTACATTATTATGAAATTTAGCATATATCAAGAAATCGTATTTTTAATATTTCCTTCGAGTACCTCCTCCAAGGATATATGTAAGAAATCTTATTAATCACATCTAGCTAATGCTAATTACTTAAATTTCCCCGATTAATCACAATTAGATACGATTACCAAGATTTCTTATGCGTACGTCTCCAGCGAGATATTTGAAAGAAATTTTTAGCTTTCCGAAAGTCGTACTTAAATATCAAAAAGCAATAAAATATATATAATCATTGCAAAATATAGAGAATTTTGCATTAAAATAATCTTTAAAAATGAAGCAGAACTGCGATATAAAGCAATACCGGGGCCACTTCCGGTTGAAGGCGTAGTATTATTCCCTTCAAGTGCACTTCCGAATTGCTGGAAATCCTTTGCGAGTTGCGAATTCGGAGGAGCATTCAAAAGCTCTGCATCGTGAGTCAAGCAAAATACCTTAAAAATAAAGGTTTTTAGTAAGAATTTACGAAAAATTACATATTTCATTATTATTTTATTAATATATTATACTTTTATAAAATTTATTTCTATTAAAATATTTTTTAAAATATTTTTTTTATAAATTCACAATAAAATGCAAATTTCAATTTCAAATTTAATTTAAATAAAATTTTAAACACTAAAATAATGTAATTTTATATAATAAAACAGTTACAAAGAATTACAGTCATTAAATGCGTTTAAATCAGTATCACTGACTATATTATTTGCTTACTTATGCACTCGACGACGTTGGTCGGGACGCTGCACAGGGAGGGCAGGGTGAGGGCGCGGGTGACATTGACCTTGAACCCCAGCGACGGCTCGTTGCGGTCCTTGATGAGCACGCACAGGCACTTCATGCTCTGCCCGACGACTTGCTTGAACCCGGTGCAGCAGTCGGGGCTCGGGGCCTTGGCCTCTCCTTCGACGTAGGTGAGGCAGGTCGCCAGGCCGACGAGCTGGTTCGCGCACTGTGCCTGGTCACTGGCGAAGTCGGCGGTGGCGGAGCGCAGCAGGGACAGCAGCAGCAGGAGGGGAAGGAGCTGGAGCATGGAGCTAGCCATTGGAACAGAAGTGGACAATGTGGATGTAGCTAGGTTCGGAGGATTACTAATAGGATGTCGTTGTTCGTAGGTAGGGCTGTCAATGGGCCGGGAGGCCCGGCCTGAAAATATCAGGTCCGGGTTTGGGTCAGGCTTTCTGGTGCCCTAAGGAGAGTTTCTTGAAAGTTTTGTATCAAACACGAAAAGATGACAACCCTTTATGTAAGGAGGTACGTATACTTTCGACCCTAAACTAGTCCATATGGGACAAAATTTCCGTGTAAAAATACATTTATTAAACATTAATTGTGTTAATTATATAAAAATTCAAATAAATGCGCATTGAATTTTTTTTCTTAATAAAATAAATTTATACTGAATTTTTTTTTGAAACAAACGCATGTATAGTGACTCATACTAAATCAAATTAAATTTAAATCCTAAATAAGAAAATCTTATTAATATAAGATTTTAAATCTCAATAGTAATGAAATATTTTGGTTTGGACCAAATGTGAGCCCGAGAGAATATGAGATTAGGTTTCAATCTCATCTGGCCAATTGTTGTCGTCGCTAATGAGCTCTCGTTTTTCGTTGGTTATCAAAATCACCAAAAATGCCGCCAAACCACAACCAAAAGACTTTAAGCCCGAGAAGCCTGGCCCGGAAAGTATCGGGCCGACCTCGGGCTCGGTCCCAGCCCGTAATGTGTGAGGTCGAGAATTTAAGGAGTTGGTTAGGGACAGGCATAGTGTTCGGTAAGCCGAAGATTGCTGCCTTAATGAAATGCCACGGTCCGGCCACACATAGGACCGGAATCCAGTCGCACGGCGGCTGTCGAGGCCATTCGAGCGGTGGCCGGCGCGCCACGCAACCGATGAGCTTGCCTCCTTGTCATGGCAATCTTACTACTGGTTCGTCTGCAGTGTTTGAAAGGCATGGGTGGGGGACGGTGGGGCTGATAGCCCGGGCTCAACTTCATTTATGGCAGTTTGCCCGGGACAGCCCGGCGTATCCTGGTGGCCTGTCGAGTTTAGGATCGGTCCCTGTCGACGGGAACGATGGAAATAAAACCGAGTTTACATCAGCAACTGTTGCGGCGGCTGGTGAGAGCGGGAGACCGAGATGTAATCCTTATCGAAAGCTGCATAATATTTGATTGGACTTGTTAACAATTAATGACAAACCATTTATGAAATCGACATGAAAGACAGATGCTAGAAAATTCCTTTTGAACCTTTCAGAATTTTTTCACACCAATAAATTTTATTGATTATTTATTAGCTCTTCACCTACAATTGAGTGTTCGGTCGTCTGGACGGACGGACGAGCACAAAGAGACCGAGTATGGGCTTTGTCAACGGAGAGAGACTATGAGCGAATGGATAAACATGCATAGGAGGCGAGGGGACATGCGGAGGGAGATTGAACGGGAGATTCGCCATCGGAAAAGAACAGACAATTGGAAGGTTCACATGTGAGAAGGGGACTGCAAGTGGGCGGATGGAACGCTCGCGATAGAGGTCGACTGAGGGTTTCGCTACTTGGGAGGGGCCCACGAACGGACAAGTAAACAAGAGAGCGGACGAGTGAACAAGTGAACGAGCGGACGGACAGATGGGTGGTATGCCCACATGGAATGGGGGGCCCTTGGACACGGAAAGGCTGAAAAACAAAATTTATATTATTAGATTTAAAATTATAAAAATTTTGAATGACTTACGAGAAATTATCTCTTAAAAATGATAAAACAAGAGTTTTTAACAAAAACAATTATATGTCTTATTATAAATTTACAAAAAATTACTTATCTTATAGTAAAAAATTATTTATCTTATAATATAAATTTACAAAAAATAGCTCAACTAAAATATTCAAAAAATATTTTATTATAATTCAATTTTACCAACTAAAGTTAATATAAAAGACTAAATTATTTTCATTCATTTTTTATTTGAACAACTATTAAATTAATATAAAAAATACTTTATTTTATTTTAATTTTTATGAAAATCGATTTTCCAATTTTATGAAATTAAAAAAATTAAAATAAGATTTTTTTTAGATTGGTTATTTGATAATTATAATATGGTTGTCCAAAATAAAAATTAAATGAGAATAATTTAATTATTTATATTAATTTATTGATAAAATCTAATTAAAATAACTTATTTTCAAAATAATTATTTGAGATGATTTTTTGTAAATTTATAGTATAAAAAGAATAATTTTTTATTAATAATGATAAGGTATGTGAATTTTCATAAATTTACAATAAGTCAAGTGGTTCAATATTAAAAACTCGAAAAACAAAATATATATGATAGATTTTACGATGTGGCAAACTATATGCCTATAATAATTAGCATTTAGAGTTGGAAATATGCCTTCGTTTAATTTGAGTTTTTTTTTTGAAGATGCGCATTTGCAGGCTAAGCAGACTACGGGATTTTGCAAGAGTATAGAAAAAAAAAATTGAGTTATAAATTAAACTTTTAATGGATTGCCAGCCATTTGACTCAATTTAGCCATGGATTGCACACTAAGACTTGTGCAACACAAAAATGTGCTTATAATTAATATAATCTGAATCACAATTTTAAAAATATTAAATATTCTATTATTACATTAATCTTGAAGTGCAAAAAATTAATAAAACATTTTAAGTGTTTGATAATGTGTAACATTTAATCCAAGCCGACGAGGTAAAATCGCTTTGACTTGGTTTAGCAAAATATTGAAATTCGTTGAGAGCGGACAAACAAAATCATTAGATTTGTTGTGGTTATTTGTGGCTAAAATCGAATAAAAATTTTGCCAAACTAGCCTTTGTCTCCTTTTCTCTCATATTTTGGACATCACACCTATAATGATTGATTTTTAATAGAGTAGCTAATGAACCATAAAGTAAAAAAAGCAGAAACAAAAGGTGTACACAATCTAATGATAGAAATTTGAGTGTCCCGCTTAAATACAAATTTTAAAGCTTTTATCTGAGTCAAGTGTTCTGCTAAAATTAAAGAAAAACAATGGAAATGGGAGATTTAAAAGAAAACAAAAAAAAAGAAGGATAGAATGTTTAAAGCTCATTCCCATCTCAAGAACCCGATTACAAGAGTCTCTGTTTTCTGAGAGAAACCTGTAAACGGTATTTAGGGAATAGCTAAACAAAGAAAGGCCAGAAGATTTCAACAGATAAATAGGATAATAACCATGATTATATACGAGACAAACAAACATGATGGTACACAGTCGAACAATGAACCCCGCAGAGAGAGACTCGATTAGGTCTCGCTGGAGGACCTTAGTCATGTATGATTCTCTTAGTCAAACAGTTTTCTCGTACAACATCAATGTCACAAAGGACCTACAAAGCAATAGTAAAAGGAGAAATCAAGCAGACAGCAATATTAAATAACTTTGATTCTATTGCAGGTATAAGATTTTAAATCTGATGAACAATAAACAGAACTTGATTCGATTTGCTCAGGCAAACAATTTACCTGCTTGACCACAGATGTACCACTCAAACATAATGCAAATCATAGAAAAGGTTGAAGATCAGATTTTCTATTTCCTGTCTCTATCCAGTAAGCAGATTGTGGGGAACCATTTCAGTCATATTGTGCGGAACAGTTTCAGTCACTGTCCCCATAGGGCAGTGCTGATCTGGAACATCGATGTCAAAATCAATGGTTCAGATCAGTCGCTACCCCCACTGAAACTGTTCCACAAATTATGAAATCCCCACAAAAACATCAAGTTTCTTCATTTAAATAAAAAGGAAATAGTAGACTGTGCTCATTTCTATTTATGAAATTTTATATATTTACAGCAAGTCGCTCAAACCAGATGTCTTGCTTCTGTTACACAATCGATTTCCATTTTTATTGAACCATACATGTAAAGCTACCTGACGAGAAGCTGCAAAAAGTATTACTATATAATGCAGATCATTTACAAGTCCCATTTCAACAGGGAAAATAATACTGATCTAAGAAACAAAATCTTCAAGAGACTTTACATACCTCTACTATCAACGTCTCAGCCTAGGCACACAATGGAATTCTGCCAAAAGTGCTATATGATCAGATGACCACTCTGGTGAAGGAAGAGCTGTATCTTTCCGCAAGCTCTCCTCGTCCAAGAGTTCCAATAAAGATTCAACAGTTAAGGAGTCCGCTGGAAAAATGAAAAACAGTATATCATGTGTAATAAATGGATTTGAAGAGATAAAAAATTCAAAAAGAGAATAAAATAGTCAAAGGAACTAAACAGCACAAAGACTGAATTACATAAGTGAACAAGTGTACCATACCTGTGTAGAATATGTAATCCACAGTTCCAAGATGTTCCCTTGTACACTTAGTGAACAAAGGTTCATTTGACATTGGATCTATCCTCCTCTTCTGTTCTGCTTGAAGACCAATTCCCTTTGTTCTGGCAAATGATGAATATGCACTAACCTGTAACAAGCGAAAATAGAACTACAAGAGAACCCACAAAAGAATAAACTCAGTGGGATATGATGAAGATAGTTTACCAGTGGAAGATGGTGCAATAAGTTTGCAGGGCGCAATATCCCATACGGGTCAATTGCCAAATCAGGATGTGCTGGATCTAACTTCCCAATTGAAAGAAGCGTATGAGGAGCACTGCATCCAAAACAGATCTAAATCATTAATAAGATGCTTATTTTAGTAATAAAAAATATATTATATTCTGAGTTGATCGAAAAAAGAAGACTCAAATACATACCTATTGGGAACTGAATTAAAATCCCCACATACCAACATTGGGATATCTGCACTGGCAGCTATTTTTTCCAGTCCTTTTAGAAGTGTATGCACCTATTGAATTCACTCAAGAATGAATAAACGGAAGGAAACAAAAAAAATGGCACTCTTAAAAGTAACTGAAAGCTGAAGTCAAAACCTGCCACAGTTTAACATCCTTGCATTCTTGAGGGACATTCACATGTGTGTTTGCCTGCGTTGATGAGCAATAAAACTGTTAACACAAGGTATCTTAAGCACTCAGCATTTTATGGAACAGTGCAGAACTGAAACCACAAAAGCGAAGCATCCTCTTCTTGATAAACGTTCAAGCTGAAGGAATCATAGTTTCTACAAAGACTTGAGGTCAACCCACTTAAGATCATGCAGGGAATTAGGCCCATAGGATTCATAAAATCTCTTCATAGTGCCGGAATTTCACTGCTCATGTGGGCAAGAAAAGGAGCCAGCATCCATCTTTGGTTTACATGCAAATTTCATGCAGAAGAACAAGACATACATGATGCAGCCAACCATGTTTGAGATAAACAAGAAACCACCCTTTTAATTATCACTAAGAATCAAAGTCTCTTGGAAGCCATGTGGCCTTAAGCCTCTTGATCATGTCAACACTTCTACTCCAGCAACCATATATTACTTCCCTTAACAATGGCTTTCCTCTAATGAAGCTTTAGATAAAGTCAAAAACAGAGACAGAAGGTACACAACTATATTATATTTTAACCATATTGTTATGGTGTTCATTTGTGCATCACCTATAAAATGCGTCCAGAATGTTCAAAACCAAAACAATGACATCCATAAATAGAAAAAAGTATGAAAGCTACAGCCTGTAAAATATAATCAATGCACAGAAAGAAAGATAACATGTTTTCTCACCACACATAAAAGCTGTCTTTTTCCAATATTATCAGTACCATGGTTGCCAAATTTTCCCTCCAAGACGACAATTAAAGCAACATTATCCTATTGCATGAAAAACAAGATTCAGTGAAACAACCTGAACCTAAACATGCAATCAAAAGTTCTAGACAGTGGTGATCTGAGCTACTACCTGGATCAATCTGTTTAATGCTGCTTTCTTCTGATTAGCAGAAATCACTTGATCGGTCAAGGATTGTGCAGCCTTATTAAATTCAACCTGTAAATACAAATAACAATTTAGAAACAAAATATAAGGTAAGAACAGAGATATGAGAAGAACATCATAAGAAAAAATACATCCGTCAAAAGAACATAATAAGAAAAAAATACATACCTCATATTTTTTGACATGTGAAAACCTGTCACGGCGGAAAAAAGTTGCACATCCATCAACTGCATGAGAATTTCCACTATATACCTGAACAAGTAACAATTATTTAAACATCACTAGCATTAGCATTTACCAGACGAAAGATCATGCGAAAGCCAACCTCTGATGTCTTCTTCTTGTATAGTGCTTGATATCCATGTTTATCAAGCTCAGGTGCAAAAAACTCCTCAAAATGGTTACTTTGAACCTGCAAAATAGCAACAAATTTGCAAGTTCAGTTCATAATTCTTAGTATCACTTTAGTTTCAGAATCAAAAAATCCCAGAATTTAATATGGCATCTTAACTGGTGCTGGGAGAATCCAATTTTATTACAGTTCAAAACAGCTTTTAAGTTTACGGTTACCTTCCAGTTTGAAAACAACCTGGAGCATAAAGACTTCATCCCAGATAAAGCATTCAAAATATTACTAACATTAAGCAAGATTTATAGTCTAAGCTCATCATCTGAAACTTCATATGCTAAACAAGCATTCAAGATGATCCACTGCTTACATTAGATAACACTGGATATGGAACAGAAAAACCAGATTTCAAATTTTTCAGGACAGATGCAAGAATGGCATTTTAGTTTCTCTGCATTGTCTAAAGGAGAAAACTAGTCCAAGAGTACTGGGCTCTAACAAAAATAGAATGCAGAGAAGAACACCATAAAAGGAGCCATTTTTCTGCCTCAAATGAAAAGACATACCTCCTGAAGGCAAACAATATCAGCATGATAACCAATAATTTCCCGCAATAAATTCTGCCTTCGGTAAGGCCATGAAAGCGCCCATGTCGGACAGTAGCTGTAAGATTCTCTTGTTGCATATGTATCAGCAAGAATGTTGTATGATAGCATGGTAAATGTTCCAGAAGGTGGCTTTACTTGGACATCAGTCACTCGGATCATGCACCGTGGAGTTGGTGAGGGAGCAGGAATTACGCGTGAAGTCAAAACTGTATTTATAGCCCCAACAGGAATTTTTGTCTCAGCATCTACAACTACACATTCAAACTTAAGGACATGGCCAATGTCATCAGCTGTTGGGGTATATGTTCTAGAACGTCCAACTTCAAACCAGGTTTCACCTCCATTCCTTTCAGCCACAGCTGAAGGATAAGAAGGCACTGCACCATTATTTTGGCCTGGGCTTTGTCCTATGGTGGATGCTGAACTTGTGATCCCTGAACTGAGAATTCCTGATCCACTACTACCAAACCTTCCAAACAACTCTTCCTCCTCAACTCCGTTTTCATTAACAGCAGTGCTTGCTCGATCATGTAAGACACGATGGTGCTGCCAGGCATCTGAGAAGCACCTAGATGAGCAATGGTAGCTCTTGGCAACTGGTATTTTTGCCTTAACACAGCCTAGGCACTGTATTGTTGCCTGCTCAGTTGGATGTATGCTACAAACAGCAACTCTCTTATCACTTTGAATGCGATACCTGCATGATGGTATAACATAACAAAGAAGACTTAACAAACAACTAAAGCTACAATGACCAAAAAATATAAACTGTAATACTTATAGAATGACACATTGGCAGTTACCCCTACATTCTGAAGAAGCATTTCCTTAACAATATCCAGGTGTGGATGAACCCAAAAAGTCAAGCTTGATGAATTGTTTAACACTTTTGCATCTACCAGTTCAAAGTAATTCAAGAAAGATTTGATGAATAGTTTGATTGTATTGAGTGAATCACACCAAATATGTGCAGCAATAATTCACAGAAAAAAACGAAGCATATAAAGACCAGGCAACATCAATTGTTGCTACCGTTACCGTCCTATATATGTATACATGCAGTTGAATTGTTTGTCCAGTGCCAATTGTTTTGATAATAAACAAATACACTTCTTATAAGAAGATAACACAAGTTTACAGGAATAGAAATTCATTGGGTGATTGTTTACTCTGCACTTCCATTCATATACAATATACCATCTTATCAGCATTGGAGTGCCATTTATCGTTGTCATGACAACTTATCCTTTTCATAAATGATCAGAAAGGTTATCAAATATCAGCATTCGTTTATATCAGCAGCTAATATGCTCAAGATATTTTTTTACCAAAATAAATTAAAATCTTAAAGTACAGCACAGGCCCATATACTAAGATTTAACGTTATACCAGGCCTCAAGCTTGAGATGATATAACTTTCTGAAATATATGTCCAGGACCAATGTAGACTACCTGTATGCCAAGCCTGAACCCAAGGCCTTTTGGATAGGATGGCCAATCCCAATCACAGGCCTAGAACACAATAAAACCGACCAAAGATGTATACTGAGGAAAAGGCCTTTTGAAGTCTTGTAACCCATTTATTGAATAAAATGTCAAAAGGAATACACGCTGTTCAACATATTTAAAGCATTTTCACTGTGTTTTTAGTGTTTTAGAGCCTCATTAGACAAGTTAGCTTGCGTGAGTAGGAGGTATACAGATATTCTTCCAGAAAAGAAAAAAAGGGTCAAAGGAAGTCATAGTCAATTGGCAGCAGATGGTTGTAATAGTAATGATACTAGGATACATCCTTAATAAACAGAAGAAAATTGAAGAAAACACAGAAAATAGAGCTCTTGAATTTGATTCCTGTCAGTGAGCTACTATTGAGTCAATACTAGTATATTAAAACGGCATATCTACTTATTAGCATGTTTCTAAGATAGTTCTCAGCTGTTTGCTCCAATTTATATGCAGTTATCAGATATTCCCTAGTAACAGAAAATCAATTTGCTGCTTCTCCTTCTGATAGAGTTATACTTGGAAGCCTCATCCATCCATGATCAAAAAAATGTCAACATTATAGCAGAGTTTAAGACACATTGATACCAGGCAAATGATTTATCATATAGATTGGTTCCATCTGCCAACAAATTCTGGGACATCCTTTCCGACCATGACAACTGGAACTTGGGAGATGGTTTCTCTCACTTTCTGTTGCATCTATCTAAAATCCAGTTAGAAGTAGCTCTCGGTGCATTCCTATCCTGTTTGGTGCACTATGATGACGGAAAGACAGAGTTCCATAGTAACAAATAGCTTTTATGCTTTGCAATCCTGGCTTTGTGCAAGCACCAAATCTTGGAAATATTGCTTGGTGAATTAGCCAGCCAATACTTTCCAATTAATATTTCTATAATTATGATTCAAAATCTCATTGAATGTGATTTAGCTTTGGCAATCATTTCTTCTCATTATGAAAGTACTACAGCCAATGCAGCCTCTTCTCTCCATATTACCACCATAGAACAGAAAACTATAATCTTAGACGGTGCCATCCAATTACTGTTAAGAGGTCTCAAAAGCGACAAATTGTTCTATAGCATTCAGGACGGTCACCTTTGATCAGAAATATACTCCACATATCAACTTTACCGTACAATCCATCTTGAGCATTAAATTGTTCCAGGAATTCATTCTCCAAAACGCATAGTTTTGAAAGATGTGGTCTTTGCTCCAAAAAGAATTTCACGAATCATAAATAAGTATCAGATTCACTTCTGCTTATGATGTTTCACCAAACATGCCGGATTTCACGAGTAGCGATAAATCCGGGTGGCAACATCAGAATAGTTCATTGCGTTCACAACACTGCCATCACTAACAAGCACATATCCTGCAAAAGGCTAGTCAATCAAACCAAAACTACTAAGAAAACGCAAACAACAACAAAATTCGCATTGTCGACCACCCAGAGCGACCCAAAGAAGCCAAAATTCCCAAAGATCGCAACTTTCCAAGCCTTCTGTAGCAACAACGAACACAACGACTGCACAGATCTCATCAAATACAAAAACTCACGGAGATCGAGTCAAAACTCACCAGCGATATCTCATGTGGTGGCCCTCGACGGGGGCCGACTCGGGAACGTCATCGTTGGAGGCGGAGTTGTCCGGGCGTCGGAGGAGGACGTAGGGCGTGATCTCGCAGCCAACGATGGGGATCTCGGACGGCAGGTGAACCCTCACCACGCTCAGCATGCTTCCCTGCCTCGAATCTCTCTTTCCCAGACCCAATCCCTAGAGCCAACGTAAACACCCTCGCACGATCTCCCAATTCCTTAGAGGCCGGAATCCATGGCGGATTCGCCATCAGGGGGTCCGAAGCGCCGCCAGGGTTGAACAGAAGGATCGGAACCCGCAGGAGAAAGTTTATAGGGAGGAATCGGAGCTTCGGCAGGAGTAATCGGCGGGGAGTTTGGGATCGGAAAGGAGGGAATGGCTAGGGTTTTGAGGGACGGGGACGGGGACGGGGACGGGGACGCCGCTAGGAATTGTTTTTCTTTCTTTTTTTTTTTCCAGTGGCACGATGCTTTTGGTTTTCTGCCTCGCAGCTGATGATGTATGTGTTTTTTGTGTGGTCGCCCTGGTCAAATAGGTTAAATAATGGAAAATGCAGGGGGCAGAATGCAAAATTTCAGAGTTTTTTTATTTTTTGAAGAACTAAAATATTTCATCCTTATCCTTGAATTTTTTTACTGGCCCCATTCTTATCTAGGAAATGGCAAAAGAAAAAAAAAGTTTTTGAATACCTTTACAATTGCTTAATTACTATTTACCCCTTTAAAGTCTGTAATTACCAATCTACTTAACATGTGTCAATTTTTAAATTTACGCCTTTTGAGTTTTAATGAAATCACATATATCATTACTTTTAGACACTTGCATATACCTCTGTACAAAATAAAGGTTATTTTAAAATAGCTTTCTAATTAATCATGTTTACTAAGATTAAGAAACGACTATAAAATTATTCGGTTAGTCTTTTCTTTTATATTTACAAATAATTATTCCATCTGTTATATTCTTAAAGGAATAATAATTAAATGAATTTTTGTTATTATTAATCATAATCATGCACGGTTTTGTAAATTGTACGTATATAAGTTTCTTTTTATTTGAAAGAAAAATCAATATTCAAGCATGAAAACATTTAGGAGAGATGAATTTGATTTCAATAAACTTTAAGGAGATATATGTCAAAAATTACAATAATATGAGAAAATAATGAAAATGTAAAATTATTACTGGAATATGTTACAATGCTAATGAAAATGTTGAATGCAATTTCATATCTTCTATGTAGCTCATCCTTCTTTGATTTTTTTCTTTATATTATTATCTCAATGTCCTGCAATGTCCATGGCCTTTAAATACAATTTAGTTTAAAGTCAGAATCAGAATTAGTATTTTTTAAAATTATTTTTTATATACAATTAATATTATTTATCATATACTGTTATTAAATTAATTATTATAAAAAATTAAATAAATTTTCAAATATTAAATTATTATAATATTAATTTTAATAAAAAAATATTAATTTATAAAATTGGTTGACTGTTTTTAATTCTGATTCGGTGCTCTAAAAAATTGGTAAACTGACACTGGCAAGACCAATAATTGCAATACATTCAGGTACGAAAATTAAAGCAAAATCAACGGCGAATGATTCGAATGGCCTCCGCCCTCTACTTAATTGACTTTGGTTACAATAATTGACGAGATTAATTGAGCGAAATGACATCATTAACTGTCTCTAATCAATCAATCAGAAATCGCGTCTTTCTATTAATTGTGATTTAAACCTTTCTAAATCATGTCCATGCATCACTGCTCCGATAGTTGCTCGAATTCAATGATCACAATGAAGGCGGTCCTGGTCCCGCATAACCAGCTCCCGCTCGACAATTCCCATTCCCGATGTCCCGGTTTCCCTCCCGCGACGAGATCCTAGCCGTTGCTTTCGCTTTGTGATTCGTATCGACGGTGTACTTGTGCCATCAATCGTTTCGAAAACACATCCCTAGGCAGTCGAACAGGAAACCGCGTAACGACACGCGGTTTTTGTTGCTTAGCCCGTAATCCAGGAAAGTTTTATGAAAAGACCTTCTGAAAACATTGATCGAATAAATTAGAAGATGAAGGGTGTTTCTGAAACATCCTCCGACCCTGCAAGTAGAGGTGAGCAAAACCGGTTAACCGGACCGGTTTTGCTCATTTGAGAATCGGAACCGGATTCCGGTTCTCAAAAAATTGATAACCGGAATCGTACCGGTTTGAATGAAGAACCGGTTTTCCGATTCCGGTTATAAACCGGTTCTAAAACCGATTAACCGGATCTCCGGCGTCGCGACGACCGGCGAGGGCGTGGCGGCGTTGCTGCGAGCTCGGGGGCGAGGCAAGGCGAGGCCCGAGGCGGCGTCGGCGCGTTGCTGCGAGCTCGGGGGCGAGGCGAGGCCGAGGCCGAGGCGGCGTCGGCGCGGCTGCGGCTGCGAGTGCAGGGTCGAGGCGAGGGCAAGGCCGAGAGGGCGGTAGCGGCGCGTTGCTGCGAGCGCAGGGGCGAGGCGAGGGCGAGGCGGCGCAATTAGGGTTAGGATTGGGGTTAGGATTAGGATTTTATATATAGAGAGGAAAACCGATACGGTTCCGGTTAACCGGTTTTTCAGAGAACGAATAACCGGAACCGGAACCGAAAAACCAGTTCTGTGAAATTTCAGAACCGGAACCGTATCGATTTGCACTAATAATCGATTTTCGGTATGGTTCTCAACCGGTACGGTCCGATTAATCGATTTTTCGATTTTTTTTGCTCACCCCTACCTGCAAGGAGCAGGCCTGAATCTGATCCAATCTGCCAACGAAAATTGATCCAGGCTTCAAAAAATAAAGAAAATAAAGTAAAATAGAATATTGCTCGTTGGAATGGTTATTTTAATATTTAAATAAAATAAATAGTAAGTGAGGCATTGGAGTAAAGCTAGCGAGACTCGACTAATTTTGGCAAAAGTTTAAATCGTTCAAATTTAATGTAATTGTTGATTACTTTACAAGATTTTTTTCTGAATCTAACTTAAAAATTAAAAATTACGAATTTTTGGTAAAAAAATTACTTACTAATTTACATTACATAAAATCATTTATACTCATTATTAATAAAAATGTTTATTCATTTTACATTATAAATTTATAAAAAATTACATTGATTAAAATATTTTAACATCATTTTACTTTAATTTAATTTTATTAATTAATTTAATATAAAAAATTATATTGTTCTTATTTAATTTTAATTTATATAATTAATTTATAATTACTGAACAGTTGATTTGATAAAAAGTAAATTTTTGATTATCAATTTTATGATATTGGACAACTAATTTTTCATAAAAAAATAAATTTAAATAAATATTTTTTTATATTAATTTAATAATTATTCGAATTAAAATTAAATAAAAAATTTGGTCAATTATATTAATTTAATCAATAAAATAAAAAAATAAAATATTTTAAAAGATTTAATCTAGATAATATTAGAAATTTATAATATAAGACAAATAGTTTTAAATTTATATGTAGGTATTTTTTATAAATTAATTATAAAAATGGTGATTTTTGTAAAAACTGAAAAGTTAATTACCAAAAACCAAAAACAATTTCAATTTTCAGTTTATTTCGATACAAATTTCAGAAAAAAAAAAAAGTTAGGCACAACGCACAAGCTTTCGGGCCGGAGCGGGCCCGTTAACAGTCATTAGTGGAAAAAGGTTGTTTATAAACAATCAAGGGTTGTTTTTAAAAAAGGAACCCCTTGGGTCCTCCGTGTCGTAAGGAGGACACGTGTCAATACACGATGTTAGAACCCAGACAGCGGATCCCTACACACGATCGCAAACGGTCGGTTCTGTCCCGGATTTCGCTTCCTTTTGTCTCCATTTCCTAATTTGAAACGCCTCCTCTTCGTCGTCGTCTCCGACCTCCTCCGCCTCTTCCTCCGCCTCCTCCTCCTCCCATAAATCCTAGCACACGCGCTAGGATTAGGGTTAGGGTTTCGTCTCCTCTTCTCCATCGGCCGCCACCACCGCGGCGGCGATGAGGAAATCGAAGCTCGAGGCGGTGTCCTCGCTGACACGCCAAAGGTCGCTCCAATTGTTCCTCATCCTAGCCCTCCTTTACGTCGCCCTCGTCTTCCTTCTTGAGTTCCCCTTCGTCTCCCGCCGCATTTCCTTTGGCGTCGTCGCAAGTCGCCGTCTTGGTGATGCCGTCGCGCATTCGCTCCCCCTCGACAGCGAGGAGGACGTCGGCGAGAAGTCAGCCCCCGCCCGCCCTTCTAAACTCCCGTACAAGCTCCTCGAGTCATCGTGGTCGCCGTCGTCGTCAGCTCCTATTTTGCCGCCGGATCTACGCCGCCGGTCACTGATCGTGTCCGGGCTCGCGTTGGGCGGGCCGAATGCCACCGTTGCAAGGTCGTTCTACGAGTTGCAGAAGGCGGCACAGGAGGCGTGGGAGATCGGGGGGAGGATACTCGGAGAGCTGAGATCCGGAGCCGTGGAGACGCCGGCGGCGGAGGAAAACCGGACGGCAGAGACGGAGAAGTGCCCGCATTCGATCATGCTGAGCGGGGTCGAGGTGGGGAAGAGAGGGAGGGTCTTGGTGTTGCCCTGCGGGCTGACGCTAGGATCGCATATCTCGCTTATCGGAAGGCCGCACCAGGCGCACCCGGAGGCTGATCCGAAGATCACGATGATCCAGGAGGGCGATCAGCCGGTGTTGGTGTCGCAGTTCATGATGGAGTTGCAGGGATTGAAGACGGTCGACGGTGAGGATCCGCCGAGGATCCTCCATTTCAATCCGAGGTTGAAAGGGGACTGGAGTGGGAAGCCGGTAATCGAGCAGAATACGTGCTACCGGATGCAGTGGGGATCGCCGCTCCGGTGTGAGGGCTGGAAGTCCCGGAGCGATGAGGAGACTGGTATTACTAAAAATATCTGAATTTTATGGTTAAAATATGATTTTTGTTTCTGTTTTCAAGGAAAAGTAGTTTTCTTTTTCCTATTGTCTCTGCAATTTGATCTGCGAACTGGTGATGTTTTCACGTTTTAGTTTTGTAAAGATGCGATTTCAAATTTTAGTTTAAATTCTAGTTCTAGTATAAATTTGGTGGAGAAGAACTGTCATTCTGATTTTTCTATGAATATTTGGTTTTTGATGTCAGGCATTAGTTGTTCATCACGATCTGTCAAACCCTCAACTTTTTCAACTACTTTTATAGCTGAATGTGATGTGAAACATCCGAGTTTCTGTGCTATTTTCTGTTTTTGTAAGTTGAATTTGTTGTGCAGTTGACGGTCTGGTGAAGTGTGAGAAGTGGATACGAGATGACGATAATCGATCAGAGGAATCGAAGACAATGTGGTGGCTAAACCGCTTGATTGGTCGGACTAAGAAGGTCTCAATTGATTGGCCATATCCATTTGCAGAAGGCAAGATGTTTGTTCTCACTTTGAGTGCTGGATTGGAAGGTTATCATATAAGTGTTGATGGGAGGCATGTGACATCTTTTCCTTATCGCACTGTGAGTTGCTTTTTCTTTATATTATTATTATATGGTTCACATCTGCAACTTTTGTCTTCACAATTGTTGGATATCATGATTTACCTTATGGCACATGATCTTATTGACAGGGATTTGTTCTCGAGGATGCAACTGGTTTGTCATTGAATGGGGATCTTGACATCCAAGCCATATTTGCTGCATCATTACCCACATCCCATCCTAGTTTTGCTCCACAAAGACATCTGGAAATGTCTAGTCAGTGGCAGGCCCCTCCACTTCCTGATGGGCCGGTCGAACTATTTATTGGTATTCTTTCAGCAGGAAACCATTTTGCAGAGCGTATGGCTGTGAGGAAATCATGGATGTCCTCAATAAGGAGCTCTCCAAACATGGTTGCTCGCTTTTTTGTTGCATTGGTAATTTTAGAAGCTTTATTGCAATGATGATATGATATGTTGGTTTTTATTTTGAGAATGTAGCTCATAGAACATATGTCTGTGCAGCATGCAAGAAAGGAAGTCAATGTAGAGTTGAAGAAAGAGTCTGAGTTCTTTGGGGACATTGTCATTGTTCCTTTTATGGATAGTTACGACCTCGTTGTTTTGAAGACTATAGCTATATGTGAATATGGGGTAAATGGTTTGTCTTATTTTGATATGCTACTAAATTTGGTAGCATGATATGTTCAGCTATAGATTGTTGAGTTTCCTTCTAACATGGATTTTCTTTCCTGAACCTTTATCTGTTTCATTGGTTAATGTAGGTTCGAGCAGTGTCTGCCAAGTATATTATGAAATGTGATGATGACACATTTGTTAGAGTTGATTCAGTGATGAAGGAGGTCAAAAGAATACCAAGCGATAGAAGCCTGTATGTGGGCAACATTAATTATTACCACAAACCATTACGTGCTGGAAAATGGGCTGTGACTTATGAGGTGCATTATATTCTACGTTTTTGGTTTTTACTAGTATGTTATCTACATTATCTGCAGGAAATCCATAGTAGAAAATAAGGTAATCTCAGAAAGCAAATTAGTGTAAATTCCTGTGTGATTGTTTAATTTGTTGACTGATTTATATCTACATCTGAATTATAAATTCATGATTCACAGTTTAATATGGTTATTATCAATTATGGATGGAATATTTGTAAATGCAAATGCATCATCCAAAGTTCCAAATTCAGGTCTGATGGTGATTGTGGTGAATCAATATGTTGCATGTGTCGGTGATTTTGGGATGGCTTTGTGTTTGTGCAGCATGTGTGTTTGTTCCGTTGTTACTGATTAATTTGTTATACAGTGTTGTACTATTCATCATACCTTTCTATTGCCCTGTTTCTAATTGAATAACTGCCTTTCATTTTGCATCACAGGAATGGCCAGAAGAAGATTATCCACCCTATGCAAATGGTCCTGGCTATGTTGTTTCTTCAGACATTGCGCAATTTGTTGTATCGGAGTTTGAGAATCACACATTAAGAGTATGTTCATTAGCTTTTTACAAATACACTGTGCTATATCTGTGCTCAATGAATATTCTGCTGTATTTCTTAACGCTGCGATGGTTTAGTCATACCTGAGCTTTTTGCTGATGAAGTTAGCTATGTGGAGAAACAATGTAAGGACCAATTAGTCTTAGAGTTGTTGAGACCATCTTGCTTAGTGTCTCTTTAACTTTACCAGAGTCTTACTCGAATCTAAGAATTCAGTACCCAAACCATTTCTTCTCCCTGTTGCAATAGATTATGCTTATCCTCTCAATGATTAACAAGAAGAGCCAAGAAAGACTTTCATAATTTTTGAAAATAACTAAATCAAATTCGAACATTTTCCATTGCCATGCTGGATAGTTTCTCACAATGGAGTTGCTATACTGCAGCTATTTAAAATGGAAGATGTGAGCATGGGCATGTGGGTTGAGCAGTTCAACACTTCAAGACCTGTGGAATACCTCCATGATGTGAAATTCTGCCAGTTTGGATGCATTGACGACTACTTCACTGCTCACTACCAGTCTCCAAGGCAGATGATGTGTTTGTGGGAGAAGCTACAAATTGGAAAACCTCAATGCTGCAACATGAGATGATATCAGTGGAAAATTTCATCACCACCGTGCCACGATTTTGCACTTTGGCAGAGGTATACACTTGAATGGACAGCTATGTTAGACTACTGGAAGCTAATTTGCGTGGCCCCTATAGATTCATTCATTATTTTTGTTTTGTCAGTCATCAGAGGGTAAAAAGCTGCTCAGCTGCTTCAGTGTATGTAAAGGATATGAAAAGGCTCTTCCCTGGTGAAGTGGTGTTGGTGTTGGTTGTGGTGGCTTTCCACAGCATCAGGTTCATTTCTGAGTGACAGGATGCTTCTCCTACTGTGGAGTGCAGTTTTGTAAATTTATGAAGTTATGGGGCTGTGATGTCATCAATATAATTGCAGCTGTTTTGTAATCCTATTTTTACTGAGATAGCACAGGAACTATCCTACATAAATTATAAAATTCATATGATCTATTCTACATCCTTGGTTCTTCACATGATAATTATGAGACAGTTAAGATGGCTCAAGAATATTTCCTTGACTAGGTCAAGTCAAACTTGGTTTTGAACTGAATATGATTCCTGTTTGTATTTTTGCTTCCACTTGGAATTTCAGGAACTTTGACCTAGACGCACTTTGTATTTGCAATTGACAAAATTGTATAATTTGTATTTTGATGGACAGGCCTTGATTTCTTGTTTCTTATTTGTCTACAATTTATTGCTTTGACTAAGCACAGGAAAGTTCTGTCATCAATTGAAGTTCTCTGTTTTGTATGTGAACAGTCTTTGAAATTTTAGGAACTTTGAAGTAGACTTGCTATTTGTAATTGACAAAATTGTGTAATTTGTGTTCTGGTGAACAGGTCTGGATTTCTTCTATCTTATTTGCCTACAATTTATCACTTTGACTAAGCTCAGGGAAGTTTGGCAATATCACTAATTTTAGGAAGTTAATATTTCAATTGAAAACATATAATCCGTGTTGATTGTGGCATTTCAGTTGAAAGGATATCACATACCCTTTTTATATAATTCATTTTCTTATTGATTGTGATATATACGATTCATTTCTCTATTAGTCTTCTGTAGCAGAAATATAATTGCAATTAATCTTATTACCTAATTAATTAGAAAGATCTGTCTAACATGATTTGTAAATAATTGAAATTGCTTTAACATGGAAACTGATTCATGAGTATTTTTTATTACCTTGCAAGTCATCCATGCAATTCTATATAAATCTTTGTAATTGTGTTTTAAGATTTAAGAGCAGAGTGATTCGTTTTAGTAGCTTCTTTTGATGGAGATGAAAAAGACGGTCATCTTGTGCTTCCTTCTCATGCTCCTCGCGTTTCCTTCCCATGAGCTCATTCCTTGACTTCAACTATTCAGGGATGTCCGTGTATTTATGCTTTTTTTTTTTATTGCGATTAAGCTCCTAATTTTCTTTTTTTCTTGACATGTACAGAGAAACAAATACAATGCAGAAACTGCTATATGCAGATTTAGAAGTCAAACGTACAAAATATTGGGATGCACGGATGCGGATTGCAACACTGACTGTGTTACGGAGGGGGCTCTCAGCGGGTTTTGCAGTCCTGCAATAGCTCCAAAATTGACTCCTTGCACTTGTAAAATTAACTGCCGAACGAATGATGCAAATCTACAAATAAAATGAATAAATTGTCGTGTTTTTTATTGGATAATAAAAAAGTTTTTCTTGCCTTTTGTGTTCGAATCCTTTTGAATTCTGCATTTTGTTGGCCTTGCACATAAACCTTAGTTGGTTTATAATATAGTTATGGCGTATGATTATATTTATAGAAGAAGCCATCTCCTGCAAGAAATGCAGATTAAATTTCCTGTAAAAGCTATCTCTCTCCAATTTCCTCTCTCTCCCAAAACTCTACTCTTTATCCTTATGAACTACTTCTCATTTGGCAACGTAGCTAAACCAGTTCGTTGAGTTCCTTGTGTAAATGACACGAGCAGAAAGATCAAATTTTGATTAAAAATGAAAATTAAAAGAACTTATGCAACAAGAGCATGCCCGATACATCATTGTTTATCCCAACTCTCAATCTTTTGTCTAACAGTGCCCTTCATTCAGCAAAATGAGCCATGCGGAGACCCCCATGCACAGGCTATTAGATGTTCGCCATATATCTGCTGGCAAAAAGCATTTGTATTTCAAAATAGCCGTCGTAAATATGATACTTAACTCTTAGAATTTGAATATTAACAATGAATTATGTGTTAACTCTTAGATCTTGTAGAGCAACATATACAAAAAAAGATAATAAAAATATATATATATATATATCCTCAATAAATTTTTTTATGTTAATTTTAACTATTTTCCTATAGACCCACGTCCAATTAGTGTTTTCATATTTTCCAATATGAATTCATGGGATTTACATGCATACCTCTAGACCTTTGCATATGTACCCTCATGTTGGTCTCTCATATCAAATACATCTAATTTTATGCATTAAAGCTACAATATATGCTAAATCCTAGGGCATATATGCAAATATGCTGCTTGACTGTGCAAATATAGTATCGTTTTCACTTTCATATATTGCATTTCATTGTACAATAATAATAATAATAATAATAATAATAATAATAATAATAATACTTGGGAGACAAAATCCTCAGTTTGAGCTTCTCTCCTACTTTTAGACCAATACTTGGGGCCCCTTGATCTATTCTAAAACATATACATAGGACAGGAAAAACAAGAAAAGAAGAGAAAGCATGGTAGACACAAAGTGCTCCTTTGACCTTTTCCTTTTTGCTTTGCATCTCTCTTCTCTTCTTATTGCTTTTCAATTAGAGAACGAGAAGTAGAAGAAGAATGCAAATCACTCCTTGTGACAAGTGGGAGAGAGAGAGGGAAAGCTAAAGCCAATGTGCACCAAAAAGATACTTAAAACAAAACAAAAGCCTCTTTAATTTGCTTTACTTTAGTGCATTTTATCACCACAAAAAAGCACAAGAAATTAAACAAAAAAAGAGACAAAGTTGGCACAATTGAAATTGATAGTTACACCTGCTTCTTGTGATACAATCTATTGCATATACACTCTTTGCATGCAAAAATGAACTCACAAACACTTGCAAATTACAAATACAAAACTCTCATAAAAAGAAAAGAAAAAGAAGATATAAAGTGACTGCAAAAGCTCTTCTCATTTTGGTCAAGAATCTTGAATGTGTTTCATTTTTGTGTGTGTGAAGGAAGCTTGGCCTTCAATAGCAACAATAGTACTTCATAAAGCAGCGAACTTTGCCAAAGCATTGCACTTCTTTAGCAGTGATTTATAGCTACATTCAAGGCAAGATGAGACATAGATCCTTCATCCTAATCCACTCGTTCACCTTGGCATTAGATGCTTCCCCTGTCCCCGCCGTTCCATGGAGCTACACCCGACCCGGAGGCCGCCCCGTCTTCCCTGCTCCTCTGTGACCATATCCATTCAGTTCAGATTAATCTTGATGATGCAGGTGACAGTGCTATCACCATCTTGCTCTAGCTTGATTATGAATTGTGATTAGTATTATCAAGGCATTAAGTATGATAAAGAAATGTTAGTTTGTAAATCTTTATTTTCTTCATTCCTTTCTCTTTTGTTGTTTTTCGAACAAGAAAAGAGAAAGAGACTGAGCATTTGCATGTGGGTCCATGAGAGCCTCCAAAGTTCATCCCAAACTAGCATGGCAACTTTGCTTATGGGCCCTAAATGAAATGAAATTAAGTATAGAACGTGACATGTCACTTCATATATTTGAGTACAAATTCTGTAAAAATAGAAAACCAAAATTAGATAGGATTCTCTCTTTCGAAGATAGAATGCATGCCACTTAAGGTAGTCATTGAGCATCATGTCACATATCATAAGATCACAAAAAAAAATATGCTAAAACAGCATAAGAAGCATCATGAACAGAAAAGAAGCAAGTACCTGTTATGGATGGGATCAGGCCCATTTGGAACTCTTCTCTTGCTGGCCCCAAAGAGGTTCGAGTTTGCCCGATGGGCATGCCTTCCTCCTCTTAAATTGCCATGCAAATTCTCCACGCTCATTGTTTTCTTTGTTGCGAAGAATGGGGATGGAGTCGCCTTTCCTCGTCCATTTTCTTTGTCTGCAGAGACCAACAGCAACCCAATGCACAAGAAGCATGTTATGGCTCCAACATTGGCCCTCATGGACCTTATCCACCAACTCATCCTCCTCCACCTCCTCTTCCTCCTCCTCCTTCTCCTCCTTCTCCTCCTCCTCCTCCTCCTCCTCCTTCTTTTTCTTCTTCTTCTGCTAATCAGAGCAAGAAGTGAGGGTGAAGTGAGATATATATATGAGTTCTTTTTTCTTTGGAGTTTGAAGTGAGATCTGGTGCGCTTTGTCCAGGAAGTTGATATATATGGGATTTATTTAAATTTAAATCAAAATGTTAAATTCCTCTTTGCTTTGGAACAAGAAGGGCCCACAGCAAACCCCATTTGCTGCTGCTGACTGCTTTGAATTTGCTTTGGATGTGCATTTTCATGCATCGCAATTGGCCCAACAACACAGACCTTGTTTTGAGTGAGGTCTGATGCTCTGTTTTAAGTCTTCTTTTTTACTCTGTTTCATGTGATTCCATTGTGTTCTTAGCCTTGAGCTTTTGAGGCTTTGTGG
This sequence comes from Trichopus zeylanicus subsp. travancoricus, assembly GCA_005019695.1. Taxonomy (NCBI): domain Eukaryota; kingdom Viridiplantae; phylum Streptophyta; class Magnoliopsida; order Dioscoreales; family Dioscoreaceae; genus Trichopus; species Trichopus zeylanicus. Next base: position 95,329 of record RXID01010938.1, read on the forward strand.
CACTGTCACCTGTGCATCTGCTTCTTTCTCAATTATCAGTTTTTGGGCTTTTTTCACTTTCATCCCTAAAATTTTTGGGTTTGTTACATGTTAGTACTTGAAATCTTTGTTATTTGCACATTTCCCCTTACGTTTACAACATACTTAATGATTATCACGAAAACATTAGGTTATGTTTGCCAATGGGTGACAACAGGATTAGCGCAGTTTGTGAAAACATGAATTAAAGCTAAAAAACTTTAAGTGCGGTTTCTAAAAGCGGTTAAATTGAATTTGTTTTTAGGTCCAACATTAACTTATATTTACTCAATAAAATCATACTAAAACGGGAGATTTTTAACTCTAATGAAAAACACTCATATGCAAGCCTTTCCAAACTCTTACCTTCATGTTCTCTTATTGGATACCGCAGCGTGAACTATAAAGAACCATCTAAATGCTCTTCATTTTTGGAGAGGAGTGGTGAGGATTAAGCTAACTTTTCAAATAGGGCTGGAAACTCAGGTTAGAAAAGATGAGAGAACGCTTGTCTGGCAAGACAAGTGGATTGATGGAAAGACAACACAAGAGCTTTTCTTTAAAGCGAGTCTTAAAGCAAGAAACTGGGGAGTTACATTAATATATTAGAGACAGTGTTGCCAAAATTGGAATCAAATTTTGTTAATCAGAAGCTCTGACAGTGCACAACAGCAGGCACAACAGTTACTGAATCTGAACAGACACAGAAAGATGAAGAGGACAACATCATTTGGAGAGCTAAATCCTTTTACAAATTGCTGATGAATGAAGGAATATACAACAAGGTTCCCAATGAGCATCTGGAAAGAACAGTGCCTTCTGAAGGTAAAGATATTTAGCTCGCTAGTACTCAAGAAAAAAAATCTTACCATTTAAAAGTAGCTAAAAAGAAAATGGCAGGGAGAATCACACCCTTGCTCTTTCTGCAGAATGGAGCATGAAACCAACTCAACACATTTTGTCCCAGTGTGAATACACCATACGGATATGGTTGTAATTCTTGGGAGGTTGAAGATTAATCGTTACCCAAAAAGCATTAAAGTTGTTCTGAGAAGTGAAAAACTCTTGTGATTTGCAGTGTAAGATGTAAAAATTATTTTATTTATAAATAATATAAATAACAAAAAGTTATAAAAAAAATAAATACAAGAAAAATATTGCGATATACGTGTTTTATCAAAATCGGATCATGAGAAAGTAAAAGATTTACTATTAATGTACTTAGAAGAACTTAGAAGAAAATTTTCCTTTTTTTCCCTCCATCAAAATTCTTTAGCAAGTCCGAATGATACCTCCACTTTTAAAAAAAATCACTAAAATGAAAAATCACCATGAGACATAATAGGTATTCATAATAGTACACCAATCCTATGTATTACTAGAGTATTTAATATCTCTTATTGAGTCTAAATCTAATCTAACTACAATCTCTAATACTACATAATAGACATTTGAAATGGTACAATAATCCGAATCTAATTTTATACTTCTATTTTGACTCAAACTTCATTATGAGCTCAATATATCCAAATTTAATAATTTACACCTTGGCTTAAATTCGAATATGTACTATCACAAAACTTTATTCATCATTTCTTATCCAGTTCCTTCCTTTTGGCTACTAGCTTGTTTATTTAATCATAAAGTGTGAACTTAAGCCAATATCAAATTTGCTCTTAATATCTACAATTTTATATTTATGGAAGTCTTTCAAAAAACTTGTAATTGATGGTTTGATAAAAGTAACTATAGAAGAATTTTTTTTTCTGTTGGATTAATTTGAGTATCATGTTTTCTTTTTGTCATTATAGTTATTGGAACTCCACTTGCAATAGTGCTCTTTATCAATCGATAAATATTCTCAGACTTTTCTTCTTTCATCAAGATCTTGATGTCACATGCCACTTTTAAAACTATCTTTTGAGTTTACTATACAAAATGAGATTATATTCTTATGCATTTTAGGAATACAATCTCACTCTAGTTAGAGTGCGAATTGCTCTATCAAATATTTGAATTCTAACTATTACCACATCGACGATCTCACAAGCCAAATCATCACCAACTAAATAATATCATCTTTCTTATTCCTCTCCTCCTAAAAATAAATCAATTATTTCTAAAGCAAACATGGTAAGAGCTATGTGAATTTAAAATCCACTCCCCAAAAGTACTAATATATGTGAATACCATTAAATCATAGCTCACTAAAATTGAGCATCTGGAAAAAAAGGTAGAGATATTTAGCTCGCTAGTACTCAAGAAAAAAAATTCTTACCATTTAAAATTAGCTAAAAAGAAAATGACAGGGAGAATCACACCCTTGCTCTTTCTGCAGAATGGAGCATGAAACCAACTCACACATTTTGTCCAAAAAGCATGAAAGTTGTTCTAAGGAAGTGAAAAACTCTTATGATTTACAGTGGAAGATTTGAAAAACTCTTATGATTTACAATGGAAGATTTAAAAATTATCTTATTTATAAATAATATAAATAACAAAAAGTGATACAAGAAAAATAAAAATAAGAAAAATATTGTGATATGCGTGTCTTATCTAAAATCGGATTATGAATAAGTGGAAGATTTAAAAATTATCTTATTTATAAATAATATAAATAACAAAAAGTGATACAAGAAAAATAAAAAATAAGAAAAACATTGTGATATACGTGTTTTATCTAAAATCGGATTATAAGAAAGTGAAAATTCTACTATTAATATACTAAGAAGAATTTATAAGAAAGATATTTTTTTTCCTCCAACAAAATTCTTTAGCAAGTCCGAACAATACCTTCACTTTAAAAAAGAATTACTAAGATGAAAAATGAATACTAGTACGCCAATCCTATATATTACTAGGGTATTTAATATCTATTGTGGAGTTTAAATCTAATCTAACTACAACCTCTAATACTACATAATAGGCATTTGAAATAATACAATAATATGAATCTAATTTTATATTTCTATTTTGACTTATACTCAATTATGAGCTTGAGATATCCAAATTTAATAATCTACACCTTGGCTTGAATTCAAATATATACTATAAAAAAACTTTAGTCATTATTTCTTATCCAGTCTCTCCCTTTTGGCTACTAACTTGTTTATCTAATCACAAGTTGTGAACTTAAGCCAACATCGAATTTGCTCTTAATATCTACAATTTTATATTTATGGAAGTCTTTCAAAAAAATTGCATATGATGGTTTGACAAAAGTAACTCTAGAAGAATGTTTATTTTCCGTTGGATTAATTTAAGTATCATGCTTCCTTTTTGTCACTATAGCTATTGAAACTTTAGCTACAATAGTGCTCTCTATCAATCGATAAATATTCTCACACTTTTATTCTTTCATCAAAATCTTGATATCACATACCACTTTCAAAACTATCTTTTGAGTCCGGTATACAAAGTGAGATTATATTCTTCTGCATTTTAGGAATACGTCTCACCCTATTTAGAGTGCAAATTGCTTTATCAAATATTTGGATTCTAACTATTACCACATTGATGATCTCACAAGCCAAATAATTGCCAACTAAATAATATCTTCCTTCTTATTTGTCTCCTAAAAAATAAATCAATTATGCCTAGAGTAAACATGGTAACAGTCATATAAATTTAAAATTCACTTACCAAAAGTATTAATATCTATAAATACCATGAGAATATCTCCATCCACATTACTTAGAAATTTATCTACAACTATTATTACTATTTTAGTTATCTAATGTAGTCATACTTCTTACATGAATAATATTGTATCTTGACCTTCAATTTTGATTTTGATCATTACTCGCCTTCTCTATATTTTCTTGATCTTTCTCTTTTATATACCACCAATTCTTTGCCAACTTCTATATTGGTATTACAGTTTCTATTTTTTTGCTAGAAAAAAGACTAGTCATCAAAAGGGACATCATGATAATCAATGTCTTATTATCATTTTCAAACATTACATTAACTTTTAGCAAATCATTGATAATTTTGAAGGTATTCAAATGATGTGATATAATTGTACCTTTATTTATATATTATTTGAGGTAATTTTTATCATAATTAAATTTAAATTAGAATATGATTAAAATTGAGACTTGTATATCACTAAATCATGGCTCAAATGTGGATCTCAGTCAAACTTAAATTACATCTGAGTTTGATAGAAAATTGAACTCAATTCGAACTTAAATCATTGAGAAATTTAGGTTCAAGCTAGGCCTAATCCAAATGGGCTGAGTAGGATAGATATTTTATATTCACAAATAAATCCCTAAAATCTCAATTTTTTATAAATAAATCCCCAAAAAAAATTTTATTTATAAATAAGTTCAAATATTATTCAAAATGGACCCTGTGGATTTTAAAATTTTATAAACAAGTCCTTTCACAAAAACCTCCTAAAAATTATACAATTATAATTTAATCTAATTTTTTTGAAAAAATTACAAATAGTTTCTCTATAAATTTAGTATTTGAGATGAGTATAACTTTCAAATTGCATTATCTACAATAGATAAATTTATCTGCATCTCCCCAAAGACTTATCCAATCTTAAAGAAACTACATTTATACTCATCCACAATAATTCAATCTAAATAGAACTCATTCAAAGTAAATAGACAAAATTATTAATTTAAATTTGAAGTAAACTCGTTTCAAGCTAACTCAATCCTCTTAAATCCTATAAATTTCTTTATGCTCCTGTGAAAAAACAATAGAGAAGGATTGTGACGAGGAGATTATAGAGAGAAGCAGCAGTTTAGAGAGCAAAAAACGTAGGGAAAACTCAAAGATCAAAAGAATACAAAGAAAAATCAATTAGGGATCATTTGGATCAATTCCAATTTGGAATTGAGAGAATTGTCAATTCGGTCAATTACGGGGAATTGAGGAAATTGGTCGAATTGATAATTTCAGTATTTGGATATGCTTTGAAGTAAAGTTAAGGAATTATCAATTCTGTTAATTTCGTGAGTTTCGGTGTTTGGATTGGAAATAAAAATCAATCATTTTCAAATAAATAAAATTATTTTTTTATTCATATTTATTTTTTTAAAATATAAATATTCAATAAATAAATTAATAAAACATATTTTGGTGATTAAAAAAAAAAATATATTAAAAAATATTTAAGCTTAAAAATAATTTGTTAAATATTTATTCAATCAATAAAATATATTTTAAATTAGAAATTGATAATATATAAGTATTAATATTTAAAAAATATGTAAAAGATTAATGAGTAGAGAAAATTTTTTTCATATGATTTTAAATAAAAAATTTAGTTTATTTTTTAAAAAATATTATTAATGGTTGAATTAAAAAAAATATATATTTTTTGTCTATTAATCTACCCAAATAAATGTGAGCCCTACCCAATTTCAAATTGTAATTGCGAATTCTACTTTTTTAAAAGAGAAATTCAAATATTACTGTTCGAAATTATTAAAAATATCAATTCTCCAATTTCAAACAGTATCATTATAATCAAACATTAAAACTGGGGGAATTGAATTCTTAATTTCCCCAATACTCCCAATTCGAACGGTTTGAAATTCATCCAAACAGTCCCTTAGTGAATAAGAACATTTTTTTTTTTCTTTTTTTTTGCCCGCCCGTAGTTTTCTTCTACTCCTCTGTTTTCAGCAAGGTCCTCGTCACTTGCCAAAACTCTAAATTGAATCTCCTTATGCCATCCTAGCTCATCTCTAGCCTCACCACGTTGCTACTTTCCCAAGTCTCCCAGCTCTCAAGCCTCTCCATCAACCCTAAATTGCCGGTCACCACTCTCCGAGCCACCCTCCATTGCTTGGATGTGCTACCGGCCATCGCCTTGCCGGAGCCTGTAGTCCCCATCTGTAGCTAGCCTCTCCATTGTCTCTCCCCCGTGCCCTAGCACACGGCTTGCACCTCACCGAGCCTCGGAGCGCCACCGCGGAGCCTACACCTCCACTGTTGCCATTTCCTCCGCGCTCTAGCCACCCCCAACACCCCCGCCCCCCATGACGATCTACTCCGTCCTCCACCAAGCCTCCCTCTGTTCATTGCCGCCCTAGCCGCATCATGGATGCCTCCGCCAGCTCGCTCTATCAGATCTTTGTCCAACCGTCCTCCATATGATGGACAACACCTCTCCAAGCCAGTGCCGACCTGTGAAAAGGACCCCATCCCTGCTGTGTGCCGCTGGAGCTCGGTCGGTCGGATCCGGCCAGATCCGATCGAATCCTATCGAAAAAGATACTAGGCCACCTTAGCCTAGTAGAGTTCAAAGATAGAGCACAATTTCAGGTGGAGAAGAAAAAGAAATGGAGTAGAAAAAAATTGTTGTGTCAAAAAAATTCAGCAAAATTTTTTTTTAGAAAAAGAAAAGTTTGTTTACAAAAAAAAGGAGAGGAGACTTCTCTCACCTTAATTTTTGGTGGAACTTCATTAACCTTGCGGTTATTCATAGTTTTTAATGCAACAATGAAACTCCACTAAGACCATGACCACTGCAGCCCATTGAATATGGTGAACTTATAACACCGCTATGACCACCTGTGATCCCTTGAATATGACGAAGGCTTGTTATACCAAGTCAACCTTGGGGTTTGCACTCTACTAGTCTTCAGGTTAGCATTTAGTTAGCCTTCAGGCTCGCTTCTAAGTCAGCTTTTAAGCTCACACTTAGCTAGTCTTCGGACTCGTACTTAGTTAGCTTTCGAGCTCGCACTTAGCCAAATTTCGGACTAGCATCCAAACTAGTTTTTGGGCTCGCATTCAGCAAGCCTTCGAGCTTACACTCAATACACTTTCGAGCTCGCATCCAAGTCAGTCTTCTTACTTGCACTTGGTCTACTTTTAGGCTCACACTTAGCCAGCCTTTAAGCTTGTATCCAGCCCACTTTTAGACTTGCACTTAATCAATCTTCAAACTCGCATCTTAGCCAATTTTCAGGCTCACATTTAACCAGCCTTGGGGTTCGCACCTTAACTAGCTTTCAGGCTCACATTCAAGCTAGACTTCGGGTTCACACTTAGCCAATCTTTAGGCTCATATCTAGCTAACCTTCGAGCTCGCATTTAGCTAGCCTTCAGGCTCACATCCAAGCTAGACTTCGGGTTCACACTTAGCCAATCTTTAGGCTCACATCTAGCCAACCTTCGAGCTCGCATTTAGCTAGCCTTCAAGCTCACACCCAAGACAACCTTCAAGCTCGCATTTAACCAGTCTTAAGCTCGCATATTAGTCAGCCTTTGAGTTTGTACTCAACCAATCTTCAGGCTCACATCTAAATTAATTTTCGGGCTTGCATTTAACCAGCTTTCAGGCTTACACCTTAGCCAGCTTTCGAACTCACGCTTTAGTCAGCCTTTGAGCTCACAACTAAGCCAACTTTCGAGTTCGCATCTAGGCTAGTCTTTGGACTCGCATCTAGTTAGCGTTCGAGTTTGCACCTCTAAGTCAGCTTTTGAGCTTGCGAGCTAAATCATCCCTCAAGTTTGTATATTTAAGCCTGTACTATGGGTCTACCTAAAATTATTATAAACAATCAACGATTCTAAAATCAAACTGCTTAAAATCGAACTCAATCAAAATAAATGGATAAAGGCCAAGTTGACTCAAATGTACATAAATTGATCAAATAAATAGACTAAAATACAAATTAAGTTAAACTCCTAAATTCCAAATTGAGCTAACCTAATCAAATAAACTCAGACTCAACCCTAATTAGATTTAAGGTGGATTAATTTAAAATCAAGTCAAGTTCAAATCAAATTCTAATTGGTTAAATCAAGTCCAAACTAAAAAGACAAACTCAAGGTCAAACCAAAACTAAGCTAGATTGAGCCTGAATTAAAATCAAGTTAAACTAAATTGACTTGAACTTGAACCAAAATTTATCAAGATGCAGACATATACTCGACAAAGGTCCAACACAAAGTCAAACTCGAATCATGCTAAATGAAATCAAGCTCGAATATGAACCATATTAGTTCTGACGAAACTAAATTGGATCAAACCAAGTCCTATTGGGTGTACTAAACTCTCGACAATACTCTAAAGTTATGAACAAATTGTGATATTACTAAGGTTTTAAATCTCAGTTTCGATTTCGGTTTCGACACCCAGCGAAATCGATACGTTTCAGCCATTTTGATTTCGGTCGAAAAATTTTCTTTTGTTATTAATTGTGTGTTGACTAGAATTTGACTATATTTTGATTCTATTTTGACTTCAAATGAAAAATATGATAAAATTTTGAAAAAAATTTTAAAAAAATTTAAAAATTATGAAAGAATTTATAATTAATTTTACCATAATATTAAATATTAATTTAATTAATTAAAATTATTTTTGATACTTAATCATTGCTATAGTCTATTTTTAATATATATTACTGTATAAAAAAATATACAAGAAATAATGTGAATATAATTAAAAGTTAAAAATTAACATAAACAAATTTAACTGATCATTGAAAGGTACTTGACACATACATAATTTATTGATTATAATGCAATACAATTAATCATCATCATCATCAATTGAGTTTGGAACATTTGGGTGTGGAATTACAAATTCAGTACCTTGACGATCTGGATGAGCATTTATAGGCATACGAGCAAAAACAACTAGTTTCACGCGATTTCGTGATAACAGTTCTGAAATATAACCATACATCGAAGTTCCAAAATAAAAATGATAACTATATTCATTGACAACACATAGTAAAAATGATCCAATGATCCATCGAAGGTCCAATAACCTGTGAATAGTACCCGCCATGCATGCATGCACACGTGAATAGTATTGCAGCTCTATTGTTCACTCGACTATCAGGTGAGTGTGCAAGCACTGGTGCATGGACGGCAAGGCGTGGCCCCAGCGATGGCGCAGGCCTTGGTGCACAACCGGCAAGGGCACGGGTGAGGCCGGCTTGGGCGCAGGTGAGGGCGCTAGGCGTGAGGTGTGGGCGCGAGGCGCAAGGGGAGGGCGCGAGTAATGGCGCTAGCGCGAGCGAGGGTGCTGGCGTGAGGCCGGCTAGAGCGCTCCCACGAGGCAAGCTCAGGCATAGGCGAGGGCGCGAGGCGCGAGGCGAGGTGAGGGCGTGAGGCGTGAGACGCGGGTACGGCCGTTAGGCCGATGCGAGGCCGTGGGCGTGAGGCCGGCGAGGGCTTGGGCTCTGGCGCTAGAGGCCGGTGTGAGCTCACAGGCATGAGGGCTAGGCTGGCAAGGGCGCAAGCGTCAGGTTGACGATTGCGCTCGACATCGCGCTCTGGCACGGGGTCCAGAGGCCGATGTGAGATTGCGGGCGCTAGGCCCAGACTGATGAGGGTGGGAGCGCAAACATAGGGGCGTGAAGCCGACGAGGGCGGGCGCGGGCCCAGGCCAGTGAGGGCAGGCACCGGCACCCATACCTCACCTCACCCGCACTTGCACCCGTGCCCACACTCGCACTCGGACCTGTGTCCTCGCGCCAGCCTCGGGCACCGACGAGCACAGGTGCCAAAGGCCCATGCGAGGGCGCAGGTACAATGCTAATGAGGCTTGGGCGATGGCGCGAGGCCGATGAGGTCGCTCACTTGCGCTCGCGCCATAGTCGGCCTCGCGCCCGCTTGCTCTGCTCGCCATCTGCAAAACCCTAACCCTAAACCGAAATTATTTTCGATGAAATATTTCATCACCGGCCGAAATCGAAACGTTTCGACCGAGATTTAAAACCTTGGTTATTACCACCATGATCTGAATCAAAATTAGTTTGAATAGAACTAAATGATGTCAAATTAAGTCTCACTGGGTGTGATACAAAATCTTTTAGCAACACTTCAAAGCTGGATTCAACTCCATATGTCATTGGTGACATTATCAAATCAAAAAAACTAATTACCAATACACTCAAAGTTATTTGTCATATTTCAAGGCTAGTTAATCCCAGAAGTCATTGATGATGCATTTTTCAAGCTAATCCAACCCAAAAGTATTGACAATGCTTCAAATTAAATCAAACCAAATTAAGGTAATCTGTAACTCTCTTAGTCAATTAGCCACAATACCTTATTCAAAAAAAGTTAATCGCCAATATGCTCAAAATTGTCGGTCATACTTCAAATCTATACCTAATTTCACAAGCCGTTAGTGATTTTACCAAACCAAAAAAGCTAATTATCAATATGTTTAAAGTTGTCGGTCATATTTCAAACCTATATCCAACCCCTTAAGTCGTTGATGACGTTACCAAATCAAAAAAGTTGAACACCAGCACGCTCAAAGTCGTTGGCAATATTTCAAGCTAGTAAATCCTAGAAATTGTTGAGGATATGCCCTTAAACTAGTTAACCCAAAAACCATTGACGACACACTCTTCAAGCTAATCAACCCTAGAAGCCATTGACTATGCACTCTTTCAAACTAGTCAACCCCAAAAGTAATTGACAATATAATTTTCAAAGCTATACCCAACATTATAAGTCATTGGTGATACTACTAAAAATAACAAAGTTATTATTTATGTCTTATCGACTATGAAAATACTTCAAAAAATTAAAAAACTTATCATCTATACCTTATCGGCTATGAAAATATTTTTAAAAAAATCAAAGAAATTATCATCTATACCTTATTGGTATGAATATACTTCAAGTTCAATGGAGTTATTGTCAACACTTTATTGACTAACTAAAACACTCCAACCCAAACGAAGTTATTATTGACGTTTTATTGACAAATAGAAATACTTTAAATCACAAAATTATTGTCAATACTCAAAGTTATTAGAAGCACTTCGAACTTCTCCTATTCTCTTTTATGTCCCATCAGACGATGCTATCAATACCTACCAAAGGTTGTCAACTTAGGTTAGATGCCACGTGATCCAGTGTAGGGAGAGTGGGGCAGGGGCACATATCAAAACTTCTTCTCCACTCTTTTTTTTTATATTTCTATAATTTTATGTTAAAATTTATTGTAAAGCGAGAATATGCTCTTACTTAAGTCATGTACCATTTTTCTCAAATCAATTAAATATTTTTTTTTTTGTGTCTCTATTTTTATTAGCTAAGTTTTTCATTTTAGAAAATTTCTAACAATCGTTGGGGTAATTAATAACAGGGACTTATATATCTTAGAAGTCATATTTCTACAAAACTTAATTATACATTCAAATTAAAATAAATTTTGATTTGTGATTTAAGATTGCTTTTGAGGTTTTTGCTATCCAAATGGTCAATTTCAATCTCACATATACAATCCATAAAATTATTGTTTCAGGTAGAATTTATTTGTTAAGGTTTTCAACATATATAATTTCTCAAACTTTATTCATATATCTACCATCGTCTTCTCATCGATGATATTGTATAAAATCTTAACAATGACGCACAAGACAATTGAATTTGCATCTTCTAATCTAGCTCCTCTCAATCTCTATGTTAATATTGACCAACTTCTTTTTTTTACTCTCTAACACTTTTTGTATACCATAATAAATAAGAAGTGACTTCATCTTTTTCTACTATAAGGCAAGTCTATCTTGATGTTGAACTTTTTCATGTTAAACAATTAGTTGCTTGCTCCTCAATTCGAACACCAATTATTACAGTTCATATTAGACGATTCATAGATCACTTTATTTACAAATAACAAAAAAAGTCATGCAATAAAAACAAAAAAAAAATTTGAATAGACTGTAATATACATGATTTATTTAAAACCGAACTAACAAAAGATCCATTGTCAACAAACTTATAAGATTTTATAAGAAAATTATTGTTTTTTTTTCTCCAATCAAACTCTTAATTAAATCTTAATGATGTTTCTACCTTCAGCAAAATCTACATGAGAGCACTACAAGAAACTATCAAGGAGCACGAGTAAAACTTATATAAAGTCAATACTTTCTCTTTTTATTTCTCTCTATTTTCTCTATTTTTTTCTCTATTTTTCTCTAGTTTATCAATATATCATACTAAATTTTATGTATTATTAAAAAAATTATAGGCTATTGTTGATTATAAATTCTACTCCGATTATAACTCATGTAGTATATATTAGGTATTCAAAATTAAACATCAACTTAAATTTAACTTTAAATTTTTAATCCGACTTAAACTCCATTAGGGATAAAAGAACATCTACTGATCATGTGTTTAGGGGGAATGGAATAACCAAACTTTCAGAAAATAACATGATTTTGCAAGACTGCATGTCTAACCTATTAACTTGGCTACACTGTAGAGGAACAAAATAAACTTACAACCCAATCAAATTAGTACTAAATGGGATGGAAAACATGCATGCATGCAGAGCCAAGAAAGAAGAGATGGTGGATATGACAACAAGGGATGATGGTCACCCTGTTGGAGATGCTATATGTCACATGGTCGTACTTCTCTCCTGAATTTTCTGCCCATGATGGCACTGGGGTCTGCTCCCCTCAGTTTGCCAATCTCACTCACAAGCCCAAAAGTATGCAAGGAGAAGAGTCATATGATTACAGTAACCTTTGTTAATCTTTTTATTACTAACATAAAAAGGAATATGGCTAATATTTGGAGGAACACTACAAACCTATATACTTGAGTGTGTTCAGTCACATAAACACCTTACCTAGTTATATTACATGCAAGTGGCAGTGAGTACCTTATGAAAAACATATCTACAATATTCTCCCCAAGTATGCATGTCCCTTGACCAGTTTTTATGCCCACGACATCAAGCCACATGGCCATCATGCTATATATGTCCTAATTACAGCACCAAGTGTCTTTACTGGTTACATATTTCTGCAGTGCATCATAAGCCAACATGCCCCATTTCTTTGAGTTTCTCCTTGTGGAACTCCAACAAGACTATTCTAATCCCTCTATCTGAACCTGACTTTATCATCATGTGTGCTGTCTGTGCACACATATGTGTGGGAGGCACTCATTAGCCTTGCAGGATCATGCACTTCATTACATAATCCTTGTAGTGGCACCAATCACTAGTGTTATGTGTACTGCCCGTGCACACATATATGTGAAAGATACTTCGTGGATCTCCGTGAATCACGAGCTCCATTACATAATTCCTTGTGGTGGCATCGACCACTCATTGGAGAGAGTCCAACATCTCTATTGAAATAGAATCCATGTACTTCTTGATCTAACCCTCAAACTGCTACAGCATGGTATCTCACTCCCATGTAGTGTTGGCCTCATTGCCTCCTTTCCACATTACAAAAAAATAAATTCATCGATTTTTCTTGTTTTGTCCCATGGTCCTTTGTGCAAGAATTTTCTCGATCTCTTTGTCGAACTGCCTTCGAATCATAGGTGGAGCCCTCTTGATTTGCTACCGATCACTGAGCAAGTCCCTATTGAAAGGCTTAAGAAAACTCACATAGAATGTTGGGTGTACCTTTAACTTATTAGGTAGATTTAGCCGATAAGCAACCTACCTGACTATTTTCATTACTTCAAAGGGGCCATTATATTTTGGTACTAACCCATAATGTACGGTCTTACTATTGATCTTATTTCATATTTGTGGAGTTAGTTTCAGTAGCATCATGTCTCCCACTTGGAACTCCAATGACCATTGGTGAGCATTTGCATATTTTTTTATGTTCTTTGAAGCCTTGCACAAGCTATCCTGAGGTTATTCTATCAGTTGCTCCTTCTCCTTGGTGAATCAATAAGATGTTGGGCCTTTCCCTTGGTCTATTGACTAAGTTGTCTTAAGAGGGGTGAGAGACTCCTATCCCATGATAATCTTTGTCGGACTCATCCCTGTAGTCGACAACTTGTGAATGTTATAGTAGAATTGAGCTGTATCTAGCAGCTCAACTCAATTTTGTTGGTTGGCCATAACGTAATGCTTTAGGTACTCCTCTACCAGGCCATTGACATGCTTTGTTTGGCCATTCATTTGCAGATGATTAGTTGTCAAGGACTTCAACTCTGAAGCCGTTGGATTGAATAGGCTTGTCCAAAATTTGTTGGTGAACTAGGTATTGTGATTACTCATGATGCCTTTCAGGACACCAAAGTACTTCACCATATGCTTGAAGAATAGTCCTGCTACCACATCTGCTGGACATGCAAGTGGGGCTAGTATAAATACTATATACTTCAAAAATTAGTTGATGACAACCATCATTGAGCTTATCCAACCTATATTGGGAAAGCTCGAGATGAAGTCTATGGAAATAGGCTATCACAACTTCTCTAGAATTGGCAAGAGTTATAGTAGCCCCACCTCCTTCTTCCTCTCTGTCTTGTTGAGTTGGCACACAAGACAAGTCTTGATGTATGTCTCCATATCTTTGCCTATTTTTGATCAATACTATAACCTGAACAGGAATGCCATCATTCTTTCCACTCTAGGGTGTCCCGCCCATTGAAGATTCTGAGTCTCTCGTAATAGCTCATGCCTCAGTCTTCCCGTTCCAGGGATGCATAGTATGTTGCCTCTAGCATATAACAAACCATTGTCAAGCCAAAAATATTTTACTAACCTTTTATGTACCTCTTTCTTGAGTTGGACGTAAACTGAGTCCACATTGGCCTGTTCTCTAGCCCTCTTCAATAGGGTTAACTACACCATCGTTAGTGCAGTTAGGTAACATTGCACCTTCTTTCGGCTCAGTGCATTTGCCACTTGGTTTTGTCACCTGGGTTTGTGCTCCCACACAAAATCAAACTCACCCAAGAACTCCTGCCACTAAGCTTGTTTGGAGGTCAATTTCTTTTAGATTTTGAAGTAGGTATTTGCAATATTGTTTGTCACCACCATGAACTTCATTCTCAGCAAATAATGCCTCCAAATATCAAGGCAATGCACCACTATAATAATTTTCTTTTCATGTATGGTGTAATGTTACTCTGCATTTTTAAGTTTGTGGCTCTCAAATGCTACCGGGTGTCCTTGCACAAGAACTATCCCAAGAGTATGATTTGAGACATCCGTATGTACCTCAAATGAAAGTTCAAAGTTGGGCAATCGCAGCACTGGCTCCATTGACACTACTGCTTTCAGCTGATCAAATGTCTTTTGGCATTAGTCTATCCATGCCTATTTTTGATTTTTCCTCAACAGGTCAGTCAAGGGGCTCGCTTTCTTTGAGTATCCCGGAATGAATCTCCTGTAGTAGTTGGCTAACCTAAGAAAAGAATGGAGATTCAATAACTTTATTGGGGTTGCCTAGTTAAGGATTACCAACACCTTTCTCTTATTTATCTGAATATGTCCCTTGCTTACCCTATGTCAAAGAACATGATCTCTTTTTGGCAGAACTCATATTTCTCCTTCTTCACAAAGAGCTTATATTCCCTCGTGACACAAGCTATCTTTAACTCATTCCCTTCTATAATTTGAACGTACCAATAACCTAATTGTAGGTCCAACTCAATGAAATATGTTACCTTCACCAATTGGTTGAACAAGTCAACTGTATTAGGCACTGAGTACTTATTTTTGATAGTTATCTTGTTTAGTGCTTGATAGTCCACACACATCCGAAGTGAATAATCCTATTTCCTACTAGAGTGCCATATGGGGCCTTGGATGGCTAGGTCAATCTTGCATTCAGTAATTCATTGAGCTGCTTTCTCAGCTCTACAGGCTCTATAAGAGCTAACCGATAAAGGGCTTGAGCTGAAGGTTTGATTCTAGGTTTCAGCTCAATCTTATGGTCGACTACCCTCTGATGGGAAAATTTATTGGGCAACTTTGGCGGTATCATGTTCGCATAATCTACCAAGACTATTGCAACTTTATCAGGTACCTTTATAATTTGATTTAGATAGATCTCTATTAGCGCTGCAATATAAGTCATCTCACCCTTTTTGATTTCAACTTTCAACTATAAAGAGGACTACACGCCTGATGTTGTGACAGTCTTTCTTACATATATTGCATATACAATACATATTGAGTGCTCAATAGAAATTAACATACTTGATAAGTGAGACATCAAGTTGGCCTTTACTTACATGAAAAAAATCTATTCCCAGGATAAATTGAACTCATCAAGCATCGAGACCATCAAACTGATCTCTCCCTCCCAAGCACCAATTTTGAGGGATGCGTAGGCCATGCCATGGATGGGGGTTGGCTCAAAGTTCACTGCCTTCACTTTGCATGAGCTCAACTACACCTATAAATCGAATTCAATCACAAATTTATAGGAGAAGAAGTTGTTAGTCGTCCTCATGTCGAGCATTGCCCAAACAAGTCTTCCATTCACCAACACCAAAGTATACATCAATCCTTTATAGGACGGCTGCCTCTTAGTCGTCATGGAGTTGAGTAACTATAATAAGTTCATTCATGGTGTCACACTAGAGTCATGTCCTTCCTCGTCGGATTTTTGAAGAGACAAAGCATTCAACTTCTCCCTTTTTGAATACTCCCTTACTCGATGGGGGTCATTGCATATGAAGCAACCCTGATCTCTCATGGTTGACTGCAGCTTGGTATGACTAGGTTCTGCAACTTTTTTTGCTCTTGCCTTCAGGCTTCTTGTCATCCTTACCTGCAGGTTTGACCTTCTTGCCATCAGCGACCTTCTTGGTGGTCGAAGCTATCTTAAAGTCCACCAAGTCTTCTACTGCAGTAATTGCCAAAGGTAGATCTCTTATTTCTTACTGTCGAAGTTCAGCTGGAGCCCACAGTTGTAAGCCAGAGAGGAAGTTGAACATCTTGTCCTCCTCAAACATGTTGGTTATTTTCAGCATTAGCAAGCTAAACTTCTTGTCCTCCTCAAACATGTTGATTATTTTCAGCATTAGCAAGCTGAACTCTCACACATACTCTCATAGAATTCCTGAATGTCGCAGCTTCTTTAGAGATTCTCGTGCACCCATGTTATGTTACACAGAAGGGACTACTCCTTTAGCTCCTTCTTGAGAGCCTCCCGGTCCTCAATCTGGGCCCTTTCAGCTCGAGCATCGCTAATCATTTGGGTACACCACCACCACTTAGCATCTCCGGCTAAATACATGCTAGTGATGGTGACTTTCTGCCATTCCAAAACACGAGCAACTTTGAAGTATTGCTTTATATCCCATAAGAAGTTCTCCAACTTTTTAACATTTCTACAACCATTGAGGGAATGGGATTCCGGAACTTTTACCTTTGAAAGAGTTCCGTCTTCACTTGTAGAGTTTGCCACTGTCCTCTTCACCAACAGCAAATCCTCCTCCAAGGACTTTAGACTGGATTTCACTGAATCCAAGATAGCAGCATACCTTTCCTCTGAATCCATCACCTCTGCTGTATGGGCTTCCTAGAGAGCATTGATTTGCTCTTCTTGTCAAGCCAACTATGCCGAAAAGCTAGTCGCATCATCCGTTAGAGGATTTTCCATAATCTCCTCTATGTGAGCCAACCAATCCCGAATTATCGTTTTCAGTCACCTTGGCTTTTGTTGAACCTAGTTTTCACTGAACTTGGTTTTTGTTGAACCTAGCTTTTGCTGAACCTGGCTTGATACCACTTGTCACACGGCCAAATTTCTCTCTTGAATTTTCAATTCGCGATAGAACTAAGGTCCACTCTCCCTGTAATACACATATCCCTTGATTAGTTCTAGTGTCCACAACATCAAGTCACATGTCCTTGATTGGTCCTTATGCTAACAGAATCCACTCTGCATGTCACATGTCCAGCACGCCATTTGTTTCCTAACTATAGTGCCAAGTTTCTTCTGGTTGCATGCACCAAGTATTTTTACTAGTTACATGTTTATGTAGTGTATCATAAGCCAACTTGCCCCATTTCTTTGAATTTCTCTTTGTAGAATTTTATTAGAACTATTTCAATCCCTCCATCCGGACCTGACTTTGTCATTATATATACTGTCTATACACACATATGTATAGGAGGTACTCATAACCTTCCAAAATCATAACTTTGTTATATGATACTCGTAGTAATATCAATCACTCATGTCATGTATGCTATCCATACACACATATACGTAGAAGATATTTTATGGATCTTTGTGAATTATGAATTCTATTATATAATTTCTTATAATGATATTAACTACTCATTGCTGGACTAATAATACGTGACATGTGAGAGAATAGAAAATATATGTGGTTACACGAATTCTTTATTAATATATTTTGTCCAACGAATAGCTGGCTAATTATTATGTAGCATGAACCTTTTGAAGGTAGCTTAATTAATGGCAATACTAGTTTGATAAAAAAAAAAATGAATTGTATACCCCTTTTCTCTTTACACATAAGGATTAAATGTAATTATAATTTTGAAGTGCCCCCTCAGTTTTCCTTTTTCTTTTGCTTTTGTAAGGACCGAAACCGGGCCAAACTGCGTCCGCACAAAACCAAAACCACGACTTTAAACCGGAGAAACCCGGAAAAAACACAAATAAAAAACTGAAAATTAAAGCTTTTTAATATAAAAACCCAGAGTTTTATACTAGACAGAGGATAAAACATTAATAAATATTGAAACTAAACAGCTTGCCTTCCTACTGTTCTCTCCCTTAAATGGGCATAAAGTTGAGGGTTCGGACTATCAGAACTCGCTGTTGAGAGCCATCAAACTTGCATTTACTGACTTCATCTTCCTCCCCTACCTTCACCTCTATAAAACCCTAACCAAAACCCTAGCGTCCTTCGCACACACTCACCACCAAGCCTTCTACTAATCTCTAGAGAGGTGAGGAGAGAGAAAAGATGGCTAGAACTTGGCTTCTTTGCTTTGTGCTAGCTCTTGCTCTGGTTCATGGATGCGCTAGGCCAGCTCCAACTCAAGGAGCCAACGTCGCCGAGGAGAAACGGGCCGGCAATGCCGCGGACCTTGGTGACAAGAAGAATATTGTCTTCGGTGGCATCGGGAGCTACTCTGGCGTCGGCGGAGCCAGCGTCTTCGGCTTTCCTGTCCTCGGTGGCGTCGGGGGTGTAGGCGCTGGCGTTGGCGTCGTCAACCCTGTGATTGGTGGAGTTGGTGCCCTTGGTGGAGTCGGCGGTGTTGGTGGCGGCGGCGGGATCGGTGGCGTCGGACCCGGTGTCGGCGGCGGCGTACTTCCTTGAGCAGTCAAAACAGCACGTGAGTCTTCGTGCACGCGTGCAAGGAAGTGATAATTAGGGTTAGGTCCAAATTTAAGTTTTAAATAATGATGCTTTGTGTAATCTTCGTGTTTTACTGGAAGTCTTGTTGTTGTGCTTTGTATTTTTGAGCTAATGTATCATGTCCTTGTTTTTGAAGTTGGTGCTTCGGGGTTTAATTATGAGCTTTTCCTTAGCCTTTTAAATTTGTGAGCAACAAATGTGTTGATTGTGATTAGCAAAGCTAGTTGAGTTAATCACAGCAATGGCCTTTGCTGCTCACAATCCAAATGGGCGCTCCACGGAATGCACCTGTTTACATCATTTACTGCCTCTGGAAATTACAAATGAGAAGCTTTGAATGTAGCAACAAAGCCAAGTTAAAAAACGTTAAAATCGCTAAAATTCTCATTAAATTTGACGTCATGTGGAGAGCAATAGCATCAGAAGAAATTAGAAAAAAGGTTGGAAAAAACATTTAATAGAAGCAAGCAGGATGCTCAAAATCAGACATTCGAATGCTGAAAAAAACACGAAAAATC
This sequence comes from Trichopus zeylanicus subsp. travancoricus, assembly GCA_005019695.1. Lineage (NCBI taxonomy): Eukaryota > Viridiplantae > Streptophyta > Magnoliopsida > Dioscoreales > Dioscoreaceae > Trichopus > Trichopus zeylanicus. The sequence continues at coordinate 114,942 of RXID01010938.1, forward strand.
TGGCACACAACGAGGAATGGGTCAACAATTATTCTTGCCACCTCGGAGTCACGGACGTTGCACTTGCAAAAAGGCTCAAGTGCTGCAGTAATGTTGTTCGACAGGGAATCAGCTTTCATTTAAAGCTTCTCTTGATGAGATGATGAGTCAGAAGTCTTTGAATTATTGCTCGCTGCTGCTCTGCTCCTTTTCTTTTTCTGTTGTTGTCTATCAGATATGCTTTGAATGCTCTCTGTTCTTCTCATCAATGTTGTTGTTTCATGATCAACAATTCTGGCCTTCTAATGCCCACGTGATGGATATTTATTCTCCAAACTAATATAATAAAAAATAATTGTCTAGACGCCCCATAAAACCTGATCGATAATGTAAGTATATTTCGTGATTGCTTTGTCTGTAAATTTTATTTCAAATGATCGTCCAAACTGTATTCCTCTCAAAATAAATAAATAGTCCAAATTGCACAATATGTTTGTTTTTGGACTTGGATTGGGTTCATTGTCTCTTGGCCCGAGCCTGATCAGGCCCATTTAGGGCCCAACTTGAGCGGACCTTGTACATTCGCAAGAATTAAGGACTATCACATGCTAGTTGCATGTGCATCACTTCGCTTCTACTTTTCTTGTCCGATCATGAGAAACTTTGTTTTCATATTCATTCTTTGAACTTTTTGCTTTGCCATTCTTGATACGTAAACCATTGGATAAATTCACTAGTAGAAGCACATATCAGGAATTCAGTTGATTGAGTGTTTAATTCCACTAATCATGAATAAAAACTACAATAATTCGATTGTTGAATTGTCCTATTTTTACTTTTTTTTATTTAAGAGTGATTTGATTCAACATGGATAATGGTTTTAACTGAATCTTGAACTCATATAATCACCTCTTTGGTCTCATTATAAATTAGATAAATTAGAAAAATTCTGGGATGAAATTTTTCTATGGACTGTAAATGATATAAACTTCTGTTTCAGTTTTATCTTTATTTTTTGTTATTGCAAGTCAGTTATTTAAAAAAAATTTCTATTAAAACTGTTATGTACAAATAAACAAAATTAAAGGGGCTATATGAAAACTCTCTAGATCGAAATACCAAGAATCAAAAGGATGTAAATGCGAAAAAAGCGATCGACCGATTTTCGGTGGCACCAGAAAATAGGCAGAAAAGAAAGCCCAAATCTCCCGTTCCATATCCGTATTCGACTTCCGCGTTAAAAAGGCGAGGGTTTTGCTTCTCCTCGTCTCCTCCGCTCGCTCCATTTCTAGGGTTTTACTGGCTCCTCGCCCTCGCTCTTCTCCTCTTTCCCTGACCAAGCCCCCCCTCGAATCTCGCCAATCCCTGATCGCGGCCCGCTCTTCTCCGGCCGGAGTAGCTCGCCGGACCCATGGACAGGTACCACAGAGTCGAGAAGCCGCGTCCCGAGTCCGCCATCAACGAGAACGAGATTCGGATCACCACCCAGGGCCTCATCCGCAACTACATCACCTACGCGTCTAGCCTCCTTCTGGTATACCGCTTTCTGCCTCTCCGATCTGTCGTTGGCCTTGATCTGGGTTTATGCCGCTTCTTTGAGTATGGAATGCTTTTGGGAGTTTCTTTGGGTTGATTTGCTAGTGGTTTGATTGCGGATAGTTCTGACCGGTGGGCACATGATTATCTCTTGATCAGGGCTTTTGGGATATATCGTTGTTTGGTGTTGGAGGGGTTGATCTTTTTAAGTCGGTTGCTTTATTCATTGTAAATAGATCAGTTTTTGTGATTTCCAACTGTTTTTTTGTCCTATTATGTGTTCTACGAGTAACAAATAGGGATTTTGGAGTAAGGTTGCGTATCTTTGCCCCTTTTTTTCTATTTGTAATAAGTATGCTCATTTCCGCCTACCAAAAACAAGGAAATTAATGGTTCCGCATTCGCTTTTGTCGATCAGATTTTGAAAATGTCTTAAAGATTTGTCTGGGTAAGGATTTAGGAGAACTGTTGTATTTGGGTATTTCTGGTTCAGTGAGGCTGGACTATGGTCAAGGGTTAAAGTTAATTCTCTTGAAGCATCATAGGTTCATACAAGGTTCAATGCATTTCAATATGTCGAGTTTTGTAAACTTTGGTAACTCCATTGACACAACAATGTATAATACTGCTTTCGTATTAGCATTGTGCTCATATGTTCATTTATGAGTAAATGGATGCATGCCTGCTCTTATTCATCTTGAAGTTTTTGTGCTCTGTACTGCAAGCAGCCATATTAAGCCCAGGATTTTCATGTTGATTTATTCATCCCAGTTTCTAGCTTTTTTATTGGTCATTTTGCCAGCTTAGATGTTTTTGTTAACCAAGATTCAAAGGGGCCAGAGTATTTTGAGTTGAATCCATGCAAGATATCCAACATTGCGCATCACCTTGAGTTCTAGTTTTAAAGCCTTGGTAAGAAAAAGACAGAATGTTATTTTATTTGGAAAGAAAAATAAAGTTACTGTGGTGTCATGAAACAGGCATTCTCCATTGGTTTGGTGGAAACCTGGCAGCAATTTATACAAAATTTTGAAGAAACAATGTTTCTTTCGGTGTCTTTGTTCTGTATTTATTTTGTGGTCATGATTAAATCCTTCCCATTTGATTGTCTAAGAACTGAAGAACATTTCTTGTCTACCAACTCAATTAATAGGTCTAATCAAGCTTGTTTGTTGATATATGGTCAAAATGATTTAAGTTGTATATTTTTTTGTAAACCATAATGGGCTTATGAGAGTTAGCCTGGATATGAAATGATTTGCACGTGTTGCTCTAGTTGTCTATCGTCACTGTTCAAATACTATGTTGTGGATTTGGATTAGTGGTTACCTTGGAGGAGAGATTCTTTGGTGATCCTGTAATGTCGTGATTCTGTTTATGCTTGTTTTCTAGTGTATTGCAATATTTAGTATCTACCTGTTTTGTTGTACAGTATCTTACTATTGTTGACCAACTAAAATGGACCAAATGTTGTTAACATTATGAATTTATGTGGATATTTATGTGCTTTTCCAGGAAAAACACATTGGGGAGATTGTCTTGAAGGCAATGGGGCAGGCAATCAGCAAAACAGTGGCTATTGTAGAGATCTTAAAGGTTGAACTTCTATACTATTGAAACTGATCATCATTTCTGAGGCTCCTATACTTATTTGTTTTTGAATGCAGAAAAGGATTCCAGGGTTGCATCAGGACACGGCAATTAGTTCAGTCAGCATTACTGATGTGTGGGAACCTATTGAGGAGGGCCTAGTACCGTTAAGTCTCCTCTTCTTACTTGTTCAGAAATGGACTTACTGCAATTATCCTTTGTTTGTGAAAGTAATTTGTTCCTGAGGTTTTTTTTTTGCAGTTTGGAGATGACCCGCCATGTTTCAATGATATCAATTTCTCTTTCTTTTAGAGAGTTGAACAAGAACTCCCCTGGGTTAGTAGTTTGTTTTTCTGTGATTTCTGTGTCACATTTAGAGTATGAGAGTTGCAAAGAAGGCTTGGAGATTCATTTGTGAATGCAGGGGATACTTCTGTTATGGTTTTTAGTTGATCTGCAATTTTCATTTCTATAGATATCAAGCTCCACTGTACTCAGAGCAACCAAAGCCACAATATAGGCAGCAACCACCACAGCAGCAACAACATCAACCGCGACAACCTCAAGGTCAAGTTGCTGAAGGTATAGCCTGCGTACTTTTTGTGGCTACACAACCATGATGACCGGTTGGGAAAAAATGACCAACTGCTTTTTGTTGCTTGATAGACTCATTTGGGCGAGGACGTGGTCAAGGAAGAGGAAGGGGAAGGGGTTGGGGAAGAGGTGCTTATAATGGATATGGTGGATATGGTGGATATGGTGGATATGGTGGTTATGGCAACAATCAAGGGGGGTATGGCAATCAAGGGGGTTATAGCAATCAAGTAGGATATGGCAACAACCAAGGGAGGTATGGTAAAAATCAAGGTGGGTACGATAACCAGGGAGCCTATGGGAAAAATCAAGGTGGATATGATAACCAGGGAGGATATGGTAACAACCAAGGAGGTTATGGCCGCAGTCAAGGTGGATATAGTTACAATCAAGGTAAAGAAGCTCTTTCTGTTCCATGATCTAGTGGTACCCTTGCTATTTATCATAGCAGATTGTTGATCATCTTATATTAATTTAGATATCACTTTTTGGAAAACAACTCAAAACAACTTCAAACCATGTTGGTCTGTTATTTAGAGTAGAGTCTATTTTCTAAATTAACTGGTAAGATCTCACCAGACCATTGTCAACTAAAGCAGAAAAAACTGGGTCAATGGAGCAATGGACTACAGTGGGCTTCCATTTCGCTTGAATGGTTTTTGTTTCTTAATTATATTAGTTTCTCTCATTTAATTGCATTTATCTAGTAGCTCTCCGGATTCAATGTACGACGGTTTTCTCTGAAATTGTCAAGCATATAGAATGTTTTTTTCCACTTTGATGTATAGAATTTTATTGGATATCTTTTCCCTTCTAGAAAATGGTGGATGGAACTCAAATTGGGGTCGTGGTGGAGGTCGAGCCAGAGGAAGTTATGGATATCGTGGTGAGTCCTTTTATGATCATTTCTAGAGTGTGCAATGGAATCTTACCAAAATCTTTCAGTGTACTCTTTGAGTCACCCTTTTGAAATTTCAGTGAGCAACAATTATTGGTACTACAGAAGTTCTTGATATCTTTATCAGCACTTGTTCATTAGATTGCCTCTTGACATGTAACATTTGCTTGAATATGCTTGAATTCTTGAAAAGAACGCAGTGTCCTGGGAGAGATCCATTGCTAATTCTGACAAAAACTTGCACTTCAGATCCTTCTTGTCTTGAAAAATAGTGTTTTGCTTTCAATTTTTATTTTTGCTGCTGAATCATGCGACAAATGTGGCAGGCACAGCATATGAAAGGGGTGGACGGGTTGGTGGGAGAGGTTATAGCCGTGGGAGAGGAAGGATGGGTGGCCGTGTGCGAGAGAACTAGACCAAGAGACATGGTGGGAGTTTGCATTTCCAATGCATGCATGGTTTCATGTTTAAAAAAATGAGGATTTCAATCATGCAATCACATGGTTAAATATCTCTTTGCTATGGTTTGATAAGCAAAATGGTTACTGTTTGTCTATTTCAGTCATGTGTATCAGCTTGGCTCGCCTAGTTTATCTTTGATTTGTGTTGCTGGAAGAACTAAGCATGCAACAGTTACTTTACATATTTCCCTAAACTCCCACCGTTGTATTTTGTGAATGCACATCTAGTGTATGCTCACCTTCTTGATAATTTATATTGATATTTTTATTATTGTTTTAGAATTTGTGCGGCTTTCAATTTTCTTTGTTCTGCCCAGTAAGATAAAAGCACTCATGGTGGATGTACTTTCTGAACTTATCCAGGACGCAAGCTGCCTATTCTTTCTCCGGGGTGCTTTTTGCTTTGTTCATTTTAATGACAATAACATAGCGATATATTTGTTTTTTTGGTTCATGGCCATCACATACAATTTGAGGATATACTGAAAAATGTTTCGTTGGTCACAATTTTGCAAACAAATTTATCATGAGATAATTTACAGTCTACCCAAATCTATGATACAAGATTTGAAAGGCTTCCTTGCTGATAAATAAGGCAAAGCAACACAATAATCATATGATAAACATCAAGATTCTGCTTATAAATGCAAGAAAAGAATTCTGGGGTGCAAGCTATACATGCAACCCACTGTAAATCTCGACAGACCCAATACAAAAAGGAATCCCTTCAAGAAAAGCAAAAATTAAAGGACATGGTCCGAGATGAACACAAATGTTGGTACACTACCCAAACATTGAGGGAATATGTGTCATGCTTTTCCAATTAGCATTTGAAGCCATGGCAGACAGACAAGATTATGATCAAGATCAGTGCGATGATGATGCCCAAGACAATCAACTTGATCTTCATGTTCTGCCACCACATCTTCCTCCTAATCTTGGTCCCCTGCTGCCTGAAATCCTGTGCCTGCAGAATCCCAGATAACAAGCCACATGGTCAATGAAGAAAGATCTACATCAATCAATCAAGAACTCCCTACATCAGTTCAATAAGATGCCTAAAGAATATTGAAGGAAAAAAATGTTTCCTATTAAAAATGTTTTGGTTCTGTTTAATATTTGCCCCTGTTTAACCTTATTTGTTATTGTTCAACCACGTTCATATTTGCACATACAACGAAGGATGAAAAGAAAAATGGTAATCATTCTTCCAATAACTGATAAGGAATTTTGCACCCAAAAATGCACTGAAGAATCAATACCCTTACCCAAGCCAAAGCAAGAGTCTGGAAGTAGAATTTAAGAAATTGCAAACTACGGACAGCCAAAAATGTACCAAAAATTAATTTACCCAAAATACATGTAACTTCCCATGTTTAGGATATTATGCTCTCATTTCTAACTTTACTGATTCTGAATTGTCCCTTTCTTTTAAATTTCTAGGACATATCACCTTATAAATAAGGTTAGTGGACATGGATTAGTTAAGCTTAGGGAGGCATGTATCCAAGTGACAAGATCATTTAAAAATTATTGAACCTATAATGTGAGACAGAAGAACCTGAGCTCTTGGAGGGCTATATGGAAAAAAATTAATGAGTTAATAAACTTTTGGGCCTACCATTAGGTGGAAGTTGGTATAAACAACCACATACCTGAGAGCGAAGGTTCTCAGTTTTGTCAACGAGGAGCTCAATTTTTTCCCCGCGATCAAGAACCTGAAAGCAACCGTTTAGTTGTCAGCTCACCAGCAAAGAAGAAACACCACAAATTGCATCCCATAATAAGCTGATATTTCTTGGTGTCAACTGAATGGAACCAACCAAGTATTCATAGAGGCAAAGAAGCAGAAGAGGATGAAATATTAACTTTCTCAATGTTTTCCATCATAACCCCTTTGACTTCTGAGACCTGAGCTTTAACTTTCGCTAGCTTGCTTATCTCTTCAGGATGGTCTATGCAGTATTGCATGTGTTCTTTTAGCTTCGGCCTATAGATAAATTCATCCTCCAGAAATTATTGATGACATTGAAAATCAGATCAACTTAAAAGTATTTCTGTTGGTTTCTTGGTTATGAAAAAAATGGCCATACCCAAACTCTCGTTTGAGGCTGTTGGCGACAGCAGTTGCAGCTTTTCCTCCGCCATATCTTTTGTTAAAGTCTTCCTTAACTCTTTCCAGAAAGGCAATTGGGAGTTGCCTGCCAGCCGATTCCACAGCAACCACACAATAAGCTGTGAATAGCAGCAAAGTTAGCTAGCAAAAAGAAAAGGGTGTTTGCAAATAACCTGTATGATTACGAACTTGCGTATATATTCACACAAAACCATGAGATAATATTATGACATTATACATGCAAGAATCCCCCTATAAAAGGAATAAGCCTCAATAGTACATTTCTTAAGATCATCCAATATAGAGGAGTGCCCTATCCAATATAAGTCAATGAAAGCCCCAAAGAGAAAAGAAATGCAAAAGCACAAATGAAAACCACAAAAAAACCAGCAGAAATCTTTAAGATATATCATCCATATTCAATTGGCCAACAATTAATTTAGCAACAGAACCGCTTTGGTAACAAAAAGAGAAAAAGAAAAACGCATAAGGTACATTTATACAGAACCACCGAAGTGCTTTTTCAGTAAACTTGTTTATCTTTACCAATGGTTCCATCAAGTGATATGAAATATGAATTATAAAGTATATCCAATCTTCATACTCAATAAAAATTATATCCAATTTTAAATAACCATTGCAAGATAAATAACATTATAATTAACAAAACCCAAACAAGAAAATCGAAAAACCAAAGTGCCATTTTCGTTGCCAAAAACAAATTATATCATGGAAACCATCACAATCTTCTAAAACAATTACAAAATCAAAAACTCTATTGATATAAAGAATAAAATTAATGAGACGTTTGTCCATCAGGACAAGAATAAAAATGAATCAAATCAAAATAATATTTTTGACCTTAGATGTCGCAATTCAAGGAGCAAGTGAATGATCCAGAAAAAAACAGAAATAAACCAGAAATTGTTAACTAAAAGCTTTCAGATATAAAACAACTCCGCTCCCCAATTATAGAATGAACAAATAAAATTACGAAAAATAATTCTAGCAACATGGTTTATCTCCTGCAAAACCTAAATCTAGGAATGAAGGCATCTAAAGCCATGCCAATTGCATTGAATTCACACAAATCAACAAATCAATCAATTTATCAGACATCAAACTCAATAAATCCTCGATTTCCAGAAACCAGATTGAGAATCCAACACCCTCCTGACCACGAAATCAATAAAAATACGAAGAAACCAATAATCCATAATTGCATCAGAAAACCGCTAAAAATCTCCCAAACCGACAACAAAATCTCCCAAACCAGCAAAACAAGATTGAATCAAGACAGAAACATACTGAATCCATTCTCGACGAGGTAGTTGAAAGTGTGGCCGTCGCAGTTGTAGGTGAACTTGTTATTGCTAGCGGGAAGCTTCTGGAGGCACTGGACTGCGATTTCGGTGAAGTTTCCGGTGAATTCCGTGTACTCCGCCAGGATTACCGTCCCCCGCGCCACGAAGCTGTAGATCAGCGTCTGCTGCCCCATCGCCGAGCACCAAGAGACCAAACCCTAACCCTAATACTAGACTTCGCCGGCGAATTCTTCCACGGGAAAGGGCGCGATGCCGACCAGGGGCTCTCGTCTCCTTCCTCCTCGCTTTCTCGACGAGAAATGAGGGTGATATCAGCGATGGAGTTCAAGTCTAATTCAGTTATTATAGCGCCCAATTTAAGGATATTCTCAAATACCTCCCCAGAAATGTCTATTTTTGTATTTCCCGTGAATGTTTGTTCAGTAATTCCAAATTGGCCCCTTTATTTGTAGAATTTTCATTTAGTACACACGAAAATAGTTACGCAAAATGCAAGTATCATATTTTTAAAATTTAACCATATTTAGAATTTAAAATTAGTTTAAAGAAGAAACGGAAATTAAAAAAATAAGTAATATTATATCTCACAAGCTCAGTCTATTAATTGAATTACCATAAGTTCCCTAAATTACAATTTTTAGAAGACTGATTTAATACTGGGATCATTTTGTTAATAGAGAAAGTTTAGGGTTATTTCTTCAAAAAATAAAAAGAACATTTGTAGGTCTCATCACACTGATATATGCGAAGTTTTGAGGGGTCGAATGTCAAACGCACGTTAATTTAGTATGTTTTGGTGGGCTAAATTAGGAAGTCAGACTTCTCGGTTGAAACGCAAGCTAAAAACTTTGAAGTAGTCGGCATCGATGCCCTTCAATTTGAATTTATTTTCAGAATTGCCACCGATGCGCGTTAATCCGGCTCGTGAGGTCAAATCAATTCTTTTTATTTTGTTATTTTTAGTTATTTAAAATTCGATTTGCAAGTCTTAGCTTCCAGAATGCAAAATAATAATAATTATTATTATTATTATTACATTTTAAAACATATAAATTATGTGGGAATAAGTATGATTTATTAATTGTAAATAAGTCTTCTCCAAATAAAGCTGAAATTTAGGAATAATTTGCATCCCCGTGGAACCAAAATTCTGGTCAATGTTTTTGGCATGTTCCACAATTTTGACGCCCAAAAATTTTGCACCGGGAGGTCACAGGCCCGACCTCTACAACCACCCATCAGATTTTTAAAATTAATAATTATTGACCTAATTATCCAATGGTGAACAATTAAATGGGTCAATTACATATAACTTCAAAATATATATTTTTATTTTAAATTTTAAAAATTATATATAACTTCTTAAAAGTTTATCAAATGTTATATTTTCTTCTAAATTTAAAAATATTACAAATAATTCATTAAAAATTTTATCAAATTACATATTTTTTCACCAAGTTTAAAAAATTTATTTTTTAGGTTACAAAATAGGTGGTAAAAATATTTTCGAATGTAAATTTAATATTTAATAAAAAATATTCAGATAATATATATTATTTAACGTCATTTGGGTTGAAATAAAAAAAAGAATATACCCCTCCTTTGGTTAAAGAATATTTTAGTGTTTCGGTCATTATTGTAAAAAATTATCTTTTATCTAATTAAAAAAATTTATCTCGAATTAAATTTAATTCAAAATATAAAATAATAAAATTATCCTTTGCCTGGTTTAGATTTATTTTAATTTATTTTAGATTAAAATAATAATTTTACTCATAACTTGGTTTTAACTTATTTCTGATTTAATTTGGACTAAAAGTAGAGCTTAACACAGACTAGGCTTGGGTTCCAATATGAATCGGATATAGAATTTATTTTTACTCATATCATATAATATCAAATAATATATATTATCTAAGTATTTATAATTCTAACAATAAATTCACACGTAAAACTTTTTATAATATATCTAATAAACCAAAAATAATATATAATTTTTTTTAAATTTTAAAAAAATATATAATTCTATAAAATTTTACGAAATTATATATAATTTTTAAAATTAAAAATGTAATTAGATAAGATTTCAAAGATTTACATGTATTTGACTCTAAATAAATATAGTTACTCATAACTTTATATTCCATGTGTTAAAATGCAATTTAACATTTAAATTTTTCAGAGTTTATTTGATAATCTCGATATTTGTGGTTTGGACTATTTCGCGATGTTAATTAGCATTTTAAATAATTGTTTAACAAAAAAGCGAGTAATTATACTAACACATTCCAACTTGGTAATTGAAACAGTTTTTCATTGAATAAATTTTGTAGTCCACGGATCCACGGTCTATGTGATACAGACCAATATAAGCAGGAGGTTTTTTGTAAAAAAACCCACACTGAAGGACCTGTTGCACAATTATTAAAAGTGACGTCGTTTCTCATAAAATGTTGGTATTTTTCTCGAAAAACCCAATTAGTTTTCCGATTTTCAAATATGCATTATGTGGTACAGTACTTCACAGCTGTGATCGGTCTGCCAAATTTGGCAAAAAAGCGATCTCCTTGCTCGCTCCACACTCCTCGAGCAGAGCTCTGACAGCGAAATTGAGCCCTAAAATGGAGTTATTCGAGTTGTAAAGACGGGATCGGCGCTCCTTCCAGAGATGGATCCAGTGGCGCAGATGTGGCGGTACCCGATGCTGGGCGTGGCGGAGCCGCCGCCGCCGCCGTCGTGGAGGCTTGGAGGGCTGGAATTGGCCTCCGTCGACGAGTCTACGGTCACGGGCCACAGCGCCAGCGGCGGCCGTGCGAGGAGGAAAAGGAGGGATGCCCCGGCGGCGGCAGGGTCGGAGGATGAGTCCTCGAAGCTCGTTTCCACTAGCAGCGGCATCGAATTAGTATCTTTTTTCGCTTTTTTCTAGTTGTTGATGTGATTTTAGTTTGATTTTCATGTTGCTGGAGTTGATTGTGTTGTGCTTGATTGGGATTTCGGGAGGTTGGTGCTGGATCTAGAAAGGTTTGAGCTTTTTGTGTTGAATTTGTTTGCGATTGTCTGTATGGAGTCATTGGGGTGGGTAATTTGAGCTATATGGTTTGTGATCTGAAGTGCTTTTGGGATATTTGATTTCATTGTGAAAGGAGACATTTTTGGAGGAACCGAAGTCGATTGGGAATTAGCACGGATGACTTCTGTTCTTGTTTATTCAATTTGACTCGGATTTGATTTTACGAAGCTGCCTCTCACGAGGAATACGGGTGCCTATATTGAGAATCTTGTTGTAAGGTCAGAAAATTCCAGCGAATTGGGACAGGCAGGCATCGGGGAAATGCGAATATTGTGTTTTAGCAGGATTTCTTCTGCCTGAGCATAGCGATTTAGTACCTCTTTGGGCCATTCAAGAGATTGTGGGAAAGTGATCAACTACAGTTTCTTTGTTGAATTATTTTCAGAGAATCAAGGATTACCATCAAAATTCAGGGATTTTCTTTGGCCTATCCATTTTAGCGTATGAAAATGACTACGGCTGACCATATATGAGATATTATTTTCATGAAGCTGACATGTGTGGTTTAGCTAATTCTTTCCCTCAACCATATATTAGCTCATATTCCTTACACTCTGGATGTTTAGATTTCTAGGCTGAAGGCCCGACTAATCATAATTTTTCTTTGAAAAATCAACATGCCCAGCTAGCCCTTTTTTTTCTTTTCCTGAGTCAGTCACCTACCTAGTCTTAGTCCAAGTGTTGCTCCGAGCCATCAATCATTTGCATTTCATGATAAAGACTATTAGTTTCATGGAAATCTGATTCTTTTTTCTATTGAAAATGTTAGATCTGGTTTGTTCGATGTAGCTTCACCAATTTTCATAGCTAAACCTATAATTGTTCTCTCAACAGGCTGAAATTAAGCGGATGAAAGTTTCAGATCTGAGAGAAAATGACAATTCAAAACCTGAGGTGGAGGCCAATTCAGCTGACAAGCCAGCTGATCAAAATGCCCAAACCTCTGAACCACCAAAGCAAGATTTCATTCATGTGAGAGCAAGGCGGGGTCAAGCGACTGATAGTCACAGCCTTGCTGAGAGAGTAAGCATATGTCTGACTTGACCTTTCTTGTAGCATGCTAATTTAAATAAAATATTATATTTCTAACACTTATTGTTATCAACTTTTAATGATAATTTGCTAGCGTAAGACCTAAATTTGGAAGCACTCTGCTCAGTTAATAACTATAAATCTGTCCTTTACAGGCTAGAAGAGAGAAGATAAGCGAACGGATGAAGATTCTACAGGATCTTGTTCCTGGATGTAACAAGGTGCCTCTGTAGTATCCTTATGTTCTTGACCATTGATACAAAACTCTGGCGATTCCTCAAACTTATGAAGAGGATATACTCTAAGAGAGTAGTAACAGTGAAATAGCTTTTCTTGTAGGTAATTGGCAAAGCATCAGTACTTGATGAGATAATCAACTACATCCAAGCATTACAGCGTCAGGTTGAGGTATGAATGCTTCCAGCACTCCTGGCCTTACACGGGCCATTCTCTTCTTTTGATTCTAAATGGAGAACCTTGTCTAAATGGTGTTTTTTCAGTTTCTCTCAATGAAATTAGAAGCTGTAAATTCTCAAATGGACTCGAGCGTTGAGGGCTTCCCTCCAAAAGAAGTAAGTTGAGCAGGGATGAACAGCATAATGCATAGTTTGGCATATGTCTTATTAAGGAATGATGTTTGTCCTATCACTATAGTTTTTGGTTTTTTATTTTAGTGTTGGTGATGGTGATCTATAGATTTAGATTTCTGAGGTTGCTGGGACTACAAGTCCTTGTCCGTGATGATATATACCTGAGAAACTTAGATGGTGCATCAAATAAAATTGTGGTATAAGGATTTTGCATTCAAGGTTTGTCAGTAGGTTGATCAACTATAAAACTTTTTAACAATTTCTATCTTACCAGCAATAAGTCCAATTGAAATTTAGATGATATGTATCAATTGATTTGGACAAACTTGCATGACATTTGCAGTTTGGAGCACAGACATATGATACAGCTTCCAGCTTGGCATTTGTTTCGCAGTCACAGGAATACGAGCAGGGATCAGCTGCAGAATGGCTTCATATGCAGGTTGGTGGCACCTTTGAGAGAGTGACATAACTTCACCATACAATAAAAGGCATCAGTCAGGATGAGGCTAGTCCATTTGTTGCAGTTTGCATGTCTCCAAGAGTTCCAGTGATATTTTATGTGCCATAATCATAATTATGTATGTACTTCAGGAGAGTGATTCACAGTTTAGCACAAGGGAAGTCAAAAGTTGCTTCCCGCTTTTCCCTTTTCATGGGATTCTTGTTCCAGACGAAACGAAATCTGAATCTTCGTGGACACTTAAACATACTTTGTAATGGAACTTAAAAGTTTGATGCTATTCTCGTGGGGTTCTTTGTACCAAAACAATGGTCTAAGTTGTGTACTCTTTAAGTTTGAATGTATTTAATTGTATTGATTTTTTTCAGATAAATATGTTTAAACCCTGCAATCCATTGTTTAATCTAGATTAATCATGAAAGATGATAAAGATATAACAGTGCCAGATAAAGGGCATATGTACCATTCCTGTTGTTCTTTTGAAGGGAAAACATGCACTTGCAATTCTATACCTGAAAACAAACGAGAACAACTGCCATTTTTGTTGTTTTTTTGAAGGCAAACATGCAATTGCAATCTCTATACCTGAAAACAAACTTTAGACAGGTATTTTGCAACCAAGCAAATTTATACAAAACATATGCAAAATAAGTTATTTCTATTACTGAGATTTTGAACATTTTGAAAAATTCCATATAATTTTCCTTGATACATCCAAACATAGCATTCTTTTGCTCAATTCTGATTAACTCTAGAGCGTCAGAATAGTATTTGAATGGCAGTAAAGTTATACAACTAAATTTGAATTATCATCTCTCACGAGTGAGCCAAAAAGGCAGTAAATCTAAAGCCCATTTTTCATTACTTTCAACAGGAGGGATATTGTACACTCAAATGGGCATTAATGGGGGAAGTAGACAATATAAGCCTAAAAACTGGCACAGGTAGCAATTAAAACTTGGAACAATATAAGTAGCAATAATCTGACGACGTATCTACATGCTCTTCTACTAATACTTCCCCCATAGACGACCTAGGGTTATAAATCTTGATCCTTTGTCCGCCTCATTAGAATCAGAAGGCTGAAAACCCGATTCATGAGCTATAGATATCATACAGCCACCTTCATTTCAGCAATCCTGGGTAAGACTTCCAAAAGGGTGCCATATGATAAGCGCTAAACATTGTCCATACCAGTGTCCTTAATTGTTGTACTAGATCCATCTTCAAAACCTGTTCCAGGGGCAAGCTCGTTGAGATCTAGAAATCGCCTAGGTGCATTGTTGTTTTCTTCCTCGGGGCTATCCGCCTTTTCAGTTGATTGTGGCAGTTGATGATTCTGCTCCTCCCCTTCAGTTTCAATATGATCCTGATTTGAATCATGAACTTGGTGAGCTTTCAATTTTTCATTGGCTTCAAACTGAGATTCTTGACTTGATGATGACATTTCGACATTGGCACTAGACTCTGAACGCCGCTTGGTGCCATTGGGTTTGTTGAGCTTTGTTGAATCTACATCACTATCAGATAATTCATACTGCCGGTAGTTTATTCGTGGCCTCGTTGACCTTTTGCTGCGTCTAAGGTTCGGGCGTATCTCATCAACCGATCTCATTTTTGTTCTTGTACTACGACGGGGGCGCTTCTTGTATTGGCGACGGTCATCTGGGTCATCACTAAAACTCAAGGAATCCTCGTCCTCTGCTTCTTCCTCATCATCTACATGTTCGTCCTCCCAACGGTACTCCTCATCTCCATCAGAGCTACTTGTCATCCTTCTTTGCTTCCGGCTCCGGAGGTATTCCTCATCATATACAGCTTCTCCTACTATGTCATCATCACTATCCAAGTCTGCCTCATCAGAAAGAGCTTGAACAAAGTCCTCTGAGTATCTTTGAGGCCTTTTCCGTTGCCTGTTGCTGAAGTTGGAGGCATATTAAGAGGACATGAATAAGTAGGGAGCAAACAAGATATTTGAAAGGAAATAGTAGGCACATGGTACCTGCGGTCAAGAGGTTCATCCTGGTTTTCTTCATCTATTTCTTGATAACCATTTGACTCCAGAGAATGTGAGTCACCGGAACCTTGCTGAGAAATATGTGGAGAGCCATTAAATTTGCCATTGGTCGGCGCATCCAGTTTAACCATGGCTTCTCTTCTGATCACATTCTCAGGAGAGTTTTGTCTCTTCCTATAATGCTAATATCATAAGGCAGGAGAAATTTCATATATTGGAGAAGCTCAACAGAAGGGATATAAAGTACTTACTTTGTTATTTTTATTGCCTCACTTATAGAGCGGTCATAATCATCTGCAAAATTGTTTTGACATGCTTCAGGTATTTCATAACTGTACATAGAACTTTTACTAGAACCACAAGAAAACTATCATCTTTGGAAATGATGGACCCACCATCAGATAGTGTCTGAAAATGAACAGAAGCTTCCTATTTGTAGTTCTTTCGGACAAGACAATATTATCATCTCATATAAGCATAGTTATAAACAATATATGTTGTGTTAACATTTGAATTATTTAAGTGGCAAAGTTGCAAGTGCTTGAAAGAAGGTAAGAGTACTCTAATGCCATAATCAACTCCTAAGAGCTCCCAGTTTGTTTAACCTTCCATGTATCCCTATTTTTGTACAGAAAAGAATTTCTACTTTTGTATCAATATTTTTCATTCAAATATCATCTTCACAGTCTTATTGTCAAGAATAACATTCAAATGCTGAGAAAAAGATGTGTAGGCTCAGAATGAGCATTGGGACAAGGCCTAATCATTATTTAAATAAGAAAGATATGCAAGTTAACCAACATTTAACAGCTAGAAATAGAAAGAGTGCATGGAAATGGTCTATAAGAAAGATATGCAAGTTAACCAACATTTAACAGCTAGAAATAGAAAGAGTGCATAGAAATCCTATATCACACTTTTCCTTTTACATGAAGTTTCCATCAGAGGCTGTCATTTAGAACATAATTCAAGAAAATCGGTATGTGACCTTCTGCCAGTTTCTAACATGATATTGAACTAGCAGCCATAAAAATTGTTAAGATGCAACGCAAACTTTACCATTCCCTAATATTTTCAATATCAAGACCCTTACCGAAGGTGTATGTGACGGTTTTCGGTCACGTAGAGCACGACCAGCAGAAAGGCCATCAGCAGTCAAGTAACTATCAAGAAGAAGGGCTTCTCTGTGTTGCTTTTTCAACAATTTCTCTTTCCTCTGTTTAATCGACAACATAAAGTCTGATTGTGGACAAACTGAAATAAAAGATGGCAAATGAAACAAAAAAGATAAACGAGATGAGTAAAACACCTTGTGGATTTTCTTGATCTCTGGCAAGATGTCAATTTTCAACTTCTTTCCAAGGTTAGCTTCCATTCTGTTTTTACTAGGAAAAAGTTTGTCCTGGAAATAAGCACACAATTATATTTAACAGACATGCAATAAAACCAAACTGGGGTAGTTTATGTCAGAAGTCAGCATAAAAAGTTAATATCAAAGATCCACTTGTAGGAGGACTATCAATTCATTGCATCGATAATGAGACATTGAAGCTATTTTAGATGATAGCAAAGAGCAGAAAACAATGTAAGACTTTGCAGTAAAACAAAAATTAGGTTCATAAAATCACTTCCCAACTCCAAATAAGCAATCATGCTAGGTGGCCATATCCATCAGATCTTCCTTTTATGTAGCAAAAGCCCACATCAAATAGTAGAAAACAAGGTAAGACCTTGTAGTAAACAAAAATCAGGTTCCCAAAATCACTTCTCAATTCCTTCACAAATATGTGACCATTTCAATGATCATATCCATCAGATCTTCCTTTTAAGTAGCACAAGCCCACACCAAAATTCTATGCTGCTGGATACAGCCATGGAATTGATAATAATTACCTGGTCTGGGCTTTGGTGTACATATTACATTATGTTTGAACCAGAAATTATCCAGCTGAGACTGTCCCTACTCCCTTTGCCTCTACATCATTATTCCTCTTATAACATATGCTTGAACATATCAGTAACAACCTCAATTTATGCTTGTCTCTCATCTTGAAATCTGGATAATGCAGTAGGTCTGTAAGTATTGACCTCTGCCAAAAGCCCATGCAATCTTTTCAATTTAGTTTCATCAATCGACTTTCTTTGGTGACAGAACCAAAACTACAAAATGTCAGTATCTTCAGGAAAAATATTGTCTCAATCCATAAGAGCCAGTTATGTTAGCCATAGTTTCATCTATCAACTTAGTTGCGGAAAAAAAAAGGGAAAAAAAAAAAGAAAAAAAAACCCTAACAATCTCAGAAAATGATAAGTTGTAACAGTTCCAAGAATTGCAGCTCCATAAGCTGCACGCACCCACAAAGCCTAGAGGTTGTGGTACATCACTAAGTGGTAAAAACATAATCATCCCTGGGATAATCAGCGGTAAATATATCAAGAAATGTAGTCCAGGAAATATACAAGAATATACAAACTTACAGAAACTTCTTGGAATTCATCTAAGTTGGTTGCTACTGTTTCCCACTGGTAAGATAGAATTGGATGGGATGCAACTCCTTTTCTCTTCACTTTTGTTACTTCAACATGCCTAATCTCACGATACAAGCGATGACCAATAATAGGATCATCTTCATACCTGCAGAGGGGGAGAGAGAGAAAAAAAGTAAAAAACTCAAGTGCTTCTTCCTACAAAGTATATGCAAGACTAAATCTTCCCATAAATTTTGCTTTTCTTATTGTTGGCAAAACAAAGAAGGGTCCAACTTCGACAGGTACGATTTATTTAAACAATTTCACAAAGCTACTTATTTGGTTACCAGTATGAAATCCCATGCGAATCACCCGTGAACCTTTCTCTACGAAATGCTGAGAGCTGAATCCCATGTTTTAAGGAATTGTCGATATAACTTCGGATGTCTTCTTGCTGCAAATTATACAAAAGAAGATTATATTTTTCAGCATTTTTCAATATTACATGGCCAGATCTACTACAAAGAGCAAATTTGAAGAGTATTAAACCAAGATAAGCACAACAAACAGGGTCAGGAAAAAAGAAAGAGAACTAAATCAAGATATACACAACAAACAGGGTTAAGAAGAAACAACACAACAATGATCAATATACAATCCACACATGAATATCATAGCCACAAGATTGGAATTCACAAGTAAGGATATGAAACAGACATTTTCACTGTGCCATTTAAGTAACTCAATATATCAGCCATTTACACAGTTTCTGAAAGTTTGACAAAGTGAGTGCAAATTACTTAAAAAGACTAAAGAAAAGGCATAAACTATACATATGTGAATTTTAATTACAGCCTGGTTTGGATACCCCCATATTTCATAGGAAAATTTTCCTATGTAGGTAGGCACCACCTTTTGACAACCACAAATTCCTTTGAAATAATGAGCTTTCACAGGAAAATAAAAAGAGGTCAGACCTCTTTTTTATTTTTCTACATAATGTAGCTTGCATGCAAGCTCATCCCTATCATTAATGACCTCACCTCACCAACCATAGGATTTTTATAGGAAATGGGATTGCATGCAACCCATATCCTATGAAAAAATCCCAATGGATCTTTTTTCCTGAGTATCAAAACAGGCCCTTAGTGGGAATTTTAAGAACACAAAATACAGCACAAGACCCAACTAAACAGCCCATTCTGCACTGATGAGATACAAGGTTAAGAGTGCTGAGAAAAATCAAAAGGAAACGGTTGCTAGAAGATGTACCTCAACACGGATGTCACAAAGAGCTTTCAGGATCAGCACACGAACTGCAGGATCAAGAGACTTGTATGCTTCATTTTCCGTCCTACAGTAGTTAAATGTACCGAAAGAATATAAGTTGAATATATATTGCCAGCTTATAGGTTCCTTTTTCGAAAGTTTCAGAAGCTAACCCATGGGAAGCAACAATTGGTATTTCCCCATCTGCAACCTGCATCAGCAGGATTTTCATTATATTGTTCATAAACTGAGAGAAGATCAATTACAAAGACAGTTTTTTATGCTAATACTATGAATTGAAGTACATACCCAATGCCACCAATCCTTCAGCTTCCTGCAAAGTACTGTAATCCAAGTAGCACGCCCCAGTGCCATGCGAATAACAGGAGGGATTGCCTAAAAAACATTGAATAGAAGTTGGCAAAAAATTTGATGCATTTTGGGCAAAGCCACAGACACAAATTCTATGCTACAAGAAATAGAAATGCTAAGGAGAAACAATATGGTGATAATCCAGGTTTTTGCTTCCATATTTCATCATCTTCACTGGATTTCCATTCATGTGTCCCTAAACAATGAATGCAATGGAATCAGCACTAGAAAGTCATGCATACAACATATGCCACATGTACTTGAACCATTATCATTGCCAAATGCTGTAGTCCAGGCAAAGCAGCCTGTGAATTATTTCTTAAATTTGCACCAGAAACTTAGATATGCAAGCAAGAAAACATAGCACTCCAAAGGCAGATCTACTCTTATATAATTTTGCTTTAGCATATAATCAAGTTGTGTTGATGCTTACTTCTCCAGCCAGCATAAATTATTAATAAAGAAAAAGAGAAGTCACGTCAAATCGCTCACCAAAAGAGAGAAAATCTTATGTCACTGGAAAACAACAAAAACAAGACAGAGCCCTCATCTTTATATTATTTGAACAAACGATCAATCAATGTACTTCCTTTCCCTATGGTTTTCAGAAAACAATGAGACCAAGTTATAAAGGAACCAAAAAGTCCAATTCTATTGCAATTTGATACAGACACTAAAACAGAAAACTGTCTTCATACAGTTCAAGAGCAAAAACATCCGCTGAAAGTCTTCAAATCAAATAGTTCATCAAAAAAGACAGAAACTTTACATGCGAGATTCAAGAAAAAGAAAAACAACTAAGCTAAATTACATCCCAAATATTAGTCGTATCAGCCAAAGACAGCACATTGGTTTCTCGAGTGACGGTATTGCAATCCGAGCACAGAAAGATATAAAAAAACATTCTTCAAGAGAAGCAAAGGAAAGAACTTCAACCCCAGAAAAGCACAAAGGGGAATGCAAGCATATTGAACAAAAAAGATATGATTTTACACTCAGAACCAGGAACGAATACCTTCAATAGCGGAATGTGAATATCCTCCAGCGTGCTATTTGGCGTGATCAGCGCTGTCTCAAGCTCCTCCGCCGAGAACTCGACCTCAATGTTCAGAAGAGGCCTAAAAACCTAAAAACCACAGAACCAAACCATCAATAACCAGCAGCACCGCAAAACCAAGCAAAGATCCAAGCTTCCGCTCCCGCAAGCTCTCACATGGAGGAAATTCAGAAGGGATGCGAGCTCCCACATGGAGCGAAGCTCCCAGCGGGGCAGCAGTGACGGCGAGGAAGGCTGCGGCGGCGCGAGCGGGGTGACAATCCGCGCGTTCTGCCGCCGCTCCTCGCGCTCCCGCTTGGCGGCCGGCGAGGGGCGGGGATCAGGCGGGGGGAGGAGACGGGGGGAGGGGCGGGAGGTGCAGGCGCGGGGGAGGCGCGTTCTGCGAGGCGAGGGATCCGGCTTCCACGGCTCCTCTGAAGACGGTGACGAGGCCGGGGCTGGGGCCGCCGCCGGAGGCGGAGGCGGCGCCGGAGTGGCCTCAGGCTCTGAGGACATGGCTGGAACTCAGGGATTAGATCGGGCGGAGCCGGAGGATGGGGGAGATCGAGGAGGAGGAGATCGGGAGGGGCGTCGAGGCGAAGACGGGGGCCATAAGGGCCATAAGAGAGAGGAAAAAGAAAGACAATGGTGGGAAGAAGAGGGTATAACGGGAAATTTGGGATACGCCCGGGCTTTTTGTTGTCCTTGGCACTCCCTTGGTCAGTTCGCCCAGGGTTAGGGTAGAGATGCCAATAGTGACCAGGCCCAAGTGTTGAATCGGCCCGAATAGGCTTGACTGGACTCAACGAGGACCATATGCAAAATATTGCGAATTTCACACATATCTTCCTAGATTATGTTAAAATTACACAAACGTCTCTGACCCTTAGAAATTTACATTACCTCCAAAAACAATTTTTTTGGACAATTGCATATAATTTCTTGAAATTTTACTAAATTATATTTATTTTTCTTTAAATTAAAAAAATTTCATACAACTCCTTAAAATTTTACTAAATTATTTTTTTTTCTCCAAAATTAAAAATTACATATAATTTTTGAAATTTTTGACAAAAAAATATGTAATTTAATAAGATTTCAAGAAGTTATATGTAATTTTTTAAAAAATTTTAAAAAGAAACACATAATTTAATAAGATTTTGGGAACATAGTTGTGATATTAGGTTTCATTTCAGAATCATTTAAAAATAAAAATCTGTTTTTTATTTTAGAAGTTAATATCATTTGTATTTAATTTCAACTCAATGCGGTTCTCATATCAAGTTTTTATTTTTGTATAAACTAACTTATATATAAATCTTCAAGTTTTATTTTTGCTAGCGATTGAGAAACCATTTGTCATTTTTTATGAGTTTTTAGCAACTGTCATCTCATTTATTGTGAATTTATGAAAAATCGCCTATATTATTACTATTAATAAAAAATCACTCATATTATACTATAAATTTACAAAAAGTCATCTCGATTAAATATTTAAAATACTCTATTTTAGTTCAATCTTGTCAATTAAAATTAATATAAAAATTCCAAATT
Organism: Trichopus zeylanicus subsp. travancoricus; assembly: GCA_005019695.1. Classification (NCBI taxonomy): domain Eukaryota; kingdom Viridiplantae; phylum Streptophyta; class Magnoliopsida; order Dioscoreales; family Dioscoreaceae; genus Trichopus; species Trichopus zeylanicus. The sequence continues at coordinate 137,313 of RXID01010938.1, forward strand.
ATTCTCTTTTAATTTTAGTTTAAATAAATATTAAATTGATATAAAAAATAACTTATTTTATTTTAATTTTTATAAGAGATCGATTGTCTGATTCATGAAATTGAGAATTTAAAATTCAGTTTTATCAAACTGGTTGTTTGAAATAAAATCAAATAAAAATAATTTAATCTTTTGATATTAATTTAATTGATAAAATTAAATTAAAATAAAATTATTTTTAAATATTTTAATTGACATGATTTTTTGTAAATTTATAGTATAAGACAAGTGATTTTTTGCTAATAGGAATAACATAGATAATTTCTTGCAAATTCATAATAAGATATATGGTTATTTGCTAAATTTTTTTTATTTTTATCAAATTTTATCAATGGTATTAATCTATTTAAGTGCAGTATTTTATGTGTATATATTATAAATTTTCATTTTTACGATCTTCAATATTAAAGTTTAGCATTGAATGGTCTAAAAGTTTTTAAAAATTTAAATTTTTAGTAAACAACCATCTATTTTATTGTAAATTTTAAAAAATTACCTACATTATCGCTATTAATAAAAAATTACTCACTTTATATATAAATTTATAAAAAATTACGGCAATTAAAAAATAATAAATATTATATTTTAATTAATTTTCATCAATTAAAATTAATATGAAAAGACTAAAATATCCTCCCTTGATACTTTAGATGATAATTAAATTCATGTAAAAATAACTTGTATTATTTTAGTTTTTATAAAAAATCAGTTGCCAATGAAACTAAGAATTTAAAATCTAGTTTTCTTAAATCAGTTGTCCGATAATTGTGAACCAACTATCCAAAACAAAACTAAGGGCCCGTTTGGATCAATTCCGAATCCGGAATTGGGTGAATTGTCAATTCAGCCAATTTGGGGGAATTGGGAGAATTGATTGAATTGATAAATTCCGATGTTTGGATGTACTTTTACAGTAAAAAAAAATTTGTCAATTCAGTCAATTCCGTGAATTCGGTTGTTTGGAATGTAAATAGAAATCAACGAATTCCGTCAATTCTTGAAATTTCGGTGTCAGGTTCGATTTTAAATTGCATATATAATCACCCAATTATTAATAAGTGAGATTACCTCATTTTTTTAATTTTATTTATATTTAATTTTAAAATAAATATAAATATTAAATTAGTAAATTAATTAGCCATTTTTTTGGTTTAAAAAATAAATAATATTAGAATTGCATATTTATAATATCTAACTTTTTTTTAAAAAAAAGGATAATTGATTTAAATAATATTCAATCAATAAAACATTTTTTAAAAATAGAAGTAGTTAATTTATAGGTACCAAAATTTATTGGCATCAACATATAACATAAAATAGATTGACATATAACAAATAATATATAAATACACAATCGACCTATAAAATATAATATACAACTCAGAAATAGACACATAGTCAGTTTTTAAAAAGAGAATACAATATATGCATATAGAATCATAATATGTAGAATATAAAATAAATAGTCATAGTATATAAAAAGTTACAATATGCCAAAGTCAATAATTAAGCTTCATCATTAGTATAGATAAAGTTAATAAGTTCAAAACATACTTATAATAAAATGTTATATCACAACTGTTGATCGAGAAATTTTTGCAACCATTCAATCCTAGCATCGCCGTCCATGCCTTCCACGAAAGTCATGTCATCGGCATCATCACCATGTAAGTGTCTATAGACAATCTTCAAAAATGATGCAGGAAAACGTCCTTTGAATCAATTTAGTATGGAATACAAAGTTTTCTTCCACGAATCCCTCGAAGCTGACTTAATGGCGCATGCAACCTCACGCATGCCTTCATCAACTCTACAACCAATTCATCATTCAACGTATTCCCCTTCCATTTTTGTGCCTTAAAGCTATCACGAGAACTAGTTACTTGTGTATTGCCTTTAAAGTTTGTTACGACATTGTTTCCTACCCAAACTGTGTATGTGTTTTGCCTAGAACCACCAGGAGCATTAGAATCATCATCCCCTGGTGTTTGTTGCTCTTCCACCTCTACATCTCTACTTGGCTCCCCTCCAAAATCATCGTATTATGATTTTGTCATACTACCAGTAGCAGAATCCGTTCCACATATAAGGAGCAACTCATTATACAACGGAATTAGCTTGTTCAGGAATTGATCAGAGTCTTTAACCTTTTGCATAATTTATTTTGATCAAATATGTAAATATGTAATATTTCAAAGATAATTTTATAATTTTGTAAAATAAATTTTTATTTTGATTTACATTTTTGGTGTCGAGATATACTTGCCCAATGGCAGTGATCATCTTATCAATGTCCTTCTAGCCCACCCCGCTATAGTCTCTTAACTTGATGATTATCGCTGCATACTTCTTCAAGGTTCTATAGTGACCATCAACATTGTCAGCAGTAAAATTACTATTGAATTGGATATTAACAGCAGTAGCAACTGCCACAAACACGGGCCGCTTGGAACCCTTATCCTGCTTTAGCTCGGCATGCACTTGCTTGACAAGAATCTAATGAGAAATTGAGATTCTCTCTTTGACCAAATCTTGTGAGATTTATGTGTCCTTGATGATTTTGCTTTCTGGATTCCTTCTGCATTCTTTTGTGTCTCAGCAACAGTAAGACTCAAATCTTGACTCATTGAGTTAGTCATCGATTGGGAGTCAATATCTTCAAGATTGAAAAACTCCATCCATTATAAAAAAAATAATAAATTTTTTAGCAGATAAAGATATATAGAATTATAACAAACAATAATACCAATAACAATCAACAAACGAGTGTCAAATAACTCATTATAGAAAGTTTAAAACACAAATAATATAATAAAACACATGTTCACACAATGAAGAAGCCTAGTTATTATTTTAATCCTCCCACATCTCAGTGGCTAATTGATCTCTCAACTGAATCCACTTCTGGTTCTCTTCTGGTTGCTCCCCGAGGGTGAAACCTGTATACAACGGCTCCTCTTCTTTATCAAAACTTTCTTCATCTTCATCTGACATCGATTCTATAGGTTTCTTGTTCAACAGTTCATTATAATGATCAACTGTAATGATGTAGCTGTATAAGACGCAACATGCCAAAACCAAATCAACTTGAGTGCTGAATCGAAAAAATGGAGTCTCGGCCGGTATGTTGAATCGGTTCTTCAATATACCAAAAGCACGTTCAATTTTAGACCTTAATAATGCATATTGGTAATTAAATAACTCCTTTGTATTTTGTGGTGTACATTCGACATATTCTTTCATATGGTACCTGACACCTCTATATGGTGCTATAAAACCAGCTATTGTCATATAGCCGGCATCGACAAAATAGTATTTGCCTGAAACCATCATAATACGATTAAAATAAAATCCAGTCAAACGTCAAACTATTTATAACTTATAAATCTTACCCTTTATTTGTCTCAGTCCACTAGGTGCAGGTCGGGTAATAACATCTTTCAGAATAGTGAAGTCATTCGCCAATCCCTCCCAACCAGCGAAGACATAAAGAAACCTAAGTTCAATATCAGTTGTTGCTAGTATATTTTGTATGATACTCTTACGCCCTCGAAAACGTACAACGATGTCAGATGAAACTTTTACAGGAATATGCGTTCCATCAATCAAACCAATGCAATTTTACATGGTATAAATAATAAAAAATAAAACATATATTTCATTTTTGACAGAAACAAACCATTATCAATAACATACGTTGAACCACATATAGTAATTATGATTGTTCAGAATTACAGTATTGGTTGAAGAGATTACCTGAGATATGAATTCATTTTGAATTTCACATATAACTCGCAAGAACATGTTAAAATATCGACTATGTTTCTCACTTAAACGCAAGAACCCTATCTTCATACTCCTATTCCTTGAATGAAAATCAATATAATGCAAAAATATTATAAGTTGTTCCTTAACAGTTATCTATCGTATGTCACACAGAAGATTACAGTCCCTTAACATGTTAGCCAATTTTAAAAATACCGTAAAATTCATCCTCAAGTACTCCCGATAATTACTTCTCCTGTCACGTAGTATATGCTCAAATACACCTCTCCTAAGCATCTCTCTATTGACAATAGGTTCAATATATAAACGAGCTCTTTTTCTTCTCGTCAATAATTGAATTATGATACATATAACTATTATAATAGTAAAGTCACCAGTTTGAATATTTAGCAATTTTAAATCCTTGTTATCATCCATCAATTGAAATTACTGAACAATAATAAATTTAAGTTCAACATACACATGCTTATTATCAAATTTATATCAAGTAAAAAAACGACATTATAGATTAGGAGCTAAAGACATAATTATAATTAAAACTAAACATATATGGATTCACAATGCTAAAATGAATTGAATCTAACCATTTTCCATGCACGACTACTTTTCGAAATCATGAACTTACATGAACTGAACCTAACCAATCTTAATACATGAGTATTTTCTAAAGTCATGAACATTTTACTAAAATAGTCAAATACTCTTGGATTGGCGCAAATCAGAGATGGAGAAAACTAAGAAGAATATAGGATTAGTACTTGAAGCTCGGCCCCTGCTCCGATCTCTGGTGAGGATGGTTGCTACAATCACGGGGGGAATGCTTGCTATAGAGGATCGACGTGGATCAGAGATTGAAGATCGGAGACGGGGAAAAATGAGAAGAATACAGGATGCAGTACCTGGAGCTCGGCGCCTACTCTGATCTCCAGCGAGGATGGCCGCTGTGATCACGGGGGGAATGCTTGCTATAGAGATCAGCGCAGATCAGAGATTAAAGATGGGATATGGGGAAAAAAATGAGAAGAATATAGGATGCACAACAGAGCAAATCGGAATGGTGAAGACACATAAGAAGCTCAGGACGGTGACGCGCGATGAAAACAACACAGCAGAACAGCTCGAGACGGAGCAGTGAAGACGATCGCTGCCGGGGACGGTGACGTGCAGTGAAAACAACACAGCAGAGCAGCTCGGGACTGAGACAGAGAAGACGATCGGTGCTAGGGACGGTGACGCGCGGTGAAGACAATACAACAAAGCAGCTCAGGATGGAGTAGTGAAGACAATTGCTGCCGAGGATGGTGACGCGCGGTAAAGACAGCACAACAGAGCAGCTCGGGACAAAGCGGTGAAGACGATCACTGCCGAGGACAGTGACGCGTGGTGAAGACAGCACAGTAAAGTAGCTTGGGATGGAGATGGAGAAGATGATCGCTGCCGGGGATGGCAACGCGCAATGAAGACGGCACAGCAGAGCAGCTCGGGACGAAGTAGTGAAGACGATCGTTGTTGAGGATGGTGACGCGCGGTGAAGACAACACAACAAAGCAGCTCGGGACGGAGCGGTGAAGACGATCGCTGCCGGGGACGGTGACGCACGGTGAAGGCAACACAACAGAGTAGCTCGGGACGAAGACGAAGAAGAAGCTCGCTAGGGATAGTGATGGGAACCAAGGCCGAAATTAGGGTATGAATTCTCGATTCCTGCCAAATTTCACAGGGGAATTACTGTTCTCACGTGTTTGTGGGACCCACCCAATTCTGTCCTGAATTGCGAATTCCAAATTTCGTAGACCAGGATTCAAACCAGTAATTCAAAATTATTGGAATTGCGAATTCATCAAATTCCGGATTTCATATTGACTTCCAAACATCTGAATTGAGAGAATTGGACCTCCAATTCCCTCAATTTAGTCAATTTGGGTTATTTGGAATTGATCCAAACAGTCTCTAAATGAGAATAATTTAGTCTTTTTATATTAATTTAATTATTAAAATTAATTAAAAAAAATTATATTTTTAAATATTTTAATTAAGATAATTTTTTATAAATTTATAATATAAGATGAATGGTATTTTACTAATAATAATAATATAGATAATTTTTTGTAAAATCGCAATAAATCAGATAATTTTTTATTAAAAACTCAAAAATTTTAGATTCATTTAGATGCATTTATAATTTTTAAAAATTAAAACGAATGATTATTTTCTTATCACGGAGGGGAAGAATTTTTTATGAAAGTTATATATTAACAAAGGTAATGCATGTGATGATCAAGTAAAAATAAGTTTTATTATTTTAGCTAAATATAAACTTTGAATGAATAAAAATAAGGAGAAGAAAACTCTATGCATTTATCAAATGCAATGTGCGGATTTAACTATTATCCATCTCAATATAAGGTTAAATGGTATTATAAATTTATTTAATTATCCCTCTGTTTTAATTGGGAGACACCTGTTTCATTCCATAAGGACGGGCAAATAAGTACTTTAAAATTTTTATTAGCCTTAATTAAGCATAACTAAGCGGATTTCTTATTTTATCTTCATAAGAAGCTACTTCGAAGGAATATTCAATTTCCAAGGCGGCATATGTAAATATATAAAAGTTCGGGTGCTATGTAATTTCAGTAGATTACAAAGAGGTATAAGTAAACTTTAAACAATCTAAACATGAAGAAGTTTTTTATGCAAATATTGATTGTTTGGCGGTGTATACAGATTAATGTTTATGCTGCGTAAGGTACTAGAAATCGGGGCAACTATATGATATTATTATTAGGGGTTGTTTTTACAAATATGCGCACACTTTGTAGATAAACCCCTGCATTATTAATATTTTCAAGAGGAACACTGATGTATTTCGCATTTTATTGCAAAAAAACTCCATCCGTATGTCCAAACATAAGCAGAAGATATCCATGTCTCATCATTTACAGAGAATCCATAATCCTACACTTGCTCAAACAACATATCACCTGACAAAAACTGCTAGGCTGATGCACCTAAAGCTTAGAACCGGAAAGCAACGAAGAAGAGCAAGAGCAAGAGCATCAGTTTCCACGTCAATATCTCTAATCGGCGAGAAGAAGAGGGAGAAGCCGGAGGGGCAGCTTCAGCGGTAGTCTTCTCCTTTGAGCAAGCATAATTGCAGCGGCTTGGCCTCACAACTCTGTACACACCCTTACTGGCCAAAAGGAACACATCTTTCCGGTTATCCTCACCAAATGAATATATATAGCCAAGCGAAGGAAGAGGGTTTCCAGCAGCACTGTCACAAGGGATTGGGGAGTCTTTGCCACAGGCAAAAGGAATCAGAGTGCTCGTGTAGTTCCCGCTGCCCTCTGGGTTCTCCGTGCCAGCCCACATTGCTCCTGCATATAAATCTGCATACAAGTACCTGTATCCACAAGTAAACCAGCATCTCAGAAGTTCTTTTTTTAGAACTATATAAACTGTAGTAATTTTTATGCTGATAGTCCAATATCTAGATAATATTTTCAAAAATTCTCATAGATTTCTGTTGGAAAAAGCTTGTGTTTGGCATATCATCAATGTCATTTACCTTCCATACATGCATGGATCTACCATGGACCTATACACGCATCCACCGGTGATAGATGCCGAGCCTACGTTTATGTTCACAGAGGAGTGTGTATAGCCCATGATGGGGAAGATGACATTTATGGAGTTGGCAGATGTGTTACCCCCAGGAGTCCATGCCGGCTGGTAAAGGTCTGGGCCCTCATAGACTCGCCAGCCATAGTTGCCGCCTTTCGATATCAAATCAATTTCTTCAAAAGTTTCCTGTGAAAAGAAGTTTTGATGTAAAAATAACATCACTTGTAATAATTTGATAAGTCATTGAAACAGGAATAGTTGATGTGAAAATTTAGATGACAAATGTAATATGTTAGTACTAGTAAAATATAATCAAAACGTTCACTAGTGATTCTCTAAATACTTTTAAAGGTCTTAGGAACTAAATAAGAGTAATAGAAAGAAAAGGCCGAAAAATAGAAGAAAGTGCCTGAGTTGTGAAAATTATTCGATTTTACTAAGCAGAAACAATCTAGTTAACTGACCTGGCCAACATCTGCACAGAAGAAATAAGAAGGCCTTCCTGAATCAAAACTGCACCGCCATGGATTTCGCATTCCCAAGGCCCAAATCTCAGGCTGCAAGCCACTATCATCAGCTGATGGGTTATCCTTTGGAGTCGAGTAGTTTCCCCATAAACCAAGGTCATTAATTTCTGTTGGGCCTAGAATGTATTTTACAAGTTAGAAAAAAAAAGAGTTAAACAGCCAATATAGTGGTCACTTTTGTAATGAAAATATCATATTGCAATTAATCCAATGCCTTCACTGTATAATAACAAAATAGCATACTACAAATGATTCCAATATCAATACGAGAAGGAATTAATAACTTCATATTGAATGAAAACTAGGCAGTTGCTCTCAGAACCAGGAATATAATCATAAGATGATCAGTGACTTCCCATTATAATATCCATTGTTCATCATATATTTCACAACAAAAAATTGGAAGCTAATGTAATTTTACATATTATGCCGGGGTTTCTAAGGTAACAGAAACAAAAAATAGAAACTACCTTTGAGCAAGTTTGCGAAACTGTCGACAGTAGGAGAGCAGGAAGCAGACAAAAGACTGAAAATATCTCGAAGATATGTATTCACAGGCATCTTAGATACTCACTCGGTATGTTATCTATGTCGAGCCGCATAACTTTTCCAAGTAGAGATTTTTTATTTTGAGCAAAATTGAAGGGATCGCCTTTTTGGCCACCATCACCCATCATAAAGTACATATATCCATCTTTTGGACCAAAAAGAATTTGGCCTGCATGATGAGATGTATATGGAAGACCCATTGTGAAGATCCTCCTAACTTCATTTGGGCTGGCAGATGTTGCCTACAGTGGAAAAAACAGAATCGTAATCATTGGAAGATCACTTAAACAATAATGCTAAATAGAATCCACCAAATATCTGATATAGAACAGCAGTGAGAAAAAAAGAATTTTTGTAGATTTATCCCCGAGAAAAATGATGAGGAAAATCAATGCCCCACAAAAGTGTTGTTTGCCTATATGATGACCCAACCAAAACTACTTACTCATCTATATACATTGCAGGGGAGCATATTCAAAAATCCCAAACATTAAATTACCATGGAAGGTGTGGTTGAGGAACTGTTAGCAGTATATTCAGCAATGACACTCTGATACTGGCATGGTCGGGCACCACTGTCGATACCGAGCTTTGAAGGATCACAACCCACATCAGAATTGCAAGCACATCTTCCCGAACAGCTTGTGGACTGAACCCTGTCACAGTTGAATGAAGCAAAGATCCGTCCATTGGTCGTAAAGTTTGGATGAAACGCTAAACCCATCAGCCCAAACTCCGTATCAAAATGAACCTCGTCAGTTAAATCAAGAAAAGGATTTGACTCATCAATATCCAATGTTCCTCCTGATCCTTCCTCGGGAACAGTTGCCAACCATATTTTTCCCTCTTGATTCGATAAGAAGACGCGATTAGATCCATCAGGGTGAGCCACCATATTAAGGTATGATCCATTGCCAATTCTTTCCAGACAAAGGCCTTTAGGAGTGGGTGAGTTTAATGTAGTGTTGAATAAAACAGAGTTACCGTCAAAACATACCGAGTCATCAGTAGGTGATCCTCCAAAAGCTGAGCAAAAATCACCTTGTGATTGCCAGAAATCAGAGAGTTTGGTCGATGAAACTTTGATTTCAGTGCTTCCTTTTAAAGATGGTGCAAATGGGGAGTTTGATATAGGTATGTCCTTGCAAGTGTCCCAGAGCTGTGCACAGAAGTCATTTCTAGAATGCTTTGACTGTGCAGAGCTCGCTGAAACAGTTGAATTGCACAAACGAGGAACAGTTCGAATGCTTGGTTCGATACTGAATAGCTCCGCTGAAAGTGGATTACATTTCTGATAAGACCAAAAGAGGTTAAAAAGTCAAAAATTAGACATATATCGGTTCATTGTTTATAAACGGATAGACTCAAGGAGGAAAAGAACGCTATAACATACAAATAACGTGACTACTGCATATGGTAAATCAGATCAACTGCATGAGAGGCGAGTTTTTTCTTTTTAAATGATCTTTTATTTCTTTTTTATAATCACGAAGTTAACCCTTTCCTCTTTCTCCAAATGCTTTTATACTCAAGAGGAACCTTTACATGGAAACTTTACAGAATCATACATGAGAAAAGAAACCGGTTTTTAACAAAGATTAATTTTACTGGGGGAATTTCCTCGAATGGTTAGAAGCAACGTATCCAATGAATCGCTCCATCACACAAGCATCTCCTGCAGAGACCAATCGAAGTCCCATCATCCAAGAAACAAAGAACAGGTTTGACTCTTACCGCGCAAATAATGGACTTGACAAGATCTCCACAAGCCGAATCCGAGATATTCATGGCCCGGATCTGCCTCTGGAACTTAGCGTCATCAGTGGCATTACAACAGCTGCTTCCACTGTAGCCGCAGAATGCCAAAGGAGCCTTCAGCGTCACCGGCGCCCCTGCGCATCAAACCAAGCGTCAAACAGCAAGAAAGCCAGCAACTTTAAGCACAGAGTCCCAATTTTTTACTACAAGAAATCAAGGCAAACAAGAACCCAACTCACTTGAATCTGTGCACAGGGGAAAAGCCAAGGAGGCTGGGAGAATGAAGAGCGGTAGTAGAAGAACATAAAGAGGAGCCATGCTAGTGGACAGTGAAGGTAGAGTTAGGTTCTTAAGGGGAGAGAAAGAGGAGGAGGAAGGCAGGCATCGAGGGGCAGCAAGGTTTGACCGAGGAAAAGACAAGTTGGAAGACGAAGGAGAAGACCCATGCTGGATGTTTTCTGGTGGAGCTTTTGCGGGCGAAGGGGGAGAAAAGAGATTGATAAAAAAAAAAAAAAGGTAGGGGAGGTCTTAGCTTGTGTATTAATTTAACATTTACAGTTGGGTGGGTGGGAGTCAATGGTTCTCCTGATTTTTATTTTATTTTATTTTATTTTATTTTATTTTATTGGTTTTGATAGACAATAACTGTATAGAAATACAACAAAGCTACCGCACCTTCAGAACATAATATCTATCTACTCTCTAGGAAAATAATCTATCGGATGAGCAGGGCTTCTGTCGTTACATTAATGACCACGTGTCCGATTCAACAGTCAAGAAATATATTTTATGACATCTGACACCTTAATATAGAGATATATATATATTTTTTTAATACAGATTTTTTTTTTTTTAATGTCTGCGCTTCATTTTCAATGGTAATGTGGTCAAGAGTAGTGACCAATTGAATTGATTCAGGGATCTGGCCTCCTTGAAAAATCCAGAGAAAATTAACTGTTAAGTCCTCATGAGTCATTTTTTTATTTTCATTTTTTAATTTCGCTTTTGAGCAAATTTATTATCATTTTAGGAGTATCAAAATTGTTGTTTGGCTCGGGCATCCGTCTGTTTGGTACAGCTCGCAGTATAATCGAACACAGTACGATACAACACAGAGGCTGACGTAATCCGGCCTATAAATTTTTTTTTAATAATCAAAAAATCAGTAGGAGAAGTTTTCCTTTTATCGGATCCAAGGGAGCTCCTGCTCGCAAGTGTATCGGCAAAAGCGGAGCCATTGTAATTTTTTTAAAAAAATATTTAATTTAAATATATATAAATAAAAAATTGTATAATTATTAAATTAATTTTTTTTATTTAAATATAATTTATAAAAATTGAGCCAAATATGGTACGACTCATGGTCCATAAATTTTTTACGTCTCGTGTCAAACACCATTTACAATCCGCAATGGTTTTGGAAACCTGCTCAAACGGCGGTGTCGGGATCCGTTTTCTTGCATCATCCAAAGGATTTGATTTCTGGAATTTGCGAAAAAAAAAAAAAAAAGCCTCAATTCAATGGACCATCAATTTCAGACACACCACGACCATGCAACTCTGACTTCAGAATGTGACAATTTTCCCGACTCATTCAATCTGATCCAAAGTGGGGCATACCCGAGATTGAGACCGTTGACTTCCTGAACTCGTTCCAGATCCATAGATTTTCCAAAGTCAAAAGAAGGCGACTAACACAGTTCCACTCATTTTAGTGCACCTGTTCGTGATGTGAACCGGCTCCCTTCTTGCTTTCCCCTCATGAAATTTATCATTGATTTGTTAAACCCCAATTCATGATTGTGATAAAAAATTAATCTAACATTAGATTTAATTCAAAATTAATACTTATTTTTAAATTCAAAATTAACATTCAGCCACATGGTTTCAAGCTAATCAACAAAATAATTTGCAATTTCTTGAAAAAAATAACAAAATTATATGCATTACACATGATCATATAACAACGCCTCTCTCTTTCTTATTCTAATTACCCCTTTTTTCTTCATTTTTCTTGAGATTGTCTTTTATTTTCCTTGACACTATTGTTTCTCTTTCATCTTGAATTATATCCAACAAAAAATTGCTATAGATGTCATTAATTGTCCCTGTATTTAGAGATCCTGTGAGGGACAACTTACATCAATTGAATACAATAGAGTTGATCAGTAATTTTGATAAGAGATTAGAAACAAAATGTATACATTGACATAATAAAACAGGCACCAAATGTCATGGTTTTCAGCCAATAATCAGTGCCTATGCATGTCGTTGCATAAAATAAAAAAAACCAACAGCCTGAGAATTCTTTGCCCACTCAACCATCAAGGGCACCAAGTGCTTTCATGTCCTCCATGAATGCTGTATATGAATCATCAATGCTTTGCACTTTTGGTGGTGCTGATGATGTGATCACAACATCTGATTTGCCAACCATCACTGAAGCAGAAGGCTTTGGGGCAGATGTAACTGCAAAAAGCTGAGATTTTGTCTTTGTCTTTGGGTGAGCAGTTTCCCTCCTTACACGAACAGAAGCTGGAACCTGAATAGAGATGAAAGGAAACAGAACAAATAAAAAGACTGATAACACAAAGCCAAGCCAAAAAAGTTAAAACAAAATGAAGAACAAGGAACATGGAAGAACTAAGTATGGACTTCACAACTGACAGAATTTTACCAACGTCACTTTCTAATATTTTACTCCAGAGTAAATCTCTTTCCAATTCTTATGACCAGCAATACCAGGCAACTCAATTATATGGATCATTCTAAGGGATTGGTCATGCTATTTGCTAAGGTGGATTTCTTATACAATTAGTATGTCACTAGAACAACAGAATGTCAAAGAAACTTATATAACATAAAAGATATAATCATAATGTCCAATACATACCATAGCTGTTAGCTCTGGTGTATGTTGTGCCAGGGGTCTTTTCACAACAGTTGGTGCTGCAGACTTGACATAGGATGGCTTCAAGGGAGCAACAGGCCTATAGAAAGTAAGATCATCTTCTTGAGGAAAAAAAGGAGGAAGTGGAGGTCTCAGCAATGCTTGTCCTGGTGGTGCAATGAAAGGTGCCCCTGGCATTGGTGGTGGAGCCATCCCTGGTGGAGGTGGAGGAGGAGGCCGAGAAAGAAGTCCAGGAACTGGCATTGATTGCCTCATGTCTGGAGGTGTTGGGAAGCGAGCAATGCCTGGAGGCATCATCTCAGATTGTGAGGGTGGCATTATTGGAAGCCTACCAGGAAGAGGAGGAGGTGGAGGTAGTCTTGGAGGTGGAGGAAGCAATGTAGTCATCTTAGACATATCATTTTCCCCTGTAGCACTAAAAACATTAGATTCAGAGGGAGTTGCATCTGCCTGCTGATTCACTGGTTTTGGTGGCAACACAGGAGGGGGTGGTGGAGGATGCAAAGCTGTCCCCTGCAAAAAAAAAAAAAAAAAAATTATCCCCATCACTCATCCTTGCGTTCGGTATTCAATACTTCAGAACTTCAACATTACATCTTCATGTAAATTTGAGTTTAATTTTTGTATATAATTACATACCAGATAACCTCCAATGCATGAATCTAAATGGAATAATCTAACTAGTAGCATGACAAATGAAAATAGAAAAGCATACCTTGCCAACCTCTAGGCTCTCCGAAGCAACACCTTTTTCATCTTCTGTATCCCTCCCCCCTGTGCCAGGTGGAGGGGGCTGCAATGGCCGTTGAATTGGAGGTGGTGGGGGTGGAGGTCTTGACACATGAACCAAAGCTTCCTTTGGTGGAGGTCCTGGAGGTGGCGGTGGATATGGTGGTGGAGGCAGTGACCCATTTGTATCTGCTATTGGCTTCGGGGGAGGAGGAAGTGGGGGAGGAAAGGGCAAAGATGATGGCCCAGCAGAGTCGTCAACTGCCATACTGGATTCTGGCAAAGGTGGTGGTGGAGGTGGGGGAGGTGGAACACCCATAGCTGCTTCTTCTGAGTCTGACATCAAAGATGATGCTCCAGCACTAGAAGAACCAGCCACTGGGATCTTGGGTCCTACAGCATGTAAGCCAGAACAGGAAATTACACGAGGAAGGCACTGGCTACAAAAGCCAACACACAAAAAAATGGTAGTAAAAGGAGAAACATCTAGCCAAAATAGTAACCTATGGATGATTTGTACATTGGCGGCTTTCCAGGAGGTGGTGCCCCTGTCGGGTTCAAGGTTGGATGATAGTAAACAGAGTCCTGCATACATGAGCTCATTAGCATATTTTGGCAATGGAACATCAATGATGGTAAAGTTAGAAATGTGAACCTCAGGTTTTGGATGTCTAGCTCTCTCCTGCTCCTCTATGGTTGCTTGTTTTCGAAGAGGGCCCAAGTGGCTGATAATCAGAATTAATATAGAAGTGAGATGATTAGAGAGGTAAAGCTTATCATTACCAATATATTCAATCCATATGGTGAACCTCACCTAAACATTACTGGCACCTCGCCTTTCTCACGCATTTTGTCTTCATACTCCTGTTGAGAAGCTAAATAAGTAAGATAGAAGAACATTAAATAGGTAACTGCATAATGCCAAACAATAATCTTCTGAGAATCCATAGTACAATTATGGAACAGACAGTGATTCATGAACTACCAAGTAAAAAAGCATACTTAGGCCAACAACCATACCAAAATGATGTGTTTAGCATGCTTTACTAGTGAGAGAGCTATACTACAATACCAAACTTTTTCCTCTGAACAAAAATAATCCAAACTTAAAACATCAGTGCGCCAGTTAGGTCATCATTTCTTAATCCACCTATAATGCTCTGCTGGTTTGATGCTGAACTTCTAGCAATGCACACATTTATAAGAATGTGCAAACCAATTCTAGCATACAGCAAACTCCAACGATAAGAATCCACACACATATGGAATTAAAGGCTTATTTTCCAATGGAAAATGAATTTCCTATAAACAAAAAAAATATATAAACTAGCTAGAGACAGAAATAGCATAACTAAGTTTGTCCTTCTTAATATGAAAATCCATAATCATGAAAACAATGAAGATCACAAAAAGGAAAAAAATCCCCATATGATGCAATTCGTCAATCCACAGCCTGGTCAAGCAATAAACCATCATTTAGAATATAGCTCGTGCGATACCAATACATGATCAGAGATGTAATATTTCAGTAAGTTGCAACTCATATCTTCCTAGCCAATGGCAATGATACAAAAAATCCTACGGTGTACGAAAGATAATTGTTAAAGTAAACCACAAACACTATTGATTATATGGTTAAGAACAAACAAAAAATCCTCAAATAAACAACAAATTACCTTCTTTTTCTTCAAAACAAGGTTTAAAGTGTCCTCGAGTTGTCTTTTTTTATGCTTCCTTGCTTTGTCTAGAGCACCATCTGCCTCTGCAAAAAATATGATATATACAATTATGTGCATTTGCATGAAAGAAAACCATAATTATGTTATTCTATTTTGTTGAGCAAAACCCAGTGCAAATCTAACGAATGTCATTAAATGTCAACAGTTTTCATGATGGGAGTTATTCAGTGCTACCAAAATGCAAAGCAATAGTCCTAAATTGTTGTGCATTAACCTAAATAATCTACATGATCTACCTTCGAAGATAACAGCTCTAGCTTAAGAACAATCAAGAATTGGAACTCTTAATTTTAGTCAGACACAGCCATGAAATAAGTAAAGCTTTGGTAAAAGGATTTTCTAATCGATCATCAGCAAAGACCGTGTCAACTCACAGGTGCTTAAATGGTTTGCAACACCTGAAAATTAACTTTGCACAAAATTGAAGAGCAAAACTTAGATTGACGCTACTGTGTAATAATTTATGCCATAATTTACATATGCATGTAAATAGCCATTCAAATCCTATGAATCCATTCAAATCATATGCTAGTAAATATGCCATCATCTACATGAAGAGCATTAGGATCATACATTGGAATCATCACATCTAGTTTAGAGTCTTCATTAGCATCACAAACCTTAAAATCACCCTCCGATAAAGAAAGTCTGGCTCGAAATCACTTACTCATCATTTCTAGCTTTTGGATCTGCTCCCTGATTGTCTCAGGATCCTTCTTCAGAATCCCAACCTCTCGAACCTTCTTTCTTTCTTTCTTGTTCTGTCACAAAATCATCCAAACATGAGATAATAGCCTTTCCTCTAGCAAACTACAGAAAACTAAACAGATTTAGTGGTAGATAAATCTCTGACTCATCAGCAATCATTATATTTGGCGAAAAGAAACAATATTTCCATGGATAATAATAATGGCATTTCCTACAGATGTCAAAATAAAAAGCACCAGGTCCAGATGTATACCACTTAATGAGTAAAATATGAGGGATAACAAGGTTTAAAAAAAATTTACTTAGCATTATCAAGCCATAGGGTCTTAATGAGCCCAATTCACAAGAATCATGGTAACCTGATAACTGAAGTGTGACAGTAGGTATTTGTAAGAACAAATTGAATAAAGCAATAAGGTGAATTTCAAAAATGATATGTGCTACAAAACTAAAGAAAGAAACAGACAAATCAAATTGATAATAGGAAACTGCCAACCGGTCATTGAGATGAAACAAGGAAAAAAATACTAACAGGCGTAAATGGAATTTTTGTAAGTCGAACAGGAAGAAGGAACGAAATATTCTGAATTAGCTACAGCAAGACATATACGATAATCATACACCAAAAAATGGCTACAAGACAATATGTCCTCAGTTTCAGACTTGAATTTCCCAGTGGTATCAAGGAGGTTGACATTAAGAGACAACAAAGAATTTCAGACGACAACGATGAGAAATAAGCCCACAACAAGTTCGAATCAACAGGACAAACTCAAATGCGTTTTTCGACATTGATATCTCAAAGAAAGAATCTTTTTCACTTCTTACAACCATCAAATCCCTTACGAAGCTTCAAAACATCAAATAGAGCACAAAAATCTGTCCGTAAGCAATGTCATCAATTCTCATCCAAAAAAAAGCCTAAGGTTTTTTTTTACAGACAAGGAGTTTGATTCAAAAACCTCACAACAATCAAATAAATTAATAAAAACCATAGAAAAAGCAGGAAAACCCTAGAAAACAAGAAGAATGGGGCGGATTGACGAACCCGCTTGAGCTCCTTCTTGCGAAGCTCCTTGCGGTAGGCATCGGTGGGGTTCATGATCTTCCCTCCCTTCGTCTTCTTCATCTTCGCCCTCTTCTTGTTCTTCCGCGCGCTCGATTCCTCTTCCCCTTCGCGATCGCCCTCTTCTGGTTTTCGATTGGATTGAATCTCTCGAGCCCTAAATGTCTCAAATACAAGTCGGTGAATTTCCTTGTCGGAATAGGGTTTAGCCCATCGACAATGGCCCGGCCCAATTATGTAGAGGTTTTTTTACATACAATTCCATATCAATTCCATAATTATAGAAAAGTCCATATTATTTCAAATTCTGCAAAAGTTTGTCAAACTTGATCCACAGTTTCATACAACAACCTCTAAAGATCTTCTTACAAATAAACATAAGGTTTAATTGATTGTCAAAAATTAACAACTTTTCCTAGTAAACTAATAAAAAATGAGTAGTTCTTGCACAATTGTTTAAGTGTAATTAATAGTTAAAAGTTGTTAAATATTTTACGATTAGTAAATATTAATCTCAAGTCTAAATCAAATAAAAATGTCAAAATTGAACTGCCATGATATACCAACATCAAAAGATTTCTACATTCAAATTACCTAAAACCCCGTAAAAGATAACAAGTACACATGCACAATTAGCCACAGGGGTATAAAGGCATAAAAAAACCAAAACAATAAATCAAAGTAACATTCCTGATTGAAATTCTTAACATTAATTTCCTGAAAAAAGTAGCATCAGCACAATGCCCTGTAGTAGTACAAAGTACAAGCAGAGGATCAGCAGCATTCACCAACAAGCATACATCATGTGGTAGAAGAGTGAAAAAAACACAAACGAAAGATTCAAATCATACAACAGGTTCCAGCCATAGAACAGTGTTCTTGCATTGAGCTAGCAATTCTGTTCCTTTAGTGGCATCCTTCTGTCAAAGCTCTCCAATGCTTTGCTTATCAGGGATGAGAATTGTCTGCTGTTCTCAATTTTGTTATCTATAGAACCCTCATATCTTCAGTTTTTGTCATTAATTTTTCAAGAATTCCTGCTACTGCTAGGTCTTTGCTATATGCTTCCCCTGCCAAATCACTGAACCCTACCAGATGATTTTTCATCTCTTCCCTCTCCAGTGAGAACTGGAAAATGATTGTTTGAAGATTATTTATGCTTCCTTTGAGACCTTGAATCTGTGACTCCAGAATGTTATTGTTAGCTTGCATGCGTTTCATTTTGTTCTCCATCCCAATCTTCTCATTTTCTCTTCCAATCCTTGCCCTTACTGATTCAGCTTCCATCTCTTCCATGCTTTTCTTTAGATTAAGTAATTGTTTTCATTAAATTCCAATCTATGCTGCAGATTGGAGAGTTCTTGTTCAGCTGCACCAAGCAGCAAACTTTTGTACTTGATGTCAAGAATGAGAGCTGACATAATCATCTGTGAAGCTTCATTAATTCTTTCATTATGAGAGCGTTCCAACGTCGCAGCATATTCAGTCAACTCTGTAAAGTCTCTTCTCAATGACAGAAATTGTTGCTGGAATACAGCAATTGTACACTCCTTTTCCATCATGGCTTCTAGGAAATTGTCTTTTCTATCCTCTTCAAAACTTCAAGCAACCTCATTGCATATTCTTGGTCCTTGTTAAGAATATCTTTCAGTCTCTCACATTTGTCTTCTGGAATCAAAAGCTTCTCCTTTTGCTCGGATGTTTTTTCTGTTGATAATTTGAACAAAGCAACCCATTCAAATTGTTCTTTTGCATGATTTTCTTCCATCATCACAATTTGATTCTGGAGGTCCTCTATTATCATGTCCTTTTCTTTTTCTCTATGCAAAATATTTCTTTCTTGCACAAAGGCTTCTTCAGTCATTATCTTTTCAAGTAAGCAAACATCTAAATCCTTTCTGACTGTTATGCCTTCTTCATTAATTTTACACAATTTAACCTCCAAATCATATTTAAGCCTCTCCAGCCTCTCCACTGTTGATTTCATTTCCTGCACCTGAGTTTCAGCTTTGGTAGCTTTACTTGCTTTCTCATCTACAGCAGAATTGGCTAGGTCTAGCGCATCTTTCACTTTCCTCAAATCATCGTGCAGTTGACTCTCCCTCTGGGTAGCCTGTTCTTTTAATTGATCAATACTCTTGGATGCTTCTTCAAGCATTGCCTTTTGCAGACCGAACTCTCTTGTTTTCTCAGTGAGAGCAGAATTTGCATCATCCAAAGCATCTGAGACTTTCGTCAGATCTCCTTGTAAGTTCCCTTCCTTCTGCAAAGCGTGTTCTCTAAAATAATTAAAACTCCTGGAAGATTGTTCATGCATACCTTTGTACATGTCAAGGCCCCTTGTTTTCTCAGCAAGAGCAGCATTTGCCTGATCTAAAGCATCAAGAGATCCTTCTCAATTTCCCTTGCAGATCACTTTCCTTTTGAGAAGCTTGTTTTCTATAGCAGTCAAAACTCCTGGATGAACTCAAGCATTCCTCTATACATATCATGCTCTTTGACCAACAAAACATATTCATGGCTTGTTGATTCTATGAAGTCAATCCTTTTCTGCAATTCATGCACTGTCTCAAGTTCTATTTAAATCTCAGCTTGGGCTTGAGCAAGATCATTATTCTTCTTTTCCAATTGCTCCATTAGACAAGCAATTTTTCCTTCTGATCGTTCACTGTTCTTGTTGATCTCAAATTTCAAGCCTTCAAGGTTAATAGAGGACTCCAAGAATTTTGATTTATATACCAAAAAAAGAACTGATGCCCCTTCATTCTCCAACTTTTGTTGCACCAACAATGAATGGCTACCTTCCAACTCCCTGTAAATCAGCAAGCAGTCTACTCTTGCTACTCAACTTGGATAAACAACCATCTAATTCTTTCCCAAATTTCTCTGCCTGAGCATTCCATTCAGCTTCCTTGCTCTCAATGTCTCAGAACAATTTTTGTGCGTCTGTTCCAAAACTTTGTGCTTTTGGTGTAAAATCTTCAATGTTGCAGTTGTTTCTGCTTCATTAATGTGTGCTTCCTGACACTCTTTCAGAGATACTCGCAACTCCTCATTTCCTTGCTCAAGGTGAGCATTCCTGAATTCCCTTTCTTTGAAATGTGCTTCTTTGGTGGCCAATGAGTTTCTTAATACAGCAATCTCCTCATCTCGCTTGCTTGGCCGTCGAAGTTCCAATACTAGAGCTAGCCTCCTCATAGTCCACTACAACATTCTCATCGAGGGCTTTCAATTCCAGCACCTGAATCTCAAGCAGTTTTCTTCGGCTTTCCTCGTGTGCCAGAGCTTGGTTGGACATCTGCAATCTCGAGCGAAGATCCCCCACTACTCTTGTTAGTTTATCCAAATTTGTTTGCAAAGAAGACATCTCATCGACTAAATTACACTTCTTTGAGATTACTTGCCCGGAACTCATCCTGAAGTTTACCGTGTGCTTCTTTGAGATGACTAAACTGTTCACTCTTCCATTTTAGCTGGTCGTTCACTTTCCCCTTCTGTTGCTCCACCTGATGCAACATTTCATCTCTCCATCTTAATTCTTTACTTGCATGAGCCCTCTCCTCAGCCTCAGAACACATCTTTTGAAACTGCAACAAAAGAAGCTTAAGCCCTTCAATCTCTTTCTTGCATACACTAACCTTTTCCTCAAGTTCCTCCCTTCTTGAATTTGCCTCATCCAAAGCAAAGACGAGCAACTTGTTCTCCTCTTCTAACTTCACAAGTTTCTCCCTTGAACTCATCCTGAGGTTGTCGTTGGCCAAGCTGAGATTCTTCAGCACCGATTCCTTCTCAGCAAAACTAGACTTGAGATCCTCATACAACTTCCTGGCAAGACTAACCTCTCCAGCTTTTGCATCAATCTCTTGAGCTTGCTTCTCAATCGTAGGCTTGCTTCTAGTACTTGGCCAGCTGCTCGTTATGACCTCTCCTCGAGTTCTGTAAAAGCTCATATTTTGCCCAGTAATCTTCCCTGAGAAAGCTCATATGCTGTTAAAATCTCATGAGAATCATGCTAAAAAAAATTGAGTCTAGAACAGTCAATATAATAAGAAAGAGGAACACATACTTATTGAACGAACCTCTCAAGCTTTGAGCTAACTTAACAACCTGAAGTAACATCCCCAAAAATCACATGTAAATATGCTTAATAACCTGCGAGTTAATCAACAAGGTTGGAGCAAGGAAAAATTTGCAAAAGAAAATTACCATGATGATGACTAAAGTTCTTGACATGTGTATAACTAGCAAGAAGGAATAGTGCCAACAAACACGCAACATCATCAGCAAACCAATGCACAAATTTAGAATTATGAGACGGCTTGGGATAGTAAAGACCTTGATAAGTGATTTTGAATCACAAATTAAATTTTATTTTAATTTAAAATATATTATTAAGTATTATAGAAATATTGACTTCTAATAAGTACAAACCTTTATTATTGATTATCCTGATAATTGTCAAAAATATCTTAAAATAAAAAACTTAATTAATAAAATAGAGACACAAAAAAAAATTCATTTGATTGATTTAAAGAAATGATATATACTTTAAATAAAGACATACCCTCACTTTATAATGAATTGCATCATTGAATTATAAAAAACATGAAAAAAATAAAGAAAGAAAAAAAGTGAGGAAGAATCTTCAATTTTTACTATTCCGCTCTCCTTAGACTAGACCACGTAGCATTTGATCCGAACCATAAAAAAATGGGAGAAGTTTAAAGTATTTCCAATTGGTTTGAGCATCGGTAATAACTTCAAGATTTGAAGTGTTTCCATAACTAATAAGACATAAACGATAACATTATTTGAGTTAGAATATTTTCGTTAGTCAATAAATCGTTGACAATAATTTTTTTGATTTTGGAAGTGTTTTTATAACCAATAAGGCGTAAATGATAACTTCTTTGGTTTTAATGTATTTTCATATTGATAGGGCGTAAGCGATAACTTCATTAGTTTTAAAGTATTTCTATATCCGATAAGATGTAGGCTATAACTTTATTGGTTTTTGAAGTATTTTCATAACCGATAAGTCGTAGGCGATAACTTTATTAGTCTTAAAGTATTTTCATAGCCAATAAGATATAGACAATAATTTTGTGATTTGAATAGCATTACCAACGGCTTATAAGACTAGGTATAGCTTGAAAATGTGTCGTCAACTACTTCTAGGGTTGGCTAGCTTGAAAGGCATGTCGTCAGCTACTTGTCGGGTTGACTAACTTGAAAGGGCGTATTATCAACTACTTGTGAGGTTGACTAACTTAAAAAGGTACGTTATCAACTATTTGTGGGGTTGATTAGCTTGACAGGGTACGTTATTAACTACTTATGGGGCTGATTAGCTTATAGAATACGTTGTCAATTACTTTTGGGGTTGACTACCTTGAAGTGTGGCTGATAACTTTGAGTATATTGTTGGTTGATTTCATTGATTTGGTAGCACCACCAATAGCTTAAGGGGTCGGATATAACTTTTGATGTATTATCGATTAACTTTTTTAAATTGATAGCATCATCAACGGCTTATGGGGTTAGATATAGCTTTTGAAGTATGACTGATAGTTTGGAGCATGTTGGTAATTAAATTCTTTGATTTGATAGCTTACCAATGACTTATGGGATTGGGTATAGCTTGAAAGATGCGTCATCAATGGCTTGTGGGATTGAATAGCTTGAAAGACCGTATCATTAACTATTTCTAGGGGTTAACTAGATTGGAGAGTGCGTTGTCAACTATTTATGGGGTTGACTAGCTAAAAGTATGGCCAATAATTTTGAGCATATATGTTGGTTGACTTCATTGATTTAATAATATCCCCAACGACTTAGAGGATTGGGTATAGGTTTGAAGTGTGGTCAATAGTTTGGAGCGTATCAGCAATTAATTTCTTTGATTAATAGCGTCATCCATAGCTTATAGGGTTGAATATAATTTTTGAAGTGTGATCGACAACTTAGAGTATATTAGCAATTAATTTTCTTGATTTAACAATGTCACCAATGATTTATAGGGTTAGATATAGTTTTGAAATATTGCTAAAGACTTTTGTAGTGGGTGCAGGTTAGCTTGCCAACCGGGTGCTCGCGTTCTCGCTGGCCTCGCGCCAGCATTCGAGCCATTGCCGGCATCAAGCCTGTGCTCTCGCGCTGACCTCTGGCGCTTGCACGAGTGTAGGCGCGAGGCCGGTGACGGCTTGGGCGCCAGATTGGTGCCCACACTCGAGCGAGTGCACGGGTGCACGCGTAAGAGGCCGACGCGAGGGAGCGGGCTGGGGCTTGGGTACGGGTGTAAGGCCAGTGAGACTGGCGACGGCACGGGCATAACTTTGGCATAAAATCGAAATCAAATTAACTAAAAAACGTTTCGGCCAAATGTTTGGGTTTTGATCAAAATTTAAAATCCTGATTGGAATGCCCTTTTATTGGGAGACGGCTAGCAGCACAGGCCGTGATAGTGTCAGACAAGACAGTAAACAAGGTCATGCCTTCGGAGAAAGAAGTAAAAAATAAACCGAAATATCAGTAGGAGATGGGAAGAAAAAAAAAAAAATTATCTTATTTTACTTCAAATCTTCAATTCCCCATAACCTTTTTTGTCTCTCATCTTCTTTGTCTTCTCCCTGTTCTGTTCCGACTTCTCCTTGTAGTTATGTTTTTTATTACAAGTTGTCTTTAATTTATAGGTCTCTAGAAAATTAAAATCAAAATTTTTATTAATTAATTTTGAAATGTGATTGGATCCTAATTTATAATGTAACTATATTTAATTGAATTTCTAAAATCTCATGATTGACTTATTTTAAAAATAAATGAGATTTAATTAGAGTAAATTTTGTATGCCAAAATCATCTAATTGATTGGGATTTATTTTTCAATGAAAAAAATTCAGATTCTATTTTTTTTAGGATGACAAATTTTAGGGGGTTATTTGCAAACTTTTTTAAAAATTAGACTAAAACGTAATTTCATAATTTTTAGATATTTTTTCACAAAAATCATATATTTTAAAATTTTTAGATTCCTTTTCGAATAAAGTCCGGAAGTTTTCACAAATAAAGAATTCCAAAGGGGTTATTTATAATTTTTAAAAATAGATCAAAATACAATTTTATAAATTTCAGGATTTTTTTTAAAAAATATATTTGTAAAATTGTAAAACTTTCAAGTT
The DNA here is from genome assembly GCA_005019695.1 of Trichopus zeylanicus subsp. travancoricus. Lineage (NCBI taxonomy): Eukaryota > Viridiplantae > Streptophyta > Magnoliopsida > Dioscoreales > Dioscoreaceae > Trichopus > Trichopus zeylanicus. The sequence continues at coordinate 161,929 of RXID01010938.1, forward strand.
TTTTTTGAATAAAATTTGAATTTATTTGTAAATAAAAAGTTTGAGGTGTCTATTTACAAACTTTTAGAAATTTTATGAATTTATTTACAAAAATTAAGAAATTCGAAAAAAAAATTTTGTTAAAATTTACTCAAATAAGAATGTAAATCAAAGTGCTAATATTGCATCTAGCTGATGGAGCCTTTGACTTGTCAAAAGTTAACCTCTTAAGTTTAGCAAATATCATATTTAAGATACCGTTTGGTTTAGGATCAAAATTAGTATTTTTAAAAATTATTTTTTTATCTTATAAAATTAATATTGCTTATTTTATATAGTTATTAAATTAAATTATTATAAAAAAATTAAATAGTTTTTCGAATTTTTAATTATTTTATGATTAATTTTGATAAAAAAAATTAGTTTATAAAAATGGTTCACTGGTCAGTTTTATTTTGTTAGGTTACACCTCTGAAAATGAAATTTTCGGGTTTATCCTATTTGAGTAGTTAGACCGTGAACAGTTAAAATTTAGGTTTACATTTTTAGCCTTTGTGTAGGATTTATAAACCACAAATCAAAGGAAAGACAACAACTTCCAACAAACAGAAGTAATCACATTCATTTTCCAAAGTATTGATCGCTTGTAAGATGACCTCATAACAAATTTAATTTACTTTCAAAATTCTACAAATTTTCAAGTAATAAGAATACCTAAAATCACCTCAAGCCTGCTGCTTTCAACAAAAATTTAGCAATTTTCAAACCTTAATCTCCAATTAATTTCCAAAAGAACAACAAATGCGGAAGAAACAATTGGAATAAAAGACAGAAATATACCTCCTTTTGTGCTAAATTGCGTCGTAGGGGGAATTGCCCGCAGACTGCCCAAGAATCTAAACCAAACAGATCAAAACAAATCAAGATCTGCAAATAAATCAAACAACACGATCAAGTGGCCTAACTCCTTTCTCACGTCTCTTTGCTCCTCCCGCATGACCCTTCGTCTTTGTGATACAGGAGGGTTGGGGTTCCATCATGTAAGGCCTCGTGTATTGGATCCTATCCACCAAAAACGCCTTACCAACAATTTCTCAACACCTTTTCTCATTACTAAGAGGACGCGAAAAATATTTAATGGGTGTATTTATAAATATACAAATATTAAACTTGTAATTTAAAATTTAAAATTTTTAAATTTTAATGTCTTTTTTATAAAATTTTATTTTAAAAATGATAATATTTGAACTTATTTATAAATAAAAATATTGAAAATGTCTATTTAAAAATATACAAATATTAAACTTATAATTAAAATTCTAAGTTTTAAAATCTTTAATATCTTTTTTGTAATATTTTACTTTAAAACTAATAAACTTTGAACTTATTTATAAATAAAAATATTCAAGATGTCTATTCGTAAACATACAAATATTAAATTTTTAATTTAAAATTTTAAGTTTTAAAACTTTCAATGTCTTTTTTGTAAAATATTATTTAAAAAATGATAAATTTTGAACTTATTTATAAATAAAAAATATTCTAGAAGTCTATTTGTAAATGTACAAATGTTAAACTTGTAAGTTAAAATTTTACGTTTTAAAATCTTTAATATTGTAAAATTTTATTAACAAATAAAATTTAGACTTATTTATAAATATAAATATTCGAAGGATTTATTTGTAAATGTGTGAACATTAAACTTGTAATTTAAATTTTTTAGGGTTTATTTGCAAAAAATTAAAAATTTTTAAGGTCTTTTTTGTAGAATTTTATTTTAAAAATATTAAAATTTGGACTTATTTATAAATAAAAATATTCAAGAGATTTATTTGTAAATATAAATATATAAAAATTATAATTTAAAATTTAATTACAAATTTATTTGTAAATATTTAAGAGAAAAAGTGGAGGGTGAAAAGTGAAAATTTTTAAGGGTTTAATTGTAAAATTTATGAGGGTAAAAGTGAAACTTTTTTTAAAAAAATTTGATTAAATAACAATTAAGGAATTATAAGTAATAAATTTCAAAAAGAGGGGTTGTTGATACTTACTAAAATTGTAGAACATTTTTGGTAAATAAAATAAAACTTAGGGGATTGTAGGTAAAAAGATCTTGAAACAAACATGTTCATCTAGACGATCAACATTGATTTTGGGTAATATCTTGGATGCCTTATGTTGAACACTGGTGGGTGCCCCTTGACATAACCAACATAGCCTGAGGTTGTATTTTTGTATGATAAAGTGAATCCATATACATCAAAGAGCGAATGGTTACTTGTAATGAAAGAGTCAAACATTGAATTCCATTGTACAAGTTGCAAGGCATTTGATGGTTATTCATGAAGAGTGCAGTGCCTACAAGGCAACTACTAGTCTGTTGGGAGATTAAAGAACTCAAATCCTATGGGAAATGCTATCTCTTTGAGTAAGCGGTAATTTATGAAGCACCTAGTTTCCAAGTCTTTGCTAAATCTATTTTAGTTATTTTCTTCTGGATTAGGATGTATTCTATATTCCATTTGTGTGATATGTCTTCGTTTTATAAATTCCACATTTCAATGAGTATTGTAATTGTTGATTTGTTATCTATTGTGAAGAATGTTTCTTCTTAAATTTATATTGGTCATATGGAATAAACTAACATACACTTCTAAATGTTTGCAATATTACTTCGAAATTGTATCCTTTGCAATTTTCTCTCTGGCATTGTCTAATGAAAGTAAAAACATAACAAAGGTTTACATAGTTATATTATACCTGAACGAAGATACTTGACATAGTTATAATAATATTGTGCATCTCTTCTATTGAAAGTAATATGACCTTATAAAGAATCTACCTTATGAAAAAAAAAATTTGTTTGCTGCTTTATTTGGAAATACAAAATCATACATTTATATAAATATTTCTTGGCAAAACCTCTCAAAGTGTTGGATGCCAGCCATTTATGCACTAAACTTCTTTTCAATTGTTAGACTGATAAAAAGAGTATGAATATGCCTTATGCCCCAACTAACATTTAACTTGGGGCATGCACTTGTTTAAGATTGCTTTAGAAACTATGTCAGATTATTGTGGTTGCATCATATTTGTGAGATATTTGACTTTTCTCAAGTTTTTAGATTTGATTAAAGGTGGCTGATGAGAACAAGGATGATAGTTCAGTTGAAGAAGAATTCAACATGCTGGTGGATGAGATAGAGCCAAATGAAATAGTGGTGGACAGGCTAAATCTGAACGAAATGCCCGAGGAAGAAAGGTGGTCGATTGTTTCCAACAGGCGGAATCATGGAAAGCAAAAGGGTTTATATCTCGATGTTGGCAGTAGAGCAATGCAGTTTCACTATTGTCTTAATTTATTAGTTCATATAGCTAGTGCCACTGTTTTCTCTGAGTTATCTCTGGAAAGAAAATTTTGTATATTGTTATTGTTTTAGTATATGTTCCTGTTTGAGGTGGTGAATATCCTGATGTTTAATCCATTGTTTATTTTTTTTGAAGGAAACAATCTTAGCAGCGATTGTATTCTTTTCTCTTGCTATTGTGCAAGGAAAATCCCAAGATTTGATGAGAAACAACAAAGAAAATTAATGCAGTCAGGGAGGACACGAGGGATAGGAAGAAAATTACCGTTTTCTCGCTATGATGGATTCTTGAATCCACAATAAAGATGGAAGAGAACAAACCCAAAAAGAGAATATTATTGATAGAAAAGTTTTCCTCTGTGATAACCTTGAGCTGTATATATAGCCTTTTAATAAATTTAGAGTCTTACTTGGTGTAGACTAAAAATATGACTTAGACTCCAATAAGAATTCTACTTAATATATCTTAAATAAAAAAATATAAATTTTATTTCTTATTGGGCTAGGACTGTTATTGACACGGACTAATAAATAAACTCTAATTTTGGTCAATACAAAATCTAAATTATTTAAAATAATAAATAAGAAAAATATAGGAATTGATCTCAGCTTTTCAACGGATGGTTATTTGCTAGATTTGGATAAATATCTTAGGAGATATAGCTTTCAGATTATAGCTATACGAATTCTAATGGATTCTAATTAGAGTTAAAATTCAACTTGAATTGGATCTCTAATTTTACTGTAAAAAAAATGTAGTTGCCTTATATCAGACCCCTTCACTTGTAAAAGACTTGTCCTCAAGTCAAAACTTGAACTCTTTATTGTTGCAGTTATATTCTCTTCAAATACTTTCCAACATAGAACTTGATGATGTAAATCAATGAGATTTTTTTGAGTAATGTCTTTAGTACTTTGATTTCCTATTTTTCTTTGACATAGCTACTTGAACTTTTGCAGAGTTTCCTTTGATCTTATTTGAAATAAAATTTCTATACACACTAACTTATGATTTGTTATCATAGAATGAAAGTATTTTTCATAAGTTTATTAACAATTATTAAAATAATCTGAATATGTCATTGTAAATTTTGAATTTTGTATAGAGATAACTCTTATAAAATTTCTTTCACTTGTTCAAGAGAGTTGGCTTTCGATAAATTCAAATAATGATCTTGAGTAGTACAATCAATATTTTCACAAGTAGAAAACTCTTCTTTGTAGTCTTCAAGATTATTAACTGATTTGCATGAGTTTTTCATCGATAGTCTCTTGAAAATTTTTTATAATATCCAAAGCCACTTTTGTATAATCTTCTAACTCATTGAAGAAAGAATCTCTAAGGCTATCAATAAGTTATTTACTAGTATGTTTGTCTTCCACACAATCTACAATCTTTTCTTCAATGTCATAATTCAATACTAGAGAAAAGTTATTAAGATGCAAAGTTAACACTTTATGTTTGCCTCCATTGATTTCAATTTTGAAAACTTTTGTATAAGAGATATGTCTTAATTGATTTTGATCTCCTTATGAAAATTTCATGTTGAATAGTTTAACTATCTTTGGTCAAAAGTGGATTTTTGGCTTATCTTCACGTATTCTTTGGATTTGAATTTGCTTCTACCAAAATAAAGTATAATCATTAAGTTTGTATTCAACAATTTGCACCTTATTCTCTTCAGAAATTTTCACAAGCCTAAAAAATTTCTCAACTTTATCTATTCAAATAAACAAATCTTCATAACCATGAAAGTATGAAATATTCACTTTATCAAGGTTCTAGTTTTTTTGAGTAGTTTCATATATTGATCTTTAAAACGTCGATCTGCAAGACTAAGACTTGTCGATGATCAATTGACGAACTTAATTCTTAGTTTTAATTTGCTTCAAATATTCATATTTCCTGGTAACAAAAGCAAGAAAATTTTGTTTGATCAAATCTTGAATTTAATAATTTCTTAGATCACCATCCATGGAGTGATTGTCACCAACTACAATTAATGAAGTTGAGTTCAAAAATAATGTCGCTCTGATACTACTTAATACATCGGGGAAAGACATGAGAGATAGAAAGAATATCACTGTCTTCTTATCATGATAGATTTTTGAATTCACAAGGAAGATGGAAGAGAATAAACGCAAAACAAGAAAATATTATTAATAGAAAAACTTTCCTCTATTATAACATTTGACTGTATATATATATCTCTAATAAATTTAGAGTCTTAGTTGATGTAGATTAAAAATAGGATTTAAACTCCACTAAAAATTCTATTTAACATATGTTAAATAAAAAAATCTAAATCTTATTTCTTATTGGTTTAAGACTGTTATTGGCTCGGACTAATAAATAAACTCTAATTTTGATCAATATAAAATCTAAATTATCCAAAATAGTAAATAAAAAAATTATAAAAATCGATCTCAGCTTTTCAACAAATGATTATTTGTTGAATTTGAATAAACATCTTAGGAGATATAGCGTTCGGATTGTAGCAATACGAATTCTGATGGATTTTAATTGAAATTGAAATTTAATTTAGACTGGATCTCTAATTTTACTATAAAAAAAATATAATTATCCTATATCAAAAATTTTCTCCAAATTTATTTTGCAGATCATACAAATTAATTCAGAATAGACATACTCTAACAAAAATCAACGATATGGTATCTTATTCAAAGGCAAATTCTTAAAATGAAACAGAGGAAATGTGTTCCACATAATCACCACACTTTTAATACAAAGCTCTATGAATGTTTCAACAAATTCAAGCGGTAGCAACTGGTGCAGTTGTTGAAGATGGTGGCAACAGGGTAATCTCCACATTGTCATGGACCCCCTGCAGCAGCAGTTCACCATCATAAGAAACAACCTTCCTCTTCTTGGCAGCCCTCAAAGTTCCTACCAAAGCTTCAAAAATGTTGGCACACCTTTCATCATTGAAAAGGACACCAAACTTAACCTGCAAAAGCAAACATGCAACACAAGATATAAGGCCAGTAGAAGAGACTTGAAACACTAAGATCTGACAGAAATCTGCATATCCAGAATCCCTAAAAATGTTCATTTTCTTATTCTTTTCCTCTCAGGAAGCTGAGGAATTCCATGTTATTGCTTAAACAAACAGGAAGACAAACAATTTGACATTCCTCATTTTGTTGCCATTAGCAGTGACAATATTGCCTCACCTGGGTTGAATGGGTTGTGTCATGCGTTCAGGTCAAGAGAAGGCTCTTTTGAGAGGTTTATACTAATTTTAAAGCAGAGAATGATCAAACGAAGAAAGGCGAAAAGAGAAGAAATCATTATGAGAAAAGAAGCTCATGTTCTTGATGGAGAGGAGAGCTTGGTTCTCATGTTCTGGCATTGTATGCCCAAGGAAGGCTTTTTGGTGTACCCTCAAAAAAAAAGGAAGGCTCTTTGGGGTATAATCAAAGGGGATGCCAGAAAAAAGAAAGATATTATCCCTCAAAAGAATTGGAATCTCTCTCCTAAACCATGGATGCAGCTTGGAATAAACCCTGCACAGTATGATCGTGCTTGTCTCTACTTTCTTGAATATATATTCCTCTGTCTTCTTCCACAGCATATCTTAGTTGTTGGATTCTACTAGCATCATTCATTTGAATTTTTTAGAGTTTGAAGATAGTGGTTTGGTTGGGTTCAGGCCCTAAAGAAAGATACATAGATTAATACTGTATAAAATATGATGTAAAAATCATGTTGCTATCTATGCTGGAAGCATTCTAAGATTTACGCTTCAGAATGCAAAGAAAATTTATCACAACAGATATGCGTTTTTGTGAAACCTTAATCATCATATTTGTTTTTGATAATTTGTAACAATACAAACTGTATACAGTTGTATCCATTTATACGTTGCCCAACAAGGCCATCAAAGGGAAAATCTCAGTCACTCAAAACAAAAAAATCATCACAACAGACGGTCTTTGCTATGTTCCAAGCATAGATCTCTTGCTGCCAAAAGTGCAACACATCAGCAGGCATAGAGGATGTAGATGCACGAAAAACTCAAAAATGTAAAAAAAAGGTCTAAATTGCTCATGCAGCTGCCAAGTGCTAAGTATCCATGTTCCAATTACTTTCACTTGTTCTTAGTCTCTTAGATGAATACTTGGATTTGAGACACACGACTGGGTCAATGAGGAGTAGCAAAAATCACTAGAATGAGGATGCTAATCAAATATCATGCCAATTGTTCACATTCAATCAATAATTCATTCCCAAATTCTCTCTCTACTTCCTCATCACGGATGGAAAACTTAATAATGTAATATGTAAATCTGCTATCTTAACACGAAGTTTCACGAAATTGCAACCACATTGTTCTTGCAACTCAGACACCATTTATCATAAGGAGAAAGAAACACGGGCAACAGATCCAGGCTAATCATACTCGCGGACATGGCCGAGATCAAATGCCCCAGATCTACGGAAAATGCCTGGAGATCAAAAAACCTTCCACTGCAGCTTCTGCCATCCATTCCACCATCCGATCAAATCCTATCCAGTTGCTCCGCTCTGATTTTAGATTCAACCTAAATGCCCAAATCCAATCTACATCGTCACAAATTCTTTTTCTTTCTCGCTCAAATTTAAATTTCCATTGTCAAATCAATGCACCTGCTATCCCTCTCGTCAAAATTTCACGAAATTTCAACCGGACTGTCCTTGTAATTCGCAAAGAAAAAATAAAAAACAGATCTAGGACATATATTACTTGCGGAAATGGCCGAGATTGAAAGCCCTAGATCCAAGGAAACTGTGCGGAGATGGAAGAAGAGGACTGAAGAGATCACATTCATACCTTGCAAGATCCGTCAGATTGGAGCTGGCCCAGACGCCGGATCTCCTCCTTGAGCCGCGCCACTTCCTCCTCGACGTTCATAGCTGCTCTCTCCGGGCAACTACTGGCGAGAGGAGGAAGAAGGCGACATGCTAGTTTTGAACGGCAAGGGTCCAGCGTGGAACTGACGTGTCAGATAGCCACTGGCCCCAGCTTCCCTGGCAATTATTTGGATATGCACCCCTCTAAAGCTTGTAATTGATCAAGAAGATGCTTGTCAACCGACTCAAAGCTATCAAACGTGCACACATATATCCATATGTTTTCCGGAAAAAAAAAAAAAATCCAAGTACAACGCACACAAATTAAGTTGAAACAAATTTCTATTTTTTAGGCTTTTTACATTTTATTATTTAGGTAACAAATAAGATGGAGGGGTCACAGCAGCACTCGTCGATCAAGCAGCAGCAACAAAGCGCAGCCAAACTGAGACCAAAAAAAAGAAAAAAAAAAAAATCACAATATTAGCTACTATTTTTGTTTTTCTAAGAGCACAAATTAAAAGAGGGTGCACGGGGAAAAAAAAAAAAAATACCATCCTTCGAGAAAGCCAGTTTCCCTCCTGGGCGGCGGAGCAGCGTAGTACTGCGGCGGGGCCATCACCGGAGGCCCCTGGTAATAACCTTCATCCAACCAAAAAAAAAGGTTTTGGGGTTTCGGATCGAAGAACAAGAGCTCTGGTTCATCAAAAAAATATTAAAAAAAAAAACCGAAGAAATTTCTGAATTGAAAAGCTGACCCTGGGCGGGATACGGATAGGCGTATTTGGGATCGCTCATCTTCTAGGACAGAGAGAGAGAGAGAGAGAGAGAGAGAGATCGGCGGCGAGAAAGCAGAAGAAGAGAGAGGAGAGGAGAGGGAGGAGGATGAGGTAGTGAAGGAAGAGGGGTACCTGTGAAGCTAGTTTATATATATATAGAGAGAGAGAGAGGGAGAGAATGGAGAAAGATTGAGAAGAAGGCGACTTGGAATGAAGGTGTTTGTCCCGTTGGCTGCGTCATGTGGGCTGCTGCGCGGCTGCGCCCCTGGTTCCTGTACAGGAAATCTAGACCAGGCTGTATATGACGCGAGCCGTTCATCCGACCAAAACTGAATTCAAATTTATTATAATCAGATTTAAATAATAATTTGGATCATAATTGGTCAATTTATGTAATTTATTAATAATCTAATTGACTTGTTTATTTTTTTAAATCATAAATGGATCCGATTAATCTGTTTACCAATTAAGTTAAATTAAATAATTTAATATTTTATTTTATAATATTTTTAGTAATTTTTTAAATTATTATTCATAATTTAAGTATTTTGTTATTATAATTAATTTTAAATAATATTATTATTTTAATTATTTGAAATATTTTAAAATTATTAGTATTAATTAAATATGTTCGATCGATTTAAATTAATTTGAATTAATTCAAATTGATTCGAATAACTTAAATTAATTTAAATTGAATCAAATCATATCATGATATGAATATGACATATTTAATAAATTAATTAATTCGGATTGGATCGAATAATTTGTTTAAAATCGAATTAAATTCGAGTTCAGAAAATTAACTGATTTGATAAATAAATCGTGTTCGAATTAACTCTTTTAATATAATATTACAAATTTGAGGTGATCCAATTTTGATCGGTCATGTCTAGGTTTATCCTTCTTCCGAAGGACGCGATTGGAGAGGTACTTTCGTTTTTGTGAAACAACCCCTGTACTTCATGGTAGTATGAATTCGTTTCTTTTTACAAAATAAGGTTAAATCATGATAGATCATATGTCAATTTCATAACACGACGTTACTGATGTAAATTTGTGAAAACCACGTAACTCATCTAAATTTTATAAAAAATAGAAATTTACTTTTTCTAGTTTAATTTAATTTAATTTTTAGTTAGTAAAAAATGATTATATCCTAATCCTTTAAAGTTTAAACCATAGAGTGAAAGCTTACATTTTTTTAATTTCTTTTCTTTTAGGATACTAGAATCTCGAACATACAAATATCTTATTCTCCATTACTAGCTAATGAAATTTAAAAGATGGCTATATTTAGATGTTCAAGATTCTTGTATCTTAGAAAAGAAAAAAAATTAAGGAGAATAGGTTTTTCCTCCTAAATATGAAAGACGAGATATATTAAATTATTATATTAATTAAATATTTACAATTAAATAGTAGTAAATTGGCTAAAAGATGTTTACTTTTGTAAAATTTAACCATGATATAGATATTTTTTTGTTAATACTAATAAGGGATGTGATTCTACACAAATTCAGATAATGTGGGTGATTTTTTGGTACAAATTTTAAGAATAGAGGTAAGTGCATGATGTTTGTATAAATATAAAATATAGGAGGGCATATATGTAAAAGAATATTGGTCAAGGGGAGTTTACACAAAAATTAGCCTTTATCCGGCGGCGAGAAAATTAATAATAAAATAGAAAATGATGAGAAATGTGACCATCCATGCTCAACGCAGGATCTATTTGATTTGGGATTAGGATGAATTTATTTTCGATTTTTTTTTATAAAATTAATATTACTTATTTTATATTATTATTAAATTAAATTATTATAAAAAATTAAATAATTTTACGAATTTTAAATTATTAAAATATTAATTTTATTTAAAAAATATTAACTTATAAAAATAAATTTTAAATTTTAATCCTGATTTCGAAAAAAACGACACCTTAACGCGGTCGAAAAAAGAGGTGAGGCCTGGGGGAGCAGGTGGTGGCTAACAAACCACACCACGCTTGGGGCGAGTCCGGTTCAGGCGTTCCAGGGGAAATACGGCACACCAACATAGACCTGTTCAAAGAGTACATGTAGAATATTCCTATTATATCATCATACTGATGCGTCATTTTTTTCTGGAATGCGTTTTCATTAAATGACGTGGCAATTCATTTGCTCTTTTCAAATAGGCCCCGTTACGTCATTAGAGGTGTTCCGTATTCCCTCCGAAACACCTGAACTAACTAGCTGGGCTGGGGGCCGCCTACACCACCAACCACATGGACCTAATTTCTTAGGGTAGCTCGATCCCTGACGAGTCCAAAACGTGGGCCCCACATCCACGTATATCTCGCACGTGCTCACGGGTTCCAGGAATCGGCCCATTGGGTTGACCGTTGAAGCTGAGCCGGTTCGGATCCGACCTGGATCGACGATTGGTTGGTCAGTTTTTAGGTCATCATTTCAACTTTTCTAGAGGAAAGCGACATGCACGATACATGCTCACAGACGACAGCAATTAGTAAATATTTTTCTCATTTATGTGTTCTATAACGCGATTCAAATATTTGTCAAATATTTAATTCGATTGTTATTTTACTTGGTTAAATTACTTTTAAAATAAAGTAAAATCTTAATAATTTGATCTAGGTTTTTACGAAATTACTTTTCTATAATAATTTTAGCTTTTTTTTTTTACAATTATTTTTGAGATCCGAACCTATATGTTCCAAATCGGGTCAGGGTTAAAACAAAAAAAGTATAAATATTTCATGGATGAATATGAAAATAATAAAATAGGAATTTTCTGGAAACAACACTTTGAGGGCTAATCGGTTACGTGCTTGCGTAACGCAAGTTGACACCTTACAATATCTAAATATCCCGAAGGATCAATTAGCCATCAATCTTATCCAAAGAGGGGGGCACCACCCGTTTTCCTGATTGATGACCCGAGGTTCCCGCGTCTCAACCAGATTGAGTTGAGCCCGGTTTTTTCCCGCTTAGCCGATAGCCGACGCCTCCTGTTTTTAGCATGTGATGAGCATTGCTTCGGAAACTTTCTGACATGACCCCTTCGATATTTATTTTAAATTTCTTATGCAAAGTATGGAGGAATGACACCTGGAGAGAGAGATTAGGATTTTATCTCACTATTTGCTTGCGGCTGCGACACAGGCCTGTTTGTCAGGTCGATTGGGCCGAGGTCAGATTTGAGGTTTGGTGGCTTATCACTGACATTTCGTTCTGTACTTGCCACCAAAGTCAAATGAGCTGAGAAAGTGACACCCAAACAAAAATTAATTTTAAGATTCTGAACAAATTGGATACAAAATTGTTCGATCAAGCACGTCAAACATAAACCAAAATGCTTCAATCAAAACGCAAACTAAATTTAATCACTTTGCAGAAATTTGGGCTCCTTCCCAAAAATTTACATCAAATAAGCCCCCTAAAAACAAAAAATTTTCCAGCATATAATCTATTTGTGTAATCTGCAAAACTTGAAACCCGCAAGTTGTTTACGATAAGATGAAATCCAGAGGTTCTGAAAAACGATCCACAGAATAAGAAGGGGCTACGGATCCTGTACACGAACCGAACCTTCTCATCACCAATCTAGACATTTCCTGGCCTCTTGAAGCTTTTCGCCGCTGCTCAAAAACAGAGATTTGAAAGTTAGGTGCTTGTCCATATAGGCAAATCCCCAGAAGCAATTGCAGTTTGAAGTACCAGTTACGAAATTTATAAGTGATTAAAAGAGAAATTCAGGCACAACAGCCAAGATTACACATCAAATGGCTTACATTTTGAATATGCACAAAGGCCTCGTTTGGTTTGAGATCAGGATCAGCATCAATCCATTTTCGAATTATTTTTTTTATAAAATTAATATTACTTATTTTACACTGCTATTAAATTAAATTATTATAAAAAATTAAATAATTTTTTGAATTTTAAATGACTGAAGGGTTAATTTTGATAAAAAAATATTAGTTTATAAAAATAGTTTCCTACGTCTTAATCCTAATCCCAATCCGAAACCAAACGGTGCCCAAATGTTTAATATGTTCATGGATTGGTGAAATGCTGGTAACATCTTCATGAAATACAAAACAAATCCAGAATGCATTGCAATACATCACATTAGGTCCCTCTATAGAAGGAACTTCTAGTAATTGGAATCAAGTATGGTTTGATCTAAAGACTAAGGTATTGGAACCACCTAAAATGCATCATACAGATAAGGTTGTTGAAGTGATAGTAGGAGCGATAATGTTGGATGGCGTGGCACTGAACCACGGCCGCTCAAAACCTACTAGCTTACCAAATCAGAGCCATGCCCATACGAAACACGTTAAAGTCCTTCATGGTTAAGCAGCAGTGATTGGAAAAAGAGAGTCCACCTCTAACAAGTTACAATTGCACAACATGTCAATTCTTTCTCATTTGATGATATCAATGTACCTTAAACCAAAAGCCATTTCGTTTTTCTGATAATTGATTGGATAACAAAAACTAGATTGAAAAACTCAAATCACCCACAATCGTTTCATATTTTCATCTCCTAACTCCGCTAATTCCTTGCCTAGAAATCAAATTAGTATAACAATTCACTCATTATCTGCAATCTAGTGCATAGGTACATAGCACAGATATCTTCAAAGAATGCACACACAAAGAGCATAGAGCAATGAAACAAGAAAACATTTTGAATGCGCACAAAAAGAATAGCATTCCACAATAAACAACACCGTCCATCATCCATAGAAGAAAGCGGATTCACCTTTCGATTGGCCCCTAATCACCACGACATGCATCGTTGCGTTGTTTGGTGGCAGGTCCAAACGCAGAGGATACAGCTGCCCGTTCAGGGGGCTCTTCGAGCACACAATGATGTCCTCAAGCTGTGTCTCCTCCTCCAACTTCCTCATCAATTCGCTCACGTTCGTCCCCTTAAAAGTAAATGAGTTCTGCTCAATCCCTTCATCCACATGCTCATTAGAATCCGCAATTGCATAATATATGACTCTCCCTTCCTTGTGTGGTGACCCCGTTGGCGACCCCTTTTTGGACAGGGAACCCTGCAGACATTAAATCAAACATCTTAAGATCAAAGTAAGAGAAGGCACTTCATCAAACACCATAAAATCAAAAATCAAAGTAAAACATACCTCATGATTGGAGACACGAGGCGAGGCAGCATAGGGATGAGAGAAGGAATCGTAGTGGATATCGACGACGTCGACGTCCCAGAGCACCCAGTCCTTGGTGGCGGTGCGGTGGGGATTGTCGTGGGTGACGGAGTTGCGCCACGGTGGGAGGCCGCCGTTGGCGCGGAGGAACTGGCCGTGGCGAGACCGGAGCTTGATCTGGAAGCCGTCACGGATGGGTTCCCACTCGACGGACGAGTCGATCCGGAGAGGAAGGGTTTGCAGGACCTTGTGGCCGGTCATTCCGAGGAGGAAGGGCTCGGAAGAAGCAGTGAGGTAGCGGCGGTAGCAGCTGAGGAGGCGGATGGCGTCTCCGGAGATCTCGACGGTCCACCGGGCGTTCCGGGACGAGCCATCCCGGTCCTGGCGCACGTGGTCCTCGTCGTCGTCGGCGAAGAGGAACTTGTCATGGTGGCTGCGGAGCCGCACGGCCTTGGCCTTGTGGAAGAGCTCCATCGCTTCCGGAGAAGTGTGAGATGGGTCGTCGGAGGAGAAGAAGAAGAATAAGGAAGTTAAGAAGGAGCTTCTACGCGGTGGCGGGCAAGTTAAGGTTTTGCGTTTGGTTCCGCGGAGCTTCGCGGACACAGAAGGTCATAGCGGTCAAATTCAAGAAGACGAGTATTTTTTGCATTAAACACCCTGCAAGTTGATGTAATAATATTCTGTTTTCCACAAACTCTTTTAAACCTCTATATAAATATTATTTATAAATAATGATTTAGTTATATAATTGTAGAATTTGTCATTGGAGATTCCGTGATCCAAAATTTATTATCCGCATTCATTATTTGTTATTCATAATACTGTATAAAATAAATTTTAATCATTAATTTACTATTCGAGTTTTACAGAGACTATTAAAATTGATTTGATTGAGGATTAAAATCTATCGAAATTATGAACAATGGATGAGTAAATATTTATTTTAAAAATCTGATGTGGAATATGAAATTAAGTAATAGCACGGGGTTAGATGTAAAATAACTTGGATAAAACTCACGTGGTCCGCCATGTTGCTAGGCTTCTGTTTTCTGGACCGGTCAAACCGAGGACAGATTCCACGAAGCTGATGACGTGCCAACGCTAGTCGGAATATTGTGCTATCGGATTGAGCGCAGTTTGTCGTTTACGGGTCAAACGGACCGGGTTGGACCCGTAAAGTGACAGTTTTGCATACATACCCCTACAAAACAATAAAACTACACGCTGGATATGTTTCGAAATCTAGATGGTCAAGCCTTTTGACACCTGAAACAGCTTGCACAAATTTTTTTAAGAATTAGAGAGGACTTTTGAGATTTTTTAATTAAAAAATTAATGAAATTTTAGGAGCAAAAGAGGCGACTAATCAGGATTATTGTAATGAGAAACCAATCAAGGAAATTCTGAGGGAAAGAAGAGAGGTGACTAAAGTCACCAAGCAAATAATGCATGTCATTTTCCAAACATTTTCTTCCCACACGCTCCGCCAAGTCTCCATTATTGCCATCAGTGTCGACAGACATTTAAGATTTGGACCAATTTTTCGCTCGTTAGACACCCGAACCATTTATCAGCATCGATTGATGCACATTGGTAGCCAAGCTGACGGAGCAAGAGCAGCAAAAATTAGCTGGTATATTGTACATATCGATAATAGAGAGGGTTATCTACAAATATCATGATACACGTTCGTTTGCTTGCGGACATGGAAGGTATAGTTTCTGTGTTCCCCACCAAAACCCTCCGGCTCACACTACAAGATCCGGGGACTTCCCGGGCTTTCCATATTCTGCGAAGTCGAATCTTGTTAGCCTTGTAATCTTATAGGCTATTTATTAATTTATTTTTTAAATAAATTTAATTGTGCAATTCGAGTTAAACAATTTGAAAATATAGTAAATGACTCAAATTTGATTGTCTGATGGGTATTTATATGATAATGGATGACAGTATAAATGGAGTCAACTTTTATATGCGTATGTGTGCTCATTTAGGTATTCTGTAATGAGTCAGAACGTTTTACAGTATACCTAATATCTGATTTCACCTTGAGGTTGCCTGGTTGGAGGAGGATAAATTTTATGAGACTGAATTCGGCTGAAAATCGGATTTAAAATTGATTTATTTGAATAATTTGAGATTTGGACTTTTTAAAAAATATTTGACCTTATTTGTAATTATAAAACTTTGTTTTGTAATTATAATGAACTTTGGAGGCCTATTTATAAACGGTCAAAATATAAGTCGGTGCATGAAACAGAACGAATTGAATTGAATTCGTGATTGAAAATAGAGAAAAAAATCTCTATTCTTTATCATTCTGTCACCGTTTCGAAGCCTTTTTTTAATTTTGAAATTTTTCTTTCTTATCAATTCTTTTTCATCAAAGAGTGATAATAACTCAAGATGGATCAGCTGAGATTTGTGGATAAAAGTTTCAGAATTTTATTTTGAGGTATGTAAATTTATTTAATTCAGTTTTAAACTCGTTTTTCTCGCGAGTCTTGCATCAAAAGGTAAAATCAAAACTCGCAATTGGTATCAGAGTCTCCTTTTGATGGTTGGTCCACGAAAAATTGAGTTATAATTAGTTTTTGTTGAATTTCTCGAAATATAGTTTGAAAAAATTGAGTTTTTGTCTTGGGTTTTGACTGAAAAATGGTATTGATTAGTTGATTGGTATTCACAATTTTATTGGTGGAGGAAAATTCAATATTGGTTTCCAAAATTTTGATTTATGGTGATTTTTCAACATTTTGTTGAATTTTTGAAATTTTTGTGAATTAAAATTTTGGAAGGGCTTTAATGTAACATTGTAATTCAATTTGAAATGAATTGTATGAAATTACAATTTGGATTCTGATCTCAGTTTGGTTCATGCTGAACTTATGTTAAATTTTCATTATTATTTACTCGTGTTTATATTTATTAGTTAAAATAATCAAATATTTTTTCAAAGAATTTTGAGGTTATTTTAATTTATAAATATTATTATTCTATATTTATTTTCAACTCTAGTCAATTTGACGTAAAGTTTGAGTTAGTGTAGAGAAGAAATAAATATAGAATATTTTAGAAATTTATTTGTGATAATAAAAGAAAACCAAAGTGATTTTTTATTATTTATTATGATTATTATGTTTTTTATTAGTAAGATCTTATGATTTGTATTATTCTCCTAAAGGAGATAGTATGAGATCATAATTCATCCCAATTTTGATTTTATTGATGATTTATGGGATTTCATGATTTGTATTATTCTCCCAAAAGAGATGGTACAAGATCATAATCTAATCGAGATTTCGATTTTGCTGATGGGTTGCGGGATCTCATGATTTATATTTTTTCCCAAAGGAGATAGTATAGGATTATAATTGAATCTCAATTCTGGTTTTACTTGTGATTTGTGGGATGTCGTGATTTGCATTAGTTTCCTAAAAGAGCTAATATAAGATCACAATAATAATCCCTATTTGGATCAATAGAATCATGGATTATTTAGTGAAATGTATTTGTTGTGTGTTTGAGTTATCTATTACAAAATTTACAGTATGGAATCTAATAGTCAGCTCTTCAAGGTCAAGATATTGAATGGATCAAATTACTCAATTTGGAGAAGTGAACTAGAAGCTCATTTGACATTTCAAGGTATTGACATTGCTTTTGATACTATTGAACCACATATTGGGTTAAGCTAGTTTGAAAAATGGCACAGATCAGATAAGCTAGAAAAACTAATAATTAGAAGAACAATTTCTAAAATAATTCATGCCAGTTTACCAAATATTTATTCTGCCAGAGAATTGCTTCAGAATATTCGTGACAGGTTTGTTGGGTCCTCTAAAGCCAAGAATTGTCTTTTACTTGCAAACTCCACAACACAAAATTGTTGAGTATGGGAATATTCGAGAGCATATCTTGACAATATTTTCAATTGCACATGAGTTGAAAAGTTTGGATTTGAATCTTGATGATGAATATATCACATATTATATATTGGACTCATTGTCTTCATCCTTTGAGACTTTTATTATTAATTATAATACACATGATCGTCATTGGACGATGGATGAATTGCTGAATTAGTGCGTCTCAAAGGATGAAAGAAGGAAAACTGTTAAAACCGAAATTGTTAAAATTGAATCAGCAAATTTGGCTGAGAAGAAACAAAAGTTTAATTCTAGTCCAGAAAGTCCTTCAAGAAGCAAGTCTGGAAGAAGAAATTTATAAAGAGCAAGGATGATTTGAAAGGAAAAGCACCTATTCAGTTAAAAGAAAAGATTTTTCTTTTATTGTAAAAGAAAAGGACATTTTGTAAAAGACTGTTACAATTCGAAGTTTCTGCAGGAAAAGAAACAAGGGATTCTTGGACCTAAGGAACCTAGATGATCAGGAGAAGTATGTCTTCATGGAAAATAATGAATGAGCTGAGGTCGTCGGTGTTGAGACATACACTTTGGTTCTCCATGGCGGTTATACTATTTTACTGTTAAATACAGTTTTTGCACAAGCTATCAGGCGTAATTTACTGTTAGTCTCCAGACTTATAGAAGCTGGTTATTGTTTTGTTTTTAGCAAAAACTGTGTATATATGATGTATGACAGCGTTGTTATTGCTACTCGTACTGTATCTGATGGTTTGTATAAATTGTATGTAAAACTGAAAGTTAACTCTACAGTACAATGCTATAATGTTGATTCCAGACATATATGTCATTGTGATCTGAATGTGCAGTTGGATACGAATTCTTCTCGTTTATGACATTGTCGTTTAGGTTATATTGATCGAGACAGGTTGGAGAGATTCTGTCATGATGAAATTTTACAAAATATAAATTTTGATGATTTTGGTGTCTGTGTGGACTGTATTAAAGGAAAGATGACAAGAGCATCATTTTCTAAGGCATTAAGATCTACTAATTTATTAGATCTAATCCATACAAATATTTGTGGTCTAAATGGGGTAGCCACAAGGAAAGGCCAAAGGTTTTTTCTGACATTCATTAATGACTATTCACGATATAGATATGTGTATCTGCTACACAGAAAGTCGGATGTATTTGAAATGTTTAAGGTGTATAAAGCTAAAGTTGAAAATCAGCTGGGCAGAAAGATTAAAGCTATCAGGTCAGATAGAGGAGGGGAATACACTTCAGATATTTTTCGATATTTTCTTACAGGAGCATGGAATCATTGCAGAAAATCTAGAGCAAAATAGAGTAGCAAAAAGGAGGAACATGACTTTAATAGACATGGTACGTTGTATGTTGGTTTTCATTGAATTACCAAACTCTTTATGGGGTGATACACTAAAAATGACTACATACATTTTAAATACAGTACCATTCAAATCTATTCCTAAAACTCCTTTTGGGTTATGAATTGGGAGAAAACCCAGTCTGAATCATCTTAGAATCTGGGACTGTGATGCAGAAGCTAGACTTACTAAACCTAGTATACCAAAAACTGTAGCTCAGAGTTTAAGCTATAAGTTTATTGGTTTTTCAGAAAGATCTAAAGGTTACAAGTTATATAATCATGTTCAAGGTTTTATATTTGAAAGTAGAGATGTCAAATTCATTGAATATGGTACATCTATCACAGGAAATAAGAGAAAAAGAATTAAAGTTGAGGATGAGTCAGATAGAGCTAAACAAGGTGAAGCATCGATGGCTGTCTCAGACCAGTCAGATAAAAGACCCGAATAATTTATAAATCAGCTATATGAGATAACTATGTTATATATTTAGAGAAAACTGGAGATATACATATCCAAAACTCAGACAATTTAGATGAAATACCTGTGTCATTGATTATAGAAAATGATGATCCATTAAATTTTTCAGAAGGCATAAGGAGTGAGAATGTAAAATTTTAGTTGAATGCAATAATTGAAGAAATTGATTCAATGCATAAAAATGAGGTTTGGTTTCTAGTGTCAACTCCTGTAAAGTATAAATCAATTGGTTGTAAATGGCTTTAGAAGACTAACTTGAAAGTCAATAGTGACATCGACAAGTATAAAGCAAGATTGGTTGCTAAAGGATACACTCGGAGAGAATGGATTGATTATGATGAGATATTTTCTCCAGTCTGTAGAAAAGATTCATTGAAAATCTTTATGGTATTGGTTGCACATTATGATTATGAACTCATTCAGATGGATGTTAAAACAGCATTTTTAAATGGAGTTCTTGAAGAAGAAATTTATATGATTTAACGAAAAGGGTTTGTCAGAAAAGGTGATGAAATAAAAGTTTGTAGACTACATAAATCTATTTATAGTTTAAAATAAACATCTCGATAGTGGTATATTTAATTTCATAAGGTAATAACAAAATTTAGCGTCCGGGAGAATACAATTAATAATTGTATATACTTGAAAGTCAGTGGGGTAAAGTTTAGATATTGATGTTATATGTTGATGACATCTTATTGGCAGATAATGAACTGAATTTTCTTAGAGAAACTGAAAGGATGTTGACAATGCTTCATATGTCTTGGGTATTAAAATATATAGAGATAGAAAGCGTCGATTGCTTGGGCTTTCTCAGGAGATATATATTACTAAAATTCTTCAAAAATATGGTATGGATAATTGTAAAGTTGGAGAATTACCTATAGTTAAAGGTGATAAGTTTAATATTCAGAAATGTCCTAAGAATGAAATTGAGAGACGGGAGATATAGAAAATTTTTTATGCTTCAGTTGTTAGCAGTTTGATGTATTTGATGATTTGTATTTGTCCATATATTATTTTTGTTGTGGGACTTCTTGACAGATATTAGAATAATACAGGAATGACTTATTGGAGAGAAGTTAAGAAGGTTTTTTGTTATTTGAAGAAAATCGAAAATTATGTGCTCTTATTTGATGGTTATAAATCATTAAATGTTCTTAAATATACAGATTTTGATTGAAAAGAATGTGAGAACAGTTTGAAGTCTACATCTGAATATGTATTTACTTTGGCAGAGTGAGTTATTTCATGACGTAATATGAAACAAACTACTACTGCTTTATCAACTATGGAGGCAAAGTACATAGCTTATTGTGAGGCTAGTAAACATACTATATGGTTGAAATATTTTCTTTTTTACGTCCAGGTGGTTGATTATATTGATATGTCAATGCAGATTGTCTGTGATAATGATGTAGTTATATCTCTCGCTAATGAGATATAATTTTATTATATCCGTGAAAAAGTTTAGAAAAAAGATATTATTATTTCACGGATCTCCTCTGCAGATAATCTGACTGACCCAATAACTAAATATTTGGCGGTGAAAATATTTAAAGAATATGTCAATCGTATGGGGATAGTTTACAAAAATGATATTATGTTTTGATCGTTACATACATATTTATTAGTTAACAATTTGTTTATTAGTAAACTATTACTTTTCTCATATGAATTGATTCCATTTATGTGTTTTATTTCTGATCTTCCAATTTGGAAGATAAAATTCTTGGGAATACTGTTGGTCACTAGGTAGGTTAGTGACGACCACCTACACGAGGACTTAATGATCATGTGTAGGTGATTTCTGAAATAGTTGAGATGAAGGTATGATTGGGCATCATATCTATTTTATACCTCTCATTTAGATGAAGTGCATTATCACTTGTGGGATGTCCTCAGTGAAATTTATGGATTTAAGTGATGTGTTCCTAAGAGAAGTATGAAGCGAGCAGACCGTTAGTAGAAAAAGCAGGAAAATTTTCACTACTGTTATGTTTTATTGTATGCCTTGTTCTATGAGCACATTGTCTATACTTATGTTTGATATTATTTAACTCAACTGATATAGTACTTTACTTACTTTGACATGAAAACGGTTGGCATACCATTAGTATACATCCATCCATGGTTGGGCATGTATGGGGACTACTGAGGAAGAGTGGTATGGTCCATCGTATCTGAATTGCACAGTTGGGATCCAATGTGAAAATTATTTTCTCAAAAATTATTTTTAGTATACATCTACCTATATATGTATAAATAAATAGATCTATAGGCCAAGTGAGGGATTATTAGTCCTGTGGTCTTATATACTGTTTACTGATTTATTTTTTAAATAAGTTTGATTGTGTAATTCGGGTCAGACAGTTTGGAAATGCAGTGAGTGACTTAAGTTTGACTGTCTGATGGATATTTGTATAACAATGGATGATAGTATAGATGAAATCAAATTTTATATGTGTGTGCTCATTTGGGTGTTCCGTGATAGGTTAGAACATTTTACAGTATATTCAGCATCTAGTCTCACTTTGAGGTTACCTGATTGGAACAGAATAAATTTTATGATATTGAATCTGGTTGAAAATCGGATTTAAAATTGATTTAGTTGAGTGATTTGAGATTTGAATTTTTTTATAAATATTTGGTCTTATTTATATTACAAAACTTTATTTTATAATTATAATGAACTTGAGGGGCCCATTTATAAAAAATCAAAATATAAGTGGCTAAACGAAATAGAACGAATTGAATTGAATTCGTGACTCAAAACATAATCTCTGTTCTTTATTATTTTATTGTCGTTTCAAAGCCAGCTTTTTTTATTTTGAAATTTTTTCTCTTTTTAAATTTTTTTCCATCAAAGAATAGTAAAGATTTAAGGTGAATTAGTTAGGATTTGTAAATAAAAACTTCATATTTTTGTTTAAAAATCTAAGAAATAAAAATTTATTTAATTTAATTTTAAATTCGTTTTTTTCGCAAATTTTATATTAAAAGATAAAATTATAGATCACAAATCTGATGCCGAAAAGTGATGTCATTGTAGGAATGATCGACACCGGATATGGCCAACATGCTAATCTTTCAACGACCAAGGGCTCGGCCCGCCGCCCGGGAGATGGAAAGTCATCTGCCAGAACACTTACAACAAGTAGTCTCCACCATCATTTCATCAGCAGATAGCATCATGTTTTATCCCGATTGCTCTTGATGTTTTCCCTTCAGCGTATCTGGAAAGTGAATAGCAAATGTGATTATTAGTTCAACTAGCATTTTCTAACCAAATTCTCTTAATTACGGTGATTATGCTTGCTACTTACAGTCTAACTGACCTTGTGTATTTTGTCTGAACCAGCAAGATCATGGGAGCCCGTTACTACTATTCCTCCAGTGGCTTTCCGTTGCCTCCAAGGGAGGAGGCCTAGCCGTACGACTTCCAAGGCCATGGCAGCCACACTGTATCCACGGTCGCCGGCCGTCCGGTCGCCAAATGCAAGCTTCTACGGGCTCGCTCAAGGCACTGGTCGTGGTGCAGTGCCGAACGCCAGGATAGCCGCCTACAACGTGTGTTGGACTGGCGGCGGTTGCACGGATCAAGACCTCTTGGCAGCGTTCGAAGACGTCATTGCTGTCGGTGTCGACGTCAGGGTCTCCTCGGGTGTATTTCGAGGATTCCATTGCAATCGGTTCGTTCCATGCGATGAAGGGATTTTGACTGTGAGATCCGCCGGGAACATGGGCGGGCTCGGCTCGGTGGGGAACATGGCTCCATGGCTGGTGTCCGTGGGGCCAAGCAGCGTTGACCGATGCATTGTGACCAAGATGATAGTAGGTTAAAACACAACCGTTGTGGTAAGCAATCTTCTATATCCCAGTAAAGATGGCCGGAGTGTCACACCTGTTCACATGACGAGTCTGAATTGGTCGTGCAATCGCAATTGTTGCAACCCGTTATCGACTCTGGTTGAAATATTGAAACTAATGACTAGTATGTTTCTTCGTTTTACCGGGATCTGCCATCAACCTCTCCCCTACGAAGAATAGGTCTCTTCCATTCACATCCCCTCGAGGGTAATGCTCCCTTTATTATCACAAAGACTAGGTTTGAAATATGGGCTGATATTGCATTAATGTGTATGTCATTCTTGTCATGCTGTGGGTGTTATCCTGTGACATCGAACTCTAATGGAAAACAGAAGATCCTCTTGCTCGATTTGAATGACGGCGGAGGTGCTGCTTGGAAGGCAGACGCTGGAGGGGCTGTAATGATCGACCCCAGTGGCTACGATTCTCACTTCAAGTACCCTCTTCCGGCGTTACAAGTCGTCGAGGTGTTCGCCGGTGGCTTTATGACTACATAGAAAAAACTAAGTGAGTTGTGGTTTTGAACAAGTCGATATCTACGCAGAATTAGCATAGAAAGTGATACTTGGACTGACACCGATGATCGCCGGTTTTGAGTAGGAACCCTGTGGCCAACATACACAAAAGCGCAGCAGGCTTTGATTCTGAAGCTCCGGTAACCCTCTCATTCTCTTCCAGGAGCCGAGCATTATCATGCCTGATATCCACAAGATTTGTAAGGATTGATTTGATTAGAGGTCAAAGTCGAAATTAGATTCTGAATTATTTTTATAAATTAATATTTTTTATTAAAATTAAAGTTTCAATAATTTAAATTTTTAAAAATTATTTAATTTTTCATAATAAATTAATTTAATAATAATATAAAATAATAAAGATTAACTTTATAAGAAAAAAAATAATTTGTAACGAACTAATTCTGATCTGATTTAAAACAAACGGGTTTAATTGATTTATTTACGTTTTCCAGGAGCGAAAATTTTATAGGTTTGGAAGAACTTCTTGATCTGTTCACAGCCGGACATCAAAGCGCCGGGAGTGAACATCCTCTCCGCATGGTCCGCCGAGGCCCTATTGTTTCCTTACTATGACGACGGCTACCGGTTGAAGTACAACATTGCTCGCAAGTTGCCGGCGTCGCTGCCTATGTGAAGTCCATCCACCAGGACTGGTCTCCGGCCGCCATCATGTTAGCCATAGTTACCACAGGTATTCATTTCATGCTCGTTGCAGGGGGGCGGTGGGGGGGCGGAGTGTATGGAAATGTAGAAAACGATGAATTGTCCAAATAACTCGCTGGTAGTGTGTCAGCTACTCCGATGAACCGCTCGTTCCACCGGGAAGGGGAGCTGGTCTACGGCACTGGTCAGATAAACCCGTCCGGCGCCGCAAGCCCGGGCCTGATCTACGACGCCGGCGCCGGCGGTTACACCCAAATGCTCTGCGACCTAGGGTTCGACAAAGCCAAGATCCGCAGCATGATCGGTCGTTGGGGGATGAGAGTGAAGGTGAAACCGGGAGTCTTGGAGTTTGGATAGGTGAAGGAGAAGAAGAGCTTCGTTGTCAGGGTCGGCGGAGGGAAGATAATCCACGAGGTGGTTCTGTCGGGGGCGGCGGTTAGGTCGGACGGGAAGCACCGGTTCAGGAGCCTATTTTTTATTTCAATTTTATATCCGATGGAGTGAAAGGGTGCGAATTTAGTTTGTAGATCGGGAGTAGCCAGACCTCAACAAGCTCAAATTTATTTCGATTTGTTTTAAGCTTGATTCAAACATGATCTGATCCGTTTCGGCTCGTTTCACAATAAAGCTTGAGCTCATAACGAGAGCTTGGGTTCGATTCAACTTATTCGCTTTGAGCTTGAGAGTTGATTTATTTTTTTAATATACAAATAAAAAATAATTTATAATATATATTTAATTATTTAATTGTAATGTTATGATTAATATAATTTTTTATATTTAAATATTTATTTTATTAGTATGATTTTTTAATATTTATATTTTTTAAATTATATATATCATTTGTATTGTTTATAAATTTTTTTTAGATTTAATATTTTTTATTATAAACTTATGAAATTTAATTTGTGATATTGCGGTTGATTTTTTATATTTTTTATAATTTTTAAAAATTATTTTAATATAACTTAATTAAAAATAATTTAAAAAAATTATATTTGAGCCAAGCCGGTTGGGCTGGAGCTGAGCTCAAACTTGCTAGTTTTGGAGTCAAGTCGAACACCCCTAGTGAAGCCTAGGCGTTTTAATGTTATCGGGCATTGATTTGTACGGAATTAATTTAATTTTTTTAAATTAATTTATACGTGTAATTTTATATATACCTCCTTAAAAATCTTCTAAGGTTACATAATCTCTTTTTTTTTTTCAAAAAAAGTTTGATATTTTTGAAATCTTTATGTACAACTCCTTAGTGAAGTATATGTAATAATATTTTTCACTTAGGGTTTGAAGAAAACAAGGCTACAAGGGTTATTACTTAGAGAAGAAAATGAGGCCAATATGGTCATTTTAACACGAGAGGGGCAATTTGGGTACAGAAAAACCGAAATTCTGATTCTTAGCGAATATTCTCAGACTGATTCGCGGTACTAGAGGAAGATATTTGCAAAAATTTTAAGAATTACAGGAAGGAAGATGTAATTTTAGAAGAGTTTAGGGAGAAATATGTAAAAGCCCTCATATATAAAAACAATTTTGTTAGTTTAATTATATATTTTTATAATCTAGTTTATAATTTTTCACATCTTGATTAACGCTTCTTATTTGATAGACTATTATATTTTCAGTCTTTTAAATTTTTAAATATTTTTTTCTCATGAGATGAGAGAGTTTCAAACACTTGAACACTATATTTCTCCAATGGCTAGTGATAAAAAAGCCGACAATTGATTTTATAAAATTTGTGTAAAAAAAAATGAGAAAAGAGAATAGATTTTAGACTTAAGTTAAATATTAAAAAATAAATAATAAAAGAATGTTGATTGGAAAATAATTATTTACAAATTTAAAGCACATTATAAATATTTTTTAATTAATATTAATAAAAAATAGTTTTTATAAATATGTGGACATCTGTCCTTTTGATAAGGAACCGACGAACATAGGAAAGGAAAACAATAATTACATGGCTCGCCTCAGCTACTTATATTCATTAAATAACGCAATTAATGTTTACCCATGGACTTATATATATCAGTACTCTGAGTACATTATTGGCATAATTTTTTATCTTTTTGTGTTGCGTGACCATGGAATATGGCTTTAATTACATCTGCTGGGGGGGTTTAATATGTAATATATATAGAGCAGTAGCCTAATCCCTCTTCAAACCCTCAAATCTTAGCCATGGCGTCTTCTCCATTGCTAACTCTATGCTTCGTCAGCCTTCTGTCCATGGCTCTCTTCTCATCCTCAATTACCACCAAGGCGGGCAGGCAGGTAAGGAACGGGTTCGTCAAGATTTTTATTAATATTTTAAATTTTAATTTTGAAATCGATTTCGATATTAATTAATTAAAATCGATAAATTTTGGTGTTTTATTTCGAACAATTTTCATTGTTTCGATAGTTCAAACATTCCACGAATTTAAATATGCTAAAATTTTAAAATTATTTTTTAAATTATTTCGTTACATTTTTTGTCCAAACCGATCCGTTTCGACCTACACAACTTAAAACCTTAATTTTTGCGTCGGCGATCGCCATTATCGATCTCTTTGGTGTTCTATGATATTTTCTTTTTTTTATAATCTTATCTAGTTTTTCAAAATTTAATGGCTTTCTCCAATTTTTTTTTTTTTATCACAAGGCTCAATTTGTATATGTATTGTAAGGTTTACGTGGTGTACATGGGAGAGAAGCCATCGGAGGAAATCTCGCTCGAGTCTGTCCACTATCATCTACTTGATCGAGTTCTCGACGGCATGTAAGCACTCTCTTAATCTCTTATTAAAACAGCATGCATGTTGGCCAAACTGAGAAAGTGGACGCGGGAGAGACATCCATTCAAGGAGAAAATTTAAAATCACTTTAAGTTTTGAGCCAGATTTAAACGAGTAAAATTAAAACAAACAGTTAGAAATGCTAATATTCCAGCTATTTTTAGAAAGCATTTTTTGTTCGACCATTTTCCTCCACTTCTAGCGTCCTTATCTTGCAGCACGGGCAGAGAATCCATGGTCCACAGCTATGGAAGGACCTTCAATGGATTTGCAGCCATGCTCACGGAGCAAGAGGAGCAAAAATTAGCAGGTATTTTGTAAATTTCAATAGTACATAGGGTTGTCTGCAAACATCAGACGTAATACATGTCCTCGCGCTTGCAGAGATGGAAGGCATAGTTTCTGTGTTCCCCAGCAAAACCCTCCAGCTTCACACGACAAGATCCTGGGACTTCCTGGGCTTCCCAGATTCTGTGAAGCACAACTTGACACTGGAAAGCGACGTGATCGTCGGGATGATCGACAGCGGGATATGGCCGGAATCCGGATCTTTCCACGACAAAGGGCTTGGCCCGCCGCCGAGTCGATGGAAAGGCGTCTGCCAGAACATCACTTGCAACAAGTAAGCAGTTTTCACCACCGTTATGTCCGTCTTTTATTTCACAGTCCAATATGCTCTTTGTAATGTGTTCCAACCAGCAAAATTATCGGGGCTCGATACTACAAAGCCCCTGCCGACTTTCCCTTGTCCACAATGGACATGACCTCGCCCTACGACTACTTGGGCCACGGCACCCACACTGCATCCACGGTAGCCGGCCGTCCGGTTGCCAACGCAAGCTTCTACGGGCTCGCCCAAGGCACCGCTCGAGGGGCCGTACCGGCCGCGAGGTTAGCCGTCTACAAAGTGTGCTGGATTGACCGCTGTCCAGACTACGCCCTGTTAGCGGCGTTCGACGACGCCATTGCCGACGGCGTCGATGTGATATCGATATCCATCGGAGGC
Organism: Trichopus zeylanicus subsp. travancoricus; assembly: GCA_005019695.1. Taxonomy (NCBI): domain Eukaryota; kingdom Viridiplantae; phylum Streptophyta; class Magnoliopsida; order Dioscoreales; family Dioscoreaceae; genus Trichopus; species Trichopus zeylanicus. Next base: position 190,675 of record RXID01010938.1, read on the forward strand.
TGGCCTGAAATTTATTTCCAGGACGTCATCGCGATTGGCTCATTCCATTCGATGAAGAAGGGGATTCTGACGGTGGCGTCCAGTGGGAACACGGGCCCCAGACTTGGCTCGGTGGAGAACCTGGCGCCGTGGCTGGTGTCTGTGGGTGCAAGTACCATTGACCGGCACATTGTGACTAAAGTGGTGGCGGGCGAAAACATAACCATTGTGGTAAATTTGAATTGTTCACAAGATCGACACTTTAACATCTTACAATTATATTCTCTAATCCATTGTTAAGTTCATAGCGATTATTTTTCATTGTTTTACAGGGAGCTTCCATTAACTCCTTCCCTACGGAGAATACGTCTCTTCCATTCATGTTGCCTGAAGGGTATTGCTCCCATTTTGATCACATAGACTAGGTTTGAAGTATCCGCTGACATCGATCGATTCTGATGTGATTGACGTGTATGTCTTTCTTATCATGCAGTGCGTGTATTCCCGGGTCCTCGAGCGACGGTTGGAAAGGGAAGATCCTCTTGTGCAATTGGGAGCTTGATGAAGATAGAGCTCGGTATGCCGGTGCTCGAGGGGCGGTGTTCATTGCTAGTAGAGTTTTCGATTACGCCTTCCCTTACCCTCTTCCAATGGTACAAGTCAGCGATTGGGATGGACGGAAGCTTAAAGGCTACTTATTCGACACCAAGTGGGTTTCGGTTTCGAAATATTCAGATTATGCCAAATTGCAGAATTAGCAAAGAAAGTGGTAGTTGAAACTAATCGAGATGTTCACCGGCTTTTTGAGCAGGAACCCTGTGGCCAACATACACAGAAGCGAAGCAGTCCTTGATTCTGAAGCTCCCCTTACTGTCTCGTTCTCTGCCAGAGGGCCGAGCAGTATCACACCTGATATTCTCAAGGTTTGTAAGCGACTCATTTGCATTTCTCGTGATCGAAAATTTCCTAAGTTTGAGAGAACTTCTTGTCCTGTTGACAGCCTGACATCAGCGCGCCCGGAGCCAACATCATCGCGGCATGGTCTGAGGTGGCCCCAATATCGTCGACATGGGACGACGGCCGCCGTGTGAAGTACAACATTGTATCGGGCACGTCGATGGCGTGCCCGCATGTTGCGGGCGTCGCCGCTTACGTCAAGTCCATCCACCCCGAATGGTCTCCGGCGGCCATATTGTCAGCTCTAGTTACTACAGGTACTCCAGATCATGCACTTTGCATCGTTTTATATACGTACAGAATGATGAGCTTTTGCAAATAACGCCCCGGTGGTGTTGTTTCAGCTACTCCGATGTCCCGCTCGGTCCAGCGGTACGGCGAGCTGGCCTTCGGCGCCGGCCAGATCAACCCGGCCACCGCCGCGAACCCAGGACTGGTGTACGACGCCGGCGCCGGAGACTACGCCCAAATGCTCTGCGACCAAGGCTTCGACGCTGCCAAGATCCGAAACATGACCGGCGACAAGAGAAGCTGCACAAAAAACAAAAAGGGCACCGTCCGAGATCTCAACTACCCGTCCATCGGTGTCTTAGTACCCGACAACAAGTCTTTCCATGCGACCTTCCCGAGGACGGTTACGAACGTCGGCGACGCAAAGTCGCGGTATGTGGCAAAGATTGTGGCCGGTTCTGGGATGAAAGTGATGGTAAAGCCGGAAGTTTTGGAGTTTGGAGAGCTTAAGGAGAAGAAGAGCTTCGTTGTGACAGTCGCCGGAGGGGCGGTGACCGCCGGGGATGTTTTGTCGGGAGCGGTGATTTGGACTGACGGGAAGCACAGGGTGAGAAGTCCTGTTGCTGCGTATAACAATGTTGATTCCTAGCGTAATAGAAAAACTATTTGTTCGAAATAATATTTTAAAGTTTTTTTTTTTGCATGCAATCGCATAAATAATTCTGGTCCACTAAATATAAATTAATATAAATTAATGATACATCCAAGCAGAGAAGTATGAGTCAATGAATTCAATTATTTGAATTAAAAATTTAAAATCATTTCTTGAATTGGGTCATTGATAGGATTATCCTAAAAATAAATTCATTTTCGAACACACACATATAAGTAATGGTTCGATGACTTTGATTTTCTGTTCGGTGGTCTCAGTTTGATGATCTCAAAAGGTTCGGTGACCTTAGTTTGGTAACCTCAAAAAGCTCGTTGGTTCGGTTCGGTGACTTCGGTTTGATGATCTCAAAAGGCTTGGTGACCTTGGCTCAGTGGCCTTAAATCTCAGTTCTGTGATCTCAAAAGGCTCAATGGCTTCGGTCTAGATCGGTGATCTCAAAAGACTCGATGATCTCAATTTGATGACCTCGGTCCAATGATTTTAGAACCTCGGTGACCTTGGTAGGCTCAGTAACCTCAGTTCAATGATTTCGGTGTATTAATAACTGATCTAGTAGAACAAATATTTATGGACATATATCCACTAAACTTCGATCACTAAGGATTTGAGATTCATAATAATCAGTTACGAGAAAATTGACAGAATTAGAACCGAAATCATGAAGTCTAAGACAATCCAACTATCTCCTTGTTTTATAAATAACGTCCTAATCACATAAATAGGAGGCTAATATCAAAAATTCTAATTTTAGTTTCATTATTGACGATTGAACTAATTTGAGTGTTGGAGTCACCATCACTGGAGAGTTCTCAATAGTCTTCTTTATGATTTTCTTTTGTGTAAATCGACGGAAGGACAATCTATCAAATCAAATTCTCAAGAAGCCTCTGGCACTGAAGTCGGTGGTAAATGAGGTTCCATCAATAGTAGTGCTTTTATTGATATTTGTTTCGACACCATTTTCTGTAGGCTTATCTAAAGGCTCTCCGACCATGTCTCCAAAGACAATGAGGTCATCCTCATCTAGGAGCCAGCCTGGGGGATAGTCGCTCTCATATCGAAGAAATCGCATAACTCCTTTAATGGACCAGGTGAATTGACTCACCGAATTAACTCGACCACTCGGCTACCCAAGCAATAGGAACTTCAGTGAGTCCCTTTGCAAATTATTCCTGAGATACCAATAGCTCCATCCAACTCGATGAGTTAGCAGGAGTTTCAAGCAATAACTATTGTAGTTTAGCAAATGACGCAACTACTGGAAATCCAACACAAACTATGTAGAATCTATAGGTACAATAATTATAAAATTAGATTCGAATGATGCAAAACTTTTAAAATCACTACTCGTAACTTAACCTCAAGTTTTGACTCAAGTTCTAACTTAATGTTTGGTTTTGAATAAGCAAACCAAGCTGCACTCACATGCCATGAACCAGTTATGCCCCAACAAACATCACCATTCAGGTCATCAGGATCCTTTGGTAGGAGTCTCTCTTTAGTACTAAGTCTCAAAAGGGCTTATAAGGGACACAACCCTACTTATAATCTAGCTGATGAAACTATATACAATACCTATGTAAGTCGAGTCTCGACTAAAGCTATTCGGGGCACTCAAGGAGAGGTTGTGTCTCATACAACTCAAGAAAGGTCTGAGGCACCAATTCACTCGAACTAGACAAGATACGACACACCCCTGATTCCCAAGGTTGTGTATTCCAAAGTATAGCCGAAGTTATGCCAACTCTCCTATAGAGTATATGATGACTTGAAGGATCCGGTCGATTATGTCAACACATTTAGGAATGTCATGATCCTCCAAGGGGCATGAGACTTAACCATGTGCATGGCGTTCTTGATGGCACTACACGAACCAGTCCAAACTTGGTATTTCAGTCTTCGAGGTAACCAGTCCAAACTTGGTATTTCAGTCTTCGAGGTATTCCATTACCTGCTTTAATGACCAAGCTGACAGGTTTGTAGAGCAATTTATCTTACTGGTGCTTTGATAGAAGGACTCCTTCACACTTCTAACACTAAAGAAAAAGTAAGGAGAAAGTCTTAGGGGCTATCTAACTCAGTTTGATAGAGATAGATTGGAGGCAACTGAATTAGATAGCTCAATAGTTTTCATTGCAACAATTAATATGATATGCCAAATTTGGATTACCTATGAGATGGCACACTAACCTTCTCAAAGTCTAGCTGAGTTCATCCAATAGGGTAGAGAACATATTGGTGCCGAAGAGATAATTTTAGCTAAAAGAGAATCAAAGGGAAATGGCAAGTCAAAAAAAAAAAAAAAAAACTAAGAGATTAAACTCTCCAAGCATAAGAAATAGAGAACTGAACAATGAGAGGACTGAAGTGAATTTCAAACATGCACACCCTTGAGTAACCCAAGGGCGGAAGTGCTAGCTCAAGTTAAGCATGAGGAATACATGAAGTGGCCTCCACCTATTCGCTCCAACAAACAAAGAAAGACAAGTCCAAGTATTATCGTTTGTACTGTGGCCATGGCTACAATACCAAAGAATGTCAATACCTCAAAGATGATATTAAAAACTCATCAATGAAGATCATCTCAAGCTATTCGTTAGAAGAGGTATTAAAGCTAAAGAAACACAACAACTTAAATGAAATCCATGAGAATCACCTTGAAAAATCTTCACCCTTGAAATAACACGAGACATTTTCTTATTTTTTCTCTAAAAAAAAGTTATGACTCTTTTATCTACTTGAAAGTTTATCAATAACAGGGTCAAAAATCAGTTTAGAGAAAAGATAAAAAATGTGGCTCTGCAATCTAAACATTCAACTAAGTGTCTTGACTTTTCAGCTAAATATTGGCTCTTCAGCTACCAAGAAATTTGAAGCTATGATCTAAGGGCCCGTTTGGTTTGGGATCAAGATCAGAATCAACCCATTTCAGAATTATTTTTTTTTGTAAAATTAATATTACTTATTTTATACTGTTACTAAATTAAATTATTATAAAAAATTAAATAGTTTTTCGAAGTTTAAATTATTGAAGTGTTAATTTTGATAAAAAGATATTAATTTACAAAAGTGGTTTACTAGTCTTGATCCTGATCCCAAACCAAATGGTGCGTAAAGGACTGTTTGGTTGGGGGTGAAGGTCAAGGTCAAGGTCAATGTCAATACTAGTGAACCACTTTTGTAAACTAATATTTTTTTATCAAAATTAAGGCTTCAATAATTTAAAGCTCAAAAAACTATTTAATTTTTTATAATAGTTTACTTTAATAATAGTATAAAATAATAAATATTAATTTTATAAGAAAAAAAATCTGAAACGAGCTGATCCTGATCTTGATTCCAAACCAAATGGGGCCTAAGTGTCCAACCAGACGGCTCAACTTTTCAGCTAGATATTGGCTATTTAGCCACCAAAAAGTTTGTCTTTGTAGTTTAAGTATCTAGCCATATGTCTCGACTTTTCAACTAGACATTGGCTTTTCATCCACCATAAACCTTGGCTCTAGATTTGAGCACCCAACAAAGGCACCATAAGCCTTTGCTCAAAACAATAAGCTTATTCAAACCATAAAATCTTAGCTGTAAGCCACAAACCTACCTGAGACACAAAATCTTAGCCATAGGTCATGGCATAGAGACCTCAGTCTTGGGTCACGAACCACCCTGAGGCACAAGGACCCGACTCTATATTACGAACTTCTTCGGGGGAAAATGTAATTTGGTGTTAAGCTACGAGTTTGACTAAGTAAAATATTGACTCAAGTTATTGACTTAGCCAAAACCTTAGTTCAAGAAGAATCTAGATTATACACTTTACTTAAACTCCATCCACCGAGTCAATGAATTAGCACTCGGAGTTGGAAGGCATTAATAGTACATCGAAGCAGATAAGTCTAGATTAGTGAACCGAATTACTTGAGTCAAAAATCTCAATTTGTCTATTGAATTAAGCCATTGATGGGACTTGGTGATTTCAGTTCAGTGACTTCGGTTCAGTGACCTCAAAAGGCTCAATTATCTCAGTTTGGTAACCTCAGCTCAATGGCCTCAGACCTCGGTTCGATGACCTTGAAAGGCTCGGTAGCCTTAGTTCGGTGACCTCAATTTGACGACCTCAGTTTAGTGACCTCGAACCTCGGTGATCTCAAAAAGTTTGGTAGTCTCAGTTTGGTGACCTCAATAGGTTCAGTAACCTCAGTGTATTAATAGCTCATCCAATAGAATAAATATTTATGGACACATATTTATCAAACTTTGATTCTTAAGGATCCAAAATTCACAATAATCAGTTATGAGGAAGTCGTAAAATTAGAACTGAAATCACGAAATCCAATATACATCTAACCGTCTTTTTGTTTTATAAATAATATCCTAATCAAAGAGATAAGAGGTTAACATCAAATTTCTGATTTCACTTTTATTATTGAGGGTTGAATTAACTTGAACGTCGGAGTAATCTTCACTGGATAGTTTTTATCAATTTTTTTTCATAATCTCTTTTGTACAAATTGATAGGAAAGATAACTTAGTGGATTAAATTCTCAAGCAAACTCTTAAAAGCGAAGTGGACAGCAAATCAAGATTCATCAACATAAATATATTACAATTTAATGATTGAATTGTTATATTTTTTATATTAAGATTAATCTGTGGACGGTCAAATAACTCAAATTCAACATGCAATTGTGCGTGTAGCAATTGCGATATGAAAAGTGTTCAAACTTTGAATATGATAATTTGTTTGTAAGGTGATTGAATGAAAAAAATATTTATATAATATTGATATTCACATAGAACATGTAGGGGTTATTTACAAAAAATCATAGAACATAAAGGAATCCATCTGCTTCTGCTTCTATAGAAGGCCATTCATTAGCCTCGAGATTAGAACTACGCGATTCAAAACCCGGTAACAGCGTCCTCCTCTCCGCCCATTCGAGCTGCTGGCAAGGTGTTCGAAGAAAGGTGACAACGACGAGCTTGGGCTTCGCGAGTCTACTCCGCTCGAGTACCGCTTGTTTTGCCACAAGAACTCGTCGATTGCGCTTCCAATGCACGAGAAGACTCTGCTCTGTCGTTTGCGGTGCCCCGCAAGTAATCTCTTTCTTCCTTCTCCATCTCCTTCTTCATAATCCTCTTCTCCTTAGTGTGATTTTGTGTTTTGATGAATGTCTTTATTGTTGTTGTTAATCCTATAATTTTATATATTATTTATTGATTTAATTTTAGATAAATTTGATTGTATAATTGAGGTCAAATAATTTAGAAATATAACGAGTAATTCTTATTTAACTGTTGATTAAATATTTAGATGATAATAAATGATAATATAAATAAAACTAAAAATTTTATTTGTGTACTTAATTGGATATTTCGTGATGAGTTGAAATATTTTATTGTATATAGCATTTGGTCTCATCTTAAGATTATTTGATTAAAGACGAATAAAATTTATGAGATTGAATTCAATTAAAAAATTAAATTTAAATTAATTTATTAAAATCATTTAGTCATTAGACTTCCTTTAAATGTTTTGATCTTATTTATAATTTATATACCCTTAAGGGATTTTTTACAAAATGACTCTTATCATCTCGGACTCTATTCTTCAGCTGTGAATCCCAGTTTTGAAATAAGATTTCAAAATTTCATCAATTGATTTTTCGGACCCTAAAATATATAAATTTATTTTATATAATTTTATATGCATTTTACTCATGGGGCTTGCATCAAAAAATAGAACTCAAACCCATAATTAGTATCAAAACTTACCTTTGATGTTTGATCCACAAAAATTGAAATATGATTTGATTTCAATTAATTTCTTATATTTTTAGTTTGGAAAAATCGAAGTTTTATATCAGATTTTAACTTAAAATTATAGTGAGTAATCTAATGGTATTAATGATATTATAGGTGATGTGAAATTTAAGATTGAATTCCAAAATTTTAATTTTTGATGAATTTTTAATAAATTGGTTGCATTTTAACAATTTTGTGTATTAAAAATTTTGTAAGGATTTTTATGCAAAATGGAATTCTTTCAATTGCAACTTGAGCATGTTTATGTTAATTAAAATTTAATCATCGTTAATTATGCTAATGAGAATTTAGTATAATGATGAGTTAAAATGGTCAAATATTTTTCTAAAGATTTTGAGGTTATTTTAATTTATAAATATTATTATTTTTTTATTTATTTTGATTTTAGTTAATTTAACCCAAAGATTGAGCTGGTGAAAAAAAATAAATATAAAATATTATGAAAATTTATTTGTGATAATAAAAAAAAGTCGAAAAGGACTTTTATTATTTATTATAATTGTTGTGAATTCTATTGATGTGATGTCATGGTTTGTATTAGTCTCCTAAAAAGGCTAATGCAAGATCGCAATATAATCCTTATTTAAATTTAATAAAATCATGAATTGTTTATTATTGAAATGCATTTGTTGAATATTTGAGCTGTTCATTGCAGAATTTGTAAAAGGAAATTTGAGGTTGAGATATTGAATGAAACAAATTACTCGATTTGGAGAACTAAACTAAAATCTCATTTGACATTTCAAGATTTTGAGATTACTCTTGATACTCCTGAATAGCCAATTTGGTCTACCTAGTTTGAGAGGTTTCAATTTTAAAAATGTCACATAATAGATAAATTAGCAAAATTAATATCAGAAGCAAAATTTTTGAAATCATTTGTGCTAATCTGTCAGATATTTATTTTGTCAAAAAGTCACTTTAGAGTATTTATGACAAGTCTCTTGAGTCTTCCAAAGCCAAAAAAAATTGTTATTGACTCAAACTCCATAACAAAAAATTAGCTGAAAAAATGAATATTCTGGAATATATTTTGTCAATGTTTTTAATTACACATGAGTTGAAGTATTCGGTCTGTTTTCAATTAAATTATAGTGATGTTTCTCTTGATACATGGATTGTGGACTTGAGATCATTAATTCATATTTTGATTATTATGTAGGGGTTCTTGGATCTAAGGAATCCAAATGATATGAAGAGATGTATTTATGGAAAACAATGAGTGAGTTGTGGTCATCAATATTAGGATGTACTCCCTGGTTCAATGACCATACAGCTTTATTGTCAAATATAATTTTTGCGGCAACTATTAGGTGTAATTTATTGTCAGTATCCATACTTATAGAAACTAGTTACTCTTTATTTTTCAGAGAGATTGTGTTTTTTTGATGTATAACAGTGTTATTGTTGCTACTGTTGTTGCATTTAATTGTTTATACAAATTATATGTGAAACTAGAACTTGATTCTTATACTTTTTCTTTTTTGTGACACTATCGTTTAGGTCATATTACTAAGACGGTTTGGAGAGACTCTACTATAATGGGATCATATAGAATGTAAATTTTGATGATTTTGATATTTGTGCAGCATTAAGGGTAAGATGACAAGAGCATCATTTCCAAAAGCATCAAAGTTTGATAATTTATTAAACTTGACCTATATAGATATTTATAGTTTGAATGAGGATGCTACTCGGAATGACCAAAGGTATTTTGTGATATTTATTGATGATTTTTTATGCTATGGATATGTCTATCTATTGTATAGAAAGTTAGATGTACTTGAAATATTTAAAGTGTATAAGACCAAAGTTGAAAATCAACTGGATAGAAAGATCAAAACCATCAAGTCAGATAGATAAGGTGAGTACACTTTAGATACTTTTTGAAATTTTTTATAAGAACATGGGATCATTATAAATACAATTATTCCAAAAAATGTAGAGCAAAGTGGAGTGACAGAAAGAAGAAACAGAATTTTGATGGTCATAGCTCGTTGTATGTTGGTTTACACTGAATTACTAGATTTCTTATGGGGTGACATACCTAAAATAGCTACATATATTTTAAATATAGTATAATCCAAATATGTTTTTAAAACTCTTTATGAATTGTGGTTTGACAGAAAAAGCCAGTCTTACTCATCTTAGAACTTAGGACTATAATACAAAAGCTATAATTGTTGAACCTAGTATGCTAAAAATTGCAGTCCATAGTTTGAGTTGTAAATTTGTTGATTTTCTTGAAAGGTCTAAAGGTTATAATTATATAATCCAATTCAAGATTCTATATTTGAAAGTAGAAAATTTGTCATATGAAGTAAGAGGAAAGAAATTAAGTTTGAGAATGAGCTAGATAAGATTGAACAAATTGAAGCTCCAATAGCTGCGCCAAGTCAGTTGACTGAAAAATCCAAAAGAGTTCATAAGTTAGCTATATTAGATGACTACATTACATAGTGAGAGAAAATTAGAGATTTGCATACTCACTCTTGATGATCTAGAAGGGGTATTTATGTCATTAATTACAAAGAATGATGATCTGCTAAATTTTTTAGAGGTCATGAGTAGTGAGAATGTAAGATTCTAGATAAATATAATAATCAAAGAAATTGACTCTCACAGAAATGAGGTTTTTTCTCTAGCGCAAGCTCCTACAAATTGTAAATTAATTGGCTATAAAAGAGTTTATAAGATAAAATTGAAAGCTAATTGTGAAGTTGACAATTACAAAGCAAGATTAGTTGCTAAAAATTGTATTAAGAAAGAGGGGATTGATTATTATGAAATTTTTTCTCCAATTTTCAGAAAAGATTTATTTAGAATCTTTATGATATTAGTTTCATATTATGATTATAAACCTATTTAGATGGATATTAAAACAACATTTTTGAATGAATTTTTTGAAGAAGGAATTTATATGGTTCGGTTCGAAGGATTCATTAAAGAAGATGATGAAGCACAATATGTAATTTACATAAATCTATTTATGATTTAAAACAAACATCTCCTTAGTGGCATTTCAAATTTCATAAGATAATAAAAAAATTGACTTTTAGGAGAATATGGTTGATAACTGTGTGTACCTGAAGGTTAGTAGGGATAAAGTTCAAATATTAATGTTTCAAGGTAGTAGGAAAAGTATTCTATGATCTATTTAGTTATTTGTTTTATGTTCACATATTAGGACCCTAAGTTATTCATTTTTGTCAATTGTTCTTACCTTCTAATATTTACAAGCACTAACAATCTTAAATCTATGAAGGGTCAACTTAAAGGTGAATTTGTGGAGTTCCCTCTCTAAGGTTTCGTTCATGACAAACACCCAGCAAAAATTGCCATTTCTCCCTATTTGATCCAACTTTCTTCCTTCTGTGAAGATCTCACTCAACTCCATGGAGAGCAGGATGAGAACTAATCTATACTTTTGCAAGAGAGGTGAGTTTTCAGTGTTGATGCAAATAACTTGGATATTTTTTCTTTCTTTTTTATTCTTCATTCAAAAAGACAAATATTAACAAAAATGCATCCCTTTATAGGTACTAAATGTAGATGGGATTATAGTGGGATTCAACTTCCAGATGATGAACTCATCTCTTTGTTGCCAGTTTTTATTTCGAACCTATTATTGTGTTTATTAGGATACCATTATATACTAATCTTGGCCTGCTAAAGATTGGCTCTATTGATGAGGTCTGGTTCACCACCGGTTTTAGTTTGAGAGTTCGTTGAGATAATGATCCGCTAGGCCGCCCTTCGTTTAATCTGCATAGAGAAGAATTGTGAAGAAGACTATCAGGAACTCTCCGATGGTGGTCACTCTGATGCTCAAGTCAATTCCGCTCGAAGAATAAAGATAGAATAAGAGATTGGGTATTAGTTCTTTATCTCTCCGGTTGTCCTATTATTTATAGTACTCCTAAAGATTTGCTATATCCTAATCTCATGATCTTGAATAATCATTCTGCTAATTCTTCCATTAATAGAGGGATCAATCTCAGCTCCCTTGGGATTAACTCTTGAAGAAAACTATGAATTAATCTGCCGGTATATTGGTGCTAATAGACCGAATGTAGTGAGTTCAGTTACAGTCGAATTTTGAGACATGATTGACCTTTCTCACTAGCTTATTCACATATGAAGTTACTGAGCCCATACTGGTGTTTCAAACTATTTTTACCACAATTAAAATTAATTAAAATATGATTAAAATTAAAACTTATATTACTAAATTATGGCTCAAATGTGAATCTTAGTCGGACTTAAATCACGTCTGATTTTGATCAAAAATTAAACTCAAATCATTGGAAAATTTAGTCTCTAACTAGGCCTAATTTAAATTGGCTGAGTAAGCTAGATTTTTGAACTAGAATTGGGTTCAAATTTTATCCAAAAATTTGACCAAAATAATAAAATATAAAAATTTTATAAATAGCCTCTTGGATTGAATAAATCCTTATAAATGGGTTTTTGACCATATTTTTCTCATAAATAGGTCCTTGAAATAAAATTTTACAAAAAAATCTAATAAAATCTTAAAATTATAAATTAGTCTCACAAAATCTAGAATTTATAAATATATCCCTAAAAAGATTGATAATTATAATTTGGTCCTTAAAAAAATTTAGAATTTATAAATAAACCTCTCCAAAATTTTTTATTTACAAATAAGTTTCAAGAATTTTGACTATTTGTAAATAAGTTTCTTGAATTTTTTATAGCTGAATAAGTCCAAATTTTATTCAAAAAAATTCTAGAAGTTTTAAGCTTTATAAACAAGTTCTTTTTATAAAAAAACCCTCTGAAAATTAAAATTATAATTTAACCTAATTTTTGAAAAAAATTTATAAATAACTCTCTATAATTTCAGTATTCGAGATAAGTACAAATTTTGAAATTTTATCATCCATAACAAACAAACTTATCTGTATCTCTTTACAAGTTCATCTAAATTTAGGATAAGTATATTCATATCCATCTACATCCATATCCATTATTCAAAATTTAAATGAAAAAATTCGATTCTAGTCTAGCTCTATCTCTTCATGGGCTTATAAAAATTCACGAAAACTTGAAAATCAAAAACACAGAAGGAGATCAGAAATGAGCAGAGAATAAAATAGGAAGCATTGGAAGACCATCATTGAAGAAGGCTAAAGAGGTGAAGTTTCAAACTTAGCTTTGTTCTTTTCTTTTCTTTTCTTCTACCCGTTCTCCTTCTCTCTTGTAGGACCACTAAGCTACCCTGCTCCCTCCTGCCCTTCCCCAAGCCATCGACCATCGTCATGACCACCCGTCCATCCACCTCTTCGACCCCCTCCACTATAACCATTGCTTCTACCTTCTACATATTCACTTCTCCGCCATCTTTGTTGAAGAAGATGACAACAATGATGATGGATCATCAATCAACGTTCTTTGGCTCAATAAGCTCCGAAAGATTTGGGTCACAGGGCTCTGTCGTGAAGTCGAGAGATCTGAGCTCTTGATCATATCCCTTCAATCGAAGGTGAGAAAGATGAAGGAAGAATAGGGGTGTACAGTATTCGGTTCAAACTGAATAAACCAACCAAACCAAAATCAAATAATTGATTCGGTTTGGGTTATTCGGTTTTCTATTTGGTTCGGTTTTGAAAAATAAAAAATTTGATATTTGGTTTTGGTTTTGATTTTTGATTTTGAAAAACTATAAAAATTGAACTGAACCGAAATATATATATACATACATAGTTTTGTTTTGGGCTAATCGGTTCATAGGCATAGCTATATATATCCTATAAGTGTATGGTTCACCACGACACTGATGCCAATTTCTCATTTCTACCCTAACCCTAAATCCCCAAGTCCCGAATTCCCGATCAACCTTCTCCTTCATCCCTGTGGCTGCGGCGCTGCGCCATGTTAGGATCAGAGGTTTCATTGTGCAATCGTCATGGCAAGAAGAGTTCAAAGTTCTCCAGTAATACGACATCTTTCAGTCTTCAACAACGTGATATCACCACCGTCCACCCTCCACCTCTGAGTCTCGATGCCTTAAGATCTCTCTGTGACCAACATTCGACACTCCGAGCTTCAATCTCTCATTCTTCTACAATGGCATCATCAGGATCAAGCTGCGATGTGAGAGGATTTATGAAATTATGAAATTTAATTGAGTTTTGTGAAATTAAATTAGGCTTTTTTGATTTCATACAATTTTATTGTTAGATAATTAGGGCTTTGTCATTTTGTGAAAATCGGATTGCTTAATGCTTATTGCCTTTTGTTTTATTTAGTATTTTTGTGAAAATCAATTTGCTGCTTTTGATCTTTTGAATCTGATGTGGGTATGTTCAATTCGGTTTTAGATCTATTGGAAGATACTTGTAGGGATTGCTTGATAATAGAATGGTCATTATTTATAAGTTTTAATATATCTTTCATTTTGTTTTCTTTACTTCTATTCAAAATTAATTTTTGATTCAGTATTTTACTTGTATTCTCTGTTGATAGATATTAAACGAGGATGATAGTCATGAGCTTCCGAACACAAATCCAATTATTCCAAGTCCAATGCCAAATTCAAATTCTCAAGAAACTTCTACACCTATGGAAGTTTCAAACGAGGGCAATTCATCTACGTATAGCGTAGAGGAATCGAAGAGGAAGGCAAAGGAAGAGAAGAACCTCCTCACTACCGAGTATGACTTGGCCTTGTTAAACATGGAGGCAATGAAGGCCAAGATGGAGGCGATAAATACTCAGCACCAAACCACCTTGGAGGAGACCCAGGTCATTGTTGTCGCCAACTACCTTTGGAGCAAGGAGCACACCAACCCCCTGAAGATGGCTAAGTTGCACACCTCATAGAATTCAAGGCTAGTAACAAAGATCCTAGGGGTTGTACCAAGCTCTTTGCCTAGGGTTTCACTAAAGCTTACCTCATTTGTACAGACACAGTGAAGCAAACCCGTCATGACTCTAGCTTCCACCCTGAAGATCTTCGCATTGAGCTCTATAATGACTTGAGGATTTGACGCCTCAAGCGGAAGTACAAGGCGCTTCTTCATAGGGAGAAGAAGGCTACTACGGAGATGACGGGTGAGGGTTCGAAGGGGGAGGAGGCAATAGAGGCCGAGATTGAGGTCGTTCCAGGGCCTAAGAAGCTGATGCCTTTTAATCTCTCAGACTGATTATTTCTCTTTTGTAATAGGAAATATGTTGTACTAATCTTTTGTTTCAATAAAATTTCCCTTTCCTCTTGTATTTTTGTATTTTTTGAGTTGTTCTTTCAGCTTTTTTAATTTTATCCCATCTTGTCTGAATGTTCCTGTCGACTAAGATGGTCATGCATAACGATTTTCTACATAGTGATAAGCATTAGCTCGATGAATAAGTCTTGGGTGCTAAGTGTTCACAATCGCTTCTTAATGCTTCTTTTCTATGGTTTAGGAGTCTATAGATCAACTAGGATTCTCTTCAGGAATATTTTTAGTAGGAATGCCTTAATTGATATACGTGGTTAAACTGCAAACTTGATCGATCCTTGCGGTTTTGTCAATGCCTTATGTTACAATTTCTTTTGTCCAACACGAAGCTTGTCTTTAATTTTTGTTTGGACTTGAGCATTTTACTTGGTATGGGGTTGAATCCTTTGCCTCGTCTAAATTGAGGCCTCAAGTGCTCGGCATTAGTTCAAGGTCTCACACGTCATTTAATTTGAAGTCTTTGTACTTGGAATTAGGCTGAGGTCCTATGTCTCATTTGATTCAAGGTCTTTGTATCTCGCATTGAGTTGAGCTCTTATGTTTCATCTAATCCAAGATCTTTATACTTGGCATTGGGTTAAAGTCTTATGCCTGGTCTAGTATGAGGTTAGTATGCATAACATTGGGTCGAGGTCTTATGCCTCATTTGGTCTGAGAACTTTGTTCTTAGTATTGGGCCAAAGTCTTATGTCTCATTTAATCCGATGTTTTTGTGCCTAGCATTTGGTCGAGATCTTATGTCTTATTTGATCGAGATTTTTGTGCCTAACATTTGGCCAAGATCTTATGCCTTATTTGGTCCGAGGTCTTTATGCCTAGTATTAGATGAAGGCCTTTGTGTCTGGCAATGAGTTGAGGTCTTATACCTCGTATGGTCTGAGGTCTTTGTGCTTAGTATTGGATCAAGGTTGTATGTCTTATCCAATTTGAGATCTTTGTGCTTGACATTAAGCCGAGGCCTTATGTCCCGTCTAATTTGAGATCTTTATGTAATCTCCTAGACAAAGATTTTAGCAAAATACAAATCTTATTGGAAAATAAATGAGACATGATTTTAAAGATAGAATTTTCTTAAATTGTTAATGTGTCATGTTCTGGGGAGTACTTGGTCTCACAGCTTGGGAGACTCTTAATGGTCCAATCTAGTTTGGAGAGAGCTTCCTTAAGGTTTGATCAACGAGCTCGCTTTGTGTAGCATCCAATCGCCAGGTCGCAATTCTTGACTACATACCTGGGTGTTATAGTAGCATGCCACTCATCGTTGATACTTGACAACCCTAGTGTGATCCTTCTTTTGAACCTCCAGGTCTTTCTCAACCTAGTTGCTTTTCTCATTTTGTGAGGGAACATAACTTAGAATTCATGGGGAAGTGAGCCTAATTTCCATCAGAATGACTGTCTTGACGCTATAAGCAAGCATATAGGGTGACTCTTCAATTATCATTTGAGAAGTGGTTTGATAAGACCACAAAACATGTGATAGCCCTTCGACTCGGGAACCTTTTGTCCTCTCGAGACATTTCTTTATCTCTTTGAGTAAGGTTCAATTTGTTACTTCGTGTTTGAGGCAATTTTTGTTACAATCAAAATTAAGTAAAATATGATTAAAATTAAGACCTATGCCACTAAATTATTATTCAAATGTGGGTTTTAGTCAGACTTAAATTGCCTCCGAATTTGACCAAAAATTGAACTCAAATCATTGGAAAATTTAGACTCTATCTAGGTCTAATCCAAATGGACTGAATGGGTTAGATTTTTGGACTGCAATTAGGTCCAAAATTCATCTAAAACTTGGGTCAAAATGATAAAATATAGAAATTTTGTAAATAGGCCTCTAAATTGAATAAATTCTTATAAATGGGTCCTTGACTGGATTTTTCTGATAAATAGGTCTCTAGAATAAGAATTTTATAGAAGAATCTAATAAAATCTTAAAATTATAAATTAGTCATGCAAAATTTAAGGTTTATAAATAAATCCCTCAAAAGGTCAATAATGGTCCTCATGAAATTCAGAGTTTACAAATAAATCCTCCAAAATTGTTTATTTACGAATAAATTTTTTCAAAATTTGAAATTTATAAATAAACCCCTCAAAAAAAATTATTTATAAATAAGACCATAAAATTTTGCCTATTTATAAATAAGTTTCTCAACATTTTTTATTTACGAATAAAACCAAATTTTATTCAAAAAAATCCTAACAGTTTTAAAATTTTATAAATAAGTCCTTTTTGTATAAAGACCTTTGAAAATTATAAAATTATAATTTAGTCTAATTTTTGAAGAAAATTTACAAAATAGCCTCTATAATTTTAATATATGTGATAAGTACAAATTTTCAAATTTTATCATCCATAATAAATTTATTTATCTATATCTGTATATAAGATCATCTAAATTTTAAATAAGCATATCTATATCCATCTACATCCACATCCATCATTCAAAATTCAAATAAAAAAATTTGATCCCAACCCAGCTCTATCTCTTTACGAGCCTATAAAAATATGTGGAAATCTGCAAATTGACAAAAAAAAACACAAAAAAGATCAAAGGGAGAGGATGAGGAGATTGTTGGAGAGAGAAAATCAGATCAAAAGAGAAAAAAGGGACTTAAAAAAACAGAGTAGAAAATATAAGTACTTACCTTTTTCTTCTCTATCTATTTCCTTTTTTTATGAGGACTTCATTGTTTCGTCACTACATCCCACCTCCGACCAACTTCTCTTTTACACTGCCCCAACAACCCCTGCCAAGCTTCCTTGGACGTCCGAACCGTAAAGTTTTGTTCCCTAATCCTAGATGCCAATCTCGGTTGTACCCCCATTGTGTCCATGGCCTATTGTTGCTTCAACACCGAAACCCTACCAGTCTCAACCAAGTACCCTCGAAGCCTCTCCTACGACAATCAATGCCTCACGATAGCTTCCTTGGTGGGTAGTCACCCGTGGGATGGCTTCGCCATCATCCTCTGCCATATCAGGCAGCATAGGCAACCATCTGCCGCTTGAAGCTACACACAGGATTGTCACCACCTTGCAGTCGATGACTTCTTCCTCTACCAGCACCTTCATGTCATCGGTGAGGTCCAGCTCCCTTGTCTCGCAAAAGCTTCATCGCGCGAGCACTAGCAACTCCCTTCCTCTCGTTGTTGGTCCTCTCCCACCCTATGCCAAATCGAAGCCACCACAAGATAAGGCCGGATCCGGACTCGAATTGCCAGATCCAACTATCGAAAGAATAGCGAGGCACCTCCCACCCTGCCACTGGCCGACGGGATCCAACCAAGAATAGAGACCAGGCCCGCTTGGGGCTGGTGAGGTTTTGCAAAAATAGGAGCGGGGCTTAGGCTTGAAGAAGAAGCCATCTAAAAAATAAAAATAGAAAAAATAGAAAAGCGTGCGTAAAAACAAAATCCGGAAAAAAAAAATAGAGCGAGATTTTGGGATTGAAGAGGCAAAAAAAATAAAAAAAGTTATTGAGATTTTTTTTTAAAAAAAATAAAAAATTAGGCAAAAATAATAAAAAATGATTTTTGACATTGTGGCTATCCGCGGCCCTCAGTGATGAATACAGTGGACTCTTGACTTCGCTATAGCCACCCGCAGTCCTCTCAAAGACATAAATAAAGATGATAATGAAGATAACGAATCCATGACCTTACTGCTACCACCCACGACCCCTCGAAGACAGTAGATCCTCGTCACCATAAACCAACCTTCAGGCTCACACTTAGCTAGTTTTCGAGCTCGCACTTAGTCAGCCTTCAGGCTCACATCCAATCCAGCCTTTGAGTTCGCATCCAAGCCAGCCTTCGGACTTATATCTAACCAGTCTTCGGACTTACATCTAAGTCAGCCTTCAGGCTTGTATCTAAGTTAACCTTCGGGCTTGTATCTAAGCTAGTCTCGGGTTCGCATTCAGCAAGCCTTCGAGCTCGTATTTAAACCAACCTTTAGGTTCGCACTCAGCCAGCTTTCGGACTCGCACTCAGCCAACTTCAAGATTGCACTCAGCCTGTTTTCTACCTCACATCTTAATTAGCCTTTGGGCTCGCACTCAACTAGTCTGTCTTAGGACTTGCACCCAATCAGCCCTCAAACTTGTACTAGGCCAGTTTTCGAGCTCGCAAACCAAGCTAATCTTCGGGTTTGTACATTTAAAGTCAGATTACGGGTTCATCTAAAATCATCATAAATAATTAAGGACTCACAAATCAAATTGATTAATATGAAATCAAAATTAATCACGACAAATGGACAAAAGCCAAACTAACTCAAATGGACATAAATAAATGGACTAAAATCTAAATTGAGTTAATATAAACTTAGACTCAACTCTAGTCATGGGTTAACTTGAAATCAAGTTAAGTTCAAACCAAATCTAATCAATATTAAATTAAGTTCAAATCAAACCTTAACCGGGTCAAGTCATGGGGTGCATCTTCATCTGATCGTAGGCCCATGAACAGAATATTTGTTGAGCTTTCAGTATCAACCATTTCACTCAGAATCATTGAGATCATTAGTGCATCATTGTGAGGCATCAAAATTCATTCCAGGTTCTTTGTGGAGAAGAAAATATCTCAATACTCAAACTTGAAATGTTGTCTCTTCGTCAGCTCCCCCAACTTCTCTTGCCCCTCAATGATAGTTCGACGTTTGCATACTAATATCAAAGCTTCACTATGTGCTGGTAGACTCATCGAGATCATATTGAGGTGTCTCTTTATTGGGGGATTGAGCAATTCTGGGGTGGAGTTCCTTTTTGGAGAATCACAAGGATGAGGTTCCCGAGTATGAGCATCTTCGGTTCAACAAACTATATGAGGTGCTCCTCTCTAATGAGCCTCTCGATTTCATTTTTGAGATTCCTACATTCATCAGTATCATGTTTATGTTCTTAGTAAAAATGATGGTATTTTGATTTGTCAAGATATTGCCTAGTTGTACAAATTGGCAAAGGCCTATGTAGGAAGCCTCGATGCTTAATTTGAGTGAGAACCTTAGAGACAGAATGATTTAGGTTAGTGTAGGCCTAGAACTCCTATCAACGCTTCTTGGGTCAACGGTCTCTTCGCTCGGTTCTTTGTCTTTTTGACTTGGGAACCCTAACTTCCTGAGTCTCTTTCCTTGGTTTGCTAGAACCCTCAAATTCTTTTTTGGTTGAAATGACTACTTTGGAATTGATGTATTCTTAGACTAACTATATGAACTCTACAAGGCTTCTAGGAGATCAGCAAGCTATTTCGTAGGCAACCTGAGTCTATCAAATCTCATTGATTGCAGCTAATAGAATGATGGAACTATCCAACTCGATAACCTCAAGCTGGGCCTTGTTAAACCAAGCTAAGTACTCTCTTAGGCTTTCGCCTTTTTTCTGTTTCAGTGTCAATAATATAAAGGGATTCTTTCATTGAGATACTAGCAAGACAAACTATTGTATGAACCTATCTGTCAAATTATCAAAGTAATAGAGTACTTCGAAAGTCCGAAGTACCAAGCATATGATTGAATTTCATACTCCTTGTAAAATCATGGTGTTCCTAAATGTGTTAATATGATCCATTGAATCCTTCATGCTATTATACACTTCATACAGAGACTATTAGAACTTCAGTTATATAGGGGAGTACGCTACCTCAAGTATTAGAGGGGTGTCGTATCTCACTTAAGTTGGATGAGTCGATATCCCAAACAGTTCTTAGCTTGAATGTGAGATAACCTCCCTCTAGTTGTCTTAGGCGATTCTGATCGAGGCTTGACTAACATGTGTGCGATATGTGGCCTCATCGATCATATCATATGTGGGGTTGTACATATCATAGTCCCTTGAGGCATGATACCAAAGAGAAGGAACCACAATCGAGGGATTATACTGACCTTAGTGAAGATGCCCACTGAGTTGTACAAGACTCGGTGTGGGATGATGTGATTACTCACCTTGTTGGTTTAGTGTAACACCTAGATTCAGTGTTGGAGCATGAGATTGTTGCTAAGTATAATAAAGTGGTAGGCTCGGCATTGCTTGAACTTGATTTTGCAATTCCTAAGTTTGAAGGTTTTGGATAGCTTGTGCCTAAACATCAAGAAGTTGACTCATCTATTAAACGACTATAGCCAAGGTTTGAAATTTATGACGATTCATCAAGTTGGAAGGCCTTGGTGGTACCTCAAGTACTATTTACAAGACCCGAGGCTATTGCAACATCTGAACCATCGTGTTGGCTCACTGGGTCAGCTCACCTAGTCCATTGGATAAATTATATGATTTTGCCAGTGTCAGGGCCATCTGGCCCTCCAAAGAAAATTTTCGACAATAACAGTCGTGCTGCTCTAGAATGTATAGCAAGAGGACTATCAGAGGTCTCTTGGATCTATAAGAAAGAGTGGCGAAGCAATTCTTAATAAAAATACCACTGGTGATGGAGTCCACCGATTTTGGTTTGAGAGGCTTATTGAAATTTTGATCTGTTAGGTTATCCTTCCTTTAATCTTCATAAAGAAGAATTATAAAGGAGACTATCAGAAACTTTCTGATGGCAATCGCTCCAATACGCAAGTCAATTCTGCTCTAAGGATGAAGATAAAATAAGAGATTGGATATTAGTCTTTTATCTCTCTTATTGTCATGCTATTTATAGTGTTCCTAGAGATTTGGTGTATCCAAATTTGTGATCTTAGATAACCTTTTGCTAATTTTTTCATCAAAGGAAAAAATAAATCCCGGATCTCTCGAAGTTCACTCCTAAAGAAACTTTGGATTAATCGACTGATATATCGATACTAACAAACCAAATCTAGTGAATTTGGTTACAGCCTTATTTTGAGGCATGATTGACTTTTTCTATCAACTCATTTCTATTTGAAATTACCAAGCTTATAATTGCTCAGTGTATTGACAAATCCTTATCTCATGTTGCGCAAAATATCGATATCCACCACAATTCACGATATAGAAGAAGAACAGAAAAAAAGAAAAAATAGCACACAAGAGATTTATGTGTCGAAGACGATCCAGATGATATTGTATTGATAAGAAGAGGAAGAAAAGATTACAACGATGGAGACGAAAATCCAATATCACTAACTCTCACAAAAGACTAAGTAGCCTAACCGTTACAAGACGTCTTGAGAGTATTAATTTATGTCTCTCTCTTTCACTTTATATTGAAACTCTTACATCAATAGAGTATTTATAGATGTGGCCTAACTGTATTTAAGTCAAAGTAGAAGACTGACTCAAATAAAACTTCTACTAATTTAAGTCTTCTAGTAGAAGATAAATCCAGAAAAGGATTAGGCCTACTAAATTACTTTCTAATATAATTAAGATTCTCCGAAAAATCCAGATTCAAGATACAATTAAGCCAACAATCTCCACCTTAGCTCGAATCATCTTATTCTCTGAATTTGAATATTCAATAGATGTCTTTATCATTACCTTATGGGGAAAAATCAATGACCTTGAATATTGATCAAATCCAAACTGAACTTGAACTTATTAATCGGAGTCACCTTCGTCAACATATCTGTAGGATTTCTTAAAGTATGAATCTTTTGTAAAGAAATCTCGCCATCTTCAATAATGTTCCGAATAAAATAAAATCAGACATCTATATGCTTTGATCTGGCGTGATACATTTGATTCTTCGCAATGTGTATGGCGCTCTGACTGTCATAAAAAATAGGAAAAATATTTTGAGAAAAACCAACTTCACTTGCCAATCCTTTTAGTCATAGAGCTTCTTTAACGGCTTCTGTAGCTATCATATACTCAGACTCTGTTGTAGATAATGTCACAGTTGACTATAAGGTACACCTCCAACTAATAGGTCCTCCACAAAGAGTAAAAAGATAATCAGTGAGGGATCATCGTCAATCAAGGTCTCCAGCATAGTCTGAATCGACGTAGCCAATAATTTTGGCCTCTTGAACTGTGTTCCTGTTGAAACATAAGGCAATATTAAAAGTACCTTTGATATATCTTAATAGCCATTTCACAGCCTGTCAATGCTCTTTTTTTGGATTTGTCATGTAACGACTAACAACGCTGACTGCTTGTGCAATATCAGATCTTGTGCATACCATAGCATACATTAGACTTCTAACAACACTTGAAAATGAAATATTCTCCATGTATGCATACTCCTCATCTGTAGAAGGATATAGTTGAGCTGAAAGTTTGAAGTGAGATGCCAAAGGAGCACTGACGGGTTTTGAATTCTGCATGTGAAAACGAGAAATAATCTTCTCGAGATACTTACTCTGTTTGAGCCATAATTTGCCATGCCTTCGATGTCGATCAATTTCCATACCGAGAATCTTCCTTACAGGACTTAAATTTTTCATCTCAAATTCCTTTTTCATTTTAAACTTTAGATCATTCAGTAGAAATATGTCTTGAATAGCGATAAGCATATCATTAACATAAAGAAGTAATATAATAAATGAGTTATTGGCATGCATCTTAAAATAGACACAACAATCATATTTGCAGTGGATAAAATCTTGTTCCAGCATAAAACTGTCAAACATTTTATACCATTATCTTGGAGACTGTTTCAAATCATAAAGTGATTTGTTCAACTTGCAGACAAAATTTTTCTTGTCTTCTTAGATGAACCCTTCAGGCTGTTGCATAAAAATTTGTTCTTCTAATTCTCCATGCAGAAAGACAGTTTTGACATTAAACTGTTCTAACTCAAGATTATGAAAAGCAACTAAAGCAAGTGGAAAACGAATAGATGTGTGTTTAACCAAATGAGAAAAATTTTCATTAAAGTCAACACCCTCCTTTTGTGAATACTCTTTCGCAATTAAGCGGGCCTTGAATTTAATACCATCTATCTCAGAGAAATCCTCTTTCTTCCAAAATATCCACTTGCAACTAATTGCTCTTTTACCTTCTAGTATTTTCACCAGATCCCAAGTATAGTTCTTTTGAAGGGAATCCATCTCTTCATTCATAGCAGCTTGCTACTGAGAAGAATTCTTATCCTGCACTGCTTCTTTATAGAAAAAAGGATCACCATTATCAATAACTAAAGCAAAAGCTATCATGTTTTCAAAACCATACCTTTCAGGTGGCTTTATCTTTTTTTGAGATCTTCAAAGTTGAGTCTTCTCAGAAATTTGATTTTTAGAATTTTCTTGAAAGTTGAGCATACCCTGAGTATCTTCTTCTGAAGGAAGTACATGCTCCACCTCCACTTGCATTATATCACTGAGACCTTTCTTGAGATATTTTAACATAACACTTTCATCAAATATTGTGCCTCTCTCAATAATTACATTTGAAATAATAGGATCCCACAAACAACAGCTCTTAACACCTTTGACATAACATAGAAAAATACACTTTTTGGAATGTGCATCTAACTTATTCTTGATAATATGCACATAAGCAGGGCAACCAAAAATCTTTAAAGAAAAATAATTTGCAGGTGGACTAGTCCATACCTCTTCAAGAATTTTATAATTAATGACTGTTTGAGTAGAGCGATTCACAATGAAATATGTTGTATTAACTGCTTCTGCCCAAAAATCTTTATCAAGATTAGCTGTACTGAGCATACTACGTGCTTTCTCCAACAAGGTTCTGTTCATCCTTTCAACCAAACCATTTTGTTAAGGTTTTTCTGGGATAGTAAAGTGGTGTTTGATGACTTCATCTTCATAGAATTCGAGAAACTCTATTGATTTGTACTCTCCGCCATTATCACTTCTGAGGTATTTGATTTTTCTACCAATCCTTTTTTCAACTAAAAGTTTTCCAACTTTTGAAAACAGAAAATACTTCGGCTTTGTGATACAAAAAATAAATCCACACTTTTTTGGAAAAATCATCAATAAAACTGACAAAATAATGAACACCAGATTTTGATAGAATAAGAGAATACCACACATCAGAATGAATATAATCAATTAAGCCTTTAGTGCAATGAGTACTAGTGTTAAACTTCACCTTGGACTGTTTACCATAGAGACAATGCTCGCAGAAATCTAATTTGTATGAGTTGAGGCCTTTCAGTAATTTTTTTTTATTGAGCTCACTTAAACCTTACTCACTCATATAACCGAGATACATATGTCATAAGTGAGTTATATCAGAAGAAGAAGCCTGAGAAATTGTTACTCTACCTTCAACGATTTTTCCTACTAACTCATACAAATTTTCATACTTTAGGCCCTTCATTACTATCAATAAGCCTTTAACAACTTTAAGAACTCCACCTTCAGCAGAATACTTATAATCAGGAGAATCCAAAGCATCCAAAGAGATCAAATTTTTTTTCAAATTAGGAACATGTCTAACATCAGTAAGAGTTCTAATAATATTATCAAATATCTTAATTTTAATTGTTCCAATTCCAACAGTTTTGTATGGATTATTATTACCCATCAAAACTAAACCACCATCATAAGACTTGTAGTCTTCAAACCAATCCTTATTAGGACACATGTGGTAAAAACAACCAGAATCAAAAATTCAAATATCATGGTAACGATTAAAATTAGAACTAATAGAGAGAACATTACTAAAATCATCATCAGAACTCCCTTCAACAACTAACACTTGTCCTTTGGCTTGCTCTTTAGATTGAGATTCTCTTTCTTTCTTTACTTTGAGCTTCTAACACTCTTTAATTACATATCTCATCTTCTTACAATACCTGTAGTTTATTTCTTTGGATTTGGATCTAGAACGATCTATCTTTGATCTTTCTTTGGTACGACCTCTGACAATTAATGCTTCTGAGTGTGACACATCCCCTCCAATTTTTTTCAAATATTCATTAGATAGAAGGGAAGCAGAAATATCGTCAAATTTCAAATCCTTCCCATACATGAGAGTAATCTTTAGATTCTCAAGAGAAGAAGATAAAGACGATAATAAAATAATTATTTTATCTTCATCTTCATTTTTAACATCAATGCTTAACAATTGAGAGACTAGTTTATTAAAAGCATTAAGATGATCAACTGTATTTGTAACTTCTTTCATACGAAAATTAAAAAACTTCTGCTTTAAGTAAACTCGATTTGAGATAGATTTACTCATATATTGTTTCTCCAGCCTTTTCATAACTCTGAAGGTGATGTTTCATCAAGAAACGAATAGAATACCTCATCGGTGAACTAAGGATGATTATGCTATGTGCACTAGCCTTCTGATTTTCCCAGACACTTTCGGTAACATCTTCAGGCTTGACGTCCTTCAATGTATTTCTCAACCCATATTGAGTAAGAATTACACAAACTCTTACTTGCCAAATAGAAAATCCTTATTTTTCATTGAATTTCTCTATATCGAACTTCGTAGTAGACATGTTGAACGAAACTCTGATACCACTTGTTGCGCAAAATATCGATGTCCACTACAATTCACAATATAGAAAAAGAACAGAAAAGAAGAAAAGATACCACACAAGAGATTTATGTGTCAAAGACGATCCATAGGATATTGTATTGATGAAAAGAAGAAGAGAATATTACAACGATGGAGACAAAACTCCAATATCACCAACTCTTATAAAAAACTAAATAGTCTACTTCAATATCACCAACTCTCACAAGACATCTTGAGAGTATTGATCTATGCCTCTCTCTTTCACTCTATATTGAAATCTTTATATCAATAGAGTATTTATAGATGTAACCTAACTGTGTTTGAGTTAAAATAAAAGACTGACTCAAATAAAACTTCTACTAATTTAAATCTTCTAATAGAAAATAAATCCAGATAAGACTTAGACCCACTAAATTACTTCCTAATATAATTAAAACTCCGAAAAATCCGAATTCGAAACACAATTAAACCAACAATCTCAAATACTTTTGTATGTGATTTACACTTTGAGCTTGACTTTATTAACTTTTCTAATTTAGAAAATTCAGTAACTCAACCTTTAGTTGCCTCACTTTGTTTTCATTTCCCTGAACCACGACAATTTGGTGTATCATCAAGACTACTAACAAAAAATCATAGAACGTATTAAATTAACTAATATTAATAGGGTTTATAATGAGAACGTGAGCTCATTTGTTTCCATGCACAGAATGTGTGGACCGGTGGATACATGCCAAGAACAAGCATTGAACCGAGCCAAGAATTCGTGAAACAAAATACAATTTTGGCTTGGGTGACGCATAACCCTTCTGAAGGAGTTTAAACATAATTCACATCTAGAATATGTAAGATATGGTCAGTCATTAATTCCTAGTGAGATGCAATTGTTTTTCTCAATTTTTTAATTATGAAGTTTGAAAAGGTCCACTTATCCTGCCCTGGAAGAAAGTCCCATTGCTTTCAAATGTGAAAAGACATTTAAATATCAATTTGATAATTGCATATGAAAAATCATATGTTCAAACTTTTTTGACCTCATTAATATCAAAAAATGAGACCTATTTTTTACCGGAAAAAAATGCATTAAGAGGGAAGCTATTTCAGGAAGAGAATAGTGACCAGAATCGAACAATGTAAACAATGGAAACCAAGTCAACCTCCCTCAGTTTCATCTGCTTGAACATAGCCAGTTGGCCGGAGTACCCAACAAAATGATATGACAAACCTGACAGCAATCCAGTGAGTAGGGTAAGGTTTGCAACTTGACCGAGCACAAGTCCCATTTCCAGGGTTCCTGCCTTTATGGGGCTGCTGCTGCTGCAACAGTATCAGTGACACTACCATGTGGCTGACAGCATCAAGCATCTTAAAATTCCCTCTTTTGTATCTTTTTCCAAAAGAGAAAACAAAGAGCACACCCACATGCATAGTGTTCACTCAATCACCAAAGCACATGGAAGGTGTCATCCAGCATTTACAATTCCAGTCTGGAATGGTCACAGGCAAACGTTTGGAGGAAAAAGAAGAAGAAAAAAAGCCTAGGGAAGGGAACAGAAATATAACTTTGCGGCAAAGCAATAATTCAAAAAAACATAGACAAAGCCCTAATCATAGATATAAACATTGATCATGGAAGCCAACCTCATTTACTGCAGTTGGTTGCAGGAGCTAAGTTTTCCATATATGACACTTGATATTTTGGTATAGCAGGCCCTGTGATAAATATCACACGGTGTAGGCTTGCTGAATGGTATCAATGTCCAAGCCCTTCAGCCTCACCACAGACTCCACATGCCCTTTCAGGGTGTGCAGCTCTCTAAGCCTGCCAAAACACAGGAAACACCTTAAGCAAGTAGCTATGCAAATTTGGAGATTATGGTACAACTGAGAAGATTAGCTAATATTGCTCCAAACTTTTAATTGTAAAAACTCAGCAACCAACTATGTGACGCTATTGAGATTTCAAAGACATTGGGCAGATTTGCTCTGGGGAAGAGGACAAACCTTGCAATCTCAGCTCGTCTTTTTGCCTCTTCAGCCATCTGATTAAGATCATTGAAGCCAGTTCTTTCAGTGAACATCTTGGTATCAGGTGGCTGCAGCCCATGTAGCGTTCTCTGAGCATGAGCCCATTTCAACTCCCTTGCTTCCTTGCCGAAATCCTTCTGCCTCGTGAAAGCAATCTGCAACAGGAACATAGTTTCATCAGCAAGAGTGAACCACAGTAAAGACAGAAATGTCCAATGGGTCCTTGGGTTGCATAAAATGCATACTCTTTGCTCAATGACAAGGTCCCATGCTCTCCCACTAAGAGCATATCGGATTATGAATTTGATGATATCAAGCGGAAAATAGAAAATGAGGTTGTAGAGCCAAATAACGCCAGCCCAGCCCCATCCAATTCCTTTTATTGCAGCAAATCCCCAATCAGCATATACAGCTATCAAGGTAGCTATCTGCACAAGCACATGATAAATGTTACTGCAGAGTTCCACAAAACTTGGACCTAACCAGGAAAGTCTCACCAGCTGAGCAACTAAGAAAGCTGTTACAAGCAATAAACCAGGACGCTCAACAAATGACCAGCTGCGGGATCTTGTCACAAATATGAGGGCCTGACTGATGGTGCTCACTTGCAGATAAACTGCAGAGGCAAGCTTTTGGTAGTCATCTTGAGCAGTTTTCTCAAGGCTCTCCACATGGAATACACGCTGGAAAATTATCAAACCAATAATAAGTTCACTAAATCAATGTCAATGACACATTGAAAATTTTGGAACCAAACTAGTATAGGTGGATGTCCTTCATGATATCCAGGACCAACAGAACAAGTGTTATGGTCATCAATGCAAAAATAGCATGAAATGTGTTTGAAGAACACATCATCTAATTCAAAGAGAGAAGGGGAAATGATACTAAAAGACCTATGAGAATAGCCAGCATACCGGGAAGAAGTCAGTTTTATATGCTGCCCAGAAGAAAATAACTGTCATCATGGCCAAGTAACCCCCTAGGATAACTCCAGTAGCAAAAATTTCTGCAAGCTTCCAGCTGTCAGGAAGAGGAGATGGTTTAACACGATCCTTTGATATTGTCATTATGGTACCTGATCACGCCAGCAAAAATTTAGTTCCATGGAAATTGATCCAATTGCAACCAAAGAAAGCAGTAGTCAATTCACAAAGGAAATAGTTTGCGAGAAGGAACAAGTAACAGAACTCAAACGAGTCAAAGCTACAGACATCAGTCTAAGGAAGTGGAATGAAAAAAGAATTATTACCATCATTGAGGATAGCAATGATAAGCACCATAAAGGGTGGAAAATCAAACTTCCATATGAGAGCAAGTAGCATAAACCCAAGCTGTTGCAATGACACATTCTAGAGTAAGAATCCCGATTGCATCTTTTTTTAAACTGAGATAGAAAATTTGTTAATGTGAATCTAATTACTAGCCATATAATAGATAATGAATCCAAACTTGAACAGCTAATATGAAAATATAACTTGAGTTTCATGGATCCCTCATCCCTCTACTATTTAAAACAAGCATATCCATGCCCAGTTCTTAGTTCCAATCATGACAAAAAAGGAAAAATTTGGACACAGCATATAATCCTAACAGGTTCTCACATGAAAACTATAATAAGAAGCCAAATCAGACATACATACCACAATACGAATTGTAATTGACACCGCATAAATCTGCAAACATGAAACCAGTCAAGCAAATCAAATTCAGATAACCAGAAATTGTTTTATAAAGATTAATTGGATATGGTATATAGTCCCACAACCATCTATAGATACCCTAAAACAAAGTAATAACTCTTCATCTCCTAGAAGTCATCAACTTACAGTATAATTTTTCATCCTTTGAAAGATAGCACGGCTGGTTAAGACAGCACTAATGATCACACTCAACCCAGGTTCTGTAAGGACAATATCAGAAGCACTACGAGCGGCATCAGTAGCATCTGCAACAGCTATCCCAATATCAGCCTTCTTCAGTGCAGGAGCATCATTCACTCCATCACCGGTCATACCACAAATATGCTTCCTTGCTTGTAAACGTTTGACAATCTCATACTTGTGTTCTAAACATAAGATGGAGTAAACCAATCAGATTTAAGCTGATGATTGATGAACCAGTTTGCCTTTTACAAAAATAAGGACTAAATCAGCAAACACCAACTGAAACAATACCAGGAAAAACTCCAGCAAAACCATCAGCCTTTTCAATCAGTTCATCGACTGGCAAAGCAGCAATAGACTCATCCTTGTTGTGGCCCAACAAAGCAGATGAAGGATACATATTTGTACCCATTCCCAAACGTCGTCCAGTTTCTTTCCCAATTGCCAGCTGATCACCTGATTCAAATTAAAAGGTAATTGAAATCGACAAGTGTACAAATAAACAAGCAGCCTAGCATCAGCTATAATGTTAAACCCTCCAGTGGAGACATGGTGAACACAGGCTTATTAAGGTTCACAGATACTGCTGGATGTCAAGTCAATTAGGTGGAACCTTTTTATATCCAAGTTTTATACCAGAAGTCCTAGGAATCCAGGGGTTTCCAATTAATAAAACCCCAAAGTACCGTTATCATTCATTGTAGATAGGAAATGAAAATGAGTGCTCAATACTAGGTAGTCATGATATGACTGTTCTCCAAAAGATACAACTAAAAATATATTCCAATTGATAGATGCATTAGGTTGGATAAATGGAAGTTGTACCAGCCAGTAACCAACAGGTGAAAATTCATACCTGTAATCATTTTCACATTAACTCCAAGGTTGAGTGCTCTCCGTATGGTTTCCGCACTATCATGTCTAGGAGGGTCAAAGAGAGGCATGAGACCAATGAACTGCCATGGGCCTCCCAGACTCTCTTTCCTTCCCTCGGGAACTTCCTGTTTAACAGAGAAAGGAACACACCAGAAAATCAGCAGATAATAATCCCTAGCAAATTCAAGGCAAATAACAGCCATAACAAACAAGATCTTGTACCTGATATGCTACAGCGAGTGATCGAAGTCCACGCTCAGCAAACTTATCAATCACAGCATGAACCCTACGCTCTATTTCTGATTTATTGTGTGCAAGATTTAGTATCTGCATTTCAGGATGCATTACAAACAAAAGTGAGAGCTAACAAAGAACTGCGCATATTCCAACCTAAATGATGTTTCAGCATTAGAAATTGAAAGGAAAAGGCACCTGCTCTGGTGCACCTTTGCTAACACGGTGCATTTTCCCATCACTATCAATATAAGTCAAGGCAGTCCGCTTGTCAGTAGGATTAAATGGCAAAAAGTGAAGCTCTTGAATTCCGGCCCTCGCCTTTTTTTTAGTGAACACAGAGGAGAGAAACAATTCAACAAAACCTTATGTAAAGTAACAAATAACATAAAAAATAAAGCATTCTCAGCTCCATTCTACCTCCTTTGGATCGGCAAGCATCCCAACTATAGCAGTGTCTATCGCATCTTGGTTTTCAGTCCTTGAGGCTCTGGCTGCCATTAGCATTACAGTATCTTGATTGGTACCTTTTGCAAAAACCTAAAGACATGCATTTATGTGCATGAGAAGGTGTTACACAAAGCAATCAACTGATAAGGATCTTTCAAATCTAAAGCTGATGTCTAACCTCAATAAGGTTCTTGTCCACTGTTAACTTGTTCAATGTCAAAGTTCCAGTTTTATCACTGCAAAGAACATCCATACCAGCCATTTCCTCTATGGCAGTCATTCTCTTTGTTATAGCTCCCTGCAGTATATACCATAGGCCTCAAATTATGCAAGTTCACTTCAACCTGAACTAACAAACACTAGTATTTAGAATAATTCAACCAGCATGAATCACAGAACCTGCTGAGACAAGCGATGGGAACCAATTGCCATTGTGACAGATAGAACTGTTGGCATAGCTATAGGGATCCCACCAATGAGCAGGACCAACAGATTGTCAATTCCAGGTCGGTATGCTCGGTGTTGGATTGGGTACATGACAATAATCTCAATAAACATTCCCACAGCAATCGAACAGATACAAAAGTTACCAATAGAAGTCAAAACCTGAGAAGCAAACCAAAAGGCAATTACCTACTGATGAGTATTATGCTAAGCAATAGCATCAAGTAAAGCAGGGTTACTGCAGGTCACCTTTTGGAAGTGACCAACTTGGTTAGTGCTATCCACCAGATGTGCAGCCTTGCCAAAGAAAGTGTGAACACCGGTGGCAATTACAACTGCCTCAATCTCCCCCTGTTTGCATGTGGAACCAGAATAGACGCCATCTCCTGGGCCTTTGGTCACTGGCAATGACTCTCCAGTGAGAGCAGACTGCAAAAATAGACACCATCACAGTAACAACCCATTTAATTCCAAAGCAAAAGAACTTCAACATGGTCCCGAAGCTCTACACCATGATGGTGGCAACAAGAACCTGATCAATTTTCAGTGGATCCCCGTCAAGAAGGCGGGCATCAGCAGGGATGATATCCCCGAGCTTGATGCTGATGATGTCACCTGGGACCAAAATGGCAGCCTCCTCCTCACGCCACTGCCCATCCCTGAGCACCTGCAATCCCAATCATGTTGAAGTTCAAGGCTCAAAAGTCGTATGCAACACATGCATTTTCGTCTTCGATCTCTCTTCGAAACGCAATAAAGAAGTCTAACACTTTCTCTCGGCTCATGCGATCATTGATTCAGTCAGACATCACCATAACTGCCTCCACTCAGCCCCTCAAGGCAACATAACTCCTATTATGCCTACCAAGCCTCCAAATATACTTTAAAAAAAGTAGAAACTTCCCGAGTACCACAGTGCTGAGTAGGGTGCCGAGCATCAAATTCTATAATTTGAAATGAAGCATTGGAACAGACCTTGGCTTTGGGGGCAAGCCGAGCCATGAGAGCAGCAGCGGCATTGCCGGCGTTGTTCTCCTCGATAAAGCTGATGGTAGAGTTGATCAGCAGGAGAGTGATGATCCCCACGAAATCCTGCCAATCCGGCGGCTTCCCCTGCAAACACCATACCATAAAAAAATTTCAAGCCCTAAATCACCTTAAAACCCCGAAAAAAATTTAAAAAAACGGGAAAATCAAAAAAGAAAACAACAAGAAGAGGAACAAAATCAAACCCCTCCGTTGGCCAGAGCGATGGCCATGATGGCGGCGGCCTCCATAACCCACGAGAGCGGGTTCCACATGAACCCCAGAAATTTGAGCACCTTGCTCTCCTGAAACCACCCCAAAACACAACCATGAGCAAGCACCCTCGAGAACAACAACCGGAGAAACAAAACCCACATAAACTCATCTTCCCCTCACCTTCTTCTCCTCGAGCTTGTTCTGGCCGAAAATGGCGAGCCGCTCCTCGGCCTGATGGGTGGTGAGCCCCTCGCGGCTGCATCGCAGGTTGTCAAACACCTCCTCGATCGGGATGTTCTCCTGCGAAAAACATCAAACACGTTGAGCTCAAAACGGAGAAGAGGAAACCAAATCGAAGGCAAGGAATCCAGATCCAGGCACCAGATCGACAGCCTCCTTGAGCACGGCGTCGAGGGTGGCCGCCTTGTCGCCCATTTCCGCCATGGCGGTCGTCTTCCTCCTCCTCGGGGCCTCGGATTCAGGGGAATCCCACGCACATGGAGATGGAGGGAGAGCCCTCGTTGCTGGCAGAGGAAATGGGGCGAGAGAGAGAGAAAAAGGAAGAGAAAAAGGAGTCGGAAAGTGGTAGGCGTGGGAATTTTATGGAGTTACAGAGTGGGCGCGGAAAAGTGGGCCCGGAAAAGTGGGCCGTGTACTTGGCGGGTACACGTTGTTGTTTTCACCTCTCTTTTTTACTTTTTTCTTTTTCATTTCAGTCCCCCAGTTTATCGAACCGTCCTTCTGGGTCCACAAAATTTATTGGATCTTAACCGTTATAATGAAAAAAATGCATAATCTATGTTCTAGGTTTTACAGGTTCTGTGCAGGGGGATCATTTCATGACATTTTAGTCCTTATGATTTTAAATTCTGTTTCCAGCCCCAGCATGGACTAGAAAGTAATTTACGAAAATTAGCGAGGAGTAAAAATTAGAAACGTTTTTGCGTATCTCTCCCTGAACTTTCCGGGTTTTCGTATTATCTGCAGGAGTTTATGTGAAAAATGAACGGTGTAGATCGAGGCTATATGACAGGTTTCGAAATCTTAGTCCCATTTGAGGAATCTGCTTTGCAATTCAGAACACAGCAGTCAGTGTAGAGAAGGCGATAGTGACGTCCACGAGGGCATGTTACGATAGGCCCGCGTTTCATTCGTGCATGACGGAGCCTTACTCTCCCCACATACGGCACGTGGGACCCACGTGAACTGTTGGTTCAATTATTGGGTTTTTACCTTTACCCCCTCTGATTTGCCTAAATGACAAGAGCCCTCTCGTAATTTTGACAAGAGATTTTTACATATATTCCTTTCAAAAATATTTAATTAATATTTATATTGCTTTAAACTTTCTTTGTGTTTATATTTTTATAAGGAAAAGTAGATCGTGTATCATAATACCCCACGCCCCATATCCCATACCCCCCAAACATCTTAATAATTAAACGTTTTTAATGGTTGAATCACCTTTTTAGCTAGTTATATTTTCTTAATAATAATACATTATATTTAAGGTAATAATATTTATAAAAATATCAAAGCAAATTTTTATTAAATTAATGACTATTATAAATAATTTACCAAAATTTATAGCATTAGCATTTACAAACTAGTTATTTGAGACTTCATAATGATAGACGAGATGATGAGTAATTAAGGGCATATTTGTTTTGTAGAAACTCAAATTTTCAAGAATGTTAATCTTTTAATATTTTAAAATTCTGCATTTGAAATTTGTGATAGTATTTTTATTTTGTAAGACATATAAATATAAAATTTTAAAAAATTATATTTATTTTATTGAATTTGTAAATCTTAAAGTTATGTTTTAAACTTTATTTAAGTATAAAGTTTAAGATGTCACCTCACATGTTTAAATTTTAAAATCCAGAATTTTAAAGTACAAATAATTTCGAGAACCAGTGAATATTATAGACAGTAATAATTTAGAAGTTATAAATTTCAAAATTTTGTATAACAAATATTAAATTTTGTGGTTCTCATGTCACCAACAAACAAACAAACAAACCTTAAGAATATTTATGAAGTAATATATTAAAACTAATCATAAATAATGAATAAATCGTATCGTTTTATAGTTATTTTATGTGAAAATTAAGATGGTGTGAGATGAATTGCATTTCAATTCAATAAAAATAAATGCTATTAAAAGGAATGAAAGTATGACAAGCTTTAATAGTAAAGTACATGATGAGGTTTTATATTTAGAGTCAATTTTCATCAAGCTCTCAAAAGTTGTTTTATTTTTTATCAATCCAACAAATTATCCTAATTTTTGGTCAGATCTTAAAAATTCTTTCTCAATTCCTCTGCCAGAAATGCGCTCATCCCCCGCTCCCACTCCTCGCGTCCTCGCACGCATGCACACTTGTCCGCCTTCTTGCGCTCATTGTCTTATGTTCATCGTCGAATCCCTCACGTATAAACTTACTCGTCCAATTGGACGATCGAACATCAGATTCCAGGCGATCAAACTTCATGCGAGAGATTGATAAAGAATTAAGAAATTTTTGTCCGATGAAATGGAAAAAAAATTGAGGGGTGGAAACAATGTTTCCTTTAATTTATAGGAGCATAAAGGTACTCTTTAGGAAAAAGAAATAAATCCAAAATTAACCTAAGTGATAAGAAATTGTTATAGAAGATACAAGAGGCATACGTTTTGACGTATAAATAAAAAATTAAAGCAAAAATATTTTAAATACTTAATAACAAAAAGTACAAATACAACAAGAATTTGACCAACAAGTTAGATGATTTGACCCTTCAAATCATCGACTTCTAAGTGCACTTTTGATTCAGAATGAAGGGAAGAACGTAAATGATTGAGTAGTTTTAAGTACAAAACAAATAGGACTGCGATGGCGTGAAATAGAGTTACATCATATAACTACATATTTTCAGGACATTTGGTTACTTTCGCGGCTTTTTCTTGGTAAAAATTAATGGAACTTTGCATTTAGAGCCCTTACAAATTTAAAATCGAATACTTTTTCCGAAATTAATAAATCGGTGTCAGTAAACGTTGAACATGATAAATTGATAATTACCACAGAAACGTTTATTTCTTTTTTTTATTTATTACTTCTTTCCATTTTTCGCTAATATTTGCAAAAAGCTCTTTGGCTTGTTTTAAATTGCAAATAGGCACATGTCTTTCGTCGGATCAATCTGTCTGTTCAGTGACGTCTCAGGATAACAAGATGTTCCCGAAATATTTCTTCTTTTTTTTTTGGTAGTCTGCGCTCAGAGCTGGATTTGATAATAGTGTTGAGAATTAATGGTACAACGTGGTGTCTGTCGTGCGATCAACGAACACAAACTGGAGGACGCGTACTCGGACTGATTGGTTTCCTTGGCTGTACTGCTTTTGTCTGTCCTTTTTTTTTTCTCTCTCTCTAACGTTGGTTCAATTTGTACTCGGATAATACTTCTTTTTTGTTTACTGATCTGCGGATTAATTTGAGTAGGCCATCAAACTCCGCACTTGATACTACTTTATGGGGAGGCAGATTCAAAGCTGAAACAATCTGATCTGGAAGCAACCTTCTCCCAAATTTTATTTGCTAGAAAGTACTCTGAAAGGCCGGTAGCTATCGCGCTCGCGAAAAGCACCATGAAAGCACCATGATTTCTTTATCTTAAATAATTTAAGAATCGTTTGATCCAAACCTTAGTTCAATTCTAATTAAAATTAAAATTAATTAATTCGACTAAAAAAATAAAATCATCTTAAGCCAAACACTCCCGTAAAAACTAAAATGCCAACCAATCATTAGTAGGCCGTGAGGCAAGCAGGAACCAGACTGTTGCTGTATAGACTGCATTTGGTTCATAGATAAAATCATAAGCCACCTATAAATAACATACATGACATAACAAAATTTACCAAAAGGAAAAATTCGAATCAAAATAATTTCATACAATGAAAAAGATGTTAAGCGAGTTTCTAATTTAGTCATGTGCGAATCCTCTTTGGCCTTCATATACTTCCACATGATCTCACAAAAGAAAGTTTGAATTAAAGAATCCAAATAATGCACAAAAGTCTGCAGATTATCAGCAAGAAAGCTCTACAAATGATTCTGGCAATCTTAAATATAAAAAATAATTAAGTTGACAATGACCAGCATCAGAAGGATCTAACAAGCTATCCTCGCAAAACTTTGAAACAAATTATTTTTTGATGCTAATGTAGTACAAGCATCTACAAACTAATGCATACAATGGAAATTAAAAGTGCTCACATTTATGGCGTATTGATCCTCCCATTTTTCTTTCTTTTTTTCCCACTGTGAACATCTATATTCAAATTAACATAAACATATCAAACTTTTATAGGCTCATATTTTTCACCCATTGCTCCACCTTTCTGCTTCTGGAACTGAACGTACCGCAATGTGCTGGCAAAGAAAGCATCTGCAGCTGGATCTGGTACCGTGTCTTCACTTTGTGACACGTTCTTGATCAATTCAATCAGTTCCTGAATAGGAGTACTCGTAATATGAGGGTTCCCTTTCTCAAAGAAATACAAATACCTGAAAATATGGAGCACAAGGTTTAGAATTGTATATCTTCTGATCTGCCATAATTATATCAATGTGCTCTAGTGGAATTACTTGTTCAGAATTTCAACAAATAATGTAACTGATCCACTGCTTCCACGCGATACATTTGCCATTTCAAGAGCAGCATTTGCAATCCTCAATGCACGCTTAAGACAGAGGAGGACCCTGAGGTGAGAATGATGGGTTAGTAGCAAGGAGATGAAAGAAAGAACTATCTTCTGTAGTATCCTAACAAATTTAACATTTGCTGGGACAAATCCACATTAATCAGGAAATACATTGCTGTATATTCAATAGTCCAGTGAAAGGAACTTCTGGAGACAGAGCAGCACCCCAAAGACAAACAAAAAAATGGTCAAGCACCACAATTTGGAACCAAAAATTAATAAGGCACTCAGACTGTATGGCAGCTAAATAGGATGATTAGCAGGTTTCCAAAGTTCTCTTCCATGATAAAAAGGTATTCTCTGATGCTAATGTTATGAAACTAGTGTATCCTGGACATAGCAAGTGTGCCATCAGGAAATTGCATTAACTAAGATTACCCTTCAACAAAAAGAATAGAACAGAATAGATGCACTGAAGATTAGCACAAACATAAAGCAAACCGTACCCAAAGACAAAGCAATACAATTTTAGATAGAGCGGAATCAACTCAGAAGTAATGAAAATGAGTAAAGCCAAATTCTCTCAATGCCATTGATGCAGAAGGTAAAATATCAAGCAAATTGACGTGCACCTTTCCCCATCTTTGACGCCATCTGGATCATCAACCCAGAAAAGATGTGAACAAGCATAAACTGCTCTGGACTGATCAGGCTTCTTCAGCAGTTTTGCAGAATACTGCAATGATAAATATTATGTTAAAATTAGATCAAAGGCTGCTACTACAATTGCCGTGAAGCAAAATTGAGGACAACATACCCCTGTTGCTTTATGAGTTAGTGTATCTCTGTTCTCAACCCCAAATATGTTCATCCTTTGAAGAGTTCCTACAATTAAATGGATTGCAGTCACCTGTGCTTTTGAGTCCTGCTTAATCGAGATAATCAAGAACCATACATTAAAAAAGTGATAATCAACCATAAACAACATCGAAGGATCAAAATTCTCAAATACATTATGTAAAAAATGTCATTCTGGTTTGCCATTGCCAACATGATGGTAGAGAACGAGTGTTAATTACAATGCATGGTTCCTTACCGCTACTTCTTCTTCATACAAAATAAATGCTTGAGTGAAGAACTCATACGCAACTGGTTCAAGATCACAATCATTAGCAGCCTGAAACAGGAGAAAAGATGAGTTATATGATTGGGAGGCAATAGGAGAATTGAAGTTAGCAGAAATAGAACTCAAATAGAATATACCTCAGCACATTGCAAGTATAACCTCAGGGCAAGTTCTGGTGAAGGTACACATGATAATGCTTCAATAGTCTAAGAAACAATAGAGTGAAGAAAATAAATTTAGCCAAAAAGTTACCTATAACCAGAAAACAAGACAAATGATTGCATATTTAAAATAACCTGATGTAATATCTGAAAAATTTTTTTTGGTGTCACTGTCTCCTCTTCACTAGCTACATCTCCATCTTGACCTTGCAAACGCCTGACCAACTGTAGGCAAGCACCTCATATGTCAATAGGCAGGTCTACTAAATATTATGTAACTGTCAGTCTGCCGGCCATAGAGAGTTGACTGAAAGGCAAACCTTGAGTGCAGAAAATACAAGGGGAGGAACAGTGAACGAAAGACGTTTTGGACCTCCAAGAAGAATATGTTTCCTTACAGTACATATTATCTGGCAGAATTAAAGATACATTAGTATTGGAAGTAAAGTCTACATCAAGCACTAAGGCAAGAGACATTAGTTTCTTCCAAGAAAATGCTATACAGGTACAAAAGTAGAGTATT
This sequence comes from Trichopus zeylanicus subsp. travancoricus, assembly GCA_005019695.1. NCBI lineage: Eukaryota > Viridiplantae > Streptophyta > Magnoliopsida > Dioscoreales > Dioscoreaceae > Trichopus > Trichopus zeylanicus. The sequence continues at coordinate 230,605 of RXID01010938.1, forward strand.
TACTTATACCATATCAAAATCACAACCAACCATATCAGAAATCAGAATCCCATGCTCCACCGCTATATTGAGCAAAGGAATAATTATACAAACTGGATAATGCAGATGTTAACACAAAATATTTGCATGAAAGCTTCTCTCAATGAAGGCTACCTTCATCATTTCCTCGGGATCATCATTATACAACATGTGAATAAGACGAGCAACAGAGTTCTGCTCCTCTTTAAAATCCTCTTCATCAAGCTATTAGAGGGGCAAAGAAGATATGTCAAAGATGTATTAAGCATTGCATACACTTAAAGGGTTGTTGTCATTATCAAAATTGTACCTCATCATCTGAAGAGCCATCTATATCCTTTATGAGCCCTTTTATTAGCTCAAACAAAGCTTCCACCTAAAGAAAATAACCAAGTTCATAATCTTGCAAAGTTTTAGGTAGTATCTCCAAGTAGAGGATTGGGGCTTACTTTGTCAGCAGTAGATATGCATGTGGAGTTCTTCATGATGCTTTGAATGATAACCACTGCCATGACTTTATTTGTGGCATTATCAAGATGATCCATGACCCGTGGATAGTTAGAAAGAGTTAATGCAGTAACAATATCATTATACTTCTCCAGGGGAGCAGTCAGAAGAGCAACAATTTGTTTAGTTGCTTTGCTATCCTCAATCTTGGCTTTGCCTGACAGCTTCCTAACACAAGCTCCCTAGTACATACATATTTGTGAGGTATCAGGCCGAGTCTTTAGTTCATGCAGACAGATTACAGTTTAGAAATACAAGCAACAAAAGCAGATTGGCTTCATGTTGCCCAAAGTTTCTGAAGATTAAGATATCAAATATATTTCCTGAAGAGATCATAGAAATTTTCAGCCAGATAAAATTCCTAAATCACCATTCAAGGTGGAAAAATGGACTGAAGTTACCAGAATTTGATCCACATAATCAAGCCGATCAGGGTGGACATGAAGGGTAAACATAAGAAGGGACACATATAATGTTATTGCCCCAACAACTGGCATGTCAGGCTGCGCCTCTATGATCTGTCAATGAAACAGAACATTAGATATGGTTAAGTCAGCTGAACAGAAATAAAACAACCAAAGAACTCTCTAAAGATAAAACTGCAACATCAAAATCTAAAAAAGTCACCTCAACTACTTCGAAATTGTGAAATATGATAATTGAATGATATCATACAAATAAGTTGAGGGATACTTATGAGCTTCAATGAACTATATACAATTTATTGTATTTTTGCATTTCATGCATGCTAATGGATTTGTATAACACATATTACAAGGGTTTGAACTGCATACTGGACTCTCAAAATTTGACCACAAAGAAAAGAAGAAATAAGGGTTACTTTTCCTATGGCATTGTTCAATTTGGCAAAGGCTTCCACTTGCAAGAAATCTGGTAGTACCTGCAGCATTCAAATATAAAAAGTAGTAAGAACTAAGTCCGCTCATTATCCAAATCCAACCAAATCCCATAGAATCAGTCCAGAAACTTACTTCTCTACTTGACGCAGCATAATTTGATAACCTGTCCATGAGCTGGGATAGCACTGTTTTGATGTCAACAGTTGACTGCACAAGATAAAGCAAGTAAACATGGAGGAAAAAAAGAAAACTAAAATACTGCATCAAGAGTTCCCACCTAAGTGAAATCTACAAGGCTAATTGATCACTGGCTTTCTGAATATATTTTAAGATATAATAAATCCAACGGGGAATATCAAGCGCAAGCATTCTGTACTGAATTCTATGGAAGCTAAATTATAAAAATAATTTCATTTGGAAGGAACTTAAGTTCAAGAGATAACAGCTTTTTAAAGTAATTCAAAAGCTTAAAAAAGTTCAAATTTTAAAAATCCACGCAACTAATAAGAAGTTTGTTTATTGCTCTGCTGATCGAAAAAGCAAAGACCGACTAAGGTCATATTTAGTCTGTGCATTGCAGCATCAACAACACTGAGCCTTAAAGGCACTTGTTCTACCTATGGAAGCAAGAACTTTACTCTTAATTAGGTGAAAAGCCAACAGCAATTATCTCTAATTTACACTGACTACTGACCAGAAATATTTTGCCAAGCATTCACAAAACAGAAATTGAAACTGGATGCTTGTATGGGGATAGTTGAATTGACTTTTTATTTTCACAAACCTTGATGTGTAATCAATCCAGGAAAAGTTGTTCTAACCTAATCTGTAACAACCATAACAAAGGATGCCCTTAAGACTGATGACTTAGTTTCTACACTATTTACAGAATAGAATTTTGTTAAAAACCCAGCCAACCATGTATAGATATGAACTCTCTCAGTATTCAACTCATTTCCGGCCAACTTATGAAGAAGAGGAACAGAAAATAGAACTTTCAATCTCAAGTATATCAATGGGAAAAAATGTGTCCAAAGTCTTTGTAAAATTTACTTTGTAATCAAATGGGATGCCCACAATAATTATAGTAGTAATGGCTCTAAAAGTTATCACATGAAAAATAAGTCAGTTGACATGTGCCTTCATAAGTACCTGAAGCTGGGGACATGCCCCTAACAATGTTTCTAGAGTTTGCAAGTGGTACTCATCAGGGAAAACTTGGATTATACAATCCATCAAATAATATTGAGCTAACTCATCCTTGCAATTGACAACCTACAAATAAATTTCACCATATGAAAACCACAGGGCAACATACCAAACACAATTCCAGTTGCATCATTATAGTAAATGTCTAACCTGCTCCAGAACTCTAGGAAGAACAGTATCTCTGTACATATCAAGATCGACACCTTCTAACTGGCTGAGAACATGAAGATTCTTGCCAACCTAGAAACAACAAATACCAAGAGGCGGAGATGTGAAAACATGAAGATTAAGCAACCACGTTATCCATCTTGAGGAGTGTTAATCAATTCCAAGGTACTGGTATTACAAGATCTCGAAGCTCATTCCTTTCCTTCTCCCGCTTCTCTCTCCCCCTGGCAGGTCCCTGCAGACCAGAAATCCGGATTCCGAGTCTCAACTCATGTTCACCTAAAAGTATCAATGATTCACAATCACTACAATACCAGCATGACCAAAACCTTCAAAGTCATGCTCTCACAGCATTGTTAAAGTTTATGCCATGCATGTAATTCTGTATAATGTAGGCACAGACAAGGGGGGAAGTAATACTATGCAGACACTGCAAACCGACCTGGTGCTGCATTCGAACCCAGAGCTTGTTCATTTCAGTGAAATTCTGGAGCACAAATTCAATAGCATCATTAATGCTGTCAGCATCCCTGGAGGAATTGGTAAAAGGAAGCCAGTTAAGAAAATTGTTTGCATTCCCCAATAGTCCAAAATGTAGTAAATCTTTTTGCAGCTAACTGATTCAAAAGAAACAAGAGTTTTCTTAAGTACAACTATGCATAAATATTAGTTCACCCATTTATGTAGGCAGAACAAATTTTGCAGAGGGAAAAGTTCTTGAAACTATTTTTCAGTAAAAAATGGGAACATCAATGAATTTCGAGCTCTAGATCATTTACTTAGGATGTGTTTGGAAATTCAAATGAACACAAGAGCCTTCTTACCCCTCATAGTCTGAACCAATATCAAGCAACTTATCCCTGCTGATCTGAGAGAGATAACTTCTTAAGAAAAGCCCACGGACAGGATGTTGGACACCACGACACATTTCTACGAGGTCCTTAAGAACATCTTTTGCAGGAGCTTCTTTTGATTTAATGTACACAGATCCTACTGTGCAAAGAAGATACCTAAAAATGAACAATACTGAATTTACTCAAACACTATATAACATCCAATACTTCAAAAGAAAATAAGGACAGAAAAGAGGTTGACACAAGTGACGCTGAAGAAACACCAAAATAAATGACACGTGCGACCTAGACACGTAAATGCTTGTTAGCTCTCCTAATATCTCTTATTCCAATATTTTGAGCGTTAGAAAGCTCAGAAGGAACAAAATCATGTACTCGCCTTCTGATTTTTTAATACGAAAAACTTCAAAAGAGAACACTTGGAGCTAATAGAAGCGCAGTTGATCATAGAGAGTACTAGAGTCTAGATGCTTTTAAATGCTAAAGTGAATTAACTACGCTAATGTCTAATATAGCAACTAAGAAAAACGAAATTGTAAATTTTTCTAAGAATTTACTGTACAATGATAACTATGAATCGATAACGAACAGGCGGCTGACATCAAATCAAAGAAAATCTGATGTTTCTAGACCAAGCAAAGAAGGTGTGCATTCATGCACTTACAGCCTAGGCAAGATATTTCCGGCATGCTGCACGAGCTCGTACAGGTCGATGACGGAGCAACCCCTCCGGGTCTCCTCCTTGAAGAACATCTCCAGCCTCCTTAGCTCATCAAACGCCCGCATATCTGACCACCACACGACAAACAACCCACCACATCAGAGCACGACACAACCATCAACACCACGAGGTCAGATCGGAGAACATACAGAGCTCATAGTACTTGTGCGGCGAGAGCCGAGAGGTGCGGAGCTCGGAGAGCATCTGAGCGGAGAACTTTAGCGCGTCCCTCACATTGTTGGAATCCTAACACCACAATTCACCATCAGAAGTTTGAAGAAACGGGAATTAGGGTTGATGGGGAGGAGAAGAGTTGGGATTTCGACCAAGGCGCGGTGCATGTAGAAGGCGTTCTGCTGGAGGGCGGCGATGCCCTCGGCCAGGCACTTCTCCTCGTCCTCCGCCGCGTCCGGCAACATCATGATCCGCTCCGGCGCCGGCAGACCTAAATCTCACTCTCCGGCAGTGCTTGCTGCCGGTATCACCGATCGATCGACGAGGAGGACGAGATCGACAGGGTATTGGATCCGGCGAAAGGGCGAGGGTAGTGCTCAACGGGGTGATAACATGACCTTAAAGGCTTAAACAACTCGGCGGGCCCATGTAGGGCTTAGAGTATCCGGGGCACGGACAGCCCAAAATTTAGCCCGAAGCCCAAGCCCAGAGTTTGGGCTGCACTGAACTATATCCACGTGAGGATCACGTGCGAGGAGAGGAGAAGATAATTCACGCTTGGGGCGTTTCTATAATTTCGGATTTCGAAATGGATAGAATTATCAATTCCACCAATTATGAAAAATCGAAAGAATCGACCGAATTAATAATTTCGGCATTTGAATGTACTTTTTAAGTAATAAAAAAAAATTATCAATTCAATTAATTCTGTAAATTCGGTTGTTTGGAATGTAAATTGAAATTAACGAATTTCGCTAATTTCCTCCATTCCTGTGTTTGATTGGATTTGAAATTGGAAATATAATTACTCAAATAAGTGAAATTACCCTCATTTTTAGATATTTTCTGTATTTAATTTTAAAATAAATATAGATATTAAATTAATAAATTAATTAGACATATTTTTGAGGTTTTAAAAATAAATAATATTAGAATTATATATTGATACAAAGTAGTAAAAAGATGCATATTCAAATCAAAGAGATATGGGTCAAAAAAGAAAAGAAACCAAAAAAATTCCAAAAAATGATTGATGAGAAGAAATTGCAAGGCTGTCATAATAACAACCGAGCTGTATCATTCATGATCATGTACAAACAATAATTGTGTAGTGGCGTGAACAACCAATCTGAACTGGTCATGAGCACGAACCAAATTGCAGTCACAATGAATGAATTAGTAGCACACAGACCCTTAGACATTAGATAACAAGATTAAACTGAAGTAATCTATACTAATTTACATTTAACACAGAATTTCTCATCTATTAAAAGAAAAAACAGCTTTCTGCTCTTCGCCACTCCAACGCTGACTACTATCTTCACGAGAACTGGTTCCATTGGAGCCTTGCTTATGTATATTACATACATCGATTTCATGAACAACATGGGCCACTACAACTTTGAGCTTGTGCCCAAATGTCTCTTCCGCGTCTTCCCCCCTCTCAAGTACATCATGTATACTCCCTCGTAAGTGCATCATAAAACACACATTGTCTTAGTTTTTTCGCTCTGTAAAATACACGAGTAGAATCTAATCATTTTACTTGTAGTATGCTGACTTGCATAGTTGAGTCAGAACAAAGTCTCGGATTAAACAACACACAAGGACAAAAATATAAGTTCAACAATAAATAAAATAGCTTTTAAGTCATTCCGAATGCACACTACAGTCAAAAGCAATATTTGTATCAGCTGCATTGAACTCCACCTATTTGTAAACAACTACGTCCTTTATTATGCTCACCTAGACCAAGTAGTTTCCAAGAAATGGCAAGGAGTGCTAGCTACTGATCCTGGACTTGAGCTGCACCTCCCTTCCAAGCCCTGTATCCCTTCATCTCCAGCATCTTCTCCACCTCTTCAAACTGCAATCCTTTTGTCTCGGGCACCAGCAAGAAGACAAGAACGAATGCGACTGCATAGATGCAGCAGAAAAGAAGGAAAGTTGGGGCTGTTCCCAGAGCTTCAGTTAAGCTCAGGAATGTTTGGGCGACAATGAGGTTGGTCACCCAGTTGGCCACTGCAGCCATGCGGCCGCAAATGCCTCTGAACCTTAGCGGGTATATTTCGGAGTTCACGATCCACGGGACGGTTCCCATGCCAGGGGAGAAGGAGATAATGTATGCGCCGAGAGCAACAAGTGCCAACCATCCAAAGTTGCTTGGACAACCTCGAGTGTACCATTCCCGATGGTTCACCTTGCACATGTCCTTGACTGAATCACTGACACCCAAGCATGCACCAGGAAGTAGCTGCACATAAGTATCGATTATCATGTAACTATTATAGATTAAACTTCAGAAAGTTGCTACAAGTGCTTACCTTATTACCAGCATGAGCACAGAAGCCACATTCAGAGGCAACTTTCAAGCATTTCATACAGTTCCATTTCATACCAGAAGCTAGTTTAAAGTCAGGACAAGTGTAGTTCCCGGCAAATTTAGTCCCAGTAGCACTGACGGCTGGGGAATGTGCTGCGGCTCCAAAGAACACACCACTGAGCAAGCCAAGACATACCATGATTCCAATCAAACTAATAAGCAAAAGCTTTCTTCTCCCTACTCGATCAACAAAGAAGATACTAACAATGGATCCAACAGCATTGAGCCCAGAGGTTATGAGAGACAGCGCTAATGCAGTGCTGTTGGAAGCAAAGCCGGCTAGTTGAACAATGGTGGGGCTGTAATACATGACTGTGTTTATACCCACAAACTGCTGAGCAACTTGGCACACTACACCTGCAACAAGTCCTCTCTGGACGACAATACTGCTGAAAGCCTTTCTGATATTTGAAATCAGGCCGTTTTCTCCAATAACACCCTCTTCAGCTATTTCAGCTTCAACTGACAAGCGCAAAACCTCAGTCTCCTTCTCAACCTCATGGGGAGGGTATATTTTTCTCAAGATGGCTTCTGCTTCCTCTTTCCTATTCTGTTAAGAAGAATACAGTTAAAAGAACTCCAACGCTCGGGTTCGGGGACGACCGGCTCTCGGGCTCGGGGACGGACCGCCGCTTGGGCTCGGGAACAACGGTGCTCGGGCTCGGGGGAGACGCGCTCGGGGCTCGAGTGACGGGAATTCGGTCGAATTCCGTCAAATTCGGCTGTTATTTAAAGCGGCGAATTAGGATTTCGGATAATAGCGGGCCCACTGAATTTGGATTTCAAATTATGAATTCGTCTTTTGATATCGAATTCAAATCCGGAATTGAAAATTATCGGAATTAGAAATTCACCCCGTTTTCAGATTTTTAATTGGCAACCAAACAATCGAATTGAGGGGATTAAATCTCCAATTCTCTCAATTCAGCCAATTCGTCTAATTCGGACTGTTACCAAATAAACCCTTAGTATAAAGAACTATCATAAATTACCAATTATTATTTTGCGTTTGAATCATTATGACCCATTATAATCAAAATTTTTAAAAAAATTATTTTGCTCTCAAAATATTTAAAAATAATTTATTATTTCATTATGTAGTTAGTAGATATAAAAGGATTTATTATGAAAAAAAATTCCTTGTTATTCCGTCTATCAGTTCTTCTCACCGTTGTTCGAATTTTTTTGAAGGGTCATACGTAATAAGGATTTTATGTGTTTCTAATTATTTTAGGACCTATCTGTTAACAGTTCTCTAATAAAAATCTTTTTTCAAGAAGTCACACTCTGTGTGTTTCAGCTCCATCTCCCTCCCAACATAATTTCCAGTTTCAATTTGCCAAAGAGGGGATGAAGCTCATCGTGGAGAACCTCTTCGGGAAGAGCTTTCACATAGAGGTTCTAAACGATGTGACGGCGGCAAGGCTAAAGGCGGCGATCATCGCTATGGACAATATCCTCCTTATCTCTAGGCTTCTTGTCATCGTGATGTGGAATCCCTTCAACAATTGTCTTGATGGACGACTTTCAGCGCGTGGCAGAGTATTGCATCGGTGATTGCTCTCATCTCTTCGTGTTCCTCAAGAATCTCTTCTCCTATCCCCTAAAACGGCTGCCCAAGAACTTTAGCCAGCCCCTACAATCGTAGCCAAAGAGCTCCATCCAGCTCCCCAAATTGCATCCCAAGGGCTCCCATAAGCCCCTGCAATGGTTGAAAAAGAGCTCCCGTGTGTGAGATGGATTGATGATCCAAGAGTGACAGAGACTTTTAAAAGCAATTTCGATACATAAATTAAAATGTGTTTTGATTTGAATATACTATCAAGTATTGTGCGAATGTTGATTTCCAGCCGGTATAAATTTTTATTATTAATTATCTCAATAATTATCAAAAATTTCTTAAAATAAGAAACTTATTTAATAAAATAGAGATATAAAATAAAAAATATTCAATTAATTTTATCAATGATATATGGTTCAGGTAAGGATATATCCTCACTTTATAACTAAAAGTTTATGAAAATAAAATAAAATAAAAAAGAGAGAGAGATGGAAAAAAAAGCTCTGATATATGTTATTATCTCACTTTCATGTGTTGAACTATATAGAATCTAACTCAAATAGGTCTTGATTTAATCCTTGGGGGTTGTTGATGATTTGGTTTGGTACCATTGTCTGATGAGACACAAAAAAAGAATGAGGAGCAAAGTATTTCTAATAGTCTGAGAATTGACAATAATTTCTTTTTGGTTGAAGTGTTTCCATTAGTTAATAAGGCGTTGATGATAAGTTTAAGATTTGAAATTTTTTATTAGCCAATAATGCATTGATGATAACATTAAAGTTTGAAGTATTTCAATAATCAATGAGGTGTAAGTGATAACTTCATATTTCAAAATGTTTTTACAGCCAATGAGACGAAAGTGATAACTTATTAACTTAAAATGTTTCTGTAGCTAAGAAGACATAAGAAATAAATTCATTGTTGATTTGAGGGCCCTTGGTTTGCCATAATAAGGCGAGCCTATAAGTTAGTTATAATTTTAAATTGGTTGTCGGACGAGACCGCAAGTTAGTCCTAAACCATTTTGACTTTTGAAGGAGACCGTAAGTTGACCCTAAACTATCTTGATTTTTGGATGAGATCGCAAGCTGATCCTAAGTCAATTTGGTTGTCGAATGAGATTGCAAATTGATGCTAAATTATCTTGACTTTTTGATAAGATTGTAGGCCAGTCCTAAGTCAATTGGTTATCAGGTGATACTGCAGGCTAACTCTAAACTATCTTGACTTTCATGTGAGACCACAAACTGACCCTAAACCATTTTATTAAATTATATTATTATTATTTTTTCTTATTTTATTTTGAACTTGTTCTTATTCTTATTCTCACTTTTGTCCACATTGTCAATTTAAGAGGTTCTCATCATTGCTTCTTCTTTAACATGACACCATGATAATGAATAAAACTGTGGGATCAAAATTGATCACCCGATATAGCGAAAACCCTGAGAAGTAATCTTAAAATAACAAATCAAAATATGGTGATTTGAATGCACAATCAGGTATTATGAGAATATTTTCAACAGGCATAAACTCCTATTGTTAATTACCCCGACGATTATCAAAAATCTCCTAAAATGAAAAATCTAGCTAATAAAGATAGAGACATGAAAAAAAAATAAACATAATTTAATTGATATGAAAAAAGGATACATGACTTAAGTAAGGGTATACCCTCATTTTATATTTTAATGAATTTGAAAATGAAATAAAAATGGAAATGGGAAGAGCTCGATGTTTACTGCTGCCCCACTACCGCATGCTGGACCATGCAGAGTCTAGCTCGAGTAGATCTTGATTTAATCATTAGTGAATGTTGATGACTTGGTTTAATAGTATTATACGATGGGATATGGAAGGAGATGAGAGGAGTTTAAAGCATTTTCATTAGCTAATAAGGTGTTGGTAATAACTTTGTGTTTTAAAATTTTTTCATTAACCAATAAGACATTGGCAATAACTTTATTATTTGAAGTATTTTCGTTCGTCGATAAGGCGTAGGTGATAACTCTGTGGTTTGAAGTATTTTCATTAGTCAATAAAGCATAGACGATAACTTCATTATTTAAAGTATTTTCATAGCCATTAAGGCGTAGGCGATAATTTTATTTGATTCGAAGTGTTTGTATACCCAATAATGTATAGATGATAACTTCGTAGTTTGAAGTATCTTCACAATTGATAAGGTGTAGATTATAACTTTCTAGTTTAAAGTATTTTCATAACTAATAAGGCGTAGATATGATAACTTCATAGTTTAAAGTATTTTCATCAATGATAACTTTGTTTGAAGAAGACGTTATAGTTAATTGACTAAGTTTAAACATACGTTAGTTTAGTTCGATGGTTTGAAGTATTATCATTAGCTAATAAGGTATTGGTGATAATTTCATAGTTTGAAGTATTTTTATAGTTAATAAGTCATAGGTAATAATTTTGTTTGAATAAGACATTGTGGCTCACTAACTAAGTTAGCTCGAGTTCACTTTAGTTCAGTTTGATTTGATTATCAATAGTCTCTTAGGTGTATTATCAATTAAATTTGGAACATCATTAATGCTTTGAGTTAACTTAGCTTTACGATATGGCCGATGACTTTAAACGTGTTATTGGTTGATTTCATTTGAATACAACATCTGGTTGACTGACTGAGTGAGTTGAAGCTTGCATTTAGTTCGATTTGATCTAAAGTTCAAACTTGGTTTGGTTAAAGTTAGATCCAATTTAGTTTAACATTTAGGACTTAATAATTTAATTCAATATTCAAAATTAGATCTCAATTTGAATTTAATTTGATTCAGTTCAATGTTTAAAACTTGATCGAATTGCGATTCACTAACCCCTTCTAGTTTCTTCTTCCCAGAACCTTTGATTATTGGATTCGCATTGATGCCTTATAGTATGACTAGGGAAATCATGTGAAATATCTATTTCCAAAATTACTATTGGTATTGATGGTGATTATTCATTTTTCAATGATAAATTTAATTCATCAATCTTGGCATTAATTTTCTAGAAGAACATTTGTCAAATACTGATCATTGGCTCTAACGCGAGCAATATTAATTTTGATTCAATTTTAATTTGATTCAGTTTAATATTCAAAACTCAATTTTAGCTCGAGTCTAATTTATTTGATTTGGATTAACTTTGATCTCGTGTTGGACCCTTATTAAGTCAAGGTTCGGACGTTGGTTCAAATTCAAGTTAATTTAAGTTTAATTTGATTTTAATTCAAGTTCAGCCTAGTTCTTATTTGACTTAGGGTTCAATTTGTCCCACTTGACTTTTAGTTTTAAATTTGACTTAACCCAATTATGGTTTGATTTGAACTTGATTTGCTTTTGGATTTACTCGATTTGACCTGTTTGGAGTTAGGTTTGAACCGATTTGGTTTAGATTAACTCAATTTGGATAGCATCTAATTCACCTTGAGTTTTAGTCCATTTGGTTAATCAATTTAGGTCCATTTAGCAGTTTATTTAAGTCAATTTAATTTTATTTATTAAATTTAGTTTAATCCGAGAGCCCTGATATAACTTTGGGCAAGCATATAAGTTAGTCTTAAAAGTGTAAGTTCGAAAACTAGCTTGAAATATAATGCTAAAGACTAGTTTAATTCTAAGAGCCCGAATGCTAGCATATAGTTTTAACAGATTCAAAAGTTGGCCTATAGTTATGGTTAGCCTATAGTGTTACTGAGTCCCAAGATTGGCTAATAATTTTGGTAGGTCCGAAGGTTAATTTGGTTTTGACGAGCCCCAAGACTGATTTAGTTTTGATAGGCCCAAAGACTGGTTTAAGTTTGGTGGGTCCCAGGGATGACATAGTTTTAGCGAGGTTGAAGACTAGCCTAATTTTGATGAACTCGAACGTGAGCCTATATTTGACTAGCTTGAAGGATGACCTAAGTTCAGTGGACCCAATGATAGCCTATTTTTGTTGGACGTGAAAGCTGGTCTAAGTTTGGTGAGTTTGAAAGCCGCCCTAGTTTTAGTAGGCTTGAAGACTAGTTTAAGTTTAGTAAGTCTGAAGGCTGACCTAAGTTCGATGAGCTCGAAAATTGGACTGATTTTAGTGGACCTAAAGGCTGACCTAGTTTCAGCGAATCCGAAGACTGACCTGAGTTTAGCATGGCCAAAAGCTGACCTGAGTTTTTACAAACCCAAAAACTGGCCTAAGTTTGATGAACATGAAGGCTGATGTGATTTTAGCCGGTCAAAGATTGACCTGTAAATGCGTAAAGTCACAAGTGACTGTGGGCATGAGGATGACAATAGCACAAGCATGAATATGATGGAGACAAGCGAAGCCACAAGTGTCCGTGAGCATGGAGTGAAGCAGTTTCTCTTTCCTCTAAATCTTCTTCTTTAATTCACCTTTGATGTCTTTCTTCTATTTTTTTATGAATTTTTTCATTTTATTATTATTTTTTTGCAAATTAACGCCTCTCATTTTTTCTTTATATATATATATATATATATATATATATATATTATACATTTTATTTTTATTTTTATTATTTTTCCCTCCTTCCCTATGCTCCTGTATCCCTCTTCTCTGAACATCATCGGGCCCTAAAGGTTTGGCCTTCTTCCCGATCGGATCCAGCCTCGACTGTCGCCGAACGGTGATGGGGAGCTCCTTCACGAGATAGCAGCGGAGCAGGGCTGGAGGCGACGGCTAGCGAGTGGCTCAGGGCAAAGGCTCGACGGGCAGTGAGAGACTGAAGGCTAGGGGGGCTCCGGAGGGCCATACGGCTGGTGAGGAGGTCCCCCATGGCTGGGCGTGGAGGTTGTTGACGAGGGTGGCCACCACTGCGGGTCAGGAGGGGGAGAGGGACTCGCTAGCGGAGATGGCGGCGGAAGCAGCAAATGCGAGTATGGGTGTGGCGGCTTGGGAGCACAGAGATGCTCCTGCGAGGGGAGTGCAGGAAGATCTGGAACAGGCGGGTGCAGCAAGGCTAGGGTTCTGACGAGGCTCGAGCTCCAGCGAGGAGGTGGCGCAGGTACAGGGAACAAGTTCAGAGTAGTAGAGAGCAGGGAGCAGCCCAGGTCCGCTTCAAGAACAAAGCAACCACAGTGCAGAACAGGGGAAAGAGGAAAAGCCAAGTGTACTAGTCTCTCAGAGTTTGACTTTTAGCTTGTTTAGGCTCCTCGTTATAATTTCTTCTCGTTCTCATCTCTCCCCTAAAATTTGAAGAGATAAAATTAAACTGAAGTTTAATATCTTTATTTTAAATTTTTAAATAATAAATATGGTTACGTATGAATATAATTTGATTGAATGAAGCTGTGATACATATAGATAAGCTTGTTTGTTATACATGATAATAATTAAAAATTATACTCATATTGAATATTAAATTTATAGAGAAATTATTTATAATTTTATTTAAAAATTAGACTAAATTATAATTTTATTATTTTTAGGGATCTTTTTTACAAACTGAATTATTTATAAAATTGTAAAACTTTCAAGTATTTTTGAACAAAATTTAAACTTATTCACAAATAAAAATTCTTGAAAAACTTATTTGTGAAGAGTTGAAATTCTTATTTACAAATAAAATTTGGAAGAGTTTATTCGCAAACACAATATTTTATAAGGATCAAATTAAAATTATGGATCTTTTGAAAGGTTTATTTGTAAAACCTAAATTTTACAACACTGATTTATAATTTTAAGCTTTTATTAGACTTTTTCATAGAATTCTTATTTTAAGGACCTATTTATTAAAAAAAATCCGGTTAAGAATCCATTTATAAATATTTATTTAGTTTAGGAACTTATTTATAAATTTTTTTATATTTTGCCATTTTGGTTCAGATTTTAGATAAAAATTGGGCCTAACTTTGGTCAAAATATCTAACTCACCTAATCTATTTTAGTTTAAGCCTAAATTTCTTAAAAATTCAAGTCCAAATTGAAATTAATTTTTGGTCACAATCAGATGTGATTAAGTCTGATTGAGACCTACATTTAAGTCATAATTAAATAGCATACAAGTCTCGATTTTAATTATATTTCAATTAAATTTGATTATGACAAAAATCACATCAAATAAATTACTCCTTCACATCCTCTTGTTGAGTTCTGACAAGAGAAAAGGGTGTGAACAAACTTTAAGCACCTACCTCCATACCAATATTCCAAGAGTTGATTATATGGATTTGAATTGTCACGCAAGAGTGGATTTGGCTTGTCATGCAAAAGTAAACCTAAGTTATCATGTAAAAGTGAATTTGGTTTACCACATAGAAGTTGACTTATGTTACCATATGAAAGTGGACTTAGTTTATCACATGAAGGTAGATTAAATATTGTTATGTGAAAGTAGACTTAGTTTGCGATATAAAAGTAGATTTATTATTGTCAAATGGGAGTAGACTTAGTTTATCATATAAAAGTGGATTTAATATTGCCATGTGGGAGTGTAATTAGTTTACCAAATGAAAGTGATTTTAATATTTTCATATGAGAGTAGACTTAGTGTGTTATGAAATATAAATCTGATCATCACATAAAATAGATGAAGTTTTTTATCCATTTTTTGTCTCAAAAAATATAAAGTGCATACTTGATCGAACGTTCCTTTTCAAGAAAGTCAAATGTTCCGTCATAGATAAATATAGACACTTTTACTTTATTAATATTGCCTCCAAAGGCTCATGCATAATGCCTCTTCAACAATCGGGCATTGATTGATGACATAAGTCTTTCTCTTTTGTCATCAATAAGATAGTAGGATCCTCCTTCAAATATCTTTTTAATAATATAAAGATCTTCCTAATTAGGTTCAAATTTATCTTTCTTACTTCGATTCAAAATTATGGGTTTTCTTAAAACTAAGACTAGTTCTCCTTTCTGGAAAGATATGAGCCGAGTCATCTTATTATAGGTCATGGACATCTGTGCTCGAATTTGTACCTGCAATGGTAAGACGGCCTCAGCCCTAAACATCAATACATACGGTATTGATTAGGTAGGAGTTCGATATATGGTGTGATAAACCCACAATACTTCAAAAAGTTTTCGATGTCAGTCTTGTTTATTTCTAGCAATGACTTTTTTTAATATTTTGGAAGGGGTCTTGTTAAATGCCTCAGTAAGATAATTTGCTCTTACATTATATATGGATAAATATTTCTAGTTTATCTTGTGATGATGTACGAATCGTCCTCCTTTAAAGCTTTTGAAGGATAGTCCATTGTTAAAAATAACCATTCAAGAGATACCATATTGTTATAGGATATTTTCTCGAAAGAAGTAGATAATGATACCTACTTTTACTTTTCTTAGTGAATTGTCTCTGCCTATCGAGAAAAAGTAATCAATCGCTACTAATATAAAACGATGACCTTTAGAAGAGGATAGCTCAATTGGGTCAATTATGTCCATACCCTATACTTTGAATGATCATAAGGATACTATCAGGTATAAAGGGTTTGGATGCTAATAGATGAAGTCGATATGAATTTGGCACAGATAACATTTTCTCGTGTATTCAATATAATCCCTCACTATCATAGGCCAATAGTCGTCTATACGTTTAATCTTCATCATCATTTTTGGGCCCGATTGATAAGCCCCACAAACCTTAGAATGTACCTCATATATAACTTTCTTGACTTCTTTATATGAGAGGCAATGCAAAAGTAGTTGGTTGAAGGATCTTCTATAAAGAGTATTATTAATAAGTAGAAAGCACATAACTCTATTCTTAAGTTTTGTCCTTGTGAATTTATCTTTTGGGAGTTCTCCTTCTTTGAGATAGTTGGTAAATAGTATTCTCCAATCTATGGTCTCTTCTGACAAAAAAATTTCTTCATTAGGGAGTTTGCAGTTCAGCGAAGAATTGCCCGACATTAGGTAAATTGTGAGAAAATTAGCAAGGGCTTGCCCCTTAACTATCTTTTGATGAGTAAACTTGATATCATACTCCATGATAATTAAAGTTTGTTTTGCTAGCCTTTTAGTGAATTCAAGCCTAATCGTCAAGCATTTTATGAGATTTCTTCATCTGAGGAGACTGTGTCACTTCCTAGATAAGTAGAGACCAAGATTAGACTAGTGATTCTCTTTTTCACTTAACTAATAAAAGCAGACCTTTTATCACCATGAGATCTTTGGTAGTATTTTGCATCATCGTAATGTACCTCATAAATATTAAAGAAATATACATCTCCATCAATTCGACATTCATCACCATCCTCAAAAAATTTGAGACATGGATGTAGGTTGATGGCATCACCTTGTGTTCATGTAATCATGGTCTCTTTAATAGTATTTTGTAGGATGTATTAGTATCGATTACATAGAACTTAGTATCAGTCATCAATTTATCTATTTTTAGAGGTATGGTTATGACCCTAAGAGCTCTTTGACTATTTTAATTGAATTCTTGGATGGTTATAATTTCAAATGATAGGTGACACACATCCAAAGCTAAGGCCTTTAACATGTAGAGAGTCATCAAATTAACCGAAGGGCCTAGATCAATAAGGATGCGATTAATTTTGATCGCATTACTATTCTCAGTGACATATAACCTATTATGGTCTATTGTCCATAGTAGTAGGTCTTTATTTGTGAAAGTGATGATAGAAGTTCGACGAGAGTATAAAGACTCCTTCATTTCCTCTTTAGCAAAATATGTCTGGTAATCAGTTGGGTTTTACAAGATATGCATCAACATATCATTGAGTTATTGTGATATCATTAGGAAATCAATTTAAATACTGAACATGTATTGATGGGCAAATATAAGCAACCTTACTGTGGTGATACTGTAGCATGTTTTCTATGTTTTGTATAATAAATGCTGGGAATTTTTTTTGCATTTTATTCTGAAAAATGCAGAGAAATTATGTTGGGAATATTTTTTTGTTACTAACATTTGTTGACATTTGTTAACCGCCACAAACGATGTTAAGAATAAGTTTTCCCAGTGTTTTAAAAATATTAGAAATTTTTTCAAAAAAAAATTTTCTGACGTTTCTAGAATGTCGGAAAAAATGTTGGGAAAATTTTTCTAGTATTTTTGACATTTTTGGGGGTGTTTTTGAAATGTCCAGAATACCTAAGAATGCTATAATGTCCTGGATGAATTGTGTATCATTCAACTTTATTAGTATTTCGCATAGATTTGTATTTTGGATGTTATTTGTTATATGTTGTGTTCACTTGAGATGGATGAATGGTTAATATATTCTATTTTGTTGAAAATCAAACTAATTATGTAAGAATTTAACAACTCAAGGTATTATATGCAAGTTTTGATTTTTCAACTTGGTTTGTATAATTTGTAAGGAGTTTGAAATATCTCTCTTATATGATGTTAATCACAAGGATGTTATTTATAATTATTTTATTTTACAATGTGTTGTTTGTAATTATTTTTTTTATAATATTCTATTTTACTGAGTATTATTTATAATATTTTATTTATATGATGTTGTTTGTAATTATTTTATTTATAGGGTATTATTTGTAATTATTTGACTTACAGAGTATTATATTTAATTTTTCGCATGATGTTATTTGCAAATGATAATCATAATAAATTATTATTTATAATTATTTATCTTACCTGTTTTGTTTCTAAATTATAATACTATTCAAATATAATTTCAAATTTGGGTTGTATTATAAGGTGTTATTTGTAATTTTTGTTGGTGTGGGATAAGTTTCGGCGACCCAAGATGACAGCAATCTCAATATACAAATCAAAGTATGTTAAATTTGAGTACGTAATTAAATATTTTGAAAACATTGACTTTCAATAAATACAAACCTCTATTGTTAATTATCTCGATAATTATCGAAAAATTTTTAAAGCAAAAAACCTAACTAATAAAATAGAGACACAAAAGAAAAAAAAACCATAATATGTGATCGATTTTAGGAGAAAGATACATGACTTAAATAAAGGCATATACTCACTTTACATTTCAATGGATTTGAATATATAAATGATATGAGATTAAAAAAAAGGAAAACGAAAAGAGTTTGATGTCTGCTGCTATTCCACTTCGATGTGTTGGACAATGCAGAGTCTAGTTCGGGTAGGTCATGATTTGATCCTCAGTGGATATTAGTAATTTGATTTGGTGGTGTTGTCCTATGGAACATAGAAGAAGATGAAAAAGGGTTAAAGTGTGGTCAATAACTTGGAGCGTCAATCAATAACTCCTTTTGATAATGTTGCCGATAGCTTGTTAGGTTCAAACTGAAATACAACCAATAGCTTTGGATGTTGGTATTTAACTTTTTTTTTAATAGTATTACTAATGACTTATTGGGTTTAGCTTGAAATATACTGATAGCTTAGGACATTAGCCATTAACTTTTGATCGATTACCAACAACTTGTCAGGTTTAGCTCTTCAAGGGTATCATCATTGTCTTTTGAAAATTAGTTATCTTGAAGGGATCATTATCATTGGCTTTTGGAGTCGGATGCAAACTGCATCTAGAGGTTAGATGTTGCATCTTAAGGGTTGGATATGTCATCAATTACTTCTGTAAGTTAACTAGCTTAAGAGCGCATCATCAATTACTTATGGGACTGACTAGCTTGAGAGGGGTGTCATTAACTATTTTTAAGGGTTGTTTAGCATGAAGGGCAAATGTATTGTTGGTTAATCTTGTGTGAACAAAGTATTCTGATTAACTAACTAAGTAAGTTCAAGCCTACCTTTTGTTTGATTTAATTTAAATAAATGATTAGCTATCTTGGCTTGTACTAATCATCTTTGATTTGATAACTGACGATCTTCCTTAGTTTGTTGTTAATTAGACTTGAGGTGTTGAGATATAGTTTGACTTAGTTTAATTCTGCTCAAATTTGTTTTGGTGTGGGACCCTATCTATCTATCCATATTGGATCTTATCTATCCAATATCCGATGTGGGACTAATTTATCACACCTGACATTATAACAATCTCCCCCTTCAGGTGTGATTTGACCACATCAATTTTAACACTCTTAATCAAGAACTCTTTTACTCGACCAGTTCCACCGTGTGACCCATACCAACGGATTTTTATCTCATTCTTTTGATTTTTAAAGAGAAACTAACATACGACTCAATTCAATCGCACCATCACGGTCTTAAGAGTTTGCACAGTTTCGAACCTGAAGCTCTGATACCATTTGTTGGGGGAGCCGAATGAGTGTCGAAGCGGAATAATATAGTGAACCAGATACCAAACGATCCCAAAAGCTTAAGCTCATGGGATATGGGCCTTTTTCACTATATATATTGGGCCATATCTATCCAATATCCGATGTGGGACTAATTTATCACACTTGACATTATAACAAGCCTAGTCAGGACTTGGTTCGAAATTAACTCAAATCCATATGACTTGACTCTATTAGAGTTCAAATATGATTTGACTCAATTACAATTCAATCTAAATTTATTTTAAGTCAAATGTTATTTTAATTCGAATTTATTTTGATTAAGTTTGAATGGTATTTGACCTGTTTGAAATCCAACTCAAACCTTGCTTTCATTTCAGGTCAACTTGGTATGGTTTTGAATTGACCCAAGTTTGGATTGACCAAAGCTTGATGTAATTTGGATTAATTCTGAGCTCCAATAATCAATTTTCAATCCAAAATGGATGATCGGTTGGGCTACCGACTGACCAATTATGAGTGTGTGAGCACTCGATAGAACTAAACCAGTCGACCGATTAAGGATACCAAATGATCAACTAAGAGTCTTTCTATTTGTTTGGATTGATTTCAGTCCACTTTTTTGTCCACTTAGGTTCATTTGATGCTTTGTTCGAGTTGATGTTTATTTGTTTTGGCCATATTTGCTTGAGTTTGACATGATTGTATCATTAAATTGATTTTATATTCAATGATTTTGGTTCGAGGACTCTTAGGTTGTCATGGCGACATTATAGCGAGCCCGAAGACTAACTTATGATCCAAATAATAACGAGCCCAAAGGATGGTTTATGAATGTGAGCTCAAAAACTGGCTTGTGATTTGTCAGCCTAGAGGCTCGCTTAATTGTAAGCTCAAAAGCTAGCATAATTTGCAAGTCCAAAAGCTTGCTTAGTTGTGAGCCTGAAGGTTGGCATAATCACGAGCCCGAAAGCTAGCATAATCGCAAACCCGAAAGCTAGTATATTGCAAACTCAAAGGCTGGCATAATCATGAGTCTAATGGTTAGCATAATCGTGAGCCCAAAGGCTGGTTTGATTGTGAGTTTGAAAGCTAGCTTATGATCCAATTATGAGTTTCAATTATTTAGTTCTTTTTGTTTTTGTTCTAATTCAAGTGAGTTCTTATTGTTATCTTTCTTTCATCTTCAAATAACTTTATAGGGCATCAAAATTTGGATTCTTTTCATAAGAGGTGGCACCAAGGTACACAAGGAATTGAGGATGGCCACAATGGTGGTGGAGTCCGTCATTATACGAAGAGTTGCTAGTGGTCGAGTATTAGTAGAGATTTGCATCATATAAAAGACCGCGGGTGACTGCAATATTGATAGAGATCCACCATCATATAAAAGGCTGTTGGTGGCTGTGATATTAGTAGAGAGCTATTGTCACACAAAGGGTCACGGGTGACTGCGGTGTTAGTAGAGATCTACTATCATACAAAGGACCATGGGTGATCGCGATGTTGGTAAAGTAAAAGAGGCTCTCAGGAGAGTTTAGGCATCCGATCTTCTCTAGTTCAATCATCTGAATGCAAGCAATAGGGTGTTCATCAAGGCAATAGAAGCTTTGGATAAGTTTTGGCACTTGGTTCCTTCAGGCTTGGTTGTCCAAACATGCGTGACAACTCGTTCTTTGGGAAGTAGTAGAAAATGGGGCCAGCAAGAGTTTAAGGAGTAAGAGTATAGGGCAATGGTGGCAGTAGAATCCTTATGGAAAGTAGAAGAGAAGGAGGAAGAGTAAAGAAACAATAAAACAAAGAAGAGTAGGGGCCTTACATCTTTCTTTTGCCTCTTTAATGGCACCTTCTTGGTCTTTTCCTTGACAATGAGGTCTCCTCCATAGAACTCTTCAAGAATTGGCCTTTGAATTCTCCTTTGATTCATGTAGAATATGCTCAAGCATCAAGTATGAATTCCTCTTAAATTCGTAAGCCCTACCCTTTTTTTATAGGACTGAGAGGATTTTTGAATCAAATGATTGATTGATTTGATTTTGAGATTTGAGGAATATATTTTTACCATAAACCTCAAATTTGAATCTTTGACTGATAGATCCTAATATTATAATTTTCTTGTTTTAGAACTTCGCCGATTCTTGATGGATTCAAAGGAGATTTGTTTCTGTTTCTTCAAATCGCATGCGATCTATAAGATTCGAGTGCTTGAACTACCGGTTTGGTCATCCAAATAGTACAGCGCATCTAAACTAGTCGACCAATCGAGAAATCGATCGTTCGGTTGTGTAGTGGTCCAAAAAATCTAACAAAACCGATCAACTGATTAAGAAACCAGTCATCCAGTTGGGCAAAAGGATGCCTGGTCTATGGGGTTCGATCATTCTAACTCAGTCCAATGATTTGGATCCGATTTTTTAGTTCCTTTTTTTTTTTTTTCAAATTGGACTCAAAGTCCAATCCTAATCCTTATTAAACTCGAAGTCGGAATTGAATTGTAAAAACATCTTAAACTTTTGGTATCTTACTTTTTTTATACCAACAATATAACACAACATAATATGGGTACAAAAAAATTATATGAAATGCAAAAAGGTTTAACATGGAAATATTTACATGTACAATTTTTAAAAATTTTAAACGGCTTTTATGTAAAATAAATTGAAATCATTTTTAAAAAATATTATTAGTGATTGGCGTATCATAGAAATAAAAAAATAAAGATTTATGTGAAAGAATTTATATACACAAATTTTAAAATATTCAGAGATTTTTTTGTAAAATCAATTGATTATTAAAAAAAATTTGGAAGGTTTAAATGAAAATTGATTAAAGGGTAGAAGGAAAATTTTTTACCAAAAATTTGATTAAATTTCAATTAGGGATAATAGATTACAAAATTAAAAAAATAATAAGTAAATACAGAAATTATGAAAATTTATTTATAAATAAAATAAATCTTTAGGTTGCAGGTAAAAATCTCTAAAATTAAATTTAAAGAATCCCAAACTACTAAAAGATTTATTTGCCCCTTCGTTTCTTCTCAAAATAACTGGAATTGTTTTGGGAAGTTATATGTAAACTTTTAGCCAAAACTGCACGAGAGATTAAAGAATTTATCAGAAATTTCTATAAACTGGAATCCAGATCCGGAAAAATCATGAACTCTATATCCGGATCCGAATTCCGAACTCGATCGGATGGCAAACATCCGAATCCGAATCCAAATTCTTAACCGGGTCAGGTTGGACAAAATCCGACCCGACCCGTTCCACCCTATCATACGTTCATTAGATGTTGCCAATGTTGCTCCTCCATCTCCCTCCCCGACGTGATTTCCAGGTCTCCATTCAACCGAAAAGAGATGAAGCTCGTCGTGGTGAACATAGCTGGGAAGATCTTCAATGTCGAGGTGCCGGACGACGCGACGGTAGCAGCGCTGAAGGCGGCGGTCGTCGTCGCCATGGACGAGGACCTCGATGTCTCGAGGCTCCTTCTCGCCATGATGCCGGATGCCCTCAACGTCAACGTCCTGACGGACGACTTCCTGCGCGTGGCAGAGTACGGCGTCATTGACGGCTCTGATATGTACGTCTACAATCTGAACCCCGAGCCTCTGGAATCGCCGGCCCATGAACTCCGGCGAGCCCCTACAATCGCGGCCAATGAACTCCTCCAAGCTTCCTAAGTCGCCACCGAAGGACTCCGTGCGGCCACCGAAATCGCCGTCCAAGAACTCCGGAATATAACCGATTGTAGAATTTTCCGAAATTTGTTGAATTAAATTTTAGATTACTATGTTAATCTTTAAATTGGATTTATTTTTAAATTGTGTTACCTCTAAGGTCCGATAGTTTATTTACCATGGTTCTGTTTAACAAAATTCTAAGATTCGTTATGATTATTACATTTCAGATAGTGGAGAATAAATAATTAAAATAAGTGCATTTTATACCCATTTTTAACTATTTTTAATATTTTACTAAATGAAGCATATGACTTCTCAAAAATACTAAACAAAGCCTATGATAATTTATTTTTTAATAAAAAAGTAACTTGTAAAATTATGATTTAAAAATTTAAAATTTTTAATAAAATTTTTAATAAGACATTATTTTCGTGATTGCAAATTTGTAGGAAATCACAAGTATTAATATTAGACAAACTCTATATTAGAGTAACTAATCAAGTTTACCAATGCAACAGTTTATCATAATTGTTCTTAACAAATAAAAGGAAATAAACTAAACAACTTGGCAAACTACCAAAAGACTGATTTGCCCCCTTTGGATGCTCCCCAACATAATTGGAATTGTTTTTGAGGGGCTATATGTAAATGTTTAGTCAAAACTATTATAAATGACTCCCATATAAATACAAACTGCTTATGTGTTCGTTTAAATGTCCCGTACAAATCTTCCCAACTGTTTCTTTTTTTCAGGAAGTCCGGATGTTTCATCTCCATCTTCCTCCGCGACGTGATTTCCAGGTTTCCGCTCGCTGGCAAAGTGATGAAGCTCGTCGTGAAGAACAAGATGGGGAAGAGCTTTCATGTCCAGGTGCCGGACGACGCGACGGTGCGCTTACGGCGGCGGTTGTCGCCATGGACAAGGACCTCCCTTCCTCCGGGCTTCTCCTTGCGGGGATGCCGGATGCCCTTGACGCCTACGTCTTGAAGGAGGACTTCCGGCTCGTGGCGGATTATGGTGTCAGAGATGGTTCCGATCTCCACGTCTTCCTGAAGGATCCCAACCCCAAGTCCCCGGAATGGCCGGCAATGAACTCCGGCCATCACCCACAATCGCCGCCAAAGAACTCCGTCGAGCTTCTTCGATCACCGCCAAAGAACCCAGTCCACACACCGACTTCGCCTTCCAAGAACCCCAGGGAGGCATCAGAATCGCCTTGATAAGATTCTCCGTGTACTTCTTCTGAGAGATGAAGATGCCGTCTTCTTCTTTGCTTATCTCGATTTAACTCCCCAGAAGCTCCTCAAAATTAGCAACTGTCTTTCCCTTCCTTCTTCTCTTTCTCCGGCGATATCAAGAAACCAGCAAGAAACTCCGGCAACGTCAAGAAACCAGCAAGAAATTCCGGCCAGAATGATTGATTACCTGGACAATATAGATGAGAAAGACTTCGATCAGGTTGATTTGATCATGGAGGTGAAACCTTAAAGATACAAGTTTCAGGCCTCATTTGCTCAGCTGCGGGAGCAGGCCAGCCGCGAGTGTCAGCCACCTCTAGCAGGTGATTCTTTCTCTTCTTGCCCTTATCTATTTTGCTTTTGGTTTTCGATCTTTTGATTGATTCTTGAAATTTGATCTTGCTCTGCGTGCAGTTCATTGCTGCAGAGATCTGCGTGCGAGCAGAGGAACTCGAGATCTTGTACGAGGAGTACCAAATTTTAGATGAACAGAAATCTCTTGCAGAACTGCATTCCTCTTCCACTTCCAGATTTTGATTTTCCGGTGAGGAAATCTGGAAATATATAGTTGATTTTGATGATTTTTCGTGGCTACCAAGCGGAAACTAATTTTACCTTTTAATATAATAAGCGCGAGAAAAATAAATTGAAAACTAAATTAAATAAATTTATATATCTTGATTCGAAATAAAATTTTGAAATTTTTATCTGTAATTTTCAGTTAATAGACCTTTAGTTCTTATCACTCTTTGATGAAAAAAAAGTAGAAAAGAAAGAAAAATTTTAAAACAAAAAAAAAATGGGCTTCGAAACAAGAAGAAGAACAGAGATTACTTTGATTCTTTGTTTCTCACATCTTCTATTTCATGAATTGTAACGGTCATTTTATTTTGATTTTTTATAAATAGACTTTTAAAATTCATTATAATTACAAATCAAAATTTTGTAATTACAAATAAAATCAAATATTTAAAAAAGATTTAAATCTTAAATAATTTAAATAAATCAATTTAAATCCAGATTTTCAATCGAATTCAGTCTCATAAAATTTATCATTCTTTAATCAAACAATCTCAAAGTGAGATCAGATGTTGAGTATACTATAAAATATTTCGACTCATCCTAGAACACCCAAATAAATATATATACATATATAAAATTTGGTTTCGTTTATATCGTTATTCATTATTATACAAATATTAATTAGACAGTCAAATTTAAACTACTCACTATATTTTTAAATTTTCTGACTCAAATTATATAATCAAACTTATTTTAAAAAATAAATTAATAAATAATCTATAAAATCACATAACTAATAGATTATTGATTAATTTGTGTTCTTGTGTATGTGATTTGCAGCGCCTGATTTACTAGCTTAAGGCATTGGAATCAAGTGCGAGCTCGCCGAGAGCTCTGTATTACGGCCGTAGTGCTCTGAAGACGTCCCAGAAAAGCTGCGGAACTCTGGCGAGGCCCCAAAATCAATGAAGAAGAAGAATTCCCGCAGCAATGGGAGGTGTGCTGGGAGATAAGAGGGGAGGGGCGTTTTGAGAAATCATAAAGATTTCAGGGACTGTTTTTCTAAATTCCAATTTGCGGATGTGGGTCGGGATTTTAGCAAAAACACCCTCCTAAGTTTTCCAGTCGAACGGAACAAAAATTCTAAATTCTAAATACTAGTATTTTTTATATTAAAATATTTTCGAAATCATTCCGGAGTTTTCCAAGTACGAGACATTGACAATCTCTCGTAACCGAACCGGATTTTCGTTTCGGTCAGAATCAGTTCAAAACTAATATACGGCTTTGCTCTTAGAAACCGTGACGGAGACGAGAGAACCAAAACCGGAATCGATTCTTCAATTCATGAATATATCAGATCAGAACCAAGCCGGCTAATAAATTTTCCAATTCTTCAGTTCATGAATATATCAGATCAGATGTATTTAATTTCTATTTTTTGGAGGTTTCTGACATTAATTTTGGACTAATTACTTTCAACCTTCATTTGATGGAGTTTAAAATTCTAGTTGAATCCGAAGAGGATAGTTTCTTTTTTTTCCTGCAAAGTTATATTTTTGTGTGAATTTTTTTATAATTATAAAGATCTCTATTTTGTGATTTTTTTTTAATGATAATGGTGGCAAAACTTATGCTCACTAGGCAATGCAACAATTTACTCTCCTCTTTTTTTGTGTTCGCTAGGTTGGATTCTACTCGCTCTCCCTGCAACATTAATCAAGTACGGTTTGATTTGAAATCAGAATCAAAATTAAGATTAAAATTAGTGAATCATTTTTATAAATTAATATCTTTTTATCAAAATTAACGCTTTAATAATTTAAAGTTTGAAAAAATATTTAATTTTTTATAATAATTTAATTTAATAATAATGTAAAATAAGTAATATTAATTTTTTAAAAAAATAATTCTGAAATGAGTTGATCTTGATCCATCCCAAACCAAACGAACTCCATAGAAAAAAACGAAAAAGAAAGATATATTCGGGATTTAATCTGGACTAAAAGGCAAATCAATCATTTCACGTAGTTATAATTTAATTAAGAATAAAATTATGGGAGAGAATTGAAACTCAAAGAGAAATATACTTTAAAATTTAGAGGAAAAAAAAATACTGTTTAATAAAATTTTAAGTATTTATATATGATTTATCAAAAATATTTCATGTGAGCCCTCGTTTCGCCCTAGCGTCGTATCCGTTGGCAAGCGACTGCACTGCGCGTTAAATACCGGTTTTCATCGCCATCTTCTTCGCTGTTTTGCCCCTAGAGTTTCCGTTCGCCAGGAAGGGGGACATGAGGCTCTTCGTGGAGAACCTCGCCGGGAAGTTCTTCCACGTCGACGTGGCAGACGACGCGACCGTGGCGACGCTGAAGGCTGCGGTCGCCACCAAGGACCAGGACCTAAATGCTGTGAGGCTGCTTCTCGTCGTGCAGAGCAATGGCTACGTCATGACGGACTACTGGCGCCGCATTGCGGAGTACGGCGTCGAAGACGGCTCCCTGATCTACGTCTTCTTGAAGCCACTGGAGCGGACGAAGTCGCCCAAGAACTCTGTGGAGGCCTTGAAAGCGTAGGTAGGTAGGTATGGTGGTGTGGGCGGTCCGGTGCTTCAGTATCGACGTCAGACTAGCACTCTCAGAGTTGATCGTTACCATTGTTTAAGGCTTCAATTAACTGGAATTTATTTTTTTAAATATTGCAATGTTTTTGGTATTCCCGGTAATATTGGCCCTCTTCTGGTCTAATTGGAGTAGATTATAATATTGGCATTGAAAATAATCCTCCATCTGGTAATAAAATTACATAATATTACCTGCGAATGAGATTAATATGGAGTTAAAAAGCTTTTTTGTCAGAAGTTTCTTTCAAAACGAGATCATATGGCAGCTATGTTGCTTTGCAACGGATCAAAACCCCTTCATTATTAAAATAATAAAAGAAAATATATAGCTTGATAAAAATGTTTAGTAATTTATAATAACAATAATGGCTGTAAAATTGACAATTGAACATACAGAAGAAAGAATGAAGCTAAAAATTATCTTGATGGAACAGCCAGTTTCGGTTTATATACATGATCAAACATGCAAGGCATAACGTGAAAAAGAAGAAAAAGAAGAAAGGCTGAAACAAACCACCAATTTCCAACATCTATTTCCTCTGTAGCTCAAATAGACAGATAAATGTACATTCCTATGACAGACTTCTTGCATCATCGGGAATGAAGGATCAACACCAGCTCCTAAACCTCTTCCAATTTTCGGAGTAGGAAACAGGACACTGTACATGGTCAGTTCTAGCATTTAATTAAATGACATCGCATCCAAAGTTCGTGCATAACCATGTGGAATGCGTCATATGCAAAAGGAGGCGAATGACATGCAAACCGTTTCTGGTCATTGCCTGATAGAATTGTTTCTGATAAACCAACTTATCTGTAGCTCAACTTAGGCAGTCATTGCTGATTGCCAGTTCTGTATCTTTCTCCCATACATGGGCGAGGATAACTCTTACCTTGGAGTTTCTACGGCCAGCCCAAAAACCAAGTACAGTTCTGCAGATATTCCAGGATAATCAATCTAATGAGGAAGCACATCAAGGAGCTACACATAATTACATATCAAGTTGAAGACATTTTGAATAAAAGAAAGAGCAATCAGTCTATGATACTGATTTTATTACAAAATCAGTTTGGCAAAGTTAAATATGTAATGAGCAGTGCCCAAATTGAACAGGAGAAAATGGAAGAACAAAGACAAGTTAATACAGCGCAGACTAATAAGATCAGGGCTTTCGAGGCAAGAATATCCTCACATTTGGACTGATGAATTCATAAGCTCCCCACACTTCTCATTTCTCAGGAATTCAATGAAGAAAGAGACAGGCAATCAGAAGAATAACATGATAGTAAACTTCTCTTGTTTCTTTTTTGTTGTAAGCAAAAGAAAGGGTTTGAGTACTACTATCCTCTTATACTAGCATGTTCTCTATATCAAAAAAAAAAAAGGGTTTAAGTACTACTATCCTCCTATACTAACATGTTCTCTATATCATTTCCTCCAGCAGGCAGTGCAAAGGGCTGCAGTGTTAATTTTCCAAATTCTAGGGTTTGTTTTTGAGGAAAGCTAGAGTTTTGATATTCAATAATGAGTGTTTTTTCACTTTGAGAAAAAAGGTTATAAAATCCGTCCCTGCTTTTTACCTGCAGATTCTTTTTTTACATACAAAACTCTAGCAAACTTAGACTTAATCTAGACTTCTATTTGATTTTGAACTGAATTTGATTTTGCACTTTACTAATAATCCAATTATAATTTTAATATATTGTGATAAATATAGGATATTAGAGCATCTGAAAGACACTATTTTAATGCAACCATATCATGTATTGCTCAACCTTTTACAGAGACTGAGTCCCGATTTTTATTTTTCAATACTCCTTTTCAAATTAGGCAATAAATATCTCGCACGCTTGATTGTTTTTGAGATTCATCAGCTTATCTAATTGCAATGTTTTGGTAAACATGTCTGCTAGTTTATCTTTTGTTTTCACCTCTATGTATTTAGTCCTTTCATATAAGACTAGATTACTAGAAATGTGAAATGCTACTTAATTATCACAGAACAATACTGTAAAAGTTTTAAAAATAAATCTTAATTATGTTAATGTGTTCTTAATCATAAGATCTTACAAGTGGTTGCTGCTATTGTTTTGTATTCAGTTTCAACACTAAAACTTGTAACAACACTTCATTTTTTATTTTTCCATACAATCAAATTGTCTTCAAACTTGATGCATTTCCTCATAATTGATCTCTTGTGAATAGGAGATCATGTCCATTCTACATTTGAAATTGCTACCATTTTGGGACTCCACAGTTTTTGTATCATAAATTGAGTCTTGGAGTTCTTTCAATATATCTCAAGATCTGTTTGACTATCTCTAAATATGATTTCCTTGAGTCTTGCAAAAATTGGATTGCAACATGGCTAATATCTGACCTTGTAATTGTCAGCTAGATATGTTTCTTTGCTAATTTTCTATACATTTCAGGATTTTCAATTGGAGTTCTTGATTGTGGAGCAATTTGATATTTGTACTCGCTGATATTTTAACAGTTCTATTATCTAATTAACATGTATTCCTCAAAATGATCTAATACATATTTTCTCTATGACAATACCATATCTTCTTTTGAGTGGATTACTTCAATTTCAAGAAAATAGTGTAATTTTTTTAAATCCTTAATTTTAAATTTAGTCCTTAAATAATCCTTTAACTCTCTTATCATTGCATTATTGTTCTCATTAATAATTATATCATCAATGTATATAAATAATATAATTATATCTTGATTATCCTTAAGAGAGTAATTAACCTGACTTCTGTTGAATTTATATTCAATCATTGTGGCGCTAAATTTTTCAAATCATATTTTAACGAATTGCTTCAAACCATAGTGTTTTCTTCAATTTGCATACATGTTCTCTTGTGCCTGTAATGAATATATGTGATTTTGACATATATATTTTCTCCTGGAGATCTCCATGTAAAAAAATATTTTTGACATTTAATTGATTTGTCCGTCATTCTTTATTTATTGTAAGTGACAATATCACTCCAATGGTATTTATTTTTGCTAATGGTAAGAAGTTTCAAAATAATCAATTACTTGTGTTTGACTATACTCATTTGTAACTAACCTAACATTATACTTTTTCACAGTTCTATCTATCTTGTATTTGACTATATATATTCATTAGCATCCTACAATGAGTTTATTTTTTGGTTCGAGAACCAATTCTCAAGTGTTAATTCTTATACAGAGCTTTCATTTCAACTTTTATAATTTTTTTTCACTTATTGTGTGTTATTGTCTCTTGCATTATTTTTGATATTCTGATAGTTATGAAATTTCATGTAAAAGTCTTTAAAGTAAGAATTAAATTTTAATATGATACAATCCTAGTGATTAAGTGCTAAATGCATAATCTTTTTCTTTTTCTAAGAATTATTGGTTAGTGAAATTCATTATTTGTATATGAAGTTGTAATCCAAGACTGAATTTCAAATTCTAAATAAAGTTCTTCATTTTATTCGGATGTAACATTTATTTTTGGTTCATCATTAGTTAGTTCTTGTGCAATTAGACCTTTTTCACGAAGTACAAATAATAGTGATAATGTTAATTGCTTCTCTTTTTTTTCTGATATACAAGAGCAATTTCTTTACCTTGTCTAGAGTCAAAAGTAATTATTCCAAAGGCACAAGTAAAGGAATATCAAGTTCAATGATTAATTCTTTTGAGTTATATTTATTTTTGTCTTCTTCGGAACTGTATATCATATCCTCAAAGAATGTTATATCAATAGAGATAGGTTTTATGTGATTGAGAATTGTAGTATCTATAAAAAAATTTTGTTCTATAGTATCCTATGAACATGCATTATATAAATTTGTGATTTGTCTTTAAATAGATTGTGATTATAAATATAACGCAGACATTTAAATAGTCTAAATAATACATGGAATGGCTCTCCTACTGGGCAAAAAATACTAAAAGGACTTTTCTTGTTGATTTTTTTCAGCAACTTCATTCTACTGATAGATATATGCACATAATGTTTGAAAAATAATATGATTTTCTATGAGATAATTTTCAATTTTATTTGAGAGGTATTCATTTTTATTATTAGATTTTAACATCTTGATATTTGGATTAAATTGATTTGGAATCTCCTTGAAAAAAATTCTAAATGCCTCAAGGCTTCTAATTTTCTTTTTAATAAGTAAAGCCATATTATACATAACTAATCATCAATAAAAATGATAAAATATTTATATCCATTTAAATAATTATTTTTTATTGTTCATACATCACTATAAGTAATGTAAAATAAATAAAGATTTGTGTTATTGAGTCTTGGAATATAGATAAATTTATGGCATTTTGCAAGTTCACAAAAAATTGCAATATCTACTACTAAATAAATCTAAGTTGGAAAATAAAATTTTGAGAAAATTCTGAGAGAGATGACCTACTCTACTGTAACATTTATCAATATCTTCTTCCTATGACTGTAAAACTTTTGAATGTTGTGTTCCAGAGTCAAGAAAGTAAAATTCTTTGTCTTCAATATTTCTCACCAATCTTCTTTCTAGCTATAAGATCCTGAAAAATATAATGAGTAGAAAAAAGTTACACAACAATTCGACTTTTTTGTTATTTGATCAATTGACAACAAACTAATAGGAAATTTGGGAATATATAGTATTGATGACAAATTAATTAATGATGTGTATACTCTCTCTGAACCAACTATTATTGATAATATTCTATCGGCCAGTGAAATATACTTGGTTGGTTGTTGACATTTTGATCCATTATGATTCCAGAATTCTTTTATATTAGTTTGTTTAACTTGTTGACAATGACTTTGACATCATAAACATGTTGGTTTTGTGCTAAAGCAATTTATTATACTCCTCTCGTAACATGATCACTTGCTCCTCACCAAATGAATTGAATTTCTATCTTCCACCTTATTCTAAATATATTTGATAATCTTGTATAGTATTGGCCCATGTTAGCCTCCTAGTTACAAACCAACACTTATCTATTATGTGATCAATCTTCTCACGCTTTGTAGCTTTAAAATTAGGGTTTTTCCTATCTCTTCCTCTATTTCTTGTAAAATCTAAGTCTCTTCTATAATTATTATTTTTTGTATAATTATTATCCATTTTTGAGATCATAACATAGATCTTTATAGTATATAATAAACTTTGATTTAAAGAGGATATCTCACTGCTGCTCATTAAGTTAGACTTCAATTATTCATATTGTGAGTCGAACCTAACCATCTTCACTCCTTCCTTTTCTTTTCTTTTTTAGTTTTGGTTAGAAAATAATATTTCACTTTATTTCATAAATCACTCATAATTCTAAAATATTCAATTAGTTCTTTCTCATCTTACTTGCTTGTGAATATTTTTTTATATAGTACAAAATACCTAAAAACATTATCCTCTTTATCATATATCCTTTTGAACTTTTCTCATATTGCTTTCGATGTTTGGCAATGAACAAGTAATCTTTCTACATTGGGCTCAAAACTGTTTATAAGTAATGACATTAACTTATGATTTTCAGCTCTCCTCTATTTGTAGCTCCTTTA
Source organism: Trichopus zeylanicus subsp. travancoricus (assembly GCA_005019695.1). NCBI lineage: Eukaryota > Viridiplantae > Streptophyta > Magnoliopsida > Dioscoreales > Dioscoreaceae > Trichopus > Trichopus zeylanicus. The sequence goes on from RXID01010938.1 coordinate 263,841, forward strand.
CAAAATAGTCTTATTTTCCTTTTAAGATTATGTAAATCCCTATAGTTATTACCCGTGGTAAATAATTTTCTATTCCTTTTAATTTAGTGGAAGTAATTTACAGGTTTTCTCCATCTTTATATGACTTCTTCTCACTACTGGTCATGATCTATTTGCTCTTCACAATCTCGTGAGCTCTAATAACATGTTAATTTTTCGGTTTATAAGATTTGTTTTTAAAGAAGGCTAGAGTTTTGATATTCAATGACGAGTGCTTTTTCAATCTGAGAAAAAAGGTTTATAGAATTTGCTTCCGCTTTTATCTATAGATTGTTTTTATACTCACAAAACCCTAACAAATTTGGATTTAACCTAGACTCCTATTTGTTTTTTAACTGTACTTAGTTTTGGATTTTACTAATAACCCGTTATGACGTTAATAAACTGCGATGAACCCAAAGTAGTAGAGCATCTAAAAGGCATTATTTTAGTACAACTTAGTCATATATTGCTCGACCTATTATGTGAATTGAGCCTTGATCTTTATTTTTCAACATGCAATACTTGAGGAAAAGCAACATCCTTGTGTGGGACATATCCAACACCATAAATTGGAGAACACACAACTCGAATGGAATTTTCTGAGAAAAGGGAATCCTTCAAATACTCTCACGCTGACATCATGGCAGGCAACAAGAAAGTGATCTGCACCCAAGGTCCTATTCCAGTAAGGTTGTTTTCTTATCAAGACTTCAACATAGTTCTGAACGATCATGGTCATATCTTCTGTATGACAGGCCTGCAAGATTAATTTTTCACTTTCACAGTATTTAAATACGGTAATTAATATGTTTTCTTCATTAAATAAATAATGAAAGATAGATAGAACTATTAGACCATGAAAGATAAATACACAAAGTTTGCAATTCCATTTTGACCAATGGCAAGATCAAAGAATAAATAAATAAACACACACACACATATTTATCAATGTTGGAAGATTAGATAAGATAGTGTTCATTAAATCAAGAAAAATCAAAATGAGTTCTATAATTAGTACAATTGTCGTCCAAAGATTCTTAAGATTTCAAGGCTCAAATTATGCATCTCCAATCCATTAAAATCTATACATGATGCAAATACTTCTAGATTGTAAACAACAAAAAAAAATCTAGAAACAAATTCATGTTTTCACAATTTAAAGAGGAATTTCCATCTGTTCATTAGATTCTTTGCACAAATCTATGAAGATTTAAATTCTAGTATTCTTCACCATAACTAGATCCTTTGTTAAGATCCAAACTACTCACAATCTGAACTAAAAGCAAGATTTAAAAAATTTAGTTAAGGAAAGAAAAAAGAAAGAACTTATACCTTTCCACGCAGCTTGTGGCTTGAGTGGAATGAAAAAGAGGTGCACCTCATTGGGATCATGCGTTCCAAACTGGCTTTCCCTAATATTTGGAAAGAAGTAGCTCTCACTTGCATAATGTCCCTTGAGCTTCCTTGGAGTCTAGTAGAATATCTTTGGACCACCATTGGGATTCAGGTACACAAAAACCTCAAAATCATGTTCCATCGCAACATAGTTCAAGCAGAAGACATTTGGTGAATGATAGTTAAATATAGGAAATGACTGGGAGGACAGCAAGAAAGAGGGGGCCTCTCCAAGGTGGGAGGTCAGGCCGGGAGAGGAGAAGGAGGGGGCATCTGTGAGGTGGGAGGTAAGACTGGGAAGGGAGGAGGGAGCATCTGTGAGGTAGGACGATGCAAGGAGGTGAGTGAGGCAAGGAGGGGAGTGGAGGCAAGCATGGGAGCGGAGCGATCGGAGTGAGATAACATTGAAGGTGACAAGAGTGAGGGCAGCAAGGGCAATGAGAGAGCATTGAAGGATGATGGGGGAGATAGCGGCAGCAGGAAGTTTTCCAGCCATTGTCAGGAGTAGATGTTTGGAGTGGCGTGTGGTGCCAATGGAGAGCTCTTAAATTTGTGTAACAAGCCATCTCTAATTTCTTTGATTTCTTTCATTATTTTACAGCTAGTAACTGTGCACTTGGACTGCCCGTTTCAATTTTTGTTTTCAAAAAAATCAATAACAAATAAATATGTATATTAACAATAGAAGGCAACCGTAATTCTGAAAAAATAAAAGGAAAATAAAAAAAAGAGCAATGTGATGTTTAAAAACGCCCAATTTGACTTTGAATTTAGATAAAAACGAACAATGCAATAAGAACTAACAAATTTGCATGGTGTATGGCATGGAACGAATAAATAATGCAATATGAACAAATAGAAATCACATCTGTATAGCATGGAATAAATAAACAAGGCAATAATGTTAACAGTTGTTGCAAATGTATAACTTGGAAAATTCTGCTAGAAATTGTTGCTGCTGTTGTTATTGACGTATAAGAAATATAATGATAATGCTCCAACCTTAAGATAACAATGGAACAAAATCCACAGAAAAATCAACAAATATCAAAATGGAAGATCAGCATCCCTTCTAATCAAATAAAAAAGAACAAAATTTAAGCACTTACAACTTAGACAAGGTATTCCCTGCATGCTGCACAAGCTCATACAGATCCCGCCTGTTCTCCTCCTTAGAGAATATTTCCAGCCTGGCCAGCGGATCTAACCACCACATTACAAACAACCCCCATCATCGGAACACAATACAACCATCCACAAACAACACAAGATCGGATCGGAGAACGAACATTCAGAGCTCATAGTACCTGTGCAGACAGAGGCGGGCAGAGTACTCGTGCACGTCCCTCGCATTGTGAAAATCCTAAAGCTACAATTCACCCTCAGAAATGGGAGGGGGAGATGGGGATTAGGGTTAGTTGAGAGGAAGGATTGGGATACGGAGCAGGGGGCGTCGCAAGTCGAAGGAGTTCTGCTGGAGGGCGGCGATGCCCTCGGCCAGGCTCTCTTCTCCTCGTCCTTCGCGACCACGTCTGGCAGCATCGCGATCGGCGCCAGCACTGGCAGTCGGAGATCTCTCTCTCCAGCGCGGCTTGCTTCCGTGATCGAGCAGGAGGCGGAGTTCGCCGAGCGATCAGATCACAATGCCTGATTTCTCCACTGGTCGAGTGGGTGAAGGCGCAGGAGGGCTGGGTTCAAGGCCGCAAACGGGCGGGTATTGGCTTCAGCATGGTCCGGGAGTTTCAACGAACTGAACGAAGCCCAGGCCGGCAAGACTCTCTTGTGGAACTCTCAAAGTAAGCCGATGTTTCATACAAATCGGTTTGGTTCGGCTTGGAAAACCCGGTTCACAATGAACCAAGATTTATCACCTGTCTAGCTCGAAAGGATCTGTTAGACTTGAGAAAAAAATATTAGCAATTTTGGTAAAAAGCTCCTGAAAGACATGAATGATAAATCAGACGTAAAAATGTAATATTAACAACCGGATAGAAACCTGTAAAATTTGAATCAGAACCAGTCTTCACAACTGCAATCATATGCCAGCTGGATTTCGACCGTCCACGGCCTACTGCCAGTGTAGAGACCAGACCCAATTCATAGAGGTTACTCACAAACAGCTAAACGCAATGGATGAAAGAATGAAGCTATAAATTACTTTGATCCAACAGTCAGTTACAATTTTAGATACCATCAAAACTTACAGGCTACCAACAAGAAACAAGGAGTCAATAAATTCTTGATCCGCCTGTTTCTGGTTTAGATGCATGATCAAACAAACTGATGAGGATAATGCAAAAAAAAAAAAAAAAAAAAGTTGAAGCAGAATGCCACCACTTTCCAACTTCTATTTGCTTTGCCGCATAGAAGCAATTAATTTAATATCATCGCAACATTGATGGGCAGGGGGATGTTGGGGAGCTGCAAGAGTGTCAAAGCAGATCCATATAGTAAACCGGATACCAAATCATCTCAAAAACTTAGACTCATGAAATATAGACATTTTTCATTATATATATTCTCTATCTATCCAATATTCGATATGTGACTAATTCATCATACCTGATATTATAATAATCTCTTCATTCATATGTAATTTGACAATATTAATTTTAACACTGTTAATCAATAACCCTTTTTACTTGACACTTCCACCGTGTGACCCATGCTCTCGCACCGGCCTTTAGTGCCTGTGCCCTTGCTGGTCTCATGCTCACACCCTCGCACCGGCCTCTAACGCACGCACCGGTGCACTCGCCAGCCTGGCACCCGCACCCACGCCCTTGCAGGTCTTTGCCATGAGACTGACATGTGACTCAATTCAATCGTATCATCACGGTAATTTCGGTGTAAATATTTTACATAACTTCGAACCTGAAACTCTGATACCACTTGTTGAGAAGCCGCAAGAGTGTCAAACCAGATCTATATAGTGAGTCGGACTCCAAACCATCCCAAAAATTTAAGCTCATGGAATATAGGGTTTTTTCATTATATATATTGAACTCTATCTATCCAATATCCGATGTGAGACTAATTCATCATACCTGACATTATAACAGAGGGAAGTATCCATTCCTACAGGACCTCTTGCATCAATTGGCACAAAGGATCAACACCAGCTTGTAAACTTCTCAGTGTGTGGAGCAGGAAATATGTATTATACATAATTTACATGGTCAGTTCTAGTACTTGATTAGATGGTGACGCAACCAAGGTTCATACATAACCATGTCGAATGCATTATATGGAATTGGAGGTGAATGCCATTCAAAATGTTTCTGGACCTGTAAGTCAACATGAAAAGTAAAACAAATCAGGGAGAATGATAAATAACCAGAAACAAAAGGCAGGCACTGGGTGTTGGTCAACAGGCAATGGTGTAGATTTAACATTTGATGACAGCATGACCTTAGTTGGTGAGGATGCAGAAGTAAAATGCATAAGGTATAGCCTGTGAGGAGAAAGCAGAGCAACTAAAATGAAGCCTCAGAAAGTGTAATATTTGGATATCCTGAAAATATGTTAACCTAGGAAAAACACACCACTATGATGCTCTACAATCACAATGAGAATTCCAGCAGATCATTTCACATTAAAAAAGCATTATTCCTTAAAGACGAGCAATGTAAGCAAGCTTCAACAGCCAACATCTGATAATAATGTAAATACTGCTTCTGACAAAGGCATCACAAAAAGAGTAGCAATGCAGTGGCATCTGAAACAGAATGACGCATAGATGAAAGAATCAAATCTTGTAATTGAACTAGAAATTATTGGATCAATTAAACAATAAGATATACGAGATTCAACACATGCCCAACCTACCTCGACTAAATTGTTGTGCAACACAATGAATTCTTCATCTGAGATGGACTTCAGAACAGACTTAAGCTGGTAAACATCACTCTCCTAGAGTATAACAGAGAACTTCCGCCAGTCAAGGATGTTGTTGAAAGGCAAGTCATAGTAATTACACAAGATTACTGAACCAAGAATGAAAAAAGAAAAAGCTGATTAGTTAGTTCAAAAGGATGTGCAATATTATATGACTAATTATGTCGCTACGTTATTCTCATTAAAGGGAGAATGAGATGCTCTCTGAAAAGAAATCATGAAACAGGGGATAAAGAACATGGTCCTTACCCGGAACTTAGACCGATAAAATTGCTTCTGATAAACCAACTCTCCAGAAGCTCTACTAATGTGGTTATAGCTGATAGCCAGCTCTGTATCATTCTCCCAGACACGGGCAAGGACAACCCTTATCTTGGAATTTCTATGGCCTGCCCAAAAATCAAGTACTGTCCTGCAAATATTCCAGAGTAACCTAATGATGAGGAAAACAAAAAGAAAAACACATCAAGAATCCACACATTATCACATATCAAGGGTGAAGAATAGGAGACACTTCTTGTGGAGCAATATAATATTTGGCATTGCAATCATAAAGAACAACATTTGAGTAAAATTATTGGCCATCAAGACATTGTTTAGAAACAAATCTTGTTCAGGTATCTGTAATACCTGCTCCTAAGTGCCAAAATAAGTCCAGAATGTTAAACACCAACAAACTTTATCATGAAATTTTATTTATCATAAGTAACAAATGAAGTACTTCCAAAGCAGTTTCCAATCATTTCAGAAAACTCAATTTCAAGTAAGCACAGACCAATAAAATATCAGGGTTTTTCAGAAAAGAAAATTCTGGCTGATGAATTCATTATTCATTTCTCGGACATACAGTGGAAAAAGAGAAAAGAAAATCAGAAAGACATGGATAATCAACTTCTCTTCATGGAGTCTTCAAACAGCAAGCACTCTTGGTTTTCACATTATATTCTTTTCAACTAATTCAGCAAATAAAACATGCCTATATAATGCATATGAGACTAACCATCTTAAGAAATTCAGAAAAGATGGGCTATTTTTTGGTAGGGATTTCCATGGGCTATTTGTCAAATACGTTTCTATTGAACATAAATATACAGCCATCAGATATTTAGAGTTCATAGTAGCGAAAAAGGCTATCCTCCTATACCAACCTGTTCTATATATCATTTCCTCCAGCAGGCAGTGCAAAAGGCTGCAGAACTTGAGGAAGAGCAACATCCTTGTGTGGGATATAGCCAACATCATAACTTGGAGAACAAACAACATGAATCGAATTCTTTGTCAGAAAAGGGAGTCCTTCAAATGCTCTCACACCAACAGCATGGCAGGTAACAAGAAAGTGATCTGCGCCCAAGGTCCTATTCCAGTAAGGGTATTTCCTTATCAAGCCTTCAACATAATTTTGAACTATGATGGTCATATTTTCATATGTTGTGCCCTGCAACATTAAAACAGGCAATTAATATGCTTTCTTCATTCAGAAAATTAGTGAAAAAATAGAAGAAAATGATCACCAGTTATTTAACTACCCCAATATTACCATTTGATCATGATGCACATTATACACACAGTTTGTGTTTCTTTTACAACTCAGAGGTAAGATACGGAGATAAATCTATGAACGGTGGAAGGTTGAATATGACCATGTCCATTCAAAAAAAAAATTATTTTGCGATCAAGAATAAAGAATCTCAGGTTTTTTGAGATCAAGTCATGTATCTTCACTCCATTAGACATACACAGAGTTTTTTTTCCTTTTACAACTCAGAGGTAAGATATGGAGATAAATCTATGAATGTTGGAAGGTTGTATATGATCATGTCCATTCAAAAAAAAAAAATAATATTTTGTGATCAAGAATAAAGAATCTCAGGTTTTTTGAGCTCAAGTTATGTATCTTCACTCCATTAGATCTCAATCTTGATATATTTCATTCTAGAATGCAAATAACAAAAAAAAAAGAAGAAAAGATTGAAAGGAAACATTCATGAAGTCACAACTTGGGAATGAGTTTCGCTCCATTCACAAGATATATGGCACATTCCCATTCCAATTTAGATTCTAATACTTCACTAGACTAGCTAGATCCCTAACCAAGATCCAAACTACTCAGAATCAGAACTAGAAGCAACAGGAAAAAAGGGAACGCTTTACCTTCCCACGCATCTTGTGGCACGAGATCGGAATGAAAAAGAGGTGCGCCTGCTAAGAATTCACCGTCCAGAAGCGGCTCTCGCGGATGTTCTGAAAGAAGTATCCCTCGCTGGAGTACTTCCCGATGATCTTCCTCGGCGTCTGGTAGAAAGTATTTGGATCGCCATCGGGGCACACGAACCCCTTGAAATCCCGGTCTATCTCGGCGTAGTTCAGGCGTAAGACCTCCGGCGAGTGGTAGATCGAGGAGGAGAACGACGGGGAGGAGGAGGAGGGGGGGAGTGGTCGGGCTCGGGAATGCGGGAGGAAAGGCGGGGCGGGCAGAGAGCAGATCGGATGGAGGAAGGCGGAGAGGAGGAGGAGGATGCAGAATTTTCAAAGCGGGTGAAGGTTAAGGGGTCGGGCTCCGCAAGGCGGGAGGGGAGGGAGGGCGGAGAGCGGAGGCATCGGAAGGAGAGGATGGTGACGGCCACGAACGCTAGGGAAGCGAGTGCGAGGAGGAAGCGCTGGAGAACGTCTGAGGAGATGGCGACGGCGACGGGGGAGGGTTTTCCAGCCATCGGCGGGAGTAGATGCTCGGAGACGACGAATTGGGAGACCCGAACTGGGGCAAATGAGCAATATTCAATTTCTTTAATTTTTTTGAATGGGATGAATTTCATATAACTTTTTTAAATTTTGTGAAATTATATATTTTAAAAATTTTAAAAATTACATTTTTTTTTAACTTTATTAAATTATAAATTTTTAAAGTTGAAAATTTATATAACTTCTCATTTTTTAAAATTTCAAAAAAAATATATTTCTGTTTTAGTTATGAAATATATTATAAAAATTTTATGGGGATAAATTTATTGTTAAGGTAAAAAATATTAAAAATATATTAGTTGAGGATGTTTATGTTAAAGATAAAATATAACTAACCTAGTTAGAGATAACGTAATGAAAATTATAAAAAAATCCTAAATTTGATTCATATCGATCCTATATCTGATCCAGATGTAATCAAAATAGATATAAACTAGAATAGAGGTAAAATTATTATTTTCATTTTGGGTTAAATTTTAATTCGAGATAAATCCCTCAATCAAATGAGAGAGTTTTTTATAATCATAATTGAACTATCAAATCCTTATTAATCATATTAGAGATATTTTTACATTTTCAGTTCAACTAAAATAATGTCAAATTATATATTTTTCGAATATTACTAATTCTATCGATAAATGTATATTCTATGAGATTTTTATAATATATAACCCAAAAAGTGCAATACTTTATTAAGATTTTAAAAGGTAATCTAAAATTTTGTAAATCAGAGAATAAATATGCAATTTCATAAGATTTTTAAGAAGTTACTTATATTTTTTATAAAAAAAAATAACTTAACAAGATCTTTAAGTAGCGATACGTAATTGGTCCTTGGAATAGTTACAAATAACATGCGAGTACTTGAAATTGGGATTGTAATTCTTAAGAAAAATACTAAACAAGTTACAAGAAACAATCTATCTTATTATGTTTCATAGTAAATAAACAATCTTAAAATATTTTAAAAAGTATTATTATATTTGAAAGTACCATCTTAATATTGTTTAACACTAGTGAACTTAAATTTTTTATTTCAATTTTATTTTTTTAACGAAAATATCAAATTATTTTAGGGGTAATTACCGGTGACCCTCTGTAATTTGGGGTAATTACCGCTCACCCCCGTAATTTCCGTAATTACCCTCGTCCCCTCAAATTCGCCCGTATTTACCCACAGCCCCCTGATTATTATTTAATCAAAATTTTACCCAAAAATTCCGATTTTACTCCCGTTATTTTTACACATACACCCCTAAAAACTTATTTTTTTATATTTAATCCCCGGATTTCGGATTTTTCAAATAACACCCCGAAAGAACTTCGATTTACAAAAAAGTCCTCGAAATTCGAATTTTTGCAAATAAACCCCCGAAATTATTCCGATTTACAGAAAAGTTCCCCAAAATTCGGATTTTTGCAAATAACACCCCGTCGCGCGGGCGGGAGCGGAGGAGGATGCCGGCCGGCAGGCGGCAGGCGCGGGAGCGGAGCCGGAGGCCGGGCGGGCGGGAGCGGAGGCGGAGGCCGGGGCGCAGGCGCGCCGAAACGCGGGCGCGAACGGCCACGGCCGAGGCCGTTCCGCCACAGCGTGCCGGGGACGGAGGCCGAGGCCGGCGCGCCCGCACGCGGAGGCCGAGGCCGAGGCCGTTCCGCCCCCGCGTGCCGGGGACGGAGGCCGAGGCCGGCGCGCCTGCACGCGGGGGCGGAACGGTCTCGGCCTTGGCCGTCCGCGCCCGCGTGCCGGCGCGCCGGCCTCGGCCTCCGTCCCCGGCACGCGGAGGCGGAACGGCCTCGGCGTCCGCCTCCGCTCCCGCTGCCGGCACGCCGGCGCCCCGGCCTCCGCCTCCTTCTCCGGCGCGCGGGGGCGGGATTTTTGCAAATAACACCCCGAAATATTCAAATTTACAGAAAAGTCCCCGAAATTTTGATTTTTGCAAATAACACCCCGAAGTTAAATTTGTAATTTATAAATATTAAATTTGTAATTATAAATATAAAAAACACTAATGTCTTTTTTGTAAAATTTTATTTAAAATATGATTAAAAATATAGACTTATTTATAAAAAAAATATTGAAGGGGTCTATTTGTAAATGTACAATATGAAACTTGTAATTTTAAATTTTAATCTTTGAAACCTTCGATGACTTATTTGTAAAATTTATTGATAAAATAAATAAAATTTGGACATATTTATAGAGAAAAATATTAAAGGTGGTCTATTTTTAAATGTAAAAAATATTAAAAATTAATTTTAAAATAATTTTACAATTATTTTTAAAAAAAATCTGAGGGTCTATTTTGTAATTTATAAATATTAAATTTGTAATTATAAATATAAAAAACACTAATGTCTTTTTTGTAAAATTTTATTTAAAATATGATTAAAAATATAGACTTATTTATAAAAAAAATATTGAAGGGTCTATTTGTAAATGTATAATATGAAACTTGTAATTTTAAATTTTAATCTTTGAAACCTTCGATGACTTATTTGTAAAATTTATTGATAAAATAAATAAAATTTGGACATATTTATAGAGAAAAATATTAAAGGTGGTTTATTTTTAAATGAAAAAAATATTAAAAATTAATTTTAAAATTACAAGTTTCATATTGTACATTTACAAATAGACCCCTTCAATATTTTTTTATAAATAAGTCTATATTTTTAATCATATTTTAAATAAATTTTTACAAAAAAGACATTAGTGTTTTTTATATTTATAATTACAAATTTAATATTTATAAATTACAAATTTAACTTCGGGGTGTTATTTGCAAAAATCAAAATTTTGGGGACTCTTCTGTAAATTTAAATATTTCGGGGTGTTATTTGCAAAAATCCGCCCCCGCGTGCCGGAGAAGGAGGCGGAGGCCGGGGCGCCGGCGAGCCAGCGGCGGGAGCGGAGGCGGACGCCGAGGCCGTTCCGCCCCCGCGTGCCGGGGACGGAGGCCTAGGCCGGCGCGCCGGAACGCGGGCGCGGAAGGCCAAGGCCGAGAGCGTTCCGCCCCCGCGTGCGGGCGCGCCGGCCTCGGCCTCCGTCCCCGGCACGCGGGGGCGGAACGGCCTCGGCCTCGGCCTCCGCGTGGGGGCGCGCCGGTCTCGGCCTCCGTCCCCGGCACGCGGGGGCGGAACGGCCTCGGCCGTGGTTGTCCGCGCCCGCGTTTCGGCGCGCCGGCGCCCCGGCCTCCGGCTCCGCTCCCGCCCGCCGGCCTCCGGCTCCGCTCCCGCCGCCTGCCGCCGCCTCCGCTCCGCCTCCGGCCGGCCGGCCTCCTCATCCGCTCCCGCCCGCGCGACGGGGTGTTATTTGCAAAAATCCGAATTTTGGGGACTTTTCTGTAAATCCGAATAATTTCGGGGGTTTATTTGCAAAAATTCGAATTTCGAGGACTTTTTTGTAAATCGGAGTTCTTTCGGGGTGTTATTTAAAAATCCGAAATCCGGGGGTTAAATATAAAAAAATAAGTTTTTAGGGGTGTATGTGTAAAAATAATGGGGGTAAAATCGGAATTTTTGGGTAAAATTTTGATTAAATAACAATCAGGGGCTGTGGGTAAATATGGGCGAATTTGAGGGGAGTGGGGGTAATTACAGAAATTACGGGGGGTTAGCGGTAATTACCCTAAATTACAGGGGTCACCGGTAATTACCAAAAAAATAAATGGTTTTCGAACTTTAAATTATTGAAGCGTTAATTTTGATTTAAAAAATTAGTTTATAAAAATAATCACTAATTTTAATTTTAATTCTAATTTTAATTCCGAACTAAACCGTACACGAGGCTCTACAGCTTAAACACAATGGAATTAGTGAAGTGGGCCTTAGGTTCAGCCCATTAAAAACTAGTGCCCGGCCCCGAACATACCCTAGGGTTTAAATATCGTTTTCAACCTCCATCTCGCCAGGAGCCGCGCAGCCAGTGGGAGGGAGGAAGAAGACGCCAAGATCCATCACCGCTTCCCATGGGTAATCTCTCCGATCTTGATTCCGGCGATCTCCTCTCTCTCCGTCTCTCTCTCTCACCTTCTCCTTCTTTTTCCTCGTCGTCGCAGCGAGGATCAAGGTCCACGAGCTGCGGGGGAAGACGAAGACGGAACTGCTGAGCCAGCTCAAGGACCTCAAGGCCGAGCTCGCCCTCCTCCGTGTCGCCAAGGTTACCGGCGGTGCCCCCAACAAGCTGTCCAAGATGTACTCTCATTTCCATTCTCTCTGTTTTTCGATCTAATGGTAAAAAATTTCTAATGAATGATGGATTTTCTCAGAAAGGTGGTGAGGCTGTCGATCGCGCAGGTCCTGACCGTGATTTCTCAGAAGCAGAAGGCCGCGCTGAGGGAAGCCTACAAGAAGAAGAAGTTGCTGCCGCTCGATCTCCGCCCTAAGAAGACTCGCGCCATCAGGCGTCGTCTCACCAAGCACCAGGTAGTGTTCATTCTTCCATGGTAGTTGAATGTTCTTAAATGATGTGATGGCATTTTTATGTTGTTAGAAATTGTGAAAGAGTAGTGTTGGATCGGAGAATTACAGTTCAAATGGACGCACAAGAGCTTGCAATATGATCTGTGAATATGGTATCTAGTGATTCAGGAATTTTTTTACTAGTAAATTCTTAAAGTTTAGGCTTTTTAGAGTAGCTTAGAACAGTTGGTGTGAGGAGAGATATCCCCCGCTTTGTAAATTTGTTGATTGAAATATCTCTCGATTCCTGAAAATACTTTTAGGTTTAGGAACTTTAGTTTAAGATATTAGCCTGCTTGTTGATTGGGCTCAATGTTTGCTATCCTGAACACTTACAAGGATGTGTTTTTAAATTTTATAATGGGTTGGCTAAAATTTTAGCATTCAGAAACCTAGCATGTAGGAGCTTCTGGTTAGGTATAGCTAGCGTAAATAGAGCTTCTGATTCAGGAATTTTTTTACTAGTAAATTCTTAAAGTTTAGGCTTTTTAGAGTAGCTTAGAACAGTTGGTGTGAGGAGAGATATCCCCCGCTTTGTAAATTTGTTGATTGAAATATCTCTCGATTCTTGAAAATACTTTTAGGTTTAGGAACTTTAGTTTAAGATATTAGCCTGCTTGTTGATTGGGCTCAATGTTTGCTATCCTGAACACTTACAAGGATGTTTTTTTAAATTTTATAATGGGTTGGCTAAAATTTTAGCATTCAGAAACCTAGCATGTAGGAGCTTCTGGTTAGGTATAGCTAGCGTAAATAGATTTACAAGGAAAGTGTGTTCTGAGTTGTCATTGTTCCCTCCTAAAACAATTGCTAATTACACTACAACCTCAACACTTACGAAGTGGAACTCAAGATTTTAGATTTTGTAGCACTTACTTGGAATTTCTAAATGAAAAAAAATGTGCAATGTGTAACGTTTTTGCTTTGTACCACAATTTTTACTTCTACTTCAATACTTGCGGGCATATTGAGCGTAGGCTATTGAGCTGTGCCAACATTGATGATTAAAATTTTAGTTGTTTCATCAATTATATTGTTATTGTAAAATTTTCAGTTATTAAAAAGTGAGATGGGTAGGTAGGGTAAGCTAAATAGATTTCTTTATTTGTTCATAATATAAAACAGTTGTTTTTTATTTATTTTTGATTTTTTCATAGTTGAATATTTAAATTTTTTTTTGTTTTTTGTATCTATTGCTGCCTTTTGGCATTCCTGGAATAGCAACAACATTTTCTGCCCTACAACTTTTACACTCCTGATGCACTTTTATGCATAATGAAGTTCACATTCCCTGTCTGATAGTAGAACCAGAAACTGTGGAGATCCTGTCAGACTGTGCCTAGATATGAAAATCTTTGCTTGTGTTCTGAGAGAATGTTGCAATCCTGGTAGTAATGCACAATGTAACTAGCTTCTTCTGTGGAAGCCTACACTTGGAAGTGTTCCTAAAGATTGGAATAGTTAGGTGCTTGAATTTTAATAGAGCGGTTTTGCCTTACTTTCAATTTGCCACAAGGCTTTATTTTAATTCAAAGTAAAATTTGTTTAACAATGGTTCTGAGTGATGCTTTACATGCAGGTTTACCTGTTCTAAAGCCTGGTCTAAGTTCTAGAATCAATGCCCACAACCTGTCCACAAGTCTTCGATGCCAATGTGGCTTATAGAAAATTGTTTCCAAAAGTTTTGATCATATTGAATGACGATAATTCAAAATTATCGATTTAGTTCTCGTCTAGCACTTGGTCTTTTTAGTTTCTGTGCTTTTATCTACATTTTTGTAAGATTAATGCATGCATCTTTGACTTGTTTTTCCTCCAACTGCAGGCATCTCTGAAGACAGAACGGGAGAAGAAAAGCGAGATGTACTTTCCCATGAGAAAATACGCCATCAAGGCATAAATTTGGATGCGTTTTTAGCTCAAACGGCTTTACAAGGTGTATCTTGATTCGGATATTTACTTTATTCGTTGGAATTTCTGTGTAGAAGCACTTTGGTGTGTTTTGAGCTATGAAGAGCTGTAGAGAAATGCTCATTTTGCAGTTTGAAAACTTCCAGTGCGTGCTCCAATTATGACTTAAAAGCATACGATTAGAGTTAGGGTTAACATAGTTTTAATTATATTAATATTTAAATATCAAAAAATAGTCAAATTAATTTTTTTTATTATTTTGTTAATTAAAAATATATCCTTATTTTTATTTTTTTGAAAATGTCAATATTAATATTCATAAGGGTAATTTAATTTTGAAAAAGTTTAAAATTTTTTAGTCAGATTGTCAATCAAATACTAAAAAAAAATTTATTTTATACCAAATATAAACTTAGCTAGACACCTAAAGATGCTTTTAAATATCTCTTGAATGATCTGAGTTAAGATTAAAATATAGTTGATCAATTATAGCATTTTCTTACAACCTTCTAATCTGAAGTCAAACCCACTAATCCACTGTGCTATGCAGTCATTTTGTGTTTAATGAAAAACATTTGTTATTTTGCGATATATGATGCGTCCAACTCAATATGATATTATTTTCGGGTGTTTACAGTCCGCGGTTTACTGATCATATAGTTATATTTTTTTTGTCTTGAGAAAATTTTTTTGTTATTGAGTTTATAATAATCATCATATTTAATTCAATTTCAATTCTTGTATTTTATCAATATAGTATTAAAAATAATCACCGTCAATCACAACCCATAATGATATTGTCCTTAGATGTCTATTGTCCGTGGTCCATCCGAATTGAAGATTTTATTTTTTCTGGCTCTCGAAAAAAAAAGTCTCATTACTAAGTTTGTGACAATCATCATATTTAATTTAGTCTTAATTATTACACTTTATCGACATAGGACTAAAAACAACTGTTGTCAGTTACAAATTCTACATCGATAAAGTATAAAAATTGAGATTGAATTAAATATAATATAGATTAGAGCATCACACTGCACGTTGTATTTATTTTCCACTTACCATTGAAAATTTGAAATTTTGCGCAGACATGATGAAAAACTCGACTTCCCCGTTTCAAAAACATAATTCTCTTTTCTTTATTTCGTTCGCATCCAATTTAATGACTCAAATTATCAATTAAATTTTTTTAAATTCTATTTATAGATTTTTGTCGAACGCCCAAATTAGATTTAAAATGTATTGTATCAATTGACCTCCTTTGTTCTTCATTTTACGATTGAAATTTTGTATTCCCAACTGAAAGTATTTTTAATATCTACATTTGCAAAATTACTAATTAAAATTATGGTTAATTGTTTATAATTCTTTGAAATTATGTGGAATTATATAGGTCTACTCTAAATTTTAAAAATTATCTAATATTGTTTGAATTTTTATTGTGAAAATACCATAGATACATTATTGAATCTCATAAAATTTTTTTGACTTATTTATCAACACAAAACGAGCTACAATAACTCCAAAACCCCATTATTTTTAATTTAATTTTGGATTTCATATTTTAGTCTATAAATATTCAGACATTTTATAAATTTTTAAATGTTGTTTGACAAAATATTTTTTTGATTTTTTTGGGCCATAACCATAAAATCCTACTTGAAAATATTTTTACAATGAAATATATAAACCAAAAGAATACATAATTCTGCAAATTTTGAAGAAGTTATATATAATTTGTAAGGCCGGTGGAACTAGTGGGCTAATAGGCAAACAGTGGGCCTATAACTGGTAACAGTTGTTTTTAGTCCTACATCGACAAAGTGTTAGAGTTAAAACTTGACTAAATATGATAACTGCTATAGACCCAAAAACGAGACCTTTTTCCGGGGAACTGGAAAAAACAAAATTCTGGGATCGGGTGAGACGCAGACCGCAGACGCCCAGAGACAATATCGTACTGGGTCAGAGGCGTCACATAGTGGTATCAGAGCCACTTCGTATCTCTTGATCGATGTGGGTTTCAGCGGGAATGCTGAGCCCTTGAGGGAGGGTGATTATAAGGCATTGTGGGGTAGTGGACCAGTAGGCAGGCAGTGAGGCTGTAATTGGCAGCAGTTGTCTTTAGTCCCACATCGACAAAGTATCGGAGTTAAGATTGGGTTAAGTATGATGATTGCCGTAGACCCAATAACGAAATCTTTTCCTGGAGAAATGAGAAAAAACAAAACCATGGGGTCAGATAGGTCTTGAGTCGTAGACGCTTAAGGACAATATCGTGTTGAGTTGGGAGCGTCACATATTAATATCAAAGTCACTTTGCATCTATTGATTGATGTGGACTAGCTCAGCAAAGACGCTGAGCCTTTGAGGAGAAGAGATTGTAAAGCTCGGTGGGATAGTGGACTAGTAGGTAGGCAGTGAGCATGTAACTGACAGCAGTTGTTTTTAGTCTCACATCGACAAAATGTTATAACAATGAGGTTTTTTTTTGAAAAACTGAGAAAAACAAAACCCTAAAATCGGGTGAGTTGCAAGCTGCAGACACTAGAGATAATATTGGATCGGGAGTGTTACATAATTAATCTTTTAAAATATTTGCAAATGCAGTTATTGTGTTTAATTTTTTAGGCCAATTCAGATACTGGCCAAAAAAACAGAAATTTAAATTTGATCTGCATGATTAATGCCTTTTTTTTTAAGGAAAAGAATGAAAAAAAATCCACATCAAATGCCATATGTAAAGGAGCAAATGAATCATGCAAATGGTGAGTGAGTATGATTATTCAATATTCTTCTTACTTTACACGTTCAAAAACTTAAGTGGCTGACAAATTATACAAGGTTGTCAGTGTTAGCACCGGTGGATCAGCCGTCACTAGGTAAATAATGAATTTGTAACGTTGTTTTTAAGTCTCGGTTCATCAAATGTTAAAATTGAGATCCAACTCAATATAATAATTATCATAAATTTAACAATAAAATTTTTTTTCCATAAACAAATTTTTGGGATCCAATGGACTCCTTGTGCAAACCCTATCCCTTTGATCTTAGGGATACGCTTGTACAGAAACATAGGTCTGCCTCTTTTATTGTCTCCTTCAATTTTTAATAATACAATATTGTTACAGAATGAAATTCATCATATGAATTTTTAATATCATCGGAGAAAATTATTAGATTTTTGAAAAATTTTGAGAATTTTCTCAATTTTCTATGAATGCCGTCTCTCTTCTCCACCTATATAAAACCAAAGATCAGAGCCCAACTCATCATTCTTTTAATTCACTAGTATTTTCTGGCTTTGACTCCCCTTCTTCCCCCAGAACCAACCTTCAATTCTTCCTTTCTCTCTTTCTGCAATGGCTTCTTCTGACGTCGTCCAATATGAAGAGGAATTCATACTGAATGCTCGCGGCTTGAAGCTCTTCACATGCAGATGGGAGCCCAAGAACAAAGAGCCAAAGGCTTTGAACTTTGTGTGCCATGGTACTCATCATTTTCCACTGTTTCTAGTGCAATCCAATTCGATTTCTTTGTTCATTGTTTCTGAATTTTCAACTTCGCTGTTTCAAGGATATGCTATGGAATGCAGCATTTCAACGAAAGGTGAGCATCAGAACTGTTGTTTTCTAATGAGCATTGTGCTGATTGGATTTGCGTCACATCAGGCACAGGGGCTCAGCTTGCGAAAGCCGGGTATGCCGTGCACGGGACCGACTACAAGGGCCACGGCAAGTCTGCTGGATTGGAAGGCTACATTCGGAGCTTCGAAGATCTTGTGAATGATTGTTCTGTTCATTTTACGATCATTTGAGGGGACAATGTCGATCGTGTTTTTGAACATCGAAGCCTTCTTGTTTCATGTTTTGGTATCACATTGATGTTCTGTTCTTTGTGAATCTCGGCAGAGAGAAAAGAGAACAAGATGAAAAAGAGGTACCTGGTCGGTGAGTCCATGGGAGGAGCTGTTGCTCTGCTTTTGCACAGAAAGAAGCCGTCTCTCTGGGATGGAGCTGTTCTTGTTGCTCCTATGTGCAAGGTTTAGATCTCTACCAGTCCTTCGCCAAGACATCGCCATTCTTCATGTTTCAGTTCATACAAAATATTTTCGTGTTTTTGTTAAAAACGCAGTTTGTGAACTTTCCTTTGGACTGAACAAATATTTTGACAGATTGCTGAGGAAGTGGTACCTCATCGACTGGTCATCAACATGCTGAAAAAGCTCTGCAGATTCGTTCCAACTTGCAGGATAATCCCAACACAAAATGTCATTGACAGAGCTATTAAGAATCCCGAATGGCGAGAGGCGGTACGAAAAAAAAATCAGTTTGATCATCATTTTTGTACTGAAATTACTGTCCAGTTTCTAAAGTACGATCATTTGATGTCAGGTGAGGAATAATCCTTACTGCTTCAATGGACGGCCTCGCCCGCGAACCGGCTACGAGCTTCTCATGGTTAGCTTAGATATCGAACGGAATCTAGACAAGGAAATAAATTTTGGATGAAGGGAAATGACTGAAGTTTTGATATTAAATGTATATATTAGGAAATTAATTGTGAGAGAGCTATTGTTTTATTGTTCTTTGTACTTTTTTTTCCTCCAATAACACAACTGTTGATTTTCCAAACCCGAATCAGACTTTTCACCTCATATTATATTCTTAATTTTATTTTTGGGCGAGGAAAACTTTCCCTCTTCTGACAAGTTCAGCCATCAGAAGGCTTATGAAGTGAAAAAAAATAAATCATATACAATTATGTATAACAAGTTATGAAATTAGGTTTGAATTTTTCTAGTACATAAAATTACTTCAGATAGACATTAACTGACAGGATTTTACTGGTGTCATCCCTTGCAGGGCCAGCTGCTGGATCTGCTGCCTCAATGACACAACGCCATTGGCACCTTGATATCTCCCGGTTGCTCCTAGCACTGCAATGTGAGACTCTTCCTCAAGGTTCAGCTGACGGAGCCCGAAAAACCTGAGGGTGTCCTCTGATTCCAAGAGTTTGTGAGCACAGATGCCTTGCACCCTGCCCTTTAGGTGTGGGCTAAGCTCCACCTTGTCTATCTTGGTTACCATGCCTGACTCTAACGCTTGTAATATTCCATGGAATGGCAACCAGTTTGGGGACGGTTCAGCTCAGCCCATGCCTGTTGGGTTATGAAAGGAACTTTTTCATTGGGAGGTAAGAAACCCATCTACTATGGAGGGGGTTGATGACTATTGCTCTGTTATTGTTCCCGCAGCTGCGCGGCTGTTTTGGGGCACATCATTCATGAAGAAGGTGATCATTTCATCTGCATTTGGCGATGCTGAAGGACTGCGATTTAGAGTTCTGCCTGAGGCTGCTGTGCTAACGGTGATGACAATTGGGAGGATGAATAAGGCTAGCTGGCACACAAGTGCATGGGTGAACTCCATATCCGATTGAAATTTTGGTATTCTTCGAGAATCACGGGTTAAATTGTGGCTTGGGTCTGTGTTTATGCATCAGTGAGAAGCTGGGGAGGAGGGAGGAGAGGGGTTAAATTGTGGCTTCTTTTAATGGAGTGGTTGAGGAAAGGGGTTCCGATGCATTCTCCAACTGAAATGCATGATAACGCGACATCTACCAAATCTGTTGTCATGCACAATCAAGATTCATCTGCTACAAATTCATTGACCATAAGAATAGCAACACTACCTAGTGAGGGGATGGAGTCATGGTTATGACAATGCCTAAGGATGCAAATGCTTGAGGATCTGGCGACAGGTTTAACTTTTTATAACAACTGGTAATTGAGTTCGGCTGAACAAGTGTCCTTATTGACTAGTCTTGGGCCTAATATGCCAAAGGCAAGCCTCTGAAACTCATCTTTGCCAGGCCTTCCACGTTGTTAGCAGGTTTCAGACCGTCAAGGTCTCTCGTTGCTTTCACTGCTCAACTTGGATTTTTCAAAAATAACATGATGGATAAAGCAAGAACTAATTGCATTCTATCAATATCTGATGTCCTACTTCAAACATGATTGCAATTGGAGTTTCTAGCAGCTGCCGCCCTTTTTCTAGGACTAAACATCACGGTCACAGATGCAGTCATATGTTTCAATCATGAAGCAAATGGTTCTTGAGTCGGCGATGGCCAGAACTGTGCATTCTTCACCTTGGATATGCTGTTGAGCACGCCCAGTGGCGTCACATCTCCTATCACCGTTACCTTCTTTGCTGCAAAATCTATGGTGAAGGACTTCACTCCTGCCTCCAATAAAAAACAGCCAAAGAACATGAGCAACAATTCCTGATTTTGCAAATGTTCATGATTAAGAAATGAGAAGAATAGAGCGACATGAAAGGCTTCACCTTCCATCTTAGAGATATGCTTCCTTACTTTGCCTTCACAGCCCTTGCAGTGCAGAGACACTCTCAGAATCACCACCTGAGACGTACAGACAAGTAAACATGTAACCCTCCAGTTCTAACATCTGCTTCAAGCAGCTATACTAGACAACAAACAGTAGCATAAAGTGGAAGCTCTAAAAATCCAAACCTGGTTTTGTAGCATAGAGAAGGAAGAGGATGGTGCTAACTCAGCTTGTTTTTCTTCCTTCAGAGATGGAGAACTTAATAACTCCATAGGAATCAAAGAAGGCACAATATCCGGCTCCGCAAGGGCATCTGAGAAGGCATTGTCAACAAGAAGAAAGCGCGAGGAGTTTCCGGGGCTTACAAGATTGACCAGAGGTTTCTCCAAATTCTTCTTGCTCTTCTTGATGAAGTACTTAGTCTTCGATGCCGGTTGAGACGATGTACTGACAGACTTGCTTCTCCGGAGGTCTTTTACATGAGGATTGTGGCGATCAATGGCTCTTCCACCGGTGGGGCTGACGATGGACTTCCCGTCAATGCTCATGCATATCGCCGTGGACGCTGGAGAGGTGCATGAGAGCTTGGGTCCTTTCGTTTCCCTGAAGAGCGAGGAAGGCATGGTTTCTAAACTTTTAATGAGCAGAGAAGCTTTTGATAGAGAGCATGAACTAGAAGAGAGAGCAAGCAAGTGCTTGAATGGCTTTGGTTGATTGTTAGCTAGATGAGATGAAGATGGATTTACTAACTGCAAATATTGTTCAGCCCAATCTGGGCGAGCAATGTGAGATTTTGTATATGCAGGGAA
Organism: Trichopus zeylanicus subsp. travancoricus; assembly: GCA_005019695.1. Lineage (NCBI taxonomy): Eukaryota > Viridiplantae > Streptophyta > Magnoliopsida > Dioscoreales > Dioscoreaceae > Trichopus > Trichopus zeylanicus. Next base: position 285,426 of record RXID01010938.1, read on the forward strand.
AAGAAGAAATTCAAAGAACATCAAATATTTTTTTGCTTAAAAAATTAAATATAATTTTGCAGAGGACCACATCTGTGCTGGGTTATTTACGAAAATCACCCTCTTCCCAAATTTATCTTTGGCAAAGATGAAATAATAAACTTGTAATTGATAGAGTTTTAGGGGGTAATGCACAAATGAGACAAATAGCAACAAAATGCCGTCGTACACTTGGCAAATGGGGAGTGCAGTCTGCGTCAGGATAGACATGGGACTATGCCCTCGTCTGGCCCCCCACATTTTCTAAAATTAAAATAAAATAAAGCATAATAAATGAGAAAAATTATATATAACTCCTCGTTCTTTTTTAATTTTATTTTCTTTCAAATTTTGATTTTTACATGTATTTAGTTGTTTGGACCCACTTGATTCGGAATTAGAATTATGATCATTTTATTTCTGATTGATTTAATATTTAAATATCAAAAAAATAATCAGACTAATTCTATTGTATTTTAAAAAATTAAATTACCATATTGCCTTTATCTTTATTTATTTAAACATCAAAATTAATATACCTAAGGATATAATAGTTTAAAATTTTTTTACATAATTCACTAGTCAACTAATATCTAAATATCAAAAATTTAACTAAATTATTATTTTATACTTTAATTTTGATTTTGAATTTGATTTTAACTTTAATAACGAACGTAAAAAATGCTTTGACAAAAATTCGTGATTTATAATACAAAATCTAGAAAATAAACCAAGACTTCAATTCCGCGTAAACAAACACAATTTTTCTAATTTTTTTTAAAATTCAAGTAATCTGAATTTAATAATATTTTTAAACTAAAATTAATTTAAAATTTTTTTACCAATAGTAATTATCATATTTCTTCGCAAATCCAAACATACCAAAACAACAACATGCATTAAAAAATTATTTTATTTTAATGAAAGGACTCAAATGCCCTCAAGTTTGATGATAGAGACGGGATCACCAAAGCACATTACAATAAGAAGTAATATTTAATTTGTCCGATTTCGGAATAATAATTGCTCGCCGACGGAAGAAAGCTGGCGGGTTTTTAACGTTTCCTTGCATTTATTTCAATAAAATTGTTTTTTGGCACAATTATATCTAATAAAAATAATCCCAATCTTTATTTGATTCACGTGAAATCAATTTTTTAATTAGGATTCTCCGCCGCAAACAAACTGCGGCCGACCGGTTCTGTCGCCGCCCTTCAGATTCCATGTGCTCTGCTTTCAAACAATGTCACGTGAGATCAAAATTTCAGCATTTCAGTAACAAATATATTCTGCTGGTAACAAGTTAACGGGACAGATAAAAAAGTTCAAAATGTTTCAAAATAACGTTTTATTCTACCCAAAACAAAAAAAAAAAAAAAAAGTGATTTTTTCCGAGATTTCAAGTTTTGATTTCGAAATTAATTTTGATATTCATTGAAATCTTTTAAAATTAATCTCGATATTCATCGAAACCGATACATTTTGATCGTTTCAGTCCAAATTAATTGTTTCATTTTTTATCAAATTTTTTTAAATTTTTAACTAAATTTTAATTTTAAATTTTAAAAAATTTTAAAAAATTAGAAAAAATGTGAATATATATATATATAATTAAATAAAAAAATTTTGGTAAAAAATTACTTAAAATAGTGAGACCCAAGATTATCATCTTAATCACTAAACTCAGGACACTTTTAAGATAAAAATAAGATATTTTAAAAGTCTGAAATTAAATTTTAAACAAAACGTTTTGATTTTCAGCCGAAATGGAAAACTTCGATTTTTACACTTGCATTATACAATTTATCTGAGAGTGCAGAAAATGCATGTGATTTTATACAAAAATCAAAAAAAAAAAAAAAAAAGCATCACAAGCATTGCAGAAAGGAGATTCATCTGTCTGGATGGAACTTTGCTCTCCATTATCACAGAACTTTCGTCCACGCAGCTAAAATGGAATCAGATGCTTCTTCAAACTTCCTTTTTCTCCTTTCACTTTATTGCCGTGAAACTGGTGACAAGTCCCCATTACCAGATTCTTCAAGAAAGTTGCAGCTTCTATTAGAGGCTCAAATCACACTTAAGAGTAGCAAAACTCATAATTCAGTGAACAACTCGTTCATTTGGACCAAACTTTTGCATGCAATACCACTTTGCCAGGCATTTTGGCCCCTCTGACCAAATATGAACTTGTTCTGTTCTACTTGGAAGGAGAATCTTGTCCGTCACTCATAAGAACAGCTTCTCGTGCTGCTGGAGGCGCCTTTAAGAAATGGGAATTGGATGCCCGACTTTTTATCTCATATCATTGGATGTGTGATCGATATCAACAAATGTCACAAAGAGTTCAGTTCTAATCTGACGTCCGTGAATTCTCCGTCTCGCGACTCGCCGGCTGGTACAGATTCATCAACAATCTCTTCAAGTCTGTTTGGAAAAGGAGAAAAAGAGTAGGAGTTATGGTTAGAGTCTTACTCTTGTCTCGCTCTTGGATTTTCTGAGAAAGATGCTTACTCTTGTCTTCGTTGTTAAGAGTTCAATGCAAAATGGAACATTTGACAAAAACGGACCTTACTGTTTGCTTTTTCAGGCGAAGATGTACAAGAAAATTCTTGCTTTTCCTGCATTTTCAAGAAAAAAAAGTCCAAAATAATTGACAACTAGTGTGAGGCTCCTGTTCCAGCACAATATTATTTTTGGGTGTCTGTGGTCTGCGATCCATCCGATCCCAGAATTTTCTTTTTTTCAGTTTCTCGAAAAAAAAGCCTTATTGTTAGGTCTACGACAGTTATCATATTTAACTCAGTCTCAACTCCAACACTTTATTGATGTAGGACTAAAGACAACTACTGCCAATTATAGAACCACTGGCCCCACCGGGTCTTATAATCTCCCCCCTTAAAGGCTCAACGTTCTCGCTGAGATAGCCCACATTGATTAAGAGGTGCGGAGTGGTTTTGATACCATAAAAGTTATAACATCTCTGTCAAGTCCGATTGAACCACAATACAAAGTGGACAACATATATAAAAGGTTTATAGAATACATAAAATTAAGATTTATTACATCGATGCAAATATAATGTAGATAACATAACGAAAAGTGATCCAATAAGAAATACTAAAATTCTTCAAAAGGATTCCCCATATATAAAAATAAAATAACATATAAATAAAGTACCTACAAGTGTAATCATGCGTGTACGCACTACTACTGTTGCCACCTGTGTTTAACTGCTACTCTCCTGTGAATAAGAATAGTCAAGGAGTAAGCCCAGGATGCTCAGTAGAGAGTTACCTCTTCTAATTAGTAAGAGAGGTTAGTGTATATGAGAGGTAACAATAGAATTAACAATAATAATATCAATAATAATACAACAATAACAATGGTTAGATAAATCAACATCCACGGTAAGGAATGAATTAACAAAGATATCGCATCCACGATAACTAATGGTTATGGACAGTAACTATGGACTCCCTTATCGATATTACTGAGATGGTCGCATCTTCCACCAAACAGAGTCGAACCAATCTACACGTAAATCAGTATATAAGTGTGATTAGACCCCCTACCAAGTAGAGTCATACCACGCTGCACCCTCAACTACTGATGTAGTGGTGATCTCGTATAGTTACACAACAGATCATGTCTCCTTGAACTTAGAAGACCGGCTACTATCACGTCTGACAGTCTTGCTAATTCATTACCAAAGTAGGAAATTACCTACTGGTACCATTCAAATAAAGCCTCACTGCGTACGTCCGCCAATATACCAAAAGCTCAGTCATAATAAATATCGAGTTAAGATTAACGAATGATAGAAAATAGTCAACTCGATCACAAATCAAACTAATCAGCTAAAAGTTATCGTCAAAAAGAAAGATTTGGGACCACCAATGGAATCAATATGAAAAGCCGAATTCAACGACTCCTAAATCATACAAGTTATCATCAATATGTAAAGTTATCATCATCAACCATTAATTCAGTAATTTATCATACAAGTCCTTAATAATTTAAAATTTAATCCTTACAGTATATTTTTCACAAAAGTCCTCAATACAATTTGATTCATAGATTAGTCTTTCGAGTTTCTAAATCATAACTAATTCAGTCGATTTCCAACCGAATTAAATTATAATTTGATTCCATCTAATTTTCTCACTTCAACTTGCAAATTCATCCATAATAAAATTTAAATATCCCAACCAAATCTCAATGCAATCATAAATCAATTATCCCAAACCCAAATTAATTTATTAATCAATCAGAGTCAGTTAAATTTACTAAATTCCTCCAATTTAATCTCTAATCAGATTCAATTTCAATTCATAATAATCAGACTAAATTCAACGAATTAAACTAATTAATTAAATTTAGAACCAACAAGTCTTCTGGGTGTCCAACCGGCTATTAGTTAAATTCTCAATCTAATTCCATCAAATTATAAATTCAGATTACTTGATTTAATCTAAACAATTTACATTATCACTATTCAATTAACCCAAATCCCAATCCAAATCAACTCCAAACCAGAATCTAAACTAAAACCAATCCTAAACTAAACCTAAACCATTCTTTTTCTTTTTCCTCAACTCAAACCATCAAATTCTAACTCTAATTTCCCATCACCATCACTAGGTTACCACTATTGCCAGGCCACCGTTGTTGCTGGATCGCTGCCGCCGCACCTCTGTCGTCGTCAGACCATGCCATCGTGCCGGGTCACACGCAATCGTAGCACATGCAGCCGCGCACTAGCGTAGTCCGCACGGCCACATATTGGTGCGGCCCTCGCATCCGCGTGCCGGCGTAGCCCGTGCAGTCGTGCGCTACTCGCGTGTCATGCCTAAGCGTAGTGGTGCCGCACGCCGCTGCACACGCGCCAACCGTCCCACTGTGGCCGCCTCGCTCCCGAATCGTCGCCAGTCGCCGATGAGCAACTGTCGTTGCTCTGTGGAGAGGAAGATAAATATTTTACAATATAACCCTCTAATTTCCCTTATTCTTATTTTGATATCTAAATAAATATAATATCTCAAAATTTCGATATACTTAGCTTCTATTAAGTTTTTATTGAATTTTTCTTAAATCTAGATTATCATTTTTCTCCTAAGTATCATGAAGGTTACTAGGTTTATAAAATATTTGACATAAAATTATCTCACAAATAGAGCAAGGAGAAAATGAACGAACATAATTTAACCTACCTTGAATCTCGATGGTGATCGTCCTGAATTTTCTTACCACTCTGTAAGTCTTCACAACGATCGTTTCTTGACTCTCTCACCTTCAAACCAGTTCTCGATCCCATAAAGTTTAGTGTGGGAATAGTTTATTATTTTTCTGTAAAGAAAAACAAAACAGACCGAACTAAGTCATTCCTGAAAGACAGCTATACAAACTACCTCTTTCTTTAAGCCGATCAAGTTGCAAACTATTTTCTACAATCAGATCGTGATGAGTACCTGGAAGTATGACTCTACTTTGCACAAAACAGAAGTTCCTGCAATTAAAGAAGTCAATTTAGCCAACCTAGGATATCAAGAATTTTGAAAACAATCGTTCTACTGATGGGGCGTTTTGGTTGAATTCCTTATATGGAATTGAAGAATCGGTGAATTCTTTTAATTTTCAAGTATTGAGAAAATTATTGAAATTGTCTAATTCTGATAAAATTAAAATTAAACTATTTTTCTTAATTTTGAAAAATATATTCAATTTAATATTAAATTTGATACAAAATACTAAAAAATATAAATATAATTTACAAATACAAAATATATACTTGTTTTTCAAAATTGATGCTTTATTTATAAATAAGTAGAATAATATAATATATTTAATATTAGAAAATAGTAAGTTAATTAAAAAATTAAGATAAATTTTAAAAATGACCCAAAAATAAAGAATTCTATAATTATAATATAATTAATTTAGGATTTATTTAATATTTTTTTGTTAAATAGTTTGATAAAAGTAAAATATATATTTTCTTAAAAATATAATTTATTATTTTCAAAATCAATATAATTATTATTTTTAAATAATAATATTATTATTATATATGAAACCTTAAATAATTGGATATAATCATAATTATTATATTTTGAGAATTAATATTATATTTTACTAATATAATAATTATTATTTTAAAATTTAATATAATAAAATTAATTCAGGATTTATTTATTATATTGTAGCTAATAAATTAAATAATTTGATAAACTTAAAAATTATATTTTTTTTAAAAAATAATTTATTTCTAATTAAATAAGAAATTACAAAATATTAAAATTAAAAAGTAAATTAATAATAATAAAATAGATGAATTTTTATAAGTAATTTTATTATTATTTTATATATATATATATATATATATATGTAATTTAACTTTTGCAGGGTATTGACTTCTGTTCTCAACTTTCAAGGGGTAACATGCAAAAGTCCACAATGTGAAATTCGCCCCCGAAGACCAGAGCTTTTGGCGGCTATAGCTCGAAGAAGACGATGCCTGGCTCCGCCATTTCCATGGCTATCTCCTCCCCCGCTCGCCGCCCTCTCGCCTCTATCTCTCCAAGATTCTCCAGCCACAATATCCACTCCTCCAAATCCGTCATATTTTTCCACAGACCTCGTCCCATCTGCCGTGCTGCTGTTTTGAAGATGAGCACCGAAGCCCCTGCGAAGGCCTCTAGGGCGGCCTTCCTGGATCTGAAGGAGTCGGGAGTCCTCCATTTTGTCAAATACCACGGCCTCGGCAACGATTTCATCATGGTACCTAAATCCTAAACCCTCCGTTTCTAGTCCGATTTGGTCTTTTGATGGAGTTTTATCGCTTTGTAGGTTGATAACAGGTACTCTACGGAGCCGAGGGTTACTCCGGAGCAGGCGGTGAAACTCTGCGATCGGAATTTCGGGATTGGCGCGGATGGTGTGATCTTCGCAATGCCGGGGACCAATGGGACTGATTACTCCATGCGGATCTTCAACTCTGATGGCAGCGAGCCTGAGGTGATGTATCGACGCAAAGCTCAATCAGTGTTGCTTTTTTCTCAGTATTGTGGTAGCAGCTCAAACGTTGTATAAATTGTGACTTCTCACCTGAGTCAACATTTATTGCAGATGTGTGGCAATGGAGTGCGATGCTTTGCTCGTTTCATTGCTGATCTTGAAAAAATTCATGGTACACAAAGGTGCTGTTACTGGAATTTTTTGCATCGCCATTGTTCTTTAGTCAAATCTTTCTATTAGTCATGCATTAAGATATATTACATGACTGGATATTCATTAATGAAAGAGACCGCCCAAAATTTGGCAGTTTTTGAGAATATTCTTCTTAATTTTCAGGCTGCCATGAATTTCGCTTCCTTTGCTTTAAAATGTGATGACATCCTATGTTACTTTTTGATATCCATGCCAAAACCCCTGGTAGAAAAGTTTTTCTTTTGCCAGTAATGACATTAGAATTCCTTGTGAGATATAACCATAATAGTGAATCCCGGATGAACTTGGAATGATTAGTTTCTTCTAAAATAGTAAATGAATGATATTTTTGGAGGATGGTTTGGATTGGTGGTAAAATGTTTATTTAAATCGGGTATCTTTTTCATGGGTCTAATCCATGTATACACCAACTATCAATTTACAGTCAAAGCGATATATTGTTTTCATCGGTCCTGTAGCATGTCACTTCGTTCAGATCTAAAGCATTTCAAACCATTCCATTTAATGATAAATTACAGTAGAAAAGGTGTAAAATATTATCCTATTATATGATTTGGTGCTGTTGTATGTGAGCATTGCACTATAACTTATGGTGGCGCTAAGTTCTGATTATGTTGTCTTGTATTTACATTTTGACATGAGTTTGCCTGTTGCTAATCATGGTTATTGATTTTCTTTTGCGTTTCTGGTTGAGGTTTCAGTTTTTATTTTGTTACTCTGACAGGTTTACTATTCATACTGGTGCTGGTCTCATTGTTCCTGAAATCCAACCAGATGGGAAGGTATCTGTATTCTCTATACATAAATTTTCTGATGCCTTTATGAACCTAAACTAAGGTATAACTATAAGGGAATGGGTCGAAATTTTGATTTGCTAATCCCATGAATTTAAAGCTCAATGTTTAAAATTAGCATGAAAAATGATTTGCAATAATGATGCCGAAGAAGGACTTTTAGGGAATGCTCCATTATGCATGATCCACTGGGAGGGATTGCAAGATCTATGAAACTGATAAACATGACCTAGAATCATATTGATGGTTTACACCTGTAATCAAAAGGAGGGTGGTAGATTTTGGTGAACTCTGAGTTGGCATGTGTCTATTTCTTCAGTGATGGTCATGCATTGAACTGAATTTTCATGAAAATTTTGATGTTCGCTAAGTATCTTTGCAGATAGATAATCATTTTTTTTATTATAAATAAGACAATCATTTCTAGGCATATGCATGCTACGCTAGATAATAAATTTTGACAACCAAGACAAAAATTAGCAGTCATTTTTTGAACAATGTCTTTTGCAGGTAAAAGTTGATATGGGTCAGCCTGTACTAACTGCAGCAGATGTTCCTACCGGACTTCAAGCAACCAAAAATGGAGCTGTTGTCCAAGATGAATTAGTTGTCAATGGAGTTTCCTGGAGAGTAACCTGTGTTAGCATGGGGAATCCTCATTGTGTTACTTTTGGGTCAGAACTTTGTGATGTAAGTTCCTAATATTTTGTTGCTATTATTTATGCAGTTCATTATGGATCATAAACCTATTTTTGTTTCTCACATTGGTAGCCGGGGTAGCGTTGTTTTTTTTTTTTTCCAAACATGCTTCTCTTGCATGTCTATCTGCCAATTCATTGTGGAATTGATCTCTAACTGTTTAACAGGGAGATGAAACACATTTACTCTTAGGAATTGAAAAAGAATAGCACACGTTTTGTGTTAGTTTTTTGGTAGGCCTGCTGTGTGCAAATCATTTGGCCTTAATATTGTCATGTTTTGATTTCTTATACTAGTTTTGGACAGGTTCTGCAGGTTGATGAATTAAATCTGGCAGAAATTGGACCAAAGTTTGAGCACCATGAAATGTTCCCTTCTAGGACAAATACAGGTTAGATGTTTGTGTTTTCTTGACTTTACATGTTATGCTTATATTTTCTGTTTATATTGAAATTGGACTTATTTTAGGTGAACTCACAACTCTGTTCTGATGGGCTTCTAAGACAACTGATCTGAGTAATTTCTTTAAGCTTAAGGCAACTTAATGTTGCTGGAAGAAATCTTGTTGTTTTTTATTAGAAACTGGTCTTTATCAACGGAAAACCCATTGGTTTCTTAAATTTTTCTCTTATTTCTTCATATGATATGTTCATGTCATATGGTGAGCATACTTCTTCATGTGGTTCTTTGAAAGACTTCTAATTATGCAATAGTCAAATACCTTTGTCTTCTCCCAGTTGGTAATCAAAGAACCAAATGGTGCTTCGGTTATTTATATGGTTGACAAACTTCGAGTGTTCTACTTCTGCCTGTACAACTGCACATACATGTGGACATGCCCACAGTTGGTGTACTCTGCTATATTTTTTGTGAAAATCTACGTCTTTCGAAGTTTGTTATCTGTTTTCCTATTTCTCTCAAAGATGTCTGACAATCTTCTTGTTGGGTACTGTATATTGATGGCAATAATGCTTCATGGAAAGGAATAAAAACTCACTGATTGATGTGCACCTCTATATCTGGGATTAGGAAGCTTGATTTTCTTCTACTTCTTTCTTTCTTTCTGATCTTTTTTTTTCTTTCTTCAACAAATTTGAATAGTATTCATGAGTTTTTTTAGCAAAATGATTTCACGATAGGTGATCACAAAAATTTTCATGGGATCCCTACTCTTTTAGCTGCTTTCTTTTGAATCTGCATAATTTGTTCCAGCTGGGCTTCTTATAAAGAATCTAGATGTCAGAGAATTATTAGTTTTGTTGATTGACTTGCTAATGAAATTCAAAGGATCTTTAATTGTTTTACTTACATGAGTTATTCTGTTATTTGTGCAGAATTTGTGCAAATCTTGTCACGTTCACACCTAAAAATGCGTGTGTGGGAGCGGGGTGCAGGTATGACTCAATAGTATCCTTGGAGATATTTGTTATCTGCCCTAATTGCAGCACTCTTATTATAGTTGAGGACCCAAGCTTTCCAAGCATCTTGCATCTTTTCATTTTAATGGTTTTTTAAGAATTATTTCACTAGCACATAATTTTGTGCTTGCAGGTGCGACTTTGGCCTGTGGTACAGGAGCTTGTGCAGTTGTGGTGGCAGCAGTTCTTGAAGGTCATGCAGAGAGGGTAAGTTTGTTTTCACTTGTATTTTGCCCCTTTTCCCGGCATCTTGTAGTGTACTTTCCACGTGTGTTGATCCTGCTAATGCCCTTAAAACTCCAGGCATGCACTGTTGATTTGCCTGGGGGTCCTTTGGAGATTGAATGGAAGGAGGAAGATAATCATGTGTACATGACAGGCCCTGCAGAGGTGGTTTTCTATGGGTCGGTCTCGCTTTAGCTCCTTGGTGGGTTCGTAATCTTGGTTATGTAGCGCACTAAATTATACTTTTGATTGTAGACTAAGCTTATGTGTAAAATATATCGCTATTTTTTGAGTTGAACTCAATAGATGTCATTGCCGTCCAACTGTAGCCATTCATCGCGCTTCGCTCGCTGAAATGTTGCACAGGGACCCTTGATGCATGAAAGTGGTGGGATTTAAACATTTTTGTTAATAATTTTTTTAATGTAATTAGGTACTAAACCGTCTTACTTGTCTTCTCATCGCCCTCTTATAGGCTGTGTCAGTTGATAGTACAAAGTATAGACAATTAGCTCCAGTTTATTGTGGTAATTTAGAGGTGTAAATTCGGGCTGTGCTCAGCATCACTCGGTGTTTAAAGCCCATTATAACGGCCCGGGCCGGCCAGTTCAGCCTCCTTGTCAACCCGTAAACAACTTTGTTCTGTCATGTACTCGTCGCCCAAGATTCCTCGTCGTCGCCCCCTCTTCCATCCATCCGTGCCTCGATTCCCTTGCTTCTTTTTTATCTTCTGCCTGGGTTTAGGTGGTGATCATGGGGCCTGTAAGAGGCTTCAAGAAGGGGAAGCGAACCGACAAGCAGTCGGAGAAGAACGCCTTGGCTTTGAGCGAGGAGGCTGCGGATTGGTGGGACGACTTCTCCAAGCGGATCACAAGTACTCCATCCCTCTTCTTCTGCACGATTTTCGGTTAAAGCTTGGATTTATTCGCTGTGTTGTTCCAGTTTTTAGTTGATGAAGATGCTACCGGAGTGGGTTGTATCTATTATGCATATCAATGATTGTCCTGGGAGTACTTTTGGTGAATGCGTTGGGTTTCAATTCAATTGGCATTATCTGTTGTTTTTTGTGGAGCCATTTTTCTGTCAATCTTCCTTCAAAGTCTGAAACTTTGCTTTAATTCATCTATATTGGATCATTCAGTTTCCAACTCCTAAATGAGTTTCCCTTTCCTGTTGGCAACCACCAATCATGCAATGCAGTATGCCAAAATGTCTAGGATGCTGAGATCTTCGCTCAAGGTGCAAATAATGGTTTTTCACTCGATGTAGATGTCTGGTCTGCTGCAGGTCTTGTGGATTTGCTCAAGTTTCTTGTTAGTGTCTATTGAAATTGGAGGCTGAACGGTCTTGTATGAAAATGTTGAACTTTATGATTTTTTTGACGGGAATTTTCTACAATGATGTGCTAGATTTATGGAGAGTCGATCTCCTGTTGTTCTGATGCCATTCTTTCCTCATAAATTTTCAATATGATTGGCTCCAAATAACTAGATCTCTAAGTTGCCCAGTGATGCCAATATCACCATAGTAGAATATAAAAAACATAGAGATTGAATAGCTTTCATATGGACAGATTTGTTATTCCAAGTCATTATTTTGTTTGCGCTTATGGGGTTTTGGAGATGATGCTTTAGTTGTGTGGGTCAGACATAGGCTTCTTTTTCAGGACTCCCTTTCTGCTACTCGTTGCTACTCTAGCTGCACTAATACATATGCTATAGAACTCTAGATTTTAGTTGTTTTAGCAGCATGAATTGTTTCTTCCAGAGATGGCAAACAAATGGGATTACGATTAGTTCTTTTATCTGCATGAAGCTTTGGATGTGTTTTTTCGGAAGCTGAGTCTTTGCTAAAACCCTTGCAGAGGTGAAAAGAGGGATGCTTACTCTGAAGGTTATAACTAAATTCTCTCAGTGCATCATCAATTTGCACCTATGGAATATCTGAGAACAATACCGCTCCTTCTTGGCTTACATTGCATGTTTGGTTCATGGGAATAATTAGCATATCCAGTTATTTCATCGAGCGAACAGGTTTATGCATGCCTAGCATTTTGAAATTTGTTGGCTTTCTCCTTTGTGTTGATGCGTGACTCAAAACGTCGGCTAGAAATAATATTCCTGCTCCAGCCATATGACATGAACATTGGGAATTTGAATAGCCAACAACAATTCAATGTTAGAAGAAAATGATAAGCTAAGTGGAAGTGATAAGTCCACGACAAAACCAGATGACCATGACAACTCTATATTACCAAATCGTGATTCCACCACTTCTACCACAAGAAAAGAAACATAGAACTAGGTTTCCATCTTTTCCCATTTGTTCTTCATGGTGCTGACTGGTTTTGTAAGTGGTGTTCTTCGCTAGTTGCTTATGACTATTTAGATGTTATACCATTATTCATGAACCTAACTGGAGCTTGTTGGTTTCACAGATCATTTCTTTCCCTAGAAAACTTGTTTATTTTAGGCAGTCACCTATGAAGATAGAGCTAGTCTTGCTGTATAACAGAATTCAGAAAAGGTCAAGTTTTGATGGCAGGATTTTGAAGCAAAGAAAATATAAGTGCTACCAACTAGCAAGAGAGTGATAGCAAGGAAAACAAAGAAATTGGTTGTTTCAGATGTGTAATATCAAGAGAATTTCTTCCTGCCATATGTTCAGTTCCATGACAACATGTAAGTGCTTCTTTTGCTAATAATGAAAAGCTTGAACACCTTTGTTGTTTGTATCGTGTAGTTATTGATTGTAAAAGTCGATTATACCTATTTACAACCAGGTAATGCATATCTTGTTTCAATGTTTGTTACATATTACTATAGTCCTGTCATCCTGTCTCCTGTTTTTCTTTGTGTATAGCATTGTACATTTCAGCCATGACATCAATCACGTTCTTAGCACACATCAATCATGTTCTTCCTTACTGATCACCTAGTAATTCTTATTACATGAGGCTAGATTTCGCTGAATGTGTTCACTTCCATGCTTATTGCAGGTTCTTTATCTTTATCATCAGGACTGAATAGATTCGAGTTCCATTTTCAAGATCTCAAGAAAGACCTTTAACTGTACATGCTTATTGGTGGGAGGATTTGATGGCTAAGCCATCAAACTTCAGTTTTACTAGTGGCAATGTTTTATCAGTAGATGATCAAGTGGCAGTTGCTCTAAGATGGTTAACCTCTGGGATTCACTCTTGATTGTAGGAATAACATTTGGAATGCATCACACAACCGTTTCCCTAGTGACTTGGAGTTTGTGGAAGCCGTGGAAGATAGGGGTATCCACCATCTTAAGTGGTCCACTGATGAGGAAATGGAGATTGTAAAGTCCAAGTTTGAGAAGATCCAGGGCATCCCAAACTATTGTGGTGCCATTGGCACCACTGATATCCTGATGACATTGTCTTCTGTGGATCCAACAAATTAAGTATGGGTCAATGCTGACAATAATCACAGTATGCTCTCGCAGGCGATCGTCGACCCTGATATGAGATTCCGTGATATTGTAACTGGCTGGCCTGATAGCCCAAATGACTCATTAGTACTGCAACTCAGGCTTCTATGAACTATGTGAAAAAGGTGCAAGACTAAATGGGAAAGATGGAACTCTCTGAGGGATCAGAAGTAAGGGAGTACATAGTTGAAGATGCAAGCTTTCCTCTCTGTCCATGGCTTCTCACTCCCTATCAAGGAAAGGACAGTCACAGGCGGAGTTCAATAAGAGACACTTATGCGACTAGAATGGTTGCACAGAGGGTATTGGTGAGACTGAAAGAGGAGTGGAAAATAGCTTAGGGGGAGATGTGGAGGCCTGATAGGCATAGGTTACCCAGAATAATCCTCGTTTGTTGTCTGCTACATAACATCAACATAGACCTAGAAGACGAAGTGAGAGATGAGATGCCACTGTCTCAACTTTCTGATGCAGGTTATGAACTTCAGTTCTCTGATTGTGGAGAAAAGGATGGACACGAGGTTAGAAAGAAGCTTTGCAAGTACCTTGCTGGACAATATGCCACCCACCAACGAACATTTAGAGGACATCTATTTTGTGTTCTCTTTTATGTAGACAATACTTGATCTTAAATTTAATATGTTTTTTAAGTGTTACCTCCTGCATGAAGATGTCGAATCTGTTGGCAGGTCTGGCATAAGAAAATCATGCACCAAGCAATGCCTGAGTTAAAGATGATCAAACCCAGGCCAAGTTGGTTTCTTCTCACTTACCATGCTTTGCTACCTTATATCAAATTTTTTGCCAGGTAAAATACTGCAAAAACTCAATTGTTTTTCTCAAATACATGTGGCTCATATCATCTATATATTCCCATCTTTAGAGAAACACATAGTTCTGGATGATTGACTATAGTATTGCTTCCTGGTTACCATGTCAGCCAAAGAAGGAAAAACCAAACTACTTGATTCTAGTATTCTGATATGGAAGACCAAAGTAGCTGACAGTTGCAGGTTCTCTTGTGGATTTCTTTCTCAATGTCATCAAACTGATTAAGGTTTTGAAGCAAAGATTTCCAAGTTGATGGTCTCCTGAGGTTCACCTATAGATTTTCCACAGCCTAGAACCTGATTCTTTCTTCTTATTCACATTGCCTTTGCATTCACGCTTGGATTTTGAGACACCATGTTTGAAACTCTATTGCATGAAGATTCCCCTAGAAACTCTCACTAAGCGTCTGCTTCCCTAGCAAAATCCAGTCCATGCATGGTCCATCCCAGTAGCAGCAGGTTCAGAAATGTAATTACCATTTTTTTACTGATTCCCACCCACTGCTTTTTCTCGTTCTTCATACTCCAACTCGTGAACAAAGCTTTCTCTTTTCCGTTTGGTTCGCGTACAGACCAAAGTGATTTATCGTCCATTTTCCTTCTTATTATCGTAGAATAAAAGACTTCCCACACGAACCAGACGCACCGCACCGTTTACTATTAACAATTTAGAGAAAGTTCTGGTTCTAGATATCAACGACTCTTCCTCCTACTTGGCTTCCAAAGCTCAAGTCCACCTCCATCACCACGTAGCTCACGCTGACGGTGCCTCCATGCCTGCATGTCATCTTTATAAAGAGCCTTATCGGTTAGGTCACTTCCACACGAAATCAAGATCAAGACCAAACACCTTGCTTGCCACACGACAACTCCAAAATTCCCAAAAAGCTTCTCCATAAATACTTGTCTATCTCATGTTCTCCACATTTCATTCATGACAGAGATTTAGAGTTAGAGGTGAACAAGCGGAGGTTGAAAGCATCAACAAGCCAACATGTTAATGTTTCTCTCACAAAGCGGCAAAGAAGACGCCGACCAGTCACCGCAGTCAACCTCCGGCCGCGTGTTCGAGTGCAAGACGTGCAACCGACAGTTCCCGTCTTTCCAAGCGCTCGGCGGACACCGAGCGAGCCACAAGAAGCCAAGGCCACCGACCGACGGCCAAAGCGCGGCTGCAAAGCCGAAGGTGCATGAATGCTCCATTTGTGGACTGGAGTTTGCGATCGGGCAGGCGTTGGGGGGGCACATGAGGAGACACCGGGCGGCGCCCGAAGGGCTCGGGCATGGACTTGTGGAGAAGAAGTCGCATGCGCAGAGAGTCTTGTGCTTGGACTTGAACTTGCCGCCGGCGGAGAGCGACGGAGAATGGCTGAAGCTTGGATCTGGAGATGAGATTCTAGATAAAATTAGGATGGTGGATTACTTCCACTGACTGTGTTCTTTTCATTTTTATTTATTTATTTATTTTTTTGTGTTCATTAGTTCATGTACATAGGTCTGATATCTTTTTTTTTTGCAGTTTGATTGTCCATATATTTCGAATAAATAGAATAAAATTTGACATAGAATCGGTATCGTTTGATTTGGGATCAGTATATTAGGATCAAGATTGTTGAATCATTTTTATAAATTAATTTTTTTTATTAAAATTAATGTTTCAATAATTTAAAGTTCAAAAAATAATTTAATTTTTTATAATAATTTAATTTAATAATAATATAAAGTAAATAATATTAATTTTTTTAAAAAAATAATAATTCTGAAATGAGTTGATCCTACGAAAAGCTTAGACCTTATTACTATCATTTTTCTTTTCAGGTTTGCGCCAAATGGATTGAAGCTGCATTTTATTATGTTTTAGACATCACAAGGTACTATGGTCAAGCAATTTTCATTTTTGGAGGGAAAAACATGGGCTCAATCTACTCCAGAAGCAGAAACTATAGCACTACTGACTGGTTTGAGGCGACATGCAACCTGAGAAAGTGCCCATCTGAGCGTGCAAGATCAACGATTTGGAAACCAAAACCAAAGCAAGCATATTATTTATCCTCAAAAAGAAAAAAAGAAAGAAAAAGAAAACACTCCACATCACAAGCGCGGTAAACAAAACCTAAATTGATTAGTCTACAGTTGTTTGTTTGTACAAATACAGCAGTTGATCCCCCTGCAAAACAGTTATTTGACGCTACGTCTGTGGATTTTGACATCCAAGACAACAAAACTATTCTGGCACTTGCCCCCGCATCATTGGTGAAAAAACAAAAATGGGCCAAACAAACTCAACCTTAAACAGCCAAAAAAGAATGCCAAGTTGAGCATCCTTATTACAGATTCTGATTGTAATGAAGTGTCAGAAAGGATAATTAACTGGCTCCCGCTGCAATGCCTTTTGGATTAGCTCACTCTGCTCTTGGATGTGAACAGAATAGAAGCCAGTGGCGGTGGCTGCAGATGGACCTCTTCCAACGTATTTGATGTCCTCCATTGTCCCCCGGCCCAGTGTGCTCATTGCAGTGCCCAGGCGAGGAAAAATATAATTGTATGCACCCATGTTCATTGGCTCTTCCTGGCACCAAATGATCTCTGCATCTGATATATGCAAAGGGAAAATGTTATTGAAGTTAGTCATGAATCTTCAAATAAGTTATGCAGAAGTGCAACAAAAATTACAAAAAATTTTATGATCTACTAAATGTTAGGCAAGTAATACAAACAGGTCCTACTCATAACTACATTGATGTAGGTAGACATAGTAACCTCAAAATTAACAAGCAGACCCAGACACAGGTTTTTCCTTTAAAAAGTAAGCAAATCCAAGCAAAACATTGCAACCAGCTCAGCTCAAATGGTTTTGAACTAGTCCTTCGGTTTCTAGGCTCATACGAGCATAATGCCTGGAAACAAATGCAATTATTCAAGAATCTTAAGACGACTGAAACTAAAGAATCCCAATGAGAATCTAAATGTTAATTTGACCAAGAGTTTTCCATTGTTATGACTTCTATGTGCTTAAAAGGCAAATTTACATTATTCCCATCTTTCATGTCTCCTAGAACATGCCATTAAGTTTTTTTGAAGTTCACATAAAAGGCAATAGCTTCAATCAGTCAATTCTAAAATTTTGAAGGATGTGGAAAGATCTTAGTTTAGTGAAGCTTGTGACTATTGAATGATTATCAAAAAGGTGCCCTTATCCACAGTAATATTTTTCTACGTGTCCAGATTATTAAATTAACCAAATAAATATCACAAGCTATTTTAAACATACTAGGATATCGCTTCAACTCTCGCTGGACAAGATCGTAAGGGAATGGGCAAAGCTGTTCAACTCGGCAAATTGCAACATCCTTGCGATCAGTTTTCTTCCTTTCTTCATCAAGCTCATAGTAGACCTGCAGTATTAATAAAAAGAAAATCAATAGCATAAATTTCCATAGTGACTTACAAAGCAGAGACCATGTATTCCAACACATCACACCCAGAAGCAAATTTTTTAACACAAAATAAATGCTTACTTTCCCAGAACACAGTATCAAGCGATTAATACCCTCCTCAAGATCTGTGTGATAGTTATGGTCTTTAATGAGGCGCTTGAAACGTGTTCCTTGCTTATCAAATCCAGGGTGGCCTTCAACATCGTCAAGTTCAGATAGATGAGATTTGCAGTCCTTATGTCGAAGAAGGTTCTTTGGAGACATGACAATCAGGGGTTTCCTAAATTCCCTGTGTATCTGTATATCAAATACTAAAATAAGCAAAACAAAAAACCATAAAATATTTTTAAAAACCCATGCAAAATCCAAAATAACAACCTGACGCCTCAAAACATGGAAATAATTAGCTGGTGTTGTGACATTCACTACTTGCCAATTGCATTCCTGAATCTGTTTCCGCAAAGTCGGTTCCATCTCAGGAATAACGTAAGGATTGTCATCACTCATCTGTGAAAGCATTTTAACACATTTGCGAGTAATTAGAATTGGAAAAAAAACAAAGATATGAAGAAAAGAAATTAAATATGACAAATTAACAATACACTTACAGCAAGCATGGAGAGAACCAAACAAAATAAATACTATATGGAAAGCCAACAAGCACCTGAATTACTATATTCAGTCATCCAAATTTACATTTCAAATATGATGCAAAATTAATCTTTGTTTGCATATAAACTTGAAAAAAATCATTAGAATTCTAACATGTGAAATCTAAAATGGATGGCAAATATTGGTGAAAAGAAAGATAGAGAGGAAGTACCTGAAGGAATCGCTCCAGCCGTGCACTTGAATGTTCTGGTCCTTGACCATCATATCCATGGGGAAGTAAAACAACAAGTCCTGTTTGGCGGAGCCACTTTGCCTCTCCACTACTCAAGAATTGGTCAAATATAACTTGAGCACCATTTGCAAAATCACCAAACTGAGCTTCCCAAAGTACTAGCGAATTAGGGTTTTCCATCGAGTAGCCCAACTCAAATCCAAGTACGCCAAACTCAGAAAGCGAACTGTGATAAGTATATTGAGCCATCAGCTAAGGTCATGGACATCCATTTTAGGTTTTAAACTGATAAACACACAAAAACATATTCTAAAAATGACATTCCCTTCATTAGATGTAAAATATCCATTGGGAAATGGATGACTCATAATGATTAGTATGGTACAAATCACGTTTCTGATCAATAATTTTTTTAAAGGAAGATTTAAAAAAAACTGCTGAAGCACAAAAAAACAGCAGTTTTCAAACTAGAAAAATGCAGTGGTATTTTGTAGATATCAATGGGCCTATCGATGAAATGCAATATTTTTATACTACGAGATTCATACCAAGACCTTGAATATATGCAGCTCATTCAAGAAAAAGACTCTACGAAAGTATCGCAATAAGAAGATCACTTTAAATCAGAAGACATACACATATGGTTAAAAGAACAAAAGGATAGCAGAAATGTAATATTATGATAATCTAGATAAAAAAAAAAATTCAGGCACCTGTTACTAACAGTAAATAGCTCCTCATTTTGGTTCATGACAACATGGTCCAGAGGGCAGTACTTTTCTCCAGTCTCCTGATCATGAATGACAGAATGTCTATGACTGAATGTACCTCTTTCAACATCCTGGCCGCTCAGCCTCACGTGGTTACCCTCCACAAGAAGAGTAGCAAAAGCAAGTGCTTCCCCAAGTGCCCAATCAATCCCTTCCCCAGTTTCAATCATTTGAACACGCTGCTCAAAAATCTTCTTGACAGCTCTGTGAGGCTTGAAGTTCTCAGGGAGAGTGGTGATGGCTTGGCCAACACGTTTCAATATTTCTGGTTTGACACTAGAATCATAACAAACTTTATTATTAGAATGGGGCAAAAGTTGAGGGGCATTTAAAGAGGAGTGAAGATTCAGTTAGGAGAAAAAGGAAAAAAAATACCCAGTATTTTTAATGCGCGAAATCTGCTCAGGGGATTTGAAACCAGCCCAATATGCTGAAAGCCAGTCCCTTCTTCTTGGCACATAATCTTTGCTGTTAATGAACTCTTCATTCAGGATCAAATCAATTTTCTTATGAATACGTTCAATGTCTTCTTTAGATATATTGCCTGATTCTAGAAGCTTCTGTTCGTAGATATCAAGTGCCTTCGGGTGATTTTTAATAACCTATTTCAACACAAAACCAGTTAGGCGAGTGGAAAATCATTCTAAAAAAAATCTAATTGTAACATACATAACAAGTTCAAGGCTCAACGGTACAAGTAAAAGTATCCTACACTTTGTAGGCCCTCAATCTTTGCCATTTGAGAGGTTCACTCACTTGTAATGTGTGTATTGTTATCACAGATACGGCTTCGACAATAGTCAAGACAAAAATGAAACAATTTCAAAAAAAAAAGAGAGAAAAATTTAGATTAGATGTGTCTATCTGCAAGTTAGATAAATTATGTCTATTTGCAAATTAGATAAATTTTTTTGTAACACAATTTGCAAAAAGTAGACAATACTTCACATGCTATACCTTTGTGTTAAATTTTCATTTAAGTGCCAGAACTTAAACCAGAAGAACTCACCTGATACATCTTAGGTTGTGTAAAGGAAGGTTCATCAATCTCATTGTGACCAAATCGACGGTAACAGACAATATCAATAACCACATCAGAATGGAAAGTCTGGCGCCATTCAGCAGCAAGCTCACAGACATGAACCACCCCTTCGACATCATCACCATTCACATGGAAAATTGGAGCATTAAGAGCTTTTGCAACATCTGTACAATACTGTGATGACCTCCCGGATTTTGGATCAGTTGTAAATGCAACCTGGTTGTTGACCACAATGTGAATTGTACCACCAGTTGTATAGTTCGGAAGGGCACTCAGATGCAGCGTCTCATAAACAACTCCCTGTCCTGCAAAGCTTCCATCCCCATGGATCAAAACTCCCAAATTTTTGGTCCTCTCACTGTCACTGGAGTAGAATTGTTTTGCCCTCGTCTTGCCAACCACAACTGGATCAACAGCTTCCAAATGACTTGGATTTGCCACAAGAGATAGATGAATTTGTTTGCCTCCTCGTGTAGGCCTATCATAGGAAGTACCCAAATGGTACTTCACATCACCAGTACCTGTATACAGCCCAACTTCACCCTCCGCAGGCTTTGTACCACCACTGAACTCACTGAAAATCTGCCGCAAAGGCTTCCTAACAACATTGCCCAAAACATTCAGCCTTCCTCGATGGGGCATTCCAATCACAATGCTCTCCACACCAAGATCCGCCGACCGATCAAACATTTCCTTCATCCCGGGAATCAACGTCTCTGCACCTTCCAAACCAAACCTTTTTGCTGCTGTCCATTTGGTCGCCAAGAAATTCTCGAACTGTGTACTCCAAGTAAGCCTATCAAGAATGACCGTTCGGCGATCCTGGGGATACGCTGTTGGCTTCACCGTCTCAATCTTGTCCCTCAACCAGTTGCACTGATCCCGATCAGGAATGTGCATGTATTCATATCCAATAGTCCCACAGTAAGCCTGCTCAAGCCTTGTCAAAATCTCACGCAGAGTCTGAACCGGGCGGTTCTCGGACAAGAAGCCTGACATGCTCCACACGCCAATAAAGAACTCCCGGTCGAGATCAGCTTCCGTGAATCCATAAAATCCCAAATCTAGATCATCCGGAATTTCTCGCTGCTCCAAGCCCAAAGGATCCAACTTTGCCTTCATATGGCCATTGACCTGATAGGCTCGGACGAGGAGGAGCAAGCGCATACTCTCCTGAATGGTCTGGCCGGAGATGCCGGGGGAGGTGGCGGCCTGGCCGACGAAGTTGCGGAAGAAGTTGTCCCAGGACTCATCCACGCTGCTGGGGTCAGCCTCCCACGCGCGCTGCAGCTCCTCCAGGTAGACGCTGCTCGTGCCATCGAGGAAGCTGTCAGTGAGCCGCGAGAGCGGGACCGGGCGGGGAACCGGCGCCGCCTTCGGCCGGAACGCTGTCGAGTGGAAGTGGCGGCTGGAACTCGAGGGAAGAGCACGAGTTTGAGCTAGGGTTCTTCGCAGTGCCGATCTAGCTGCGATCGACGCGGCTCTGGACCAAACCATCCTGATCGATTCTATAAATAAAAAAAGCCCTAGAAAGTATGCGTAGCTGAATCGAGAGCAATCAAAATTTCATCTTTTATGCATTCATACATGAAATTATGGGAATAATTCCTGCAAAAAAGACAAAAAAAAAAGTACAAACAAAGGATTGCAGAATTATTTCGGTTTTAGATTGAATCTGTGAAATAAAAGAAGAAAGAAAAGAAAGCAAGAAATCGTGATGGATGATTACCGAAGCCGAAGAAAGAGGGCGAGGAAAGAAGCGAGGGCTCCTTTTTATTTTCTATTTTTTTCGCTTTTTGGTTTTTATCGTGGAATGAGGGACGGGGGACGGCGAGGATGCAGTGGATGAAAATAGACGGCGAGATGGTGACGAGTAAGAATAAGGAAATGATCACAGCCGATGCGGAGCCACGTGGCACGTCCTTGTATTGGTCTGCCTCCCGAATCTTGACCCGCCGCTCGGTTCGTTGTCTCTGCTGAACCGGTCCATAGCGTTGAAGAGCGCCGAACATTCCCGAAATTATCTGGCTTTTATTTTTTTTTGGGTTTTTTAAGTACAATGCTTGAAAAATAGCTAAATTATAACTCTTTAATTTTTCTAGAATTAGTTTGTATTGTAATTTTAAGTTTCGGTCAACGTTTTAATTTTGACTGAACTTATAATATTTTAATTTAAATTTCGAGTTTAAACTTAAACCTATGTTTTATTTAATTTTATATATGATTCTTATTTTTTTCAAATTTTTTAAAATTTTATAATATTTTAAAATTTAAAGTTAAAGTATAGTGTGAAAAAAATAAGAAATAATTTAATTAAAATTGAAACAAAATTAGTTTCAATTGAAAATACCGAAATGTATTGATTTTAGTTCCAAACTTAATGACCAATATGTCATTTTGGTTCCGAACTCAACCAAAACATTTCAGTATGAATAGTTGATTTCGAAAATTAAAATTATAATATTTATATTTATATATTATTTTTATGACATAATCAACTTTTAATCTAATAGTTAAGAACTTAAGTTCGAGTCAATGTAATATTGTGAGGCTTGATGGATCGGTAGAGTGTGGAACCATATTGAAATGTTAAGACTATATTAAATTGCGAGAGTTGAGATTGAACTAATATATGATGACTATCACAAAGGCAATAATAAAGTTTTCTCTTAAAAAGTTAGAAAAAAAAAACTCTACGACACAAATCTCGATTTGAATTCATCACTGTGCATATTTTTTTATTTTTCAACATTTTAAGTACTTTTTTACCCAAAAATGTTTATTTGATAATTTTTTAAATTATATATGTATACAAAATTTTTTATATTATACATATATTTTTAATTTAAAGCCAAATTTTAATTGAATTTTTTTAACAAAAATTAGATCAAAACTAAAACGAATTGGTTTTAACCGAAATAAACTGAAACGACCAAAATGTATCGATCGGAAACTGAAGTTTACAACCTTGATTTGTATTTGCATATAACAATGGGCTGTGGGAAATCAGAAAAAGACGGAGTTACTTGCTAAATGCAAATATAAAAAATCGTGGTTTCTTTTTGCAATTGCGGCAACATAAAAAAAAGGTGTTTTCGTTCAAAAAGCTCTTCATTTCACTTTCGGCCTTTTCCTCGGCCCGGCCCATTCTTCTGCTTCTCTCCCATCACCGAGACTTCCTCGAAACCCTAAACCCGCCCTACTCCGTCTACACCTATAGCTTTCCTCCGATTTCCAATGGCGAGCAGAAAGCCCGCCGGTGTCTTCTCCCCCTCCCCCTCCGTGGATTCCCTCTTGCTCCCGGCCCTCCTCTCCCGCCTCCAGCTCCGTTCCACTGTCGACCTCCACTCCGATCTTGACGACAACGACCTCGCGTTCAGTGACGACAAAAAGAAGCACAGGCGGCGCCTTTCCCGCGAGGAGGCCCGACTGGAGCGGGAGATCATCCGGATCGTCCACTCCGGCAACGCCGATAAGGCCCTCAAGCCCAATTCCGGCCAGTCGGTCGCCATTGGAGACGACAACATCTGCGTCGCTGTCCATGAGGAGCCGGGCTCCGGCTACCGCATCTGGGAGTGGCATGGCCACATCATGTTCTTCGACGAAGAGAACGGGTATAATGCAGAGTATATCTATGGGAGCTACTTTGAGCGGCTGCAGGAGAAGAATAGCGGGATGAAGGAAGCGGAGGAATATATGGAGGAGCAGGAGGAGGAGGAGGAGGAGGAGGAAGTTAAGGTTGGTGGATTGAGGGATTTGATAGGGGGTTCGAATGGTTCGCTTGGGAATGGAGGTGGAAGAGTGCTTCACAGGAACTCTCTCAATGGCGGATCAGCAAAGTGATGGGTGAGCTTGGGTTGCTGTTTCGTATACAAAATGATATATATTGTTCTTATACTGGTTATTTCTTTGTATCTGCAGCCCATTTGAGTTCATTTGATGTCTGGGTTGTCTTCTGAATTTTCATGATGGAACTGGAATTGAGATCCCTATTGTATTGATTTCAGTCATAATCTGCGAGTTGTGGTTACAATCTGCGACACCTAGACTGGTTTACATATAAAAGCAATGGAGGTTTTGAGTGAAATTATCTCTGATGTTGAGCATGTTAGGTTTATATCTTCTTCATATAGAGGAATAATATTTGTCTCTTGTGGATTTCTAGTGAAGACTCTTGCATTGTGCTCGATATTCTTTTTTGGGAATTATTTGTCCTATTTCGAGATTCAAGGTTGCCTAGTTTTGTTGTCACACAAGCTCGTGATCATAATATGGAGATGTAGACTTGAATAATGAAGTATAGTCTTTTGATACATGGCTGGGTTTCTTGCAAAAGAATCATAGTTGAGTGTGTTATTTCTATTGGATGTTTGTTGCTAAAGAGCCATCAATAGTATGCCATCTAGGATGTTTTCTGTATTACTCTTGACGTCAAAGTTATTGATGGAACTGCATGTAATTTTTCTTGGTATTGGGTAGTTTTGACACTCGTGTGCTATCTTGTTAACAATCACAAGGTTGGAGATTCTACTCTTGAGCAAGGGTGCATCAAATTTACATGATTCATGGTTTTGATTTTTCATTTCTGAGATTAAACCAATCTGGAATTTGCTTCTAATTATCTTTTCAATGGATGCCCTGTCCTTTTGAGTGTCTTTTTCATAGCTTATTTCAAAATATGTTTTTATAGGTCTAAGAAGTTTTATTTTACCTAGAGTATATTTAAATGCAAGAAGTGTATCAACTGATAAGAAATTTGGTAACCAATAATATATCACCTTACAAAAATAGATGTCTTTTCTCTTTTATATGAAAATATTTAGGTTTCTATTTGAGCTTAGCTCCCCCGTTGGTCTTGTATTTCAAAGTGTGAATGTAAAGAAACACAGTTGAATGCAATGTGTGCTACCTTTGATAAATTGTTTGCCCTGTACATATGATGGCAATGGCATGCTCAAAGCTTGCTTATTTCTTTGTTTGGTTGCATTAGAGATGCTTGTACATGGAAAAATGTCTGGACACTTGCATGGCCAATTATGATTTTGAAAGGCCATCTCAAAGTTGATGGGTGAGTTTTGGTTTTTGTCTCGTATGACAAAATGATATATAGTTCTTATACTGGTTATATCCCTGTACCTGGGTTGAGTTCATTTTATGCCTGGGTTGCCTTCTGAGTTTTGCATGTTGGAACTGGAATTGGGTTACCCAACAATAGATCGCCCTACTTTAGGCTATCAAGGTGGAACTACAAAAATAGATGTCCTTTCACTTTTTAAGTGAAAATATTTGGATTCCTATTTGCGCTCCCCCGTTAGTCTTATATTTCAAGTTGTGAATGCAAAAGAAACAAAATTGACTGCAATGTGTGCTCTGACAAATTATTTGCCCTATACATATGACAATGGTATCAAAGCTTGCTTCTTTCTTGGTTTGGTTGCATTGGAGATGTTTGTATTGTGAAATTGTTGTGGTCGCAGATGAACATCATGCGTTCTTATGAAAGATCACAAGCTTCGTTTGAAAAACTCATTTTGAAAATTTAGAATTTTTAAGACAATTAAATTGATTTTTTTTTTTTTTCACTACCATTGAAATAGCCTCCTATTTTTGAGTGAAAGTGTCAAAATAAAGAATGTAAAAAAAAAAAATCAATGCAGAAGGTTGCGAGAGTACAATTCGTTAGTGCCACGTCAGCAACCGCTTGAGATGAAAAATTGAATCAGATCTAGGCCGTCGATTCTCTGCCGCCCTTTACGTATCTGACGGAAGAAAAACGTCCAACTCATCTATCCGGACCACCCACCCTCGTGCAATGACCGCCGTCGTCCATTTCTATATGATCACTTGCCCCTCCCAACTCAACCAAAGCCTCGAATTCCCTTCGCTCGCACAATTCCCCTCGATCTCGATGGCGCCAAAGGCAGAGAAGAAGCCCGCAGAGAAGAAGCCCGCGACGGAGAAGCCGGAGGAGGAGAAGGAGAAGAAGTCGGTGGCGGAGAAGGCCCCCGCCGGGAAGAAGCCCAAGGCCGAGAAGCGGATTCCGTCCAAGGACTCCGGCTCCGGCGACAAGAAAAAGAAGAAGAAGGCGAAGTCGACGGAGACGTACAAGATATACATCTTCAAGGTTCTGAAGCAGGTGCACCCGGACATCGGGATCTCGAGCAAGGCCATGAGCATTATGAACTCCTTTATCAACGATATCTTCGAGAAGCTCGCGCAGGAGGCCGCGCGCCTGGCTCGGTACAACAAAAAGCCCACCATCACCTCCCGCGAGATCCAGACCTCCGTCCGCCTCGTCCTCCCTGGCGAGCTCGCCAAGCACGCCGTCTCCGAGGGCACCAAGGCCGTCACCAAGTTCACCAGCTCTTAGATCTACTCGAATCTCCTGCTACTTAGGGTCTGTTTTGCAAGTTTGCTCGAATCTACATACGAATCTACTGTATGTAGATTTCTAAATTTAACGAGGTGTTTTCTACAATTATCCACTTATCAGCTGTTTCTTGGGGTAGTAGTTTTCATCTGGTGGATTAACAAGGGGCTATCTGTAAAAAGTTTACTGCTATTAGAACCGTGTTAGGGTTTTGGCTTCTGGCCAGAGGGGGCGGAACTGAGAGGGATGTGGGTTGATAGGGCGGCAAGAGCTGCTGTTCGTATTTGTTCTTCTGGCAAGATATCGTTGCCATTTCAGCGGCAATTTAGCTCCAAGATATTCGTCAGCAGTAAATCCCTTTCCTTTCTTCTACCCGTCGCTTAAGTTGTTCAATTTTTTTGCGCATTTTTTGTTGGAAGTTTGGGGTCTTCTTCTCATTTTTCTGCTTGGTGCTTTCTTGTATCCCAAAAATTTGGTAGCTTTAGGCTGATTTAGTTCTATTATGCAGGGTTGTCTCACTATACCACTGATGAGGAATTTGAGAAGGCGTTCTCCCGGTTTGGCAAAATTGAGGAAGGTATTCATCTAATTTGTCGAATGTTTCAGTGTGATTCTGTAAAGGTTCAATTTTGTTTGTTGTCGTATAATGGTGCTTCTGTCGTTGATTGGATAGCCAAGCTTATCAAGGATGGGAGGAGTGGAAGGCCAAAAGGATTTGGTTTTGTGACGTATCAATCTGAGGCGGAAGCACAGAAAGCAAAGAAAGCTATGGATGGAAGGGTATTGATCCGATTCTCTACTGTTTGAATTTTTTTAACTGGTTATTCTTTCAGTGTTTGTGATGAATGTAAAGTGACATTAGCTTTAAATTTCTTTTCAGAAGTGATTTAGCCAATCTCTTTTGAAAAAACATGAAGGAAATTGGAAATTGATCTTGTAAATTTCTTCCAGTCTACTTTGTTAATGAATCTGAAATTTCTAGGACTACAGGAACAAGGTCTTGTCCTTTTTTCCAATCATTGTTACGGATGTGGCAACTAGTAGCTATAGTTATAATCCTGCAAACAAACGCAACATATTCATAATTGTGCATGACTTGGCTAATGATAATAGTAGATAATTGCAGCTATGATCAAAGAACTACTCTTTACTTTGTTTCTTTTGAACAAATTGTGTAATTTCTCTGAAAGGAAATGCTTGATTTATGATTTTAGATGGAATAATGTTATAATCCAAAGTAGCATAAATCCTATTTTTTAGGTAATTCACATTATTGATATGTGACTTTTATACAAGTTATCCTAGTCATTTTGTGAAATATATTCTAAAAAATTGCTTTGGTGAAACATGCTCAGCCATTCAAATTTGCTAGGTAATGCTCACTATTTGCTCGCAATGCTTTCCTACTGGAATAGGTGTGATAATTCGTTATTTGAATTTTGAGCTGGTTTTAGTTGACTGATACTATGTCAATTCAATCATGTTAGCATGTTTCTTGTTTCTTATGTTTGTCCAAAAAGGGCAAAATATAAAGTGAAAGGAACCGCCCTGAAGAAAGACCATACATAATAGCTTTCTTGAAAAATTTCAAAACTGCACCACGGTTATAGAGATAATACTGTTGTAGGATAAATTTCAAAGTTTTCAGGATTAGTTAGATCATTAGTCTCAGAAGTCTGGTCTTGTTGAGTAGCTGGATATCAGCGAATGGAATTCTCCTTCAATTTGTGGTTACTTCATGTTTATTTGTTTACAGTAATGTTACTTTGCTTTAACTTGCCTCTCCACTTGCCAATCCCTATTGATCAATTAAACTGGCATTTGTTAATTTGCAGATAATTGGTGGGAGGTTGATATTTGTAGAATTTGCAAAGCCTAAATCAGAAGAAGATGTGCCATAAACCTCTTCTTTTATGGTTTTGTAAACCTTTGATGTTGTGAATCCTTCTCGTACACATTAGACTGATTCCTTTATCATCACAGGCATTTGGGTTTTTTGACCATCTATCCTACAGAGGAGAGGGCCACTGGGTGGACTGATCAATCACAAGTGATTGGCCAGAACCATGGACTCAATTTTCTGTTACTTAAATCCTTCAGAAATTTAGCAGGTTTTGTGAGTCTAGTGCAGCGTGGCCCAGCCTTTGCATTTTGGGCCTTCAAGGGTGTGGATGTCTTTGGGCTTCTATGGCCCATGTGGCTGCATGGCTTGGTTTGCACTGTGTCGTGACAGGTCATGCATACTAACTGGGCCTGACCTCTGCAGCTTGGGCTCTGTTGGTTACGTTGCCGATATGTGGGGTAGTGTTTGGGCTTGGTGGCCCATGTAGTGGCACGGCTCCATTTGAACTGTTGTGGCAAGGTCATGCACGCCAGCGGCGCCCTTCTGAACCCCAGCATGGCATAAATAAGCCTAACTTGTAATAAATGAAAATTTTGACATACAAATGGTTCAAATTGAGATTTAAGCTCAAAATCTATGACAATCAAAATATTATGTTGTTATGATTAAAGAGTATCAACCGTACTCGTTCAAAGAGGAGTCATCCGATCCGACCTGGCGTGGCCCCACCCGTGGGTACCTATTTGCTTTACGAAGTACCGGGCGGCATTCCACACAAAGCAGGCCGGATGCAGCTCAACTCTAGTGTTGGCCCCATATGAGACGGCCCACAAACAGTGACCACAGTTGGCCGTGCGCCCCATGCCCCACCTCTAATTTCAGAGAAAACAACGTTTGGGGTCCAAGCACCTCGAATATGATAACATCTACAAGCACCTACAAGCAGCAAAATTAAAATGCTACAGAATTTCCTGATAGCATCATAAAGATCTGAGCTGTTAACCCTGAACTTAGAAAATATATCTAACAAAGTAATACAATTGGAAAGAAATAGGTGCACATGTAGAAAGATACGTGCAGAGGTAAAAAATCATAAAATATAACTACACTGCTATCATAATTCACTTACACAATCAATTTAATGAAGCTTTCAATCAATAAATATTAATATAATCAACTGAACAGAAAAGTTTGAAGTTCTGCTAATTATGGTGGCAAAGTTGCATGCTTGACAAAACATGCACGCCTCATCATATGCTTTAAGAGAAGATCATTCAGTCACCATTGATCCATTCAGCACATAAAACAAGAGGTCTGAAACTAACTTGGCAAGCTGACAGCAATATAGGCCAATATTAGGATTTATGCCAATAGTAAAGGCTGATGAAACAAATCACCTCAAATTCCTGCTAAGTAATCCTGCAAAATATTCATGAAGTATGTGCACAAGATAATTTTGTCCTAGACCAAGAGAAAACCTTTCTGACGTCCAGTACCCAACCTTAGGCATGCTTTGCTTACCTTTGTCATATGTAGATTAAACTAAAGCATCAAGATTATTCACTATTGTGCCTCCATTTAGAAAAATGTTAAGTTGATTAAGAGTGTGTATAAAATGTAATAATTAAACCAAGTTTAACATTGTACCAAACAGAGCCTATGTCTAGAGCACAAGTCAATCATACCAAAACTACAAGCATCTAACATTCAAATCAGGAAACTGATCCAATTTCCACTATCCACACCCTTCTCATAAGAACATGAATAGAACGATCTCCTAATATGAGCTCAACGATACCATTCAATACATGGCTTAAAGCATTTTTTCACAAAAATATCAATTTGCAAGGCATATTAAATGCAAAACTTCAGACATGCAGCAAGTGAACAAACCATCCAATTCCAAGTGCATGTTTATGCAGCAAAACAATGAATGCACAATTAAAATACCATTATTTTGCATGAATTTGCACAACAACAATTCCAAACAAGTAACACTCCAGCAAATCACAATCTAAGTCATGCTATCACATCAAACACACTTGCACAATATCCACAGTACATAACATGACATAGAAAACAATCTTTAAGAAAACAATGGAAGTGCCAAAACGTGACTAGCCAACATGTAGCAGAAAACAATCTACTAAGATCATCAGATTCACTCCAAAAGCATAACCACTTACCATAAAAATGAGCTCCAATCTTCAATGTTGCACCTGAAACAACAATGACCTAAAGACTTCAGCTTTTCATTGAAGAAATGAAATCAATGAAGCAATAAAAACAGTCACAAAGTTACCCCCTTTCTTTTGAGGATATCGCACACGATGAACATGGGTCAACACTATCAATCAATCTGCTTCAACTCAAAATAAGCAACTAAAAATGAAGAAAGAACCCATCAACAAACAAGGTTTTTCAGAAATCCTAACCGAACCATCAGCATAAATTAAGCCTCCATGTAGTGAAAACACACATCAGATCTAATACAGTACCCGAATTTCCATGAAACTACATTACATGCAAAAGAGAGCAACAGCAGTGGAATCAGAGAAGAATCATCCCCATCAGGCCTTCTTTGGCGACTTGCGGGCCTTGGCCGGCGACTTGGGCTCCTTCTCCTTCTCCTTTCCCGCGCTAGTCTTCTTCGGTAACAACACGGGGTTGATGTTCGGCAGCACGCCTCCGTGCGCGATCGTCACCCCGGCCAAGAGCTTTCCCAGCTCTTCATCGTTCCTCACAGCGAGCAGAACATGCCGCGGGATGATCCGGTTCTTCTTGTTGTCCCTCGCCGCGTTCCCCGCCAACTCCAGCACCTGAGAGATCCAAGGAATTTGTCAGATCTGAAGAAGAGTTATGGGGAAAACCCTAGAAAAATAAGGAGGATGACGAGGAGGAGAGTAATGCCTCGGCGGCGAGGTATTCGAGGACGGCGGCCAGGTAGACGGGGGCGCCGGAGCCGACGCGCTGGGAATAGCGGCCCTTCTTGAGGTAACGGCCGATGCGGCCGACAGGGAACTGGAGGCCGGCCTTGACGGAGCGGGAGATGGGCTTCTTCTTCGGTCCGCCGCCGCGGCGGCCACCGGCGCCCTTCTTGATCTTGCCACCGGACTCCATCGAGTACTTGTTCTCCTTCTTCTTCTTATTCTTCTTGTGATGTGTTTTGAGCAGGAGTTTGTCGGAGAAGAAGCGAGATCGAGATGCGCGACGAGTGTGCCGGAGTTTATTATATTGGGTGGCGTTGAGACTTGCGATCTGGGATCGAGGGTTTCGGCCGTTGGATTGGAGTTTTAATCGACGGTTGAGAATGACTGGGTGGCGATCCTGGTGATGATCAGTGGCCAACGAGAGATTTTATTTCGGAATCGTATCCGGTCGGCCGGCCGACCGGATCCGGGCCGTCGACGGTCTTGCCATGGTGATCCAATGGCTTATATACGTGGCGATCCAACGGTCCGTATCTATCTATGTTCTTCCTTTCGGATGGTGTTGAAAAAAATGAATGAGTATGAGTTATAACATTTCTCTTGTTTTCCATTAGATTAAATGTTAAACCAATCCAAATATATATAAAGATGATTAATTTTCTTATATATTCGTATAAAATTATGATTTTTAAAATTTTTTTCTAAAATTATAATTTTTTATATACTCCCTCATAAAATATATATTTTTTAAAAAGCGCATTTCACATTTCGGTTTTCGTTCGGATCAATTGGTTTGGGTTCGCGTTCGCGTGGGTTCGGATTAGGTTTGGTTCTTTTTGGTCTGATTTTGGTTGCCAAAATCCTTGAACCGGTCCAGGTTAGCTCCCTTGCCAGATTGGAACAGGAAGAAGACGACCCTGCGCTCCGTGGCTTCGACCTCTCCAATCCCTGAGCTTCATCTATCTGTGCTCTTCCGCGGCGTCGTCTTCCTCCACTCCAGATTCCACGGCCGGCAGATGACGCCGATCTCAGTCCAACCTCATTTCTCTATTTAGCTTTTGCAGCAGCGGAACTGGATCCGGATTGTAGAGCTCATCCATGGATTCCCAGCAGCGGGAAGAGACAGCTCCTCTGGTCGTCGCCGTCGAAGCGCTCGTAGGCTCGCCTTCGGAGAAGAATCCGAATCCAAATCCGCCCAGGAACCACGCCAGGGATGTCCACATCCTCAGCGTCTCCTTCCTATTCATCTTCTCGGCTTATCAGGCCGCGCAGAACCTCGAGAGCACTGTCAACACGGTGAGAATTGGGTTGATATTGTGCTATTTTGATTGATTGATCTGAAAGTTCAGTGTTTGTGTGTGTTGGTGTTGATCAGGAGGGAGGTTTGGGCACTACTTCGATGGGGATTCTTTACCTGTCCTTAACTTTATTCTCGGTGGTGGCGTCGCCGATCGTTAGAGGGCTGGGTTCAAAGAGAGCTCTTGTTCTTGGGACTGCTGGGTACTTGCTGTTTATAGCGTCCAATTTGAAGCCCTCTTGGTATGGAATCAAACTTCTCGGAGTGTCTCGGTAACGTTTATACTCAAAAGGGTGTCTTTGATAACATAATTTTTGTGGATTCTCCGTGTTGATATCAGCTTGTTAGTTGATGTTATTTGTGAATTCTTATGTTTCATACGTCAGAACTTTGTCTGCAGGATACACTTTAGGCATCAGGAAATAGAACAACTAGACCTCAAAGAAGCCTTTTTACAGATTTAATGTAGTCACAGTTTATGTGCTTTATTTATGTGGACTCATGGTATCTTGGAAACATTGTTACTCAAAAGGGATTGTCTTTGGTAACATAATTTATGTGGATTGTAGGTATCGATTCTACTCAGGTGTCTTGCTCTATTAGCATGATAGTCAATTGTACACATGCATCAGCTTGTTTCTTGATATATGCGAATTCCTACCTTTCATAGATCTCAACTTCGTCAGCTGGACAAGAGAGCTCAAAAAGCTCTGTTATGGATAGAATACAGTTGCAGTCTATATCCGGTTTCTTTTAATAATGCAATAATTCTGTGTGAAAGCTGTATTTTGGTTTTTGTTATAGTTCAGTGCTTTATTTTTTATTTTTTGCAGCTTATTTCAATGTGATTTTTTTTGCTTCATGGCATATATCATAGTCGTCAGAAGATTTGGAGATGTTCTGCTGTAATACCATAATTCATGATGGATTTGAGGATTTTCTCTTGTAATATAGTCCATGTTTCATATTCTTCAAGGATGTCTTTCCTTTTAGGTACACAATGGTGCCAGCTTCTGCATATCTTGGCTTTTCTTCATCAATCATTTGGGTTGGGCAGGTGTGCCTTCTGTCGTGTTTTTTCCCCTTCTTGTTTTAGGAAATCATTGATGTTTGCTTTTTGGTTTACTAGGGAACTTATCTCACATCTACAGCACGTACCCATGCGAAAGCCTCCCATCTACATGAAGGCACAATTATTGGCAACTTCAATGGAGAATTTTGGGGGATGTTTGCTAGTACCCAGGTTCAAATCTACCTGTACTTCTAATATGAAAAAAAATCGCTTGTTTCTCACTTATTCTTTAATTTGCAAGTGCCAGATAAAAATATTTCTCTCTCAGTCCTATATTTTGAATCTTGCAGGTCATTGGCAACTTAATTTCACTTCTTCTATTGAGAAATGATGAGGTTAGATTTTGATTTGGTTTACAGTCCAAGTGAATTTTTGCTTGAGCTAACGTTATTTTCATGGCTACTGTACCTTAACATCAATAAACTACTCTAGAATATGCTTAGAATGATTTATTTTTTCAACTTAAAAAAATAGAATATGCTTATGATGATCGCGTAATGCACTAAACCAATTTTTCCGCACCATCTACTTCTAGATCTCACAGATGCAATCTAGTTATGTTCGCATTCAATATTGCTTGGGCAATCTTTGTGATGACCCTTGCTATATTATTGCAGGAGGATAGTGTCGCTGGAACAAGCTTATTGTTTACTGTTTTCCTTGCCTGTGTGGTTGTGGGAATGATACTAATGTGCTTCCTTTCTGCAAGAGATGACAAACAAGAGAGTCTTACAACACAGCCATCTTTGGGATCTGTCCTGAAATCTGTTGTTGCTCCTCTGATGGAAATACGGATGTTATTGATAATTCCTCTCCTTGCATATTCAGGATTACAACAAGCCTTTGTATGGTAAACGAAAATGTACTCAGTTCTTCTTAGAAAAACATTTTTCTTTCTGCTACTAATATTTCTCTAAATTAGGTCTGAATTTACAAAGCATGTCATAACACCGGCACTTGGTGTGTCAGGCATAGGTGGTGCAATGGCTGTCTATGGAGCTGCTGATGCAATTGTATGTAAACTCACCTATGACCTGTAATGCTGGACCATATATATTAAGATCACTAGAAATTCTGATTATCCTCAAACTTTTACAAACCTTCTGTTTTAATTACTTCTAGTTACCTTGTCATGGGTGGATACCTACTGTATGCAAATTGGGATGAACAAAAACTTGTATTTTCTTCTTAAATACTTTATTCCAACTGAGTCAATTGCAGTAGTTGCTTGACTTGTTTTTTCTATATGAACCATTACCTCAAGAAAATGTAGGAAATGATGTGTAAACACCAAGCCTGGATTCTCTTGTGAAGTTGCTGACCTGCTCCTTACAAGTTACATCAGATTCTTTTAGTTTTCTTATGTATTGAGATGGCTATTCATGTCTGTCAGTGGCATGTTTTCTTTGTGTCTGAAAGACATATCTAATAGAATCAGCTTTTACAATGGAAACTATGCGCCTAATTGATTTCTAGAAAAACTCTACAATAGAGTAATGTCGAAGTTGGTATGTTTATCAACAACTAAAGTGCATGACTTCCTTCTGCATTAAATGCTCTACAGAAATTAGTGGGTGTTGACTTTGTTGAATGCTGGTTATAACAGTTTGTGAAACAATATTTCAAGATGTATTGAATTCTTTCAGTTGCTGAGGTTCGTGTTCCTTATTATTCCAGATGCATTCTTAGACTGCTGTAAGGTGTCTACTGATAACAGTGCCCTTTCACTAGTCTTCCTTTTCAGACATGATATCTATCTGTTATGTAATAAACAATATTTTTCTATATACTGTCATATTTTCATTGAATTTATTTTTCATACTAATCATTTTTTGCATTATTTTAGTGCTCTCTGATTGCTGGCCGGCTTACCTCTGGTATCTCTACTATCACTATCATTGTTTCTAGTGGAGCTTTTCTTCATATCCTTATCCTCTTGTGGCTCTTTTTTGGCTATAGGTGATGCCTCAATTGCAATTATAATCAACTTTATTTGAAGCAACTAGAATATTCTTATGTATCATCTTGAGCTGCCTTAGGCACAACCTTGTTATTATTATTAGAGTCTTTGACAATGAATCACCTGTCTTATAAGAAATTTGTAAAAAATCATCTATTTTATCACTCTTAATACAAATATTATTAGTATTATATTATAAATTTGCAAAAGACAATCGCGATTAAAATATTCAAAAATATTTCAGTTTAATTCAATTTAATCCATTAAATTAATATAAAAAATTTAATTATTCTCATTTGATTTTGATTCGGATAGCCGATCCACAATCACCAAATAACTGATTAGACAAAACAAAATTTTGGATTTTTAGTTTTATAATACAAGATAGTCGATTTTTTATAAAAATTGATAAAACAAGCGATTTTTTATATTAATTTAATAATTATTCAAACAAAAAAAATCAAATGAGGATAATGTGATTTTTTATATTAATTTAATCTAAATTAAATTAAATTATTTTTCAAATATTTTAATTAAAGTGGTTTTTTGTAAATTTATAGTATAAGATAAGCGTTTTTTTAATTGTAATCAGGTAGGTGGTTTTTCATAAATTCGAAAATAAATGATTTTTTACAGAATTATTATTATTATTATTATTTGGTAATTTGTTACTATTGCGATTACTGTTATTACTACTATTGCTAATGTTTTTCTCTCGTGAAATACAGTGTTGCGACTGGAGCTGTAGTCTATCCACTTCTTATGAGTGCTGTATGGGGTTTGGGAAATGGAGTGTTTAACACACAACTTAATGCATTGCTTGGGATTCTCTTCAAGCATGAATTGGTAATAGATTTTTTTTTTGATGCAAAAAATGGTAATATTTATTAGCTAGAAATCTGCCTCATACTTTACTAACGCTCTTATGTTTGTGTTATCAAAGGTAAATTTTCTGGAATGACTCAGAGGTGTTTCATATGAGATTAGGTTAATAGTCAAATTTATTTCAACCTGCTCTCTGAGAATGGTCCTTGAGATTTCTGTGTGTATCTAGATGAATGAGGAAGATGAAATTAGGTCCAAAATGTGATAAGATACACAATATTGGGTGAGAAATACAGTCTCATCACAAACAGTGTATTTTGGCAACTTACTGAAACTGGAAGAGTGAGGTCTATTTTGGGAATATGCCTAGGTGATTGTCTTAAATCATCTACTTTCATTGTTTATCCTTAAACCTATTGTACAAATGGCGGTAAGATTCACAATGTTGGGTGTGAAAAATACAGTATTACTAGACTCTGATTGGTTGAACTGGGAGATTGAGGTCTATTGGGAATAGGGCTACCTGACAGTCTTAAATCATCTACTTTCATTTGTTCATGCTATAAATCTAGATTTACAAAATAAGCATACTGAAAGGTTGTGATGGTTGCGTTTTGATCAGGAAGCGGCGTTTGCACAGCTGAAGGTCTGGCAGAGTGCTTCGACAGCAGCCGTGTTCTTCTTGAGTCCATACATCACATTCCAGGCCATGATAATAGTAATGGTTGTCACCCTCTGCATCTCGGTATTTGGTTTCTTTTACCTCACCCTCAGCACGGGGAGCTCCCTCGTACATGGATCCTGAGAGTGCTGCGAGTATCTCACCATGTTGTTCTACGTGTTGTAATTTAATCAACGCGAAAACTGTTGTTTCATTCAGATCAAGCAGATTATTTAGCAAGCTGATGAGTACAGTGATTTGTCAGTTCCAATGTATGATCAATTGTGATATTGGGACATGGATGAAGGGAGTTTCTGCATAATAAAATTAAATGACGAATTCCCTCAACCAATCAACAGTGTGTTGTTCCCCATCTTCCAAGCAGATGCCAAAAGGCGAGCTAACCACGCCACCTCCTTGAGGACCAAGCACCACGGGCACTCCATATCCACAGGAGTAGGTAGGAGTCCCGCCAAGAGCCTCCAAATGAACAGTTGTATTCTTTGTTGGATATTCTTGAACTTGCGAAGCTTTGGATTCGAGGGGTGAAGAATCTATTATAATCATCGTCATTAACATAAATAATAATAATAATTCATATAACGTAAAATAAATAGTTTGTCTACGGATTTGAAATCCAAATTATTATATTCTGACGATTTTATTTTGATGGTGTCGATGATTTTAGACATTTGATGACAAGAAATATTTTAAATTTTCGAAATAAATTTTAAAAATTGTTTTGTTGTGGTGTGGACCAAAATCTATAAAAAATTCCGGACATTTTAAAAATTTAGAAAAAATTTTTTAGATCGTTTCGTTATGGTCTCAGTCAGAATCCACACGTTTTGTTGAAAACTTAAAATTTTGATTTGACGATTGATATTAAACAACTAACTTGCTTGCGATCGCTGATTATTCGCTTGTTGACGTGGCATTTTCTTATTGGTTTGTCAAATTTTTGGCCTCAGCTGGTCAATTTGTGGCTCTTTTATTCACATAATCTGCCGCGCCTTTCTCATCAATACTTTTGAAATCCATCAAATTGACGCCCAAATTGGTTCCCACTCAATCAAAAATTGCCACGTCACCCAACAATCTTCTAGCAAATACGTCAAGCAACGTGGCGATCCGCGTTCGTCAGCCGAAATCTATTTTATTTTGTTTATTCGTTGCTCGAATTGGCGGCTCCAGCGGTGCTCCCGCTCCAGCTGTTTGTTGAGCAATGGATTCCCAGCTGGGACCAGAGGCGGCCCCGCTGGTCGTCGCCGTCGAGGAAGAATGCAGCAGCGCTTCATCGGCGGCGAAGCCCCAGCCCAAGAGCCATGCCAGGGATCTCCACATCCTCAGCATCGCTTGCCTGTTCATTTTCGTCGCCTACCACGCTGCCCAGAACCTCCAGAGCACCATCAACACGGTGAGATTTCCGAATCATTTCACGATTTTAAAGTTTGTTCTGATTCAGTTTTGTGTTTGCTCGATTCCTATTAGGAGGGAGGTTTGGGCACGACTTCGATGGGGATTCTTTACTTGTCCTTCACCTTGTTCTCGCTGACGGCGTCGCCGATCGTCAGATGGCTCGGCTTGAAGAGATCTCTTGTGCTTGGGACGAGTGGATATCTGCTTTTTATTGCGTCCAATTTGGTACCCTCGTGGTACGCGTCAATTTGATTCTTCGAATTGTTCTGCAATTTCTCAGATTGAATGTAGTGGTGGAATTTTATGGTATTTTGTTTCATTTTGGACATTGGTTGAATAAGAAACCTTTGATTTCGATTTGATTTTCCAGTGTTTTTCTCCTACTTGTTTGATTTTGTTCGAGAATGTGTTGCCTGTAGGTTTACTATGGTGCCAGCTTCCGCATATCTTGGCTTTTCGGCGTCCATATTATGGGTTGCGCAGGTGGGTCGTTGTCTGTTTTTTTCTTTTAATAGCCTGTTTGGTTTGTGAATCGCGAAAAGTACTAATTGTATTATTTAAGAGCAATATAATTAGCGTGGATAATTCTAATCATGCTATTTGTGATGATCATATTTGCTATTTATTAACCAAATGGCCTCTAACAGTTAAGGATGATCATTTCTTGGTGTGCTAGGGAACTTATCTCACATCTGCCGCGAGGAGCCACGCCAAGGATTTCCATCTACAGGAAGACATGATTATTGGCAATTACAATGGAGAATTTTTTGGGGCATTTGCTTCTACTCAGGTTCAAACATGCACATTTCTATATTAAAAAAAACGGCTTCTCTGTCTCTCAATATTTTCTTATGCCATTGCTTTTATATTGAATCTTGCAGGTCATTGGCAATTTGATTACACTTGCTTTATTAAGAAATGGCCAGGTTTGTGTGACAATCTCATCTACAATTGCTTTTCTTTGACCAAATTATGTATTAGTTACTGTAGCCAAACTTAGGCAAACTGCTTCTACAATCTTCTTGGGATGATCTGCCATTAGATTGAACCTATATTTGCACGTCACATTTTGTTTCTACAGTCATTGCGCTTCTAAATTTGATTGATACTCACTGGTCTCATCTCTACACAGTATGTTCCTCCTGAAAACTTTAGTCATGCCTATTTTCATTGTGATTGCAGGAGGATAGTGTTAATGGCACAGGCTTATTATTTACCATCTTCCTTGCATGTATGATTGTGGGAATCATACTGATGTGCTTCCTTTCTAGAAGAGAAGATAAAGAAGCGGGTGACACAGTAGAGCCATCTTTAGTGTCTCTACTGAAGTCCATTATTGCACCTTTGTTGGATTTACGGGTGCTATTGATTATTCCACTCCTTGTATATTCAGGATTGGAGCAAGCCTTTGTATGGTAAATCTTGTGACATAGACTCCATATTCCTTCTTAGAAACAAATGATTCTTATATGGCCAAGTACTTTTGCTCATAGTTTTTGCTGTTTACCACTCTCTAAATCAGGGCTGAATTTACAAAGAATGTTGTCACGCCAGCACTTGGAGTCTCCGGCGTGGGTGGTGCCATGGCTTTGTATGGGGCTGCTGATGCAATTGTAGGTGAAGTTGCTGAACTGTTAAGCTGCATCATTTATTTGAATGTCACTGACTTCTCTATTTGAACGAGTCTACACGACATTGATCAGTTTCTTTAGCAGAATATTTATTTAATACTTGTAATGCTGCATTCTTTGGTTTGTTTTAACATCAACCCATTGCATTGCCTTAGTGCTCCCTGGTTGCTGGCCAACTTACCTCAGGTATCTTTTCCATCACCATGATAATTTCTGGTGGAGCATTTATTCAAATCCTTGTGCTCCTGTGGCTTCTTTTTGGCGATAGGTAATATGCTTCAATGCACACATAACTGAACTGTATTTGAAGCAACTGAAATTATTGTTTATGATCATACTAAACTGCTTGGAATTGCTAATATTGCTATTCATCAAGCTGCAGTGATGCTGAAGGAACACTTGGTTCAGTATATCCACTTCTTGTGGGTGCCATATGGGGCGTAGGTAATGGGGTTTTCAATACACAGATAAATGCTTTGCTTGGGATCATTTTCAAGCATGAGCTGGTAAGACTCAAATAGCTACTAAACTCACCTTTATGCTATCGTTTATCTAATTCTGACTTCAAATTCCTTTGTATATTCTGCCACTTCTTTCAATTCTATCTCCAAATCGATTGGGTTGGTTGAATTTTACACAGGAGATGGCATTTGCACAACTGAAGGTCTGGCAGAGTGCTGCAATTGCTGTGGTGTTCTTCCTGAGTCCACACATCACCTTCCAGGCTATGCTAATCGTAATGGCCGTTGGCCTATGCGTTGCTGTCTGTGGATTCTTGTGTCTGTCCTTCAATTTGGAGAAATCCGTTGTCCATGCATCCTGACAGCACCAGTTGCCCCATGTCGTTGCTATTGGTTACCTGTGTGGCTTGATCCTAGGATGTTTAAACCATTGTATGTAGTTTCGGTCAAAACCGAGCTGTTTCGGCCGAAACGGCTCGGTTTGCCGGTCCCGAACCGAAATCTTATTTTGGGTTTTGGTTAGGGTTTACTGTTTATTACTGTTTATCTTCACCAACGAACTCGGGTGGGCGGAAGCTCGCCGGGCTCGAGTGCGGGCGGGCGGAAGCTCACCGGGCTCGGGGGGAGGACTTCGCGCGCGCTTTGTGTCCGAGCCCAAGGGCTCTGCGCACTCGCTAGTCTGCTGCTGCTCCCTCGCCTATCTCGCGCTATCACCGACTTGATCCATACTTCCGCAAGAGGAGGCCAGCCTCACACTGGGACCAGCACTATCACCAATTTGATTTCGACGTCCTTATCGGTTTCTGTCAGATACTGTTTATGTACATAATATTATTCACGTAATTATTCATTATTTTTTAAAATTTTTAAATATATTATAATTTTTAAATTTGAAGTTAAAAAATAATTGAAATAAAGTTAAATTTTAGTCAAAATATAATTTTCATTTTGGACCTTCGATGTATGATTATACTTCAAAACCGTTGCCACGAGATCTCGCAGAGCTAGTTGTTCTGACTCATATGCCTACAAATGTTCATCAGGATAATCCAGGTACTGAATTTGTAATTCCACATCCAGATGTTCCAAACTTAACTGATGATGATTATGATGATTAGTTGTATTATCTTAGAATTTATAAATTATGTATGTGTGAAGTACATTTTAATGAAAAGTTAAATGTACTTATGTTAATTTTTAACTTTTAATCATATTTATATTATTTCTTGTATATTTTTTTAATATACTAATATATATTAAAAGTAGATTATATCAGTGACTAACTATCAAAATTAATATTAATTAACTAAAATAATATTTAATATTATGGTAAAATTAAGTATAATTCATTTCTAATTTTTCAAATTTTTTCAAATTTTTTTCAATATTTTATCGTATTTTTAATTTGAAGTCAAAATACAGTCAAAATATATTCAAACTTTGGTCAACATCCAATTAATAATTTAAAAAAATATTTCGACCGAAATCGAAATGGCGGAAACTGAAACTAAAACGGCCGAAACGAATCGGTTTCATTGGGTCCCGAAACCGAAATCGATACCGAGTTATAAAACCTTAGTTTAAACATTACACGTTGTGGGTAAAATATTAAAATTGGTCAAAAATAGTGAATAAATATAATTATTATATATTTTTTTCATAAAATATAATGATTATTTTTTATTTTTTATTCCTGATCAAGTTTAATAATTTACTTATGTTTTTGAAATTGTTGGATCGTTTTGACCATTTTAAAAATTTTAAAATTTTGAAATAATTTTTTAAAATAAAAAAATTATTTTTGCTCGAAACTTGAAATCTTTAATTTAATTTATTGTATGAGTTTTACTTTTCATGCTTGTAATTTTTCATCCAACTATGAAAATTTAACTACTAATTTGTCCCTTATGACCGCGATAAGTTGTTCTGCAAATCCGTATGATCTGGTGGGCTCCAAAGCATGATATCTGGAACCCGTCTGGTTCAAGTTGCATGGCGCCAATTTTAGAATCCGTAACGCCAACGAAAATAGCCTGCTATGACACGTACGAGTTCGTTTGCCCTTTCTGGCCCTCCGCCCTTTCGCCGCCACACGTCGGCGATCCCCGCAAATTAGGGCTCTCTCTCCTCCAATAAGGCCGACTCCCTCCCCCACCATCCTCCCTCCTCCTCCTCCTCCTCCAACCCTAATATCTTTCCCTGGATTTCCAGATCCAGATCGCCATGGCAGCGGCGACGCGGCGGCTGCGGGAGATGCAGGCGCAGCCGGGGAACAAGACCTGCGTGGACTGCGGCAACAGGAACCCGCAGTGGGCCTCCGTCTCCTACGGCGTCTTCATGTGCCTCGAGTGTTCCGGTAAGCACCGTGGCCTCGGCGTCCACATCAGCTTCGTCCGCTCCGTCACCATGGACTCCTGGTCCGAGATCCAGCTGAAGAAGATGGAGGCCGGCGGCAACGACAGCCTCAACTCCTTCCTCTCCGCATACGGCGTCCCCAAAGAGACCACCACCGTCGCCAAGTATAACACCAACGCCGCCGGGGTCTATCGGGATCGCATCCAGGCCCTCGCCGATGGCCGGCCGTGGAAGGATCCGCCCATCGTCAAAGAAAACCTAAAAACCGCCTCCGGCGGCGGCAGCAATCCGCCGATGAATCCAAAATCGGGGAATAGCGAGGACTGGGATTGCTGGGCCAGCGACGACTTCCGCCCTTCTGGCAACATGAGGAGGAACCAGACGGTGGGGGATTTGAGGATCCCGCCGTCGAGGTCCAAATCGACGGAGGATATCACCAGAGCGCACCTTGAGGCATCAGCGACAAACAAGGAAAGCTTTTTCGCCAAGAAGATGGCGGAGAATGATGCGCGACCTGAGGGCCTTCCGCCTAATCAGGGTGGGAAG
The DNA here is from genome assembly GCA_005019695.1 of Trichopus zeylanicus subsp. travancoricus. Classification (NCBI taxonomy): domain Eukaryota; kingdom Viridiplantae; phylum Streptophyta; class Magnoliopsida; order Dioscoreales; family Dioscoreaceae; genus Trichopus; species Trichopus zeylanicus. The sequence continues at coordinate 329,562 of RXID01010938.1, forward strand.
TACATCGGGTTCGGATCGACCCCACCGCCTCGCCGGAATAGTTCCCAGGGGGACATGCTCTCCATTGTTTCTCAGGTACCAACACAATGCGTGCTTTTCCTTTGCTTTATCAGAATTTTCATACTGCAGACAAAATGTCATTATTTAGAAACAAATTATTTTTCATGATTTGACACCAACTCTTATTAAAGCAAGGAAATTTTGGGCGTGCAAATGTGGGATTTTTGGATATAAATAGTTTGTTTGTTGTTTTCGTTGTTTTCAGCATTTGTTATTGATTTGAAGCCATCGCTGGATGGATTATTCTTTTGATTCATCTGAATAGCGCAATAGTTTGGTGTAGATATGCATTATGTTTTGAGCATGTATTTTGTGTAAATACAATTATAGATGCTCAAAGCAAGACTTTGTCAACGAATTTGGTTGCAAGAGAAACTTTTTGGTCAAAACAACATCCTTTGCTATTCCCATAGTGACTGGAGCAATTTTCTGATATATCTGTAATGTTCATACAAATTCATAATCAAAATTATATTCAGAGAATTAATTTCGTCAAATACTTCTCTCTTTGTTTGTTTGTTTGTTTGTTTGTTTTGTTAAATTTTCAGCATTTTTCCTTTTGAAGTTAATTTATTGGGATCTGTCTGCCCTGTAATCGGAAGATTGATGAGTTTTTGGCCATTAAATTATTAAAGTTGTTAGAAGTTTCTTAGTACACTTTGCATATCCTATATGAGATTGTATTTGTTTCAGTCATTTTTGGAAATGTCTTGGTTCCTTTGTTACTATAAGCAAAAGCAGCTTCTATGATACTGACTTCCCTATGTTACTCCAAGCTTCCCAAAGGAGTAAAATTTACATAGTTTTTTGAAACAATAGTGTATACAATGATGATTTTAAAGTAATTAATCTAGTACAGGAGGTCTGCCATTCTTGTTAATGACCAGGAGGGGTGCTCTTTAGCAGCAGATTAGCCATTGAGGTTTTCTTTTGGCTGACATTTTCTTTGGACTGAATTATTGGTTTCTGACCTATATTGTTTACCAATTACCAATCTCAATCAACCTGAATTTTCAAGATTGATGATCTTGGCTAACCATCATTGCTAAGCATATTATTTCTAACTGACAAGGAGGCACTAGCATTCTCAGCTCTACTCTTTTCTTTTTCTTTTTTTTTTTTTGGTCATGCCATCTCCAATGCTGTAAACGTTAGTTTGTATTTAGTTATATTTCTATCGTCTGACACTATGAGGAAGCTTTGAAATTGATGATATAAAGTGCTTTGCAAGTTTCTTCTTTCTTTCCAGTTGTTCAGTATTTGATTTGGAATAATAGCAACATGGGTTTTGGTCCTAATATTTCATATTGGAATATTTAACCCTAATACCTGTTGCATCTGTAGGGTTTTGGCCGATTATCTGTGGTCGCTGCTTCAGCTGCTCAGTCTGCCGCCAATGTTGTCCATGCTGGCACCAAGGAACTATCTTCAAAGGTACTCTTTATGCTCAATAATGCTTTTATCTATATCACAGTACAAATCTTTATTAGCCTCTTTCCTTGGATTCAACATACAATAGTTTAGGACATCTGGCTTGCTATTTGATCATGTTGCTTCCACCATTAGGCTGATCTAGGCAAACAATTCAACGGTAGTTATGAATTCCATATTTGCATCTACTTTATTGTGAAGTCAATGTTAGACAATCTTTTGAAAGCTCAAAAAAAATCCTCTGATACATATTGGAAAGTTGAATATAAAGAATTGTGGTTTTTTCAGTTGCAATGATAGTTAACCATTTGTTACCATGATCTTATTTTCTTTTATTAGGTTCGCCGATGGTGATGTAGCTTTTCGTCATATGTGGATGTCACTGTCAGTTGCAATCCCATAACTATGCTGTAAGAGTACTTCATTTTGAAAAATAATTCACAATTTAGAAATTTTCAATAATAAATAGTTTCGCAGATAGGAAGATGTAGGATTTTTGCATGATTTACTGTATCCGATTTTTGCATGATTTTAACAATTATTTTCTGCTAGTTAATAGTAAAGTAATTTTTTAAAAAAATAATATTTAAAAAATGAGATTAAAATAATGAATATCAACTAGTAATTAACATTTAAGATAATAAAATAATAAACATAAAACTTAAAAATAACATTGATAATTCCAAACAATAACATAAATAAATATGTCATCCAAAAAACAAAAGTACAAACATATATATTATATTATTATATAAATACATATATAGACTATTATTATTATATATAAATAATAGAAAATTTTATAAAAAATGCAAATTAAACAAGCTATCAAGCCAGGAGTTTTCGAAAGAAACATATATATATAACTGGCTCAAAATCGAGCTATGCTCGTTAAAAAACGAGTCAAACTTGAACTCAAAATCGAGATTATTTCTTTAACAAACTAGGCTGAGTTTGAACAACTCGTGAGTTTCAAACTAAATTGACATTCCTAGTTGGGAGTATAATGCACCTTCCAAACTTTATTTCCTTGTCTTATTGTGATACAATATGAATATATTTAGTCATCTGGCATGTTGCATTATGAGATAAATTGTGTTGGTAGCATTCAATATGAGATTGGAATAGAGTTTGTTCTGAGTAATACCATATATATGTGCAGCATACACAGCAGAAACTGCCAGAATCGGCATCTGGAATTGTAAAGGGGCAGAAAATCCTCAGGATAATTGATTTTAAGCTTCCTCATTCAACACCTCACCATCTTAAAATTTCAGGGCCTATTTTGATACTTCGGCTATAAAATTCCATAGGATTTGGGCCTGCAAGCAATTCAATTTCTGTGGTAGTTCGTACGTTCCTGTAAATATGGATTGCATTCATTGATGATGGATTATCTTTTTATTTGTTCTATTAATAAATCACGTGATTTCAAAATTAATACTAAAACAGATAATGGGCAACTGCTGATTAGTATTTATGTCTGCTTTATCAAAGGTCACGAGTTCGATTTTTGAGGACTACTTTAAGAGAAATGTTACAAACTCAACTGTTGTTTGTGGGTCATGAACCAGAGTCTAATATGGAATGCATCTTTGTAACAGGCAACCAGAATCAGACTGGAATTGACTAAAAAGGCTAGTTATAAACGTCAACCCTGTAACTTCTCTTCAAGGTTTTCTATAGTACATGACCAAGATGATCATCCAGACTACTGGATATACAATAATTTAGAAGCATTTAGATGCATATGCAAAGAATAAATTTCTGTAAAACTTAGTAACAGATGGTTCAAAAATTGTCAGAAAAGAATGAGATAACACACCGGCTTTATAGCATAAGAAAGTTCTCAACTTGTGCTAAACTATGTGGATAAACAAAGCAAAAATTTTGAAACTGAATCTACGCCTTCTTGGGCACACCAAGCCGCTGACGGAAATCCTCTTCCATGAGGGGCAGGCCATCACCCAATCTAACCGTAGGTTCCCATCACAGCAGCTCTTTGGCCTTTGTGATATCTGGCTTCCTTTGGCGTGGATCATCTGGCGTGTTGTCCACTATTTTGATAGCCACTGAAGGATTGATCAGCTGCAGTTTAATCGCAGGTATTTGTTAGCTCTTGCAGCACTCTAATTCAATGTTGATAAACTAATTCCCTACTATTTTGTTTTGGTCTTCCGAAGCATCAACGGAAGATATGTTATTACTTGTTACATAACATCTGAGTGTATAAACCAGAAAAGATGGAAAACTGATAAGGCAATATGGTGGACAACAAACACCTATGAGACAACTATCCTGGTTGATTAGAATCAGAACTGACCTCCTTGACAGTCTCAGCAAGTTCCATCATTGTAAATTCACCTGCACCATGGATAAAACAATTTAAAACAAACGTAACTAGATAATCTTGAAATGTTTTTTTCCGTATAATGTATCTTAAGAAACATGAGCTAATAACTCCCCCACTGATCAACTGATCTCAAGTCTGGATCATAACCTTTCTGAATAAAGGTGCAAAAGAAAACTCAAATCTCGATGGTACAGAACTCAATAAAAGGCACATAACAGAGTGATTACTTGGGTTCCCTATGTTGATGGGACCGGTGTTCTCTCCTTCCATCAGTTGAATGAGGCCATTCACCTTTCAAAATTGAAAAGCAGAAACCATCGAACAGTGCACAAAAGGCATAAGAATAAAGTTCAACAAGTTGAAGTCAATAATAACATTTACCATATCAGAAACATAACAGAAACTTCGAGTTTGTGTTCCCGGCGCTTGAACAGTCAATGGTTCACCTCTTGATAAAATATAAATTAAAATTTAATCACTTACAAAAAGGTAACAATATCAGCTACAAAGAATGAACACACGAAAAGATAGCACGATAAATTTACCGGATTGCCTGAGCAATAAAGTTGCTGACCACACGACCATCATCAATGTTCATTCGTGGGCCATAAGCATTGAAAATTCTAGCAATTCGGATTTCTTCAAAGTGAACCATCCAATCCATATACGGGCATGTACTAAATTTTGTAGATTAAAGGATAGTAATAGAGAGAAGCTTTTTGGCACACCAAATAAGCTTATAGTGATTTTCTTTTTATCAAGTCTCCAAAAAGCTTATAGTGATTTTCTTTTTATCAAGTCTCCAAAAAGCTTATAGTGATTTTCCTTTTACCAAGTCCATGTTGTCTGTGATAATCGAACATTAAGGTTTCTGCAACACGTTTGCCCTCATCATAGCAACTCCTGACACCTGCAATGAGTAGCCACTACTGGTTAAATACCACAGAGAAAAGCACAGCACATATGACTGAATTGGCCAACCTCAATATAGATACCCAAAACCTTGTACCTAGGATTTCCCTGGACAACATATGTGGATCAGTTTCACAACCTGAAGAAATTGATTTAAAAGTGGCTACTGTCCATATTGATCTTAAATACTAGTTTCATTATAAGCACACAATGCATGTAATAAATAGTAGTTGAAGATCTGCAGATACACTATAGAGAAATCAACTTACAGCACACATACAAAAGATCACCACAACAGGATGACAAGAGATCAGCGACCCTTAATTTCTAGGAATACACAAAACACTAAACTTACTCATTGGAAGGATGCAACCATACCAATTGGATTAACATTTCCCCAATACTCCTCTTTTTGTGGATGCTCGAGAGGATCACCATAAACCTCTGAAGTTGATGTCAGAAGGATCCTACCATAGAAAATTTGACACGGAAAAAAAAACATTATGATTGCACAACGCATATACCAAGAAACACAAGACAGTCTAATTTACCTTGCTCCGACCCGCTTTGCAAGCCCCAGCATGTTCAAGGTACCAATGACATTAGTCTTTATTGTCTGTCAGATGTTCAAATCAAGTCAATTCTCTTTCTTTATAGTCTCTATCAGCAAACATTGTGCAAAATAAATGGGAAGTACTTTGAAATATAGGGAGTCAGTGAAGTTCAAACTGCAGGATCATTTCTAAATAATGTGGAAAATGAGGTATATTTGTCGAAGTCCTTGAAGCAACAATTGAGTATGGAAAGGCAATGTTTCTGGTTCATCAGGGATAATAACTTCCAAAAGACAGTTGTTTGGAAAAGAAATACAATGCAACGAAACAGTTGGAAACTGCCTATGAGGCAAACTAAGTCATGACCTAAACCAACGAGGCACCATGAAGGCAACAACTTTGACAATGCAACAAGTAAATGATAGTACCTGTTCCACCTTGTTTAGTCTAAGATGCTTACTATTAATCATAATTCAAGGCAAGAAAAACCAAAATTATTTATATAGCAGCATTACCTTGTGCTCAAGTAATATAAAGCCCCTAAAATTAGATAAACTATTTGGCTCACGGTTCGCAAAAGTCCTATCTGGAAATTGAAGTTAGTGCATGACATCTAAATGCTATGCATGAAAAAAATTGACATGATAGTGAAATGGTCACGCGAGAAAGTACACCTTCACTGGGTTGTATTTGTAGAAAATTGGAGATGCAGGGCAAGCAATATGATAGATCTGATCGACCTCAGTAAGCAGCGGCTCAGTGACATCTGCAAGGAAAGGAAAGTAACATATGTGATGTGACATTAATCTAGTTTAGATGTGAAAAAAATTGAATATGAGATTAAAAAAAGATTCGGATGTGTTCTTGCTATGCGAAGGAAAGACATAAGTACCATGACGAATAAGTTCGAATCTGGGATGACCAATCCATTTCCTTAGGTTGTCCTTTGACCCTGTAAAGAAGTTATCCGCAACAATCACCTGAGTAGCAGAATGATTAGATCCCATAATCTATCACATGTTGTAACAAATGAAGAAGTAATCTCATTCTCATATGTGGTAGAGTGAAAATATTCAGTCAACATCAAAATATACAGCAATTTTCCAACTTCAGACATGAAATTTCTTACGTCTTACATCTATTACAAATCAAAAAACTACAGTTCTTAATTATTCAGGGGATCAAAACTTAAAATTTTAAACTGCAAGAGTAATTTTGCACAAGCAGCAGGACACTTCAGTAATCAACAAATTTTCTAGAGAATCTATTCTGAGTACATCCAGCCATTTCGCTGGGTCCCACTTCCATATGAATGTGGGGCAAGATCTCGAAACCAAGAATTGATTTCAACTCTCGGAGGTATATCAAAAGTGCATCTTTAGATTGAATTCCAAAAATAAAAAATAAAAAATCAATTCCATTACAATTATAAAGAGAAAAAAAGTATACAAATCAAGTAATTGTCACTCGTTCTTTTCATTTTCCATCAGTTTGTCGATCAGATGTGATCCGATGAAGCCAGCACCACCGGTGACCAAGATCCGCATATTGGACTGCCATGAAATCAACACCAGATCAAGATCAGCATAAAAGTCGATGCTGTCTCCAACGAATCGCAATCACAATCAATCCACACTGTGCATCAGGTGGCAAACAATAAAAAAATGCCTCCTTTCTGAAATTTCGAATCCGCGGGTGGTAAAGTAGGCAACTTTACCTGGAAAAACTTGGGAGAATCGCAACGGCGAAGGTGTCGGAGGCGGCTTCGCCGCTGCCTGATTTCCCCAGTTCGCTGACTCACTCGCCATTCCACCGATCTTTCTCGACGAACAAAAACCCAAAAAAAAGCTCTTCAGATCTCAGGAAAAAAAGCAACAAAAAAAAAAACTAAAAATCCAGAAAGGAGCAAGTCGGCCGCGATTCAAATCGAAGATACGAACTGATAACAATCTCGGTTTAAAGAATTCGAAACCTTGGATGGACAAAGAGGACGAAGAAAGATTCGGAGACTGAAGCGCGGAGGATTGGAGTCAGAGGAAGGAGTAGATGGAGTGGGTCATATAGAAAGGTTGCGAATGATGCTGGCGTGGCACGTGCTCTCGGATCGCACGCAGTCTGGTTGGCAGCACTGGAATGACAGCGCCGACCTAACGAGACCCGCTTGCTTGCATCTGACGATTCTAAATTATTATTCTGACCGTCGGATCGCCACATCTTTATACACGGTATATGGTTAACGGATTGCATGCTTGCGCACGCACACTTGATTTTGTGCTGGATCTTGTGCAAAATAGTTAAGTTAATTTGATAAAACATTAAAGCCAGGTAAAATGTATATATAAATATGATTATCGTATATAAATATAAGAAATTTTTTTTTTTTTGGCGATTTAAACACAAACATTGGAGCAGGACGACAAGTTTTGGAAATTTAAACATATAAAAAAACACAAAAATCAATAGCTTTCTAGAACAACCTAGAAAGCAGGATCGACCCGGCGGTGACGAGTCCGATGATCGCGGCGACGGAGATCGGGGCAGGAGCAGCAGCAGCATTGTCATCAGGAGGCGAGGTCGGAGCATCGGCTGCAGGCGATGGCGCCTGGGCGGAAGATGAAGGCGGAGGAGTCGTCGGTGTCGTCGGAGGGGAAGGCGCAGGCCGTGAAGGTGTCATTGGAGGAGAAGGCGCCGGAGGCTTCGAGGGTGGCGTAGCAGGAGTTGGGGCCGATGAATTGGCCGGTGATGGCGCCGGAGGCTTCGAGGGTGTCGTTGCAGGAGTTGGGGCAGATGAATTGGCCGGTGATGGCGCCGGAGGCTTCGAGGGGGTCGTAGCAGGAGTTGGGGCAGATGAATTGGCCGGTGATGGCGCCGGAGGCTTTGAGGGTGTCGTAGCAGGAGTTGGGGCCGATGAATTGGCCGGTGATGGCGCCGGAGCCGGAGAGGCCGAGGGCGTCATATCAGGAGTCGGGGCCGGCACATCAGTGGCGAAGATCCCTGCGAGCAACGCGATTGCTAGCACGACAAGTATAGAATTGGCGAACGCTGCCATACCTGCAATCAAAAGCCACAGAAAGAGACGAAGAAGAAGAAGAGAGAACTGGCAGATTGAGGGGAGGAAAGGGGCGGTGGTTTATATAGAGAGATGGAGCTGCTAGGGTTTTGAGCAGCGGCGGAGGTGGGAGGCGGAAATGGAAACCGGCGAGGCGGACGGGGAATTAAATCACGGTGACAACTAAGGATTGGCGATCAGATTTCCTCTTTTGGCGGGAAGATGAATACAGGCGCTGTGTGCGGCGTTGTTGACGTGGCCTGTTGGGCCGACGTTTTTGGGCCCAAAGCGGACTCTCGGGCAGCGATGATCACGTCCAAATTACAGCGTAGTATTTATTTGGATACAATTAAGTTGGACTTGAAATTTTATCAAATCATACATTTTTATTTTAAAAAGTAAAAATTATTTATTCTCATTTAATTTTTTTTAGTGCAAAATTCTATTTGTTGTTCATTATTATGGTTCATCATGGATTAAAATATAATCTAAAATGCGAAATGACTCGAATACAGCTAAAATTAAAAAATAATCGCAGAATTTTATTATAATTTTTTTGTATTTGCAAATTTGTTACTCTTACTATTTATCCACAATTTATTAGAATTAACCAGGATTTCTACCATTCTTTCGCGCAATCATAAAAATACTAATTTTGAGTTATTTTTAACCGATTTGAAGTTTGAAAAAACGAGAAATTTCAATTAATTTATATTGATTTCAACTTGATCATTTAGGGAATGAAGGTTAAATTCCAGATATTTATCTCTTGTGATTAAAAATTGAAAATCCTCATTAATAACTTAAATTGATATTTTCATTATTTTGTAGATATTTACTTGTGCTATTTTATTCATTTCTTCCAGCAAAATTATAATAGTAAATTTTAATTACTAAAAAAAATTATTTTGTGGGTATTTATGTTATTCAGATTTTTAAATAACCTTTGTTCAATCCGATTGTTTGGACTTTAAAATAAAAACTAGACGTATTAAAATTTAAAGAGTGTTTAGTAAAAAATAACATATTTTTTATTATAAATTTTTAAAAATACTTATTTTATCACTATTAGTGAAAAAATTGCTTACCTTATATTAAAAATTTACAAAACATTATGCCATTTAAGTATCTGAAAATATTTTATTTTAATTTTATTTTATAAATTAAATTAATATAAAAAATAAATTTGTTTATTTATTTTTTTTGGATAACCGATTCACAATTATTGGATAATATGTTTGACAAAACTATATTTTAAATTTTTAGTTTCATAAAATCGGATAACCAATCTTTCATAAAAATCAAAATAAGATAAGTTATTTTTTATATTAATTTAATGACTATTTAAGCTAAAATTAAATGAGAATAATTTAGGCTTTTTATATTAATTTTAATTAGTAAAATTGAGTAGAATAAAATATTTTTAAAATATTTTAATCAAAATAATGTTCGTAAATCTATAATATAAAATAAATGATTTTTTGTTAATAGTAATAAGATAGATAATTTTTCATAAGACATGTGATTTTTAATTATAATTTTTTAAAAAAATTAGAACGAAAAATTCTATCCATAAATATTTTAGGTACCGTTTGGTTTGAAATCAGAATTAAGATTAGTGAACCATTTTTATAAACTAATATCTTTTTATCAAAATTAACACTTTAATAATTTAAAGTTCGAAAAACTATTTAATTTTTTATAATAATTTAATTTAATAATAATATAAAATAAGTAATATTAATTTTATAAGAAAAAAATAATTCTAAAATTAGCTGATCCTGATCTTGATCCGAAACCAAATGAGACCTTAGAGTCCAAATTAATCTCTTTTGGACCAAATATTTTAGAAATATTTTTTGCAGTCACTGAGAATACATGAAGGGTAATATATGACCAACACGCGTTTTTATAAGCTCATCAAATTTAATCCATAAAAATTGTGATCCAAACCAACCCACATGTGGCCCGTACTGGAAACAGGATCAATCAAGCCTGGCCCGGCCCATTATAAGCCCCATTCTAAGTTCTGACATGAGAACCAGATGCTATCACCGCCCCCTTCGGATGCCAAAAAGGCGCGTGGGAAGCAGCTTCCAGAATTCACCAGATGGAGAAGGAAACGTCTATTCGTTCCCACTTACCGTCCGATCTCCCTCATCCAACGGCCAAAAATTCCTCAAAAAAAGTAAAATTCGAACTTTCTGGAACTTAGGGAAATACCATGATAAATGCACAGCCCCTTTCAATCAACTGTCATCTCATTCTCTCTTCTGCTGATTTTTTCGTTGTGTGTTGTGTAAAATTCGATGGGGAAGGGCGAGGGGCCGGCGATCGGGATCGATCTGGGAACAACGTACTCGTGCGTGGGAGTATGGCAGCATGATCGAGTGGAGATCATTGCCAACGACCAGGGGAATCGCACCACGCCGTCCTACGTCGCCTTCACCGACACCGAGCGCCTCATCGGCGACGCGGCCAAGAACCAGGTTGCCATGAACCCCACCAACACCGTCTTTGGTGAGCCCTCCCCTCCGATCGCTTGAAATATTCGTCTCTGTTTGCAATGATAATCGTGGTACTTTTACGTTTATTTTTTCCCTTTTTGGACTTAAAATTGCGTGTGATTTTAATATGTCTTTTTTTGTCATCACATTTGAAAACTATCTGAGAATCAGAATTGTTCAACTGTAACCACCCGTCACTCCATAACGGCCCATTACTCGGGCCCACAACTCACAGCCCAATAACCGCTTCTATTTATAGACAGCAACCACCCATTAAATCCGGACGAATAGAGAGAGTCAAGGGACAATCGTTGGGAAGGCTTACAGAGTGACAAGAAGATTTGGGACGATTGTTATCGAGATTCGAGGTAGGTTAAGTTACTTTCATTTGTTTTCTCCTTACCTCTATTCGGATTAGGTGGTATTACTTTCATCCGTTTCTCTTGGCCGCTATGCCCGAGACAAATTCATGTTGAATAATCGATAAACTTAGTGACCCTCATGATATTTAGGAGGATGATGATAACCTAGGTCTAAGTAAAACTGAGTAGAGATTTGATATGTTTAATTTTTAACGTGTTACACCGACCTATGGCCTGATTGATAGTAGAAAGATTAGAGGATTATATTTGCAAAATCTCCATCTTCTACCCCCGATCGTCCGCTGTGTTTCGGCGGCCGGCAGCGGAGGCGGCGGAGTGCGGTGCGGCGGCGTGCGGCGCTGATGCGTGCGGGTGTCGTGCGCAGGCAGCACGGACCCGGTGTCGACGTAGTTCTGGCGCGTGATATGGCGTTGGGAGCGGCCGGTGGCGTGCGCACGACTGCACAGGCCGGAGTCGGCCAAAGGCGCGGGGCAACGCGGGTCTGGCGACGCCGGAGGCGGTGGTCTGGTGGCAGCCACGGCCCAGCAGAGACGTCGGCGTGCAGCGTGGCGGCGTGGTGGCCTGGCAGCGGGGCGGCCTGACGGTGGGATGGCCTGGCGGCGGCGGCGGCAGTAGAATTAGGGTTAGGGTTTTGAGGAGGAAGAAGGATTAGTTTAATTAAGGTTTAACTTAAAGTTGATTATGGTTTTGGTTTAATCCGAAAGTTGGTTTCGGTTTGGTTTAGTTAAAAGTTGGCTTTGGTTTTGGTTTCGTTTAAAGTTGGCTTTGGTTTAGGTGGAACTCAGAATCGGTTTTGGTTTAGATTCTGGTTTTGGAATTGGTTTAAATTAGACTTAAGGATTAAATGTGGAATTATTAAGGATTTGGGTGATGAATCGCTGGATCAATGGCTGTTGATAATAACATGATAAATTGGAGGTTTATAAGGTGGAATTGATGGAAATTATTTATCTTGATGGCGGAGTTGTAAGGGGGGAGGTTCATAAGGTGGAATTGATGGAAATTATTTATCTTGATGGCGGAGTTATAGGGGACGTGATCTGCTGTGTGATACGGATCACCACTCCATCAAACGTGATCTGCTGTGTGATACGGATCACCACCCCTCAAACGTGATCTGCTGTGTGATACGGATCACCACTCCCTCAAACGTGATCTGCTGTGTGATACGGATCACCACTCCATCAAATGTGATCTGCTGTGTGATACGGATCACCACTCCATCAAACGTGATCTGCTGTGTGATACGGATCACCACTCCATCAAACGTGATCTGCTGTGTGATACGGATCACCACTCCATCAGCGGTTGGGAGTGCAGAGTGGTATGACTCTGCTTGATAGGGGACGTGATCTGCTGTGTGATTACGGATCACCACTCCATCAAGCGTGATCTGCTGTGTGATTACGGATCACCACTCCATCAGCGGTTGGGAGTGCAGAGTGGTATGACTCTGCTTGGTAGGGGAGGCAGCCACACTCATAAGATATCCTTGTTGATTTATTTCTTGCTGTGGATGTTAATTTACCTAATCACCTTTGTCGTCGAATTATTGTTGTTGTCACTGTGTTAATTTTATTATTGCCACCAAAAATTAATCTCTCCTATTGTTTGGAGGAGGTAACTTCCTTCTGAGCATTCGTGGCTCGTTCTTTGATTGTTCCTATCCACAGGAGAGTAGCAGCCTGGCACAAGTGTCTACGGTAGCAGAAAGTACGTGCGCAACTATCTTTGGAGCTGATTTATTTACATGTTATTCTATTTTTATGTAGGGGAAAACTTTATCAGACTTGAGTATTTCCAGTGAGACCACGTTTTGTTATGTTATCTGAACTATATTCGTATTGATGAAATAAATTTTAATTCTATGTATTCTGTAAACCTTTTATTTGTATGTTGTCCACTTGAGTTGTGGTTCGATCGGACACGACAAGGGCGTCACATCAACTGCTTCTCTTTAAACTGTTTATTTATATGTTCAGTTTGTACCTTAAATTGCTGATTTATATGCTCAATTTCTTCGTTAAATTACTCATTTGTTGTAAAGAAACTGATTTATATGCTCAATTTTTTCTTTTAGGCATATAATTTGTTGTAACGAAACTGTATTTTTAATGTGTAAATGTTCTGTCATCCAATCTGAAAATCATCTGAGAATCATAATTATTCAAGTGCTGTTATTTCTTTGAATTGCTGATTTATATGCTCAATCTCTGTTTGCAGTCCGAGTCACGATGGATTTAAGTTGTTTCCGATTTTTTTCCTTTTTGCACATAATTTATTGGGAAGAAATTATGTTTTTAATGTGATATTTTCCTACCACCAAATCTGAAAACCATCTAAAATTTGGAAAAAAAAATTTCTGTCAAGTGCTATTATTTCTCTAAACTGCTGATTTTTATTTATATGCTCAAGTTCTTCTCCTAAGGAGCTTGTTATGCTTGTTGATCTGCAGATGCCAAGCGCTTGATCGGCAGGCGGTTCAGTGATCCTTCAGTGCAGGCAGACATGAAGCTGTGGCCATTCAAGGTTATTCCTGGCCCCGGCGACAAGCCCATGATTGTGGTACAATACAAAGGCGAGGAAAAGCAATTCGCTGCCGAGGAGATTTCCTCCATGGTCTTGACCAAAATGAAGGAAATTGCTGAAGCTTATCTTGGCACGACCATCAAGAACGCGGTCGTCACTGTTCCTGCCTACTTCAACGACTCCCAGCGTCAGACCACCAAAGATGCCGGTGTCATTTCAGGTCTCAACGTCATGCGTATCATCAATGAGCCGACCGCAGCTGCCATTGCCTATGGCCTCGACAAGAAGGCCAGCAGCTCCGGCAAGAAGAACGTGCTCATCTTCGACCTCGGTGGTGGCATTTTTGATGTCTCACTGCTTACAATTGAAGAGGGTATCTTCGAGGTGAAGGCCACTGCTGGCGACACTCATCTCGGTGGAGAAGATTTTGACAACCGGATGGTGAACCACTTTGTGCAGGAGTTCAAAAGGAAGCACAAGAAGGATATTAGTGGCAATCCCAGGGCGCTCAGGAGGTTGAGGACAGCTTGTGAGAGGGCGAAGAGGACTCTGTCGTCAACAGCCCAGACTACAATTGAGATTGATTCTCTTTATGAGGGGATTGATTTCTACTCCACCATTACTCGTGCGAGATTTGAAGAGCTAAACATGGATTTGTTCAGGAAGTGCATGGAGCCCGTGGAGAAGTGTTTGAGAGATGCTAAGATGGACAAGAGCAGTGTTCATGATGTTGTTCTTGTTGGAGGTTCTACTAGAATTCCCAAGGTGCAGCAGCTGCTGCAGGACTTATTCAATGGCAAGGAGCTCTGCAAGAGCATCAACCCGGATGAAGCTGTTGCTTATGGTGCTGCTGTCCAGGCCGCGATCTTGAGTAGCGAGGGTAATGAGAAGGTTCAGGATTTGCTGCTGTTGGATGTTACCCCTCTATCACTGCTGGAGGAGTAATGACTGTGTTGATTCCGAGGAACACCACCATCCCCACCAAGAAGGAACAGGTCTTCTCCACCTATTCTGATAACCAGCCGGGCGTCTTGATCCAGGTCTATGAAGGTGAGAGGACCAGGACAAGAGACAACAACTTGCTTGGTAAGTTTGAGCTCTCCGGCATTCCTCCTGCTCCGAGGGGTGTTCCTCAGATCAATGTCTGCTTCAACATTGATGCCAATGGCATCCTGAATGTCTCTGTGGAGGACAAGACCACAGGGCAGAAGAACAAGATCACCATCACCAACGACAAGGGCAGGCTGAGCAAAGAGGAGATCGAGAAGATGGTACAGGAGGAGAAGTACAAAGCTGAGGATGAGGATCACAAGAAGAAGGTCGATGCCAAGAATGCCTTGAAGAACCATGCTTACAATATGAGGAAGGCCATCAAGGACGAGAAGATTGCCTCCAAGCTCCCAGCTGCTGACAAGAAGAAGATTGAGGATGCAATTGAGCAGGCAATCCAGTGGCTTGATAGCAACCAGCTGGCGGAGGCAGATGAGTTTTGAGGATAAGATGAAGGAGCTGGAAAACATCTGCAACCCCATTATTGCAAAGATGTACCAGGGAGGAGCCCCTGGAATGGGGGCTGACATGGATGATGACGTGCCTGCTTCCGGCAGCGGCGGTGCCGGGCCGAAGATTGAAGAAGTCGATTAAGCCCAGGAATGGTGCTATCAACGCTAATTTACTTCTCTATTTTTTTCTGCTTTTCTCGTTTTTGTGGCTGTGTCTTCACATAATCAGCTGGAGACCACCATAGATTTTTGTCCCGAGTGAGGAACATTGTTTGTTTCCTTCCATTTATATATATATAGTATCCATATAGTCTTTGTTTGATTTGGTAAATATACTTCGTCTTAATAGATTGCAATTGGCGAAGTGCATACTTCATAGTAATGTATTGCAGGTACTCGTAATATTTTGATTCCTTCTCACGCTTTAGACATTTTCATTCAAAATTGGATGAAAAGAAGAATAGATGTTTTCATTTTAGCTTCATAAAAATATTTTCTTATGCAATAGCGACAAAATTTTGAGGCAACAGTCTGCCAGTGACTGCGACTCATTTGTGCGACAGGCCCCTGCTTCATTAGATTTATCAAACCTTGGAAGCATCCCAAAGTTCGGTTGAAGGAAAATAAGGAACTGGTACCATTACCACAAGCAAACGAGCACAAAAAAATCAACGTAGCTATCAGCCGGCCGGAGCATGCCGTGCATCATCGCTTCTTATTTTATACAATCAGCAAGAAAGCAGTCCGGGAGCAGGTGTCATGACATGAGAAAGCTTAAGCTCATCGTCGTCCCATGGTTCACACTCCAGGCTTCGCCCCGGTGGTCTTGGTCGCCCTCATTGGCATCATGTCGGCTACCCTCATCCTCAGCATCTACCACTGCATCATCAACATGCTATGCTACCCACGGCGCAGCCCCGACAGCCTACCGCCCCGCCGGAGTGAAGCCTCAAACAGTTTAGAGTTGTCGATTGCTGAGTTGATGCCCCCGCCGCTCACTTACGAGAAGGACGAAGGCTTGGCAGGCGACGACACATGTGCTGTGTGTCTGTCGGACTTCAAGGACGGGGAGTCAGTTCGGCTGCTGCCAGAATGCAACCACTGCTTTCATGCTCCCTGCATTGATATATGGCTTCAGTCCCACTCCAGTTGCCCCATGTGCAGAACTGAAGCCACTCAATGGCTCAGGAAGCCAAATCAAGCAGCAGCCGCATATAACAGCGCCTTTCCTAGTAACTATGGTAGTTGATTTCTTTATCTCTGTATCATTTGTTCTGTTATCTTGTTTCAGAAAGCAATTGTTTCATGCTCTGTAAGAATCTTTTTCTGAGGGATTCCTCCTTCAGAGTCTTCGTGGTATTCTAGAGAGAGTAATTTCATTGGAGTTCGATTTCTTATAATTTCTGAATAAATTACAGTCCCTCATGCAGCCAAGGAATAATACCAAACATAACTTCATCTTCTCTGCTAATCAAAGAAGACGACGAGATACAAACAGTCGAGACGCCAGACGCATCCCACCTCCGCTGCAGCCTATTTGATTAGAAGATAAAAAATAGAAACGAACAATTCCTTCATTATCAGTGATCAGAAACAAAGGACCTACATATACTGAACCAGTGCTCCCAAACCAAGAGCATGTCATGTAGCAATGGCAACATCCTCTCCTCCACCTGATCCGCAACGCCATTGCCCCGACGATTACTACTACCTCTTAATCTCCATCTTTATAATCGCCGTCATCTTCATTCTATCCAATGTAATTGGCTGTACATTCTACAATCGACAGGACCTCAGGTCCTTTTTCCATTCATGTGGAATTTTATTCAGAACACAACAGCAAACTCCAGATTCAGCTCCAGTATGCAGGTGCCAAAAAGACCAAGAACAAGAACAGGAAGACGGCGCCGTGTGTCCGGTGTGCCTATCGGCGTTCGCAGACGGGGAGGAAGTCCGGCATCTACCGCAGTGCAATCACTCGTTTCATGCGCCATGTATTGATATGTGGCTCTATTCTCATTCAAGTTGTCCGGTTTGTCGCGCTAAGGTCCGGCGGCTCCTGCAACCTTCACCTGCTTGCTTCAGAGCTTCAGGTGAGGAGGAAACGTCGGAGGCGTATCGTCCTCGCGTAGAATCCGACCATGTGGTCAGCGTTGCTGCTGCAACTAGCTGAACTGATTTTAGCTGCAACTTGTACGCAGCGTTATGCTTCGTGTTGCTTTCTTATCCATTTCCTCTAAAACGGAAGGTATAAAACGAAACTAATATATAAAAACAGAATGCAAAGTCGTGTAAAGTTCGAAATCGAAGTATTTCGGGTTTGGGTTTGGTCTGTGAAGACTCGGTTCCTTTACACCTCAGTCCTCTCCTTCATCCCTCGCGACGGCCTCTAATCCCTTTGGGATTGGTAATCAAAATTAGTATTTGTATTTGATTAACTTGAATATGAATACGAATACGAATATAATCAGATATAAATAATCATAATAAGACATCATACGCTATTCGAAAAATTCGATCGATAACTGAAATTACAAGTACCTGCAATAAAAACTTCTGAGGCGAGTTATCAAGTGAAATTACAAATAAGACCTTGTATAGCTTAGATAGACTGCCATGAGAAAATTTTCTATAATTTTTTTCACGATTTACTTATTTCATAAGTCACTGTATAGATTGATATAGCGAGTTAAAATTTTAAAGAGCCTCCCGGATATGAAGTCGGTGATAAATCAAACTTCATCAATAATTAATGTAATAGATAATAAATTATAGTACAAAATTTTTTATTAACATAATAAGTTATTTTTAAATTTAGAGTTTTTAACAATAAATCACCTATTTTATTGTGTATTTATAAAAAATCAACTATATGATCATTATTAATAAAATATCACTCATCTTATATTAAAAATTTATAAAAAATCATTTCGATTAATTTGTTAAAAATTATTTTGATTTAATTTAATTTAATTCATTAAATTAGTATAATATATAATTTTTTTTATTTGGTTTAATTTCGGACAACTGATTTGACAAAATTAGATTTTAAATATTTAATTTTATAAAATCAAACGACTGATATTTTATGAAAATTAAATTAAATTAATTTATTTTAAATATTAATTTGATAGTTATTCATATTAGAATTAAATGACAATAATTTACTTTTTTATTAATTTTAATTGATAAAATTGAATCAAATTAAAAGATGTTAGTTGATATGATTTTGTATAAATTTATAATATAAGACAAATAGTTATTTAATAAATAATTTTTTATAAATTTGTAATATGATAAGTGATTTTTTATTAGTAAAAGCAATCTCATTATATTAATTAGAAAATGGTCACAAATATAAATTTGCAGTCACTGATTCAGCCCAACCGGTTTATGGGAGAGACAAGCAAGGTAGCAGGCCCCGGCCCGATCCACTTTGATAACGGGACCAGCCCATCACTCGCGTCCAGCGCGAATTCAGAGCACTAAAAGATTATTTTATATTCAATTTCACGTGGACCTCTTCCCTCCCAGAAACCGGCCAATCCGCAACCGTCCATTTTCATCGAACGGCCCTGATGCGAGCATCAGAACGTTCTAGAAACCCTAGCTCTACCCTTTATATTCTACCCTTCCACGAGGTTGTCTCCTCCTCTGAAACCCGAGCGCCGCGTGCTCCTTTTCTTTTTCTTCTTCCTCTCAGATCTCAGCAATGGCCGGAAAGGGTGAAGGTCCGGCGATCGGTATCGACCTCGGGACGACCTACTCCTGCGTCGGCGTGTGGCAGCATGATCGCGTGGAGATCATCGCCAATGACCAGGGCAACCGCACCACGCCGTCCTATGTCGGCTTCACCGACACCGAGCGCCTCATCGGCGACGCCGCCAAGAACCAGGTCGCCATGAACCCCATCAACACCGTCTTCGGTGAGTCTCCTTTGAATTCTCTGCGATTCCTTGCAACAGATCTGCTTTCTACGGATGGAATGAGCTGTTTCAAGTTTTTGAGCACCAGATTTTGTTGTTTTCTTGCATTTGTGTTTACCTGATATTCTGGCATCGTAGGTCTGATTTTGTTTGTTTAATATTGCATGGATCTGTTAATTGCGCTTAGATCTAGCAATGAAATTTAGTTTGATTTCTTTGCTTTAATGTTAATGTTTTGTTGTGTCCATGCGATCTATAAATGTTGTTGTTTGCTGTTCAACCTCCTGGATCTTAAGTTTCGAAGATTGAGATTTGTCTGTTAATGGTTGTATGTGGCCAACTGAATTCATGTGCATTGAAATGTTTTGCGTGTGAATTACTTATTTTCTAATTAGATGGTGGAAAGCGACTTAAATCACAAATAACATCAATGGGGATAATGATAATTTGAGAGGTGTGAGCTTTAAGTCAGATGCTATTTACCTACTATTGAATTTCTTACTGCTTTGAAAAATTGAGATTCATAGCCTATAATTAATGACTGGGTTTTTAATTGCGTAATATTGGTGGTTTGGTATTTTTACTTGTTAATTTTACTTCGTAGCGTGCTTCACTGAATTGTTAATTTGTACCAAATTGTGTTAAACTAGATTTTGTTATATTTGGAACGTGTTTTGTGCTTGAGTTCTTTGTGTTAATCATTTGGCTGTTGTTGCTTTCTGTTATATTGAAGGCCTTTTTCAGAAGTAGTGTCATTGTTCTTTTCCATTCTAATTGCTCCATAAGTTATTGTTTGACACATAGTTGCTTGTAAAATATGCTCAAAAGCTTAATCGACTTCTCTAATACCAATGGCTTCTGTAAATATGTAACTTTCACAATTAGATATGGCTTTGCAGTTGAAATTGTATTTCCTATGGACTTCATCAGTTGATACTTGATATTTTTGCTTTCCAGATGCAAAGCGTCTCATTGGCAGGCGTTTCACTGATGCTTCTGTCCAAAGTGACATCAAGCTC
Source organism: Trichopus zeylanicus subsp. travancoricus (assembly GCA_005019695.1). Classification (NCBI taxonomy): domain Eukaryota; kingdom Viridiplantae; phylum Streptophyta; class Magnoliopsida; order Dioscoreales; family Dioscoreaceae; genus Trichopus; species Trichopus zeylanicus. Next base: position 349,787 of record RXID01010938.1, read on the forward strand.
TGGCCTTTCAAAGTTATTTCTGGCCCTGGTGACAAGCCAATGATTGTTGTGCAGTATAAAGGTGAGGAGAAGCAGTTTGCAGCCGAAGAGATATCTTCCATGGTTTTGATTAAGATGAAAGAGATTGCAGAGGCCTACCTTGGAACCACTATTAAGAATGCAGTTGTTACCGTTCCCGCTTACTTCAATGACTCTCAGCGCCAGGCAACAAAGGATGCTGGTGTTATTGCTGGTCTCAATGTTATGCGAATCATCAATGAGCCGACTGCTGCCGCCATTGCGTATGGTCTTGATAAGAAAGCTGGAAGTGTTGGTGAGAAAAATGTTCTCATCTTTGATCTTGGCGGTGGTACTTTTGATGTCTCTCTGCTTACAATTGAAGAGGGTATATTTGAGGTGAAGGCCACTGCTGGCGACACTCATCTTGGCGGTGAGGACTTCGACAACCGCATGGTGAATCATTTTGTCCAGGAGTTCAAGAGGAAACACAAGAAGGACATCACTGGCAACCCCAGGGCTCTCAGGAGATTGAGGACATCTTGTGAGAGGGCGAAGAGGACTCTGTCGTCAACAGCCCAGACAACAATTGAGATAGATTCTCTTTATGAGGGGATTGATTTCTACTCCACCATTACTCGTGCAAGGTTTGAGGAGCTGAACATGGATTTGTTCAGGAAGTGCATGGAGCCAGTGGAGAAGTGCTTGAGAGATGCAAAGATGGACAAGAGCAGTGTTCATGATGTTGTTCTTGTTGGAGGTTCTACTAGGATTCCTAAAGTACAGCAGCTGTTGCAGGATTTCTTCAATGGCAAGGAGCTGTGCAAGAGCATCAACCCTGACGAGGCCGTTGCTTATGGTGCTGCTGTCCAAGCTGCTATCTTGAGTGGTGAGGGTAATGAGAAGGTGCAGGACTTGCTTTTGCTGGATGTTACTCCTTTATCCCTTGGTTTGGAGACTGCTGGCGGTGTCATGACTGTTTTGATTCCCAGGAATACAACCATCCCCACAAAGAAGGAGCAGGTCTTCTCTACTTATTCTGACAATCAACCTGGTGTGTTGATTCAGGTCTATGAGGGCGAGAGGACCAGGACAAGAGACAACAATCTGCTTGGTAAATTTGAACTCTCTGGTATCCCTCCTGCTCCAAGGGGCGTTCCTCAGATCACTGTCTGCTTCGACATTGATGCTAATGGTATCTTGAACGTCTCTGCCGAGGATAAGACTACTGGTCAGAAGAACAAGATTACTATTACAAACGACAAGGGTAGGTTGAGCAAGGAAGAGATTGAGAAGATGGTTCAGGATGCTGAGAAGTACAAGTCTGAGGACGAAGATCACAAGAAGAAGGTTGAGGCCAAGAATGCCTTGGAGAACTATGCTTATAACATGAGGAACACCATCAAAGACGAGAAGATTGCCTCCAAGCTTCCTGCCGCGGACAAGAAGAAGATTGAGGATGCAATCGAGCAGGCCATCCAATGGCTGGACGGCAACCAGCTGGCGGAGACTGACGAGTTCGAAGACAAGTTGAAGGAGCTGGAGGGCGTTTGCAACCCCATCATTGCCAAGATGTACGAGGGTGCTGGTGCTGACGTGGGCGGCGGGATGGACGAGGATGGCCCCGCAGCTGGTGCCAGCGGTGCTGGTCCTAAGATCGAGGAAGTTGATTAAGCCATTCTCATTATCTTCTGCTATTATATTCTTATTTGAGGTGGCCAACCTGGTTTGGTTGGATCACAACTCCTACTTTGTGGGTTGGACATGGTCACCTGTTTGTTTTCTTACGTTCCATGCTGAAATAAGTGCTCTTTTTGTTTGTGATTTATATTATTTATCTAGCTTAGGTTTCGGTGGATTTAGGATATGAGTTTTTTTTTTTTTTTAATATTTTAATATTTTTTCTTTTTGTTGGTCTGACATTTAGGAACAGGGCTTCTAACTTTATCCTAGGATTTAATTTAAATGCGTTTGGCAAATGATTCAGGCTAAGCACATTACCAAACACGCCCTTAAGCGTGTAATCTTGGCTTTTGGGCTCAATCCACAAGCAAGGAGTCATGGAGATCAAATTCAGTGACCTGTTCGGGATTCCGGCAACTACAAGCAGCACAGGACTCCAACCATCCTTTTGGCGTGGCGAGTGGTCACCTTCGCCTGCAGACGATGGGTTCGACAGCTGATGATCCCCTAACAAGCCTCTTTTCAGCCTGGACTGATGGAGCGAGAGCCTTACACATGTGCGTTCGCCGAGGACCACCACAACCTCCCCTTGTTGTGCATGCCATACAATCAGTCGCATGATGATCAATCTGACTTTTGGATGTCTACTGCACAACTGTTGCTGGGGCCCGAGCACATTGGCCGCGAGAGGGAAACAGAGACAATGGAGTACGACGCCTCCGACTCGAAACGTGCGATCGCCGCCTGATCCGTTTGATTTAGTTATATTTTTGAATTAAAATAAATTAAAAATATTGTCACAAATAGTGATAATCACGGTGGGTGATGTTGTTCCGTGGGCTCAGGCATCGTACGGGCAGTCGATCATTGGAATGTGTCGTGTTGCACATTGCAACGGCAGTCTCGAAATTATTATCATTTGATTTTCTCGTAAAGTCTTTTCTATTCAACTTGCGAGTTCACAGATCTTGATGCACGTGGAAGGTTGGCCGATAATGTGCCCTGTGTTTTTTGCATGCAACTTCGTATTGAAGCCCGTGAGCCCGTTTGGATGGTGATTAGTGAGATGATCATTTGGCGATTATTAGACTAATATAAGTGCATAATTATGCCAATTTAAAAATTTTATTTAGATAAAGTCTGATATTCGTCTTGAATACTAATCGCGATCATCAACAATATTTCTTTTTCTATAGTTACAAGTGTTCAAGACATAGAATGTTTTTTATAAAAAATCCAAAAGAAAATGTGCTATTAGCACTGGAATGGTAGAATAAAGCACACAGAGATTACCGCATGAATGTAAACCTTTTTAGTCTAACACGACTACATCGCCATCTAAGCTTTCAAACATTCTCCGCAGTGACACAGAGAACCTAAAGATCAAAAAACGAAAGAAAAATAAAAAATAATCCCTAGAAAAACACACCACAAATCACAATAGGCACTGCATCATCCACTCTTATGCAAGACACTCCACAATACCAATAATACGACTGCTCAATACCTTTGAAGTTTTGTTTATTATTTTTTTCCATTAGGGTTTCCATCTCTCTTTATTTTTTATGCACAAGCAGTGCTGCTTTCACAGTAGCAGCAGCCAGTGAACCTCAAACTTAAAGGCTAAGAAATACACCTTGCATCCATCCAATCTATAGCACAGGAGCCCTACCACCACCCTCTCTCTTATTATATAAAGCCACCAACCAAGAAGAAAGAAGAAAAGGAGAGGAGACCCCTCTTGTCCCTCCTCCTCATCCTCCTCTGTCTCAAATTCTTAGTGGAATTTGATTCTCCCACCACTTGCAGGACCAAATCATCCTTTTCACAAGAAAAGAGAAGAAGAAGAAGCAAGAAAAGAAGAAGAGATCAGAATGGTTTTCTCATCTGTTCCAGCTTTTCTGGATCCACCCAACTGGAACCAGGTGAGCTCTCTTCTTCCTCCGTCCTCCATATCTTCTCCATCAATAAAGCAAAGAAAAGAGATAATATTCTCACACTTTTATGATTGTATCCCTTCTCTTGTTGAATATACTAGCTATATCATATGATATGTTCTCTCTTTTCGTTTTCCGTTATTGCTAATTCATTGTTGTGCGTTGTTGATAAATATAGCAGCAAACTCATCAAGCAGCAAACGATAGCGGTAGAGTTGATGGTCAACAGCATCCACAGCTGGGGACGGTGGCGCCGCGCCCCGAAGGTGGAGTGCTCGGCACGATCAGGCCAGCGTCGATGGCAGAGCGAGCCCGAATGGCGAAGATTCCGCAGCCTGAGACGGCGCTCAAGTGCCCGCGCTGTGACTCCACCAACACGAAATTTTGCTATTTCAACAACTATTCCCTCTCGCAGCCGCGACACTTCTGCAAGACCTGCCGCCGCTACTGGACACGCGGCGGCGCACTCCGCAACGTCCCCGTCGGAGGCGGCTGCCGCCGCAACAAGAGAAGCAAGGGCAGCGGGAGCTCATCAAAGTCCTCGGCCACTACCGCTGCTTCCTCCTCCTCTGCCTCCTCCGCAGCAACATCGGTGGCCAGTGGTGCAATTCTTTCCAGTATGCCGCCTCCACCGCCGCCGCAACCTCATCTGGCATTCGTGGCTTCCTTGCACACTATGGCGGATTTCGGCGCCGGGAACCTTGGGCTTAGTTTCAGTGGGATACAATCTCTCGACGCAACCGAGTATCAAGTAGGGAGCAGCTCAAATGTAGGGTTGGAGCAATGGAGGCTTCCTCCTATCCAGCAATTCCCTTTCGTGAGAGGACTCGAGCCAATATCTCCGCCACCGTCGCCCGGATTGTTTCATTTCGACGGAGAAAGTGAGTACGCCGGGCAGGTTCACCAGAAACAGTCTAGCTCCGATTTGATCACGCAGCTTGCGTCGGTGAAGATGGAAGATGACTCCCAAGTGCTTAGCTTGCCAAGACAGTTCTTGGGTATTTCGGTGGACGATCAGTATTGGAGCGGTGGCGCCGGCGGCAGTAGCACGGGCAGCGGATGGGCAACAGATCTCGCCGGCTTCAACTCCAACTCGTCGACCACAGGGAGTCTGTTGTAGCTTCTGACTTCTATGTTGATGATTTCATGGCAGAGATTTGCTTGGAAGCTTGATTTTCGCCAATGCTTCAGCGAAGAAACAACCGAGACATTAAGTGATGCAAGATCTATAAATCTTAGGTAGTCTTCTTGTATTTGAATTCTACATGGGTGGATGTTTATTATCTCAGTTTCAATGTGTCTTAGTACGGATAGCTGATGTAGTTAAAGGATTCGCAGTAACGAGTAGCGAGAAATGACAAAGAGCACTGTATTTCATTTTCCATTGGCATCTTCTTTTCATTCTCCAACATTTTCTAGTTTGCTATCTGATGATCTGTATGAAATTCAGAGAGTAATATTATCAAAGATTGTTGCATTTTAGCTTATTAGGGTTTTATCGTCGAACATAGCCTTGCAAATTAAATCATATACATATTCTTACAGATGATTGCATGCAGTGTGTTTCAAAGAGTTGAATGAATTTGGCAGTTGACATCAGAACTCATTCAGAAATCATTCAGAAATTATAAGAATGAGAAGTGAAGCAAAGCATGCACCGAAGTTTGGTCTGATATAGATTAGGACATTTTGATTTTGGAATATTTCAGCACGATTTGCACTGGAAAATTTTGCTCGTGGCGCGATATTGAAGAGCCATTTTCAGTTTTTCATGGCCTTCATTGCAGTCAGACCAAACTCCTCAGTTATTGTTCATTCTCTTCAAAAAAGATTGTTCTGTTTCTGCCTCTATGTTTGTGCATGAGATCATTCCATTGATTTGTGTTTCATATAGACAAAGATTCTAAGATTGGAGGCTGAGAAGCTATTAGAATTTAGAAACTCAGAAGAATAGCAATCTTCTCGGTGTTACAGTTGAAGAACAGAACTTGCACCACATCCGAATAGATGCTGCCTTTTGATCTCTAGGATTTTGAACTTTATTCTGACGAAACGAGAGAAAATCTAGAGTTTTGAATCCTATCCTTGACTGGCAAATGGGAAATTCTACATCTTCCATAATTGTTCTTTGTTTCTTCACAGTAATGATCTGAAGATTATGTCTCAAAACAATGAACAAATTGCTGATGTTCAGTTGAGTGGATGATAGGTACAGGAGATGAACTACATCCACTGATACACATGAGGTAGACAGAAAGGCATGAACTTTATTTGGCCATTATGATGCTGGATTTCATTTGAATTCGCCATTCATTTTAACTTTTAATCACGATCATTTGCATTAAATATGTACTTTTAGCTACTAACTAGCTGAAAAAAAAAGCAGATATCTAGGTAACAGAAAACTGCATGAGAGCTGAAGTTGAGCAAAACAAGAAGAGCCAAAATCTCACAAAAATCCATGCAGTCCTTGAAGAATTAGTTAGAATAAAATAAAAAAAAGAAAATAAAAGTAGATGAGATGGGAAAAAAGGAGGAAATATAAGAAAAAAAGGAATAGATGGAAATGGCAGGAAACTGACAGTTCTTTCATGGGTGTTTGTGCTATGGGAATCTTTGTTTTTGTCTGCTTTCACAAGCACCAATGCAGTCACCCACCCCTTGCTTGGGGAGGATGGCGAAAAAGCATAGGGACCTAATGTAGGAATGTAAAAAGAAAGAAAGGAAACCCCTCCTTCCTTGCCTCCTCGGCTTTTTCTTGTTGCAATTAATGAACAAACAATTAGAGGAGCTCAGTTTAAGTTGCTTTACTATCTGTTTTGATCAAAAAGAGAGAGAGAGAGACAGAGAGAGAGATTCTGAAATTTGAGCTATGGAGCATAAGCTTTAGTTAAGAGATGCATTTGCTTTATGGTTTTTATAGTTTTCAAAACTTCATACATTCTTGAGAAATGATTAGATGTATTGTTGATGAACGGAAGCGTCATAAATCGTAATTGATAAGATGAAGAATTATGGAGTTTTTTTTTTTTTTTTTTTGTTTTGACCGAATTGAGTAATAGTATCGTGTGTAATATCGTAAAAAAGGTTTATGCTTAACTTTAGGAGTTATATTTATCCTAGAGCTATCCATGGAGTCTTCACAGAAAGTTAAAGCAAATCAAATTTAATGTTCCAAAAATGTAATTCAGTAGTAGTGAGATATCAATGGATTGGCGATTTGCAAAGTAGATTTAGAGGATAATTGGGTTCTGTATTCCTTGCGAACTATCTGCATTCCTTGTGAACTAACAGTGACGTACAAAGAGTATTGTTTGAAAAGAAAGGAACTAGAGCTTACACGTGGCTATAAGCAGTGATGGACGAAGTGTGAGGATGAACGAGAGAGAGAGAGAGAGACAGCTTTATCTTTTTGAAGGTGGGGAAGGAAGAGGAGCGTATTCTTTGGGGCCATTAGTTTACTCCTCATAACTATAAACAGCAAGAGAGAGAGAGAGAGAGAGAGAAGGAAATGAGTGGCTACCAACCTCCCAAATAGATTCCATGTTACCCTCACGTTCCTCCACATGAGCTCAATCGTGTCCATGATGGTGTGTGATCTTCACGCAGCGCAACTGGCTTTCACGGAGAGAAACACATAGATATAGATTAGAAGATGCTATTTGAGCATGTTGTCTGTTATTTAACCGTAGGATATGCATCTCACGAGGGATATCTAGCTTTCATTTCAGAAATGCATGGGATGCCTTGTATGCTGTTAGCTTAATGAAGTTGGAATTATTTAATTTATTTGACCGAGTGTTCCATAGGTTGAACAACAGTTCAGAAAAATGTAGATACATGTCTCAGGAACATAAATAATGATCTTAATGATCTAGAGTTTCTGTTTGTCTGTTGGGCTTCTTCTGATTATTAATCATATTCCTGATTTTACATTTTCGTTTTTTGCTTTCAGAGAATGTAATGCAGTTCTGATGCTGCTGGAATATGTTGTCTGATATTTCTCCATATCATAGCATTTCTGATTAGCACTAATTGGACTAGTAGATTAGTATCACTCCGTATTAAGAATTGTATTTCCTTTTATGTGAGCAATAAACGGTTGGCAATGTTATTGTATTTCTCTTCTCCTCTATACTCTTATGGGCTTGTGTGAGTTTGGCGAGTTGAGGTGGACCAATCTTGGTGTCGTAGCGAAATTTTGGGATAGAAGTTTGGCTGGTACAACAATTAGCATGATTAAAATTGATAAGCACACATCAATCAAGATGTCCAAAGTTTGATATTTGTCTATTTCTTCACGAAAAAGTATGATTTCTGAGGAAGTGCCTTGAGGCTAGCTGCTGTTGAGTTCTTCAGTTGCATGATCATCCCGAAGATTTTGCATCAATTTTAAGAGAAGCTTGTCGACTTTCCGGGCAATCACTTTCTGGGAGTGCGTTTCAAGAATTTTCATAGAACCTGAGACATCAATTTGAGTTAAATCTAATCTTTGGTCTTGCTTTTGTCTCTGATTTCATAATGTACCTTCCAAGCACATTCTTTGTACAGTACATTAAAAGGAAAAAAAATGATATAATTATTGAAGAGTATACTAAGCAAGTTTTTAAATTTCATTTTGGCAATTTCAACTGTTTCAATAATTTCGGACGATTCCATGGTTTTAAATATACTAAAATTTAAAAATAATTTTGGAAATTATTTCAATATACTTTTTATTAAAATTAATATATTTCGATCTTTTTAGATTGAAACTTAAAATATCAATACTAATATCAAAATGGGGAATCCGACTCTCCGACTCTCGCTTGGTCATATCTAATTGTGCCAGGTGTCACACGGCCAAACTTTTACTCTGAAATTTTGTCTGTGATGACACCAAGGTTCGTCCACCTCAACCCGTCAAATTCACACAAACCCACAAGAATATAGAGGAAAAGATAAGTACAACAACCTTATTAATATTTTATTACTCACATAAAAAAAATACAACTCTAATGCGGAGTGCACTGGGCCTGTAAACCTACTTTGTCTATATTCATGGGATTTTGATGTTCCTGTGCAGATCATGGGCTTCATGTGGCAGCACTACTTGTGAGATTGAGGGCATTATTGTCCTTTCTACAGCGTGCCTTCTGCCTCTGCAGTACAATCTCCGAGTACGCACAGCCAAAACCAGTTATTTGTTCACAAAGGCTCCTGTCACCCATTAACGTAGCTATTTTCACAGTCCAAATATCTTATCCCCAACAAATAAGGAGCAGATCATGAGGACTAGTACTTGCTACTTATCATTTTCTGTCGATGTTGATATGGAAGGCTTGGTAGCTGTATAATAAACAGCAAACCATAGAAGCTTCAATGCAGACAGCTTATCTTGGCTTCTTCTACTTGGTCACACGGTATCAAGCTGGCTAATTGGAATTTTAATTTAGTTTCCCATTTCATGATACCTGTGCTCTTTGGCCTCTCTCTGTGGATTAAATCCTCACCGCCAAGACCCAATCAGCTGCTAATTGAAATGGGTAGTCGCTAAACTACATTAATATAGTAGACATGGCATAAATGAGCTCTTCTAGTTAGCCTGCTTCATGGAACTCATTGGAAAGAAAATTATACATCCAGCTGCCGTTCAACTCGCCAAACATGTCTTCCTCTTTGATAGTATGGGAACATCACAATTACTTGATAACAGTATTTCAATGCGCAATCCATTCATTTCACAGTTTCTGTATTTGTTAAACGTTGCTCTCTACAAATACTCTATGGTTTACATATCCACTCCCCATCAAGAACAAATCTTTGAAGCCATAGATCATTGATTAATTATTGAATATCATCTCCCACCAATGAAACAAGCCAACATGACCGAAGGATCTTATTGGCCACCAAAAGTCATCAAACCAGAAAATCCAGATAGTCTGATGGGGCAACAATCTTTAATTGGGACTAAAAATTGCCTTTGCTTACCACAGAAACTGTTCATGAGTTCAAGCAGCTGCACTGCCTTTCTCTTGCCTCGTTCTGTCCCATTTGATGCCAGCTCTAGCAAAGGAGCCATCACTCCTTTGTCCAGTGCTTCTAGCAGATGCTGAGGCTCTCGTTGTCCGACACAGAGATGCAGTAGAATAGCTGTTGCATTCTCTTTATTCCTTGGAGATCCACTTCTGACGACATCCGCAAGCACAGGCACTGGCTTGGCAACTTCAATTGTTGCCTTCCCCTCTGGGTGGCTTGACAGCAACGCTAATATAGAAAGGGCTTCATCCACCATTTCCCTTGCTGGCTCTGTCAAGAGCACTATAAGCACTGGGACCAGCCCAGCCCTCACTGCCTTCCCCTTATTTCCCTGATATATACACAGGTTAAAGAGTGCTGTTGCAGCATCCTCCTTGCCTTGTCGGCTGCCAACATTTAGAAGGGAAACAAGAGGGCGAATTGCTCCAGTTGCTCCGATGATTATTTTATTTTCATCAACAATTGCAAGACTGAAGATTGTAGCAGCAGAATTCTCTTGTGCTTTCATATTACCATTTCTTAGCACATGGATTATACCATGTATAGCACCAGAGGAGATTATTCTTCCCTAGTTCTCCTTATGGATGGAAAGGTTCAAAAGTACAGTGACCACATGCTCACTGGTCAACAGTAAAGATTACGCTTGCAAGGACGGGTATAGTGCCAGACTCGGCAATATAGATACAGCTGTCAGCATTCTGTTTGGAGAGTATGCGAAGCTCACCAGCAGCCGACCTCTGTTCACCAGGGCTAGGCGAAGACAATCTGTGGAGAAGTGATTCTACATTAGCTTGTCCCTTGGAGGAGGAGACTGAGAAGGGCTTGCTAGGCATAGAAACTGGTTCCTTTTACAAGGGGACCTGCTTGTGCATTCAAGCAACTGCACTGCCTTCTCTGTTACCTGGCTCTTTACTATTTGATATCATCTCAATGATGAATCTATCAATCCACAATCTTGTGCTTTCGCCAGACACTGGTACAGCTGCTCTCGATCACAAAATTGAAGAAGAATAGCTTCTGCATTCTTTCTATTTCTTGGAGACCCACTTCGTATCACATCCACAATCACAGGTACTGCATTGGCAGCTTCAATTACTGTTTCCCCTTCAGGGCGGTTAGACAGTATAACTAGAAGAGCAAAGAAGCTCATCCGCCATTCTCCGTGCTGGCTCCACCAAAAGCACCATTATCAATGGGACCACTCCAGCCATTACTGCCTTCACCTTGTTCCCCTCGTATATGCACAAGCTACAGAGTGCTGTTGCTGCCTCCTTTTTTCCTCGCAGGCTGCCCATACTCAGGAGTGAAACTAGTGCAGGAATTGCACCAGCTGCCCCAATAGTTGCCTTACTCTCATTGGCCAATGAAAGGCTGAAGATTTCATGCTCCCATTTCTTAGCACATGGACTATCCAGGTATAGCACCAGAGGAGACTATCCTTCCCTTATTTTCCTCGCAGAAGGAGAGGTATAAAATAAAAATGATTGCATGTTCCTGGGTGCATGGATCAGCAATAAAGAGTAAGCTTGCAAGGAGGGGTAAAGCACCACTCTCTGCAATATAGATACAATTGTGTGTACCGCATTTGATTAGGAGGTGAACAAAGCACACCAGTGGCCAACCGTTGTTCAACAATGATTGGAGAACATAAATTGTCAAGAAGCAAGTCTACAATAGCATGTTCATTGCAAGAGCAGATTGGGGAGGGTTCAATACACATGAAAGGGCTCTTGGGAATTTCCACACCATTGGTCTCACACCACCCATCTACGAGGTTGCAGAGAACAATGTTTGGAGTAAAGAATCCATTTATAAGCTTTTGCTGGGTCTTTGGGCATGTGCCATGTTCATCTTCTAGCCATTTCTCAATGCACTACCGCTCGTATGTCTGTAGACAAAACCATTGATAATATTCTTCAGTGGTCAAATTGCAGTGGAAGAAAAGAAATATGAGAAATATGGAACAGTACATCACCTGTCCTGTGGCCACAATGACTGGATCTTCCATCAGTTCCATGGATATTGGACAGCGTAACTCATCTGGTATGACAGGAGATTGGGGGTTTCCATCAAAATAAAGAACACTTTTCCTTCGATGGGGTACCCATTTAAGGGTTTTGGATCAGCAGTTTCTAATGTATAGTTCAGGATCTCTACAATTATTGGCAGCAAGCAGCTCGTGCAATTAGAAATGGAGGATACATAGAAAAGCACATTCTATAGTTCCCTCTTTGTAGCAGTAAAAGTATCTGATAAGGAGTTTGTGAAGAACACACAAGCTAAATTTCATGCTGCATTTTTATCACAAAAATAAAGCAAACGATTAGTCCTAAATGCAAATTTAAGGAGCTTGCAAGATTATTTGCTGAGGATTGGCTGCATGGAACTCTTAACATATATCTTGATGACTCTGAGCACACCTGAATTCCTGATTCCATAATGGAAAGAAAGTCTTGGTTTTGGAACGCGTGACAACAAAATTGTCTCCTCTCAGCAAAATAAAGTGTTTATTATAATTGCTAGATTGGTTTAAAAATTTTTAAGCAGTAAAATATATTACCTTCTTTTGTAAAGTAGTGGACTTTTTTCTTTTGAATAAATCAGGATTTTAGCTTTTCTAGAGTCATAGCAAAAACAGCAAACTTGCATTCTACAGGAAAAGTATTAAAGCGAAGAACTTGAGTCTATGATTGATTGTCTGCCTTCAAATTAAGGCTCCAATATCATTCACAGCGCCCTTAATTAATCAAAAACCCCCTTTCGACATGGATTGTAGGTAAATTTTCTCCCCCAATCTGAGTCCCAATTGAGAAATTTCAAGCCCCCCTCAAGAAAAAACACATTTTCTTTCATCAACTAGTCGAAAAGGGCATCCAAAAAATAGAGTGAAAATAATGGGGAAATCAAGAGACGAAGCGCGTTCGCAGGGGATTGGGATCTTGCTACCTTTTTCCTGTCCGGAAAGGTGGCCAAGCTACTTGCTTCTAGGCACGGCGGTATTCGGAGATGGCCGAGATGGCCTCTCGAGGGTCTCCGTTGTCTCCTCCGATGTTGATGATCGGAGCTCGGAGAGAAGCGGCCAGTGCTGACAATTGCTCGTTTGGTCTTGGCCAAGCATTTGTAAATATAGGGTCGTTTGCATATACGCATTGTATTGTAAGTTTAATTAAGGGATTTTTACATATATTTACATTTTTTAAAAAATTATTATCTACAATTTCTAATTGTTATTTAATTAAAATTTTGGTTAAAGTTTTCACTTTTATCTTTTGTAATTTTGTAACTTAATCCCTCAAAAATTATGTCTTGACCAAGGTTTTAAGTTTATGCTAAAAATGAATTAAATCTATAATATTTTAATCTAAAATTCGCTTTCAAACTTTAAAAATAATGTTATATATATAATTGTATATTATTAGTTTAACTTAGATGAGATGATTTAGTTTTTCATTTTATTTTCACATGACCTGAGTTTGAATTCTTGTTTTTACATTTTATTTTATATTTTAGATAATTTTTTATCATAAATATTATATAGGTAATAAGTTTGAAAAATATGTATATGTAAATTTTCTCCTTTTTATAAATTTTATAATATTTTTAAATTGAAGGTTAAATTATAGTAAAAGAAAATAAAAAAAATAATTTAATTAAAATCAAACTGAGATTGATTTTAATCAAAATATATCAATTTTTTGGATATTAAAATCGAAACTTAAAATCTTAAAATTTACTAATTGTCTTCTCTCTCTCATATGAAAAAGATAATTTTATTTTTTATAAAATTAGCCATTAAGATATCTCTTATAAAATGTTGATTTGATTGCTTATTTTATTCCCAACAAATCAGAGACTAAAGTTTTAAAAGTGCCTCTATAATTTCAAATTTTGTTTAGGTTAGTTAAAATATTCATATAAGCCCTTATTTATCTTTTATTTGCAAAATAAGATTTCACCTAGATCTCAACCAAGATATAAAAACTAAAACAACCTAAAACTAATATAAATAAAAATAAAATGTACTAAAGTAATGATAATGCCTAATCCTCTACTTCTCTTCATTTTTGTTTATGGCTATTTACTTAGGTGTCAAAACGATCATTATTAGAAAATTTTTAATGATTTTTTTCATAATTTTTTTTTATATGAATCAATCTAACGAATTAAGATTTTAAAAAATCTCTCGAATCAAGTTGGTGATAGTCAAGACACCATTCACTGTGTGGAATATATCATAAATATATTTTTTTTATCTACTGTTATTAACGAGAGGTTGAAATAATATATTTATCCTTTATAATGCAAACTAGATTACAAAATTAGATGTAATTCGTGCGCCTCACTCTTTTCTGTATTGTAAAATGAAAAAAAAAAGCTTAATTGCAATTGTATATACCCCGACCAAAATGCTATTTGCACTTATACCCCTCAAAATGCCCGAAACATGCACAAATGTACCTGCAAGGTAAAACATACATCATTCCGCCCTTCCCATTTTAGACATATAAATATTGGCATTTGTTAGGGGTGTTACTGCAAAAACAAACTGATTCCCCTATAAAATTAGAAAAAAAAAGGATCAATTTGAGAACCGACAACCCATCGGCACCGACCCCTCTTCATGCAGAACCTCGACCCCGAACCTCGGCGCTGTGCCGCCGCGGAGCCGCCGACGAGCATGGATCCCGGCCTTGGGTACTACGAGGCTTTTGAGCGTAGTATTCCGCAATTCAATCAAGGTGAGAATCATATTCTCTTCGAAGCCCTAATGTTTCTTGCTCGAGAATGTTTTGGTTTGATCTGAGGTATCTAATTGGTTGATTGTGCACATGTTTTCCATAATATGGGTTTAAATCGCCAGAAATAAGTGGTATCTCGTGTGATTGCATATTTCTTTTGCCGATTTCCCCTAATTTTTTGGTGAATTTGGGCCTTACCCCTAATTAGGGTTTCTTCCTCCTATATTATGGTATTATTGCATAGCTTGGGTTTCCTACAGAATGTTGGTTTTTCTCGCACAAGTGGAATTTTCCTACACAATGTGGGGTTTTCTGTTCAAAGCCTTATTTTTCTTGATTGATAACGATTTTGTTGGATTTGAGCTATATAATTGCTTCTCGGTGATAATTTTTTTCCAGGTTCTGCACTTAAATCACAATTGTGGTATTATTGCATAATTTGGGTTTCCTGCACAATGTGGGGTTTTCTTTTGAAACCCTATTTTTCTTGATTGAGAAAGATTTTGTTGGATTTGAGCTATACTATTGCTTCACTGTTATTATATTTTCCAAATTCTGGACTTAAATCAGAAAAGAGAATCAGTGCATTGTTTGATGGCATGCTTCGTTTCACGTTGATTTGCATAACTTCAACACATCAACAAACCTTGCATGCTTTGACTTTCTCTTTATTGCTATTTAACTAGCCTTCTAATGGTATTTGTTTGGTAGGGGAACTATCTTTCAAATGGCCATTAAATCTAGCTTCTGCCTTCATACCATGAACTCATTTATGCCCTCTGTAGATTCGTATTTCCATGAAGCATATTTTTTTGTAGCAATTTCATAACTGCTCTTTGGTTGTTCTTCATGCTGAATTCTACTAGTTAGTAATTTGCTAGCACATTTGATTGGTGGGAAATATTGACTTGACCTGACATTTTATTTATATGCTTTAGTTAGGCGTGACAACAGTTACACAAGGTAACAAAATTTTAACACTTCATAAGATGCTAATTTAATGAATTTTGGCATAACAGCCCCAACTTTCTCATTGATGAATAGATAGTGGTCACATATGGAAAAGAACACCATTTCATAAATTGTCCTAAATGCTTTCTTGGAGTTGAAATGTTAGCAACATTTTGAAACAAATAATTTTTTGTATTTCTGTAAGTAATATACCTTATACAGTTGATATATGGACAACTGCATTCACTTTCCTAGCAAGCCAACATGTGCTGTATATGTGATTCCCTTTAAAATTCTGGTGTTTTCACTAAACTTCAAACTTTATATCTTATGTATGTCCAGGAACATAAATGTTCACTCTGGAAGGATAAAGTAGAGAGATCACATTTTAAGTTTTTGTCAAATTGAAGCTGAAGATTCAGAGATCAGCTGTTTGAAAAAAGCATTTTGTGAGTAAGCTACTCTCTCTCTCTCTCTCTCTCTCTCTCTCTCTCTCTAATTTTTATTAGTGAAATGAGTAAATACTACTACTCTCAGAAACTATTATTTTGGTCTCCTCTGTGAGTATATACGAGAAGCTATATGTTAGTTGCTACTTTATTTTGTAGTAGAGGAAATCTTGATCTCGATTTGTGTATTATGTTGGCATTTATGCTGTTTGAGTTTAGAAAGTAATTTTTTTCTTGGTCCACTAGCCAAGAAAAAATATCAAAACCAACTCATGTTGATAGAATTTTGATGACTACTTCTGAAGGTGAGCCTCAAAGTCAAATGGTAGAGACAGTACATGCCA
This sequence comes from Trichopus zeylanicus subsp. travancoricus, assembly GCA_005019695.1. Lineage (NCBI taxonomy): Eukaryota > Viridiplantae > Streptophyta > Magnoliopsida > Dioscoreales > Dioscoreaceae > Trichopus > Trichopus zeylanicus. Next base: position 365,905 of record RXID01010938.1, read on the forward strand.
CTTAATAAGCAATCATTGCTACTGTAAAAGTTGCAAGTAAAGACCAGTAAAATTAGACTTCTTACAATTGTATAAACTTGCGGTTATTTACTTTACAAATGATGTTTTTACAAGGCATTACAGTTGATTGTTTCTTCTATTGCATTTCACATGGCAGAGTATTGTGTCCCTTGAAATTTTCTTGTATTTTTTAATGTTTTATGTACATTGTGAGTCTTGATCCTGATGCCTTCTGTTGGAGAACATTTTGGTTGGTTGCAGAATATGCTAAACAACAAAAGTATGTGGGACAGTCATTGGGATCTTTGTTTTGGCCGGGGTGGTTGTTTTTTATTTTTTGGGTGGGGGATGACTAGAGATGCTTCAAAGCTTAGTTTGAATAATTATGGGAGAATTACCTATACCTCACCCCAAACTTTCTATGACGTTTAGCCCTTAAAGTTTTGGAATCCCCTATAATACCCAAATTTGAGAAAAAAAAACTTATTTTAATCCCTTGTGATTAAAAATCATTTCATTTAGATTAGATGCTAGGATTCCAAAATTTTATTATTTTTCTTTTTTCAACATTTATTATATCCTTTTTACTATTTAATTATTGTTTTTCAATTCTGAATGTTTCTTTTCTATGTTTTAATGTAACCACCCGTTATTCCATAACGGCTCATTACTTGGGCCCACAACCCACAATCCAATAACCGCCTTTATTTATAAACACCAATCACCCACTAAACCCTGACGGATCGAGAGCCAGTTTGAAGGTAGAGAGAGTCAAGGAATGATCGTTGGGGAGGCTTACGGAGTGGCAAGAAGATTCGAGACGATCGTTATCGAGATTCGAGGTAGGTTGAGTTATTTTCATATGTTTTCTTTTTGCCTCTATTCCTAAGACAAGTTCATGTTAAATAATCGGTAAACTTAGTGACCCTCATGATATTTAAGAGGATGATGATAACTTAGATTTAAGTAAAACTAAGTAGAGATTAGATATGTCTAATTTTTGAAGTGTTATATTAATCTATAGCATGTTTTGAGAATTAAAAGATTAGAGGGTTAGATTTGCAAAATCCCCATCTTTCTCTCCGATCAGCGTCCGCTGCTCTCTGGCGACCGGCAGCGGAGACGGCAGCATGCGATGCGACGGCATGCGGTGCGGCGGCGTGCTGTGCGGCAGCGTGTGGCGCGGCTGCGCGCAGGCATCGTGCTCAGGCAGCACAGAACCCGGCGTCGGCGCAATTCCGGCGCGTGGTACGGCGTCGGGAGCGGCCGGTGGCGTGTGCACGATTGCGCGGGCCGGGGTCCGCCAGCATGCGACTGCGTAGGCTGCGGCGCCGCCTGCTTCGGCCCGACGGCACGGGTTGACGACGACCGGAGGCGCGGGGAAGCGCGGATCTGACGACGTTGGAGGTGGTGGCCAGGCAGCAGCCATGGACCAGCGGAGACGGCGGCGTGGCAGTGTGGCGGCCTGGCGGCGGCGGCGGCAGTAGATTTAGGTTTAGGGTTAGAGGGGAACAATGAGATTGGTTTTGGTTTTGGTTTAATTTAAAGTTAATTTTGGTTTGGGTTTAGTTTAAAGTCGATTTTGGTTTTAGTTTGGTTCAAAATGGTTTAGATTCTGGTTTTGGAATTGGTTTAAATCAGGCTTGAAGTTAATCGAATTAATGATGAGGTGAATGGTTTAGATCAAGTTAAGTAATCTGAATTCATGATTTGGTTCATTGAAATGAGTCTGACTATTACGGATTGGAATTGAAATTGATTGCAGATTAGATTGGAGGAATTTAGTAAGATTGATTAAATTGATTGATAATTGATTTGGGTTTGGGATAATTGAATTTATGATTGTGTTGAAATTTGATTGGGATACTTAAAGCTCATTGAGGATGAATTTGTAAGATGAAATCAAATTATGATTTGTTTGGAAATCGACAGGATTGGTTATGACTTAGAACTTGAAGGACTAATCTGTGAATCAAATTGTATTGGAGACTTTTGTAAAAAATATACTGTAAGGATTTAATTTGGAATTATTAAGGACTTAGGTGATAAATTACTGGATTAATAACTGTTGTTCATAATGTAGAATTGATGTAAATTATTTATCTTGATGAAGGAGTTGTAATTTGGAATGATATAAGGGCTAAATTGCACATATATATTCGAACAGTCATAACTTTCTCATTTGAGATCCGATTGTGATGGTCTAAGAGTCGCTGGACTTGGTTTTTCATGCTGATTCTATTGGTGGTCTCAAATCCTTTCTTTGACGATGTCTTCTAGCTGAATAGTCTGATTTGTGATCGAGTCGACTTCTTTCTATCGCTTGGTAATCTTAACTCGATATTTATTGTAGCTGAGCCTTTGGTATCTTGAGGGACGTGTGCAGTGGGACTCTATTTGATTGGTATCAGTCGGAGATTCCCTACTTCTGTACGAGATTAGCGAGATTGTCAGACGTGACAGTAGTCGGTCTCCTGAGTTGTAGGGGACGTGATCCGTTGTGTGATTAGACGGGATCACCACTCCATCAGTAGTTGGGAGTGCAGCGTGGTATGACTCTGCTTGGTAAGGAGTCTAGCCACACTCATATACTGATTTACGTGTAGATTGGTTCGACTCTGCTTGGTGGGGGGTGCGACCGTCTCCGTAATATCTGTAGGGGAGTCCATAGTCACTGTCCCTAACCATTGACTATCGTGATTGTGATATCTTTATGTAGTCGGTCACCTGAGTTGTAGGGGACGTGATCCGTTGTGTGACTAGACGGGATCACCACTCCATTAGCAGTTGGGAGTGCAGCGTGGTATGACTCTGCTTGGTAGGGGGTCCAGTCACACTCATAAAATATCCTTGTTGATTCATTTCTTGTTGTGCATGTTGGTTTATTTAATCATCATTGTCGTCGTATTATTTTTGATGTTATTGTGTTAATTTTATTGTTACCACCTAAGTATTGATCTCTCCTACTGTTTGGAGGAGGTAACTCCCTACTGAGTATTCGTGGCTCATTCTTTGATTGTTCCTATCTACAGGAGAGTAGTAGGTAGGCACAGGTGACTACAGTAATAGAGAGCACGTGCGCAACTACACTTTGGAGCTGATTTATTTACATGTTATTCTATTTTTATGTATGGGAAAATTTTTGAGGACTTGAGTATTTCTAGTGAGACCACGTTTTGTTTGTTATCTGAACTATATTCGTATTGATGAAATAAATTTTAATTCTATGTATTATGTAAACCTTTTATATGTATGTTGTCCATTTATGTTGTGATTCAATCGGACACGACAGGGGTGTTACATTTAACACTAGTTTTATATTTTAAATTTGTTGTTTTTTGCTTTCTGCTTTATCATGAAATTTAATTATCTTTCTATCATTTAGTGAAGTCAACCTTTAATCTATAGTTCTTCAATGTTTACCTTGAGCATTTAAAATTTAGGTTATTGCTTTTTAACTTTTTTGTTGACTTCCAAGTTTTAGTTTGTAAATCTTTAGATTTTTATTCTTTATCTTTTTATCTTGCTGAAGATGTGAGACAGACTCCTCATGCTTCTTCGATATTTCCTTTCTCCCTAGTTTTCTTTGACATTTAGAATTGTATTTATAAGTTTTCTATTATATCTTAAAGTTATAGGATAAGTTTGACGGTCTATCTTTATGTTGCTTTAATGTTGTTGAGTCTTTTAGTGTTATATATTTTTTTTTAATAAATTCTTCCTATGGATTTTTCACATTTAGAATTTTATCTTCAACATTTTATTATATCTTTGAGTTTTACTGCAAGTTTTATTATACCCCTTTAACATTTAGTTCTCACACTCTAGAATTTCACAATCTCTCCAAATTTTCATGGTCTATTTCTCTTCAGCCTTAAAGTTATCCTCTATAATTTTCGTTTTCTTCTTCTTTAATATCTAGCCTTTTCTCATTAGAATTTATTCTTCCAATTTTATTATTTTTCTTGCCTTCAATATTTACTATCTTTTTATATCTTTTTTTAAAAAAATTATTATTTCTTGCTTTTAGATTTAACAATCATTTACTATTTTTAATATTTTTATCTTTACTTTCTGTCTAATATTTATATATTTCTTTATATTTTTAACTTTTAGTTAAGTATAAATTTCATTCTATAGCTCTTCAATTGTGTACTATATAATCATTTAAGTTTTAGTTGTAGGTCTTTAACATATACTATCTTGGAATTTTAGTTTGTAACCCCGCAGCTTTTGTTCTTTGTCATATTTTTTCCTTTTTCGAAGACATGAGGCCAATGATTCTCTTCATGGTTTTTCTTTTTCTTTCTCTTCTTCTTAGATCTCTTTTACATTTTCTATTAAATCTTTAAGTCTTTAGGTCTTGGTTTATATTTCTTTAAAATTTAGTTTAATTATTTTAAGTGTTGGGTAATATCTTTTTCTATTTCGCCCCAGTTCTCTTTTGCATTTGGAATAAAATCAGAAAGTTTTTGTTATATCTTAAATATTTAGCATATGTTTTTAACTGTTGCTTTATATTTCTTTAACTTTTGGTTGGAAGTTTTTAAGCTTTAGATCATTTTTCTTTATGTTTATTTGTTTTCTCTTTCAGATTTTGTTGTTCTTTATTTTGTCTCGTCAAAATTCTGAGCTAATAGCTTGCTTTGTTTAGATTGTTGTCTTCTTCCTTAACCCCCTCCACCTTACACCCCTCTTTTCTCCTCATCTTGGTCGTAAACCCAGGTTATAGGTGGATTTCATGGATGGCTAGGGGTTGATTCAAAGTCCAAAAGCATTTTAAGTACAAGTAGATTATTAAAACTGAAGTAGAATTAGTAAAATCATTAAATTATGTGAGAATGATCAATTTACAATCATATATAAGATGATTTCCGATTAATATCATATTAAATGTATCGCATAAATAAAAAACTAGAGAAAGTGTAAATTGATATATTTGGTTCAATAATCAATTGTAGTTATTTCACGGTTTTTGTTTCAATCTTAAGGACTTAAAACTCTTTACAATGATAAAGATTAAAAAAATAAAGAAAAGATTTTAGGATAAGATTTTATCAAAGTTTAAGTATTAAGGACATGTGAGAATTTGAAAGTTAATGTCTATTTGAGTTTTTGTTGAGGTTAAAATGTTTTGGGAGGGTAGATGTTGCTTTAAAAATATAAAAACTTATTTCACTTAATGAGTAGAGACTGTTTGAGTAAAAATTTAGTCATTGAAAATAATCCTTGATTGTTCGAACAATTGAAGTTTTGCATAATCAGAATATTATTTTTCTATTTATTGGGTTTGGGCGTCCGAACGTATCAGTTAAGGGCGTCTGAATTTGACTTTGGATATTCGAACTTGACATAAAAATTTGCTGAAAATTTTCTACAATTTTAGTTATTTAACATAACTTTAATTTAATAAAAGTAAAATAAGACAGTAAAAGCATATTTAAGTTAAATAAGGTGTCAACGTAAAAATTCAAATAAATTAATTATCAAATTTTTGACTTGATATAAAATGAAAAAACTAAACCTATGAATTTGAGGATGATCTTGTATCTTGAACATTTTTTAAGCTTCCAACTTAATTTTTAAATTATCATTTTTTTAAATCTTTCCGCCGTTATCTTTAAGTTTTAATCTTAAGACTCGATCCTTCACAAATTTAGATATTTATTGTAAATTCTAAATCTCATCACAATGTAAGAAACTTATGAAATATTTGTTTGATCATCATTAAAATTTAAAAGCCAATAACCTCTTATTTTTTGATAATGATAAATTATGCATAAAAAAAAGTAAATGAATATATTATAAAATAGATTCATATAAAAGTAATTAGACATGCTTTTTAAGTATAAAAATCACCTAGTAATGAATTTAATAAGTTTAAGAATATATGTATATTGTTCTTTTTCTTTTGACATTATCTCAAAAGTATAAATTACGAAGAATATGAAGTAAAGAAAAATAATAGTAAAAGTCCAATTTTTTTTATAGTGTATTAAGAGATATGAAAATTTCAAAAAATAAGATATTTTCTATCAATTAATCCCATAATAATAATTTATCAGAATATAATGTAATCACATTTGGGACAATAAAAGCTTTCTCTTCATATATACATAGATAGGTTTAAAAAATATTTAATTGTATAAATGCTCATACTAATAGAATTGAATGATCTAGTATGACATAAGAAAAATTTCAATATAGATTAAAACAAACATTTTGAAAAGTTCGTTTAAAGCAAAAAATCCTATTACGAAAAAGAATCAAAGGCTGTTAAGAAAATCGTTACTCAAGGATATTAGTCTAAAAGTATAAGCACGAGTCTTTGATATTAATTGAAAGCCTAAATAAGTAACTTAAGAGGAAGGTGGAATAGATTTTTAATAATAAATAAGTTTTCATTGATTTAAAATTCCAAAATGCTTCAAGCACAAGGAAATGAGTAAAATTCAATTAGAATTCATAAAATAATTAAATTATATGAGAATGATTAATTTACAATCACATATAAAATAATTTTTAATTAATATCAAATTAAGTATATAAAATAAATGAAAATGTAGAAAGAGTGTAAACTGATATTTGTGATTCGACGATTAACTATGCCTAATCTACGATTTTTGCCTCAATCCTAAGGATTTAAACTCTTCAGCAGAATTGCCCTTTTTTTTTTAGTGAAGTCATGTTTTTACAACAAACTCAGAAATCGCGAGTATCACTCCACACCAAAGTTAATTGACCATTTTTCACAAATTAAGCAGTATATATTCTCACCACTTTTTTAAAATCTATAAAAACACTCAATTCTCTCATAAAAACACAAGAGAGTTATAAAGATAAAATTAAAAAAATAAAAAAAAAACATATCACACTAAGAGTGAAAGTACAAGATAATGGAAGGATTTAAAATTTAACGTCTATTTGAGCTACTGCTAAGGTTAAAAGGCTTTGGGGATTTTACTTTTAAAAATATAAAAATCTAGTTTACTTAAGGAGTAAAAAAGTCCCAATTCTTTATATAATTATTAAAAAAATCTAGCCCATAGAAATTATCCATAGCTATTTATGTTAAGTTTGAGCATCCAAATACGGGATTAATCTATTCCAATTGTTAGAAAATTAGCCGTTAGTTTTTGTCTTTTTGCATTCGGAGATTCGAACCACGTGTTCGAAGATTGGAATGACATGTTCGGATGTTCGAACCATGAATTTTGACAATTAAACTCTCTGTTCGGATAATCAAAATTTTGCATAACCCAAATATTGCCTTTTTGTTTGTCGGATTCGAATGTTCGGATTATGAAGTTCAGGGCAAAAAATTACTTAAATTTTTTTTCTAAGTTCGAATATTTAACACAACTTTAATTTAACTTAGTTAAATATAATATAAGCCAATAAAATCATATTTAAGTTAAATGAAGTGTTAACGCAAAGATTCATATAAATTAACTATCAAATTTTTGAGTCAACATAAAATGAAAAAACTAAGCCTATGAATTTGGAGATGATTTCGCATTTTAAACATTTTTTGAGCTCCCGATTTGATTTTCAAGCTTTATCTCTAAATTATTATTTTTTTTATTTTTGAGTTGTCATTTTCAAATTTTAATCTTAAAATTCAATCCTTCACGATGTTGAATATTCATTGCAAATCTTAAAGTTTATCACAAATTAAAAAACTTATTAAATATTAATTTAATTATAAGGTCAATACTGTAAGTCTTCATAATGGATATTTTCTAACTTCCTGTTATTAGTTTAACCTAGGATAAGTCTCCTAGATTATTAAGTTATACATGTTACAAATGGACCCTAAAGATGAATTTATCTTATGTAGCAATACTCAACTATCCTGTCACCTGGAAATCATTTATTTTGGCCTTCCTAGCTGTTGTTTTTCACTGGGTACACATTTAATTTGAGTTTTGATGTGTCACTTTTAAGAGAAATTTGATCATTTTATAGTCTTGCCTTGATATATTCCTCACTTGTCTTCAGAAAAATTCTATATTACTGGAATTTTGTTTTGTTGGTAATGCCAGTAGCTTTCTTTCCCAATTCGCAATGGACTTATGCTTCTTGCCAGGTACCATTTTGATGGGTAAATGATTGTCTTATGATGCGTATAATACCTTTGGAAGTTTCAGAGTTTGCTTCTGTTGGCTGCTAATGTTTCTGTTTTCTTCAAGCTAAATTACCTTGGATACTTTAACAACTATTGGTGGGAGTTCATTATTTCTTGGGCATTATTTTTTGTTTGAAGAATTTTTGACTTGAACAATTTGAAAAAGTTATAGGAGGGAAGGAATCCTGTATTATTGCATAGTAAGTCTATCTCGAATGTTTCTTCAAGTATTATGTAATTTTGATACTTGACCTGACCTTGAATCATTCTCTCGAGTTGTTCCTCCTTGGCAGTGTATTCTAGTATCAAAGAAAATTAATGGGAACATACTTATCCAAACAATGCTTTCCCTCTTGAGAGGACTTTGACCATGCACAAAAAATGCAACAAGATCAGAGAACTGACCTACTTACCAAAAAATTTGGCCTTAGTTGAAATGTATGTAAAGTCTCATTTTCTCCCGGATAATGTATCAGTGACAACCAATGTGGAAGATGTCAACATATGGAGTTTTTTTATTTCAACATGTAATAAATCAACTAGACCATGATAAAACAACAACCAATCTTCACCTCAACCTGGTGAGGTTGGCTATACTGATAAATTAGTGAAAAATGATAGGGATGTTTTTGATTGTCCAATAGGATATCCAAGTGATATGCTATGTGAGTTTGATTTGAAATGACATAGACGCCTTCTCACAGGGAGGATTGGTCAGAGGTGTTACTTTGTGGAATATAGGATTGCATGGAGATAGAATCTAGGGTTTGCCAATGATGAGAGTCCTTTCCCTGTGTCTCTCTGAGGGTCTCTTTTTTTTCTTATTGAATAAAAATACAATCGTATATAGCACTGAGATCCTACTTGGACTTGGAGCCCTCCTTGGGCTAAATCATGACCCGGTTATGATTTTCAGCTAGTTCTAGTTTGTTACATGAAACATATAAACCTAAACTGGGTAATGATGAACCCAGGCTGCAAGAGCATTTGGATGACACTCTAATGTGCAACCATGCTTTGTATGCTCTGGCCAAATATGGGGACTGAGCCCTAAATTCCTTCAACAAGAGGCAATTGAATGGTTTTGTCATCTGCTCATTTTTAGGCTAACATGTACAATTTTCACAGGTGGTGTATCTTATCCATGAACATTAGAACAGTACATTGTTTTTTTTTTTTCAACATCATTCACGGAACTCTCAAAAACTCCCATGCCAACAACTTCAAATATTGGTAGATACCATTTGAATTATCTCTTTTTCATCCTTTTGAAACTCACTCATCTCTTACATCCTGTGCACTCCATATTATTTCTTATCACTTCATTCATGCATTGTTGTGTTTCCATACTGGGGCGTTCGCTCAAAACAATGCCCAGACCTTTTATCTTGAATGATGAGTGAAAGCATATCATGTTCAACATTTGGCCATGTTAATGATACTTGCATTTGGACATTTTGATTATAGACATGTACTTCTTCACTAAATGATTTCAGCCCATGATAGGTTCTTCTATGAACAATACTAGTACGGTAATTTTCTTTAGCACACACAGATGTAAACATTTGTTTCTTGTTGATATCTTTGTATTCCTTAATTAGGTTGATTCTGTTCATTTTCTTTGAAACTGATAGTGTGCACGCATTTTTTGGCCTGTATAACAGAGTGGGATAATATTTAAAGTTAATTTGAACAACTTTTTATATCGAAATTGCTTGTGCTATTCATATTTTCCAATTCTGGTCTAGGTTAAATGAGCAAAAGGGACTTCGCTGATTGTCCCTCGGTATTTTGTGGGCCTGTGCAACAGGCGCTTGCACATACCCATGCATGCCCTGACACACATGCAACACAAGCCCATACACATGGCAACAAATGCATAGACATGACTCCTACATCCATGCATACACATGCATGCCCTCACATGCATACAGAGATGCAAGACTTGCATGTGGGCACACAGTTATGTACAGACACTCAACACCTGTGTGCTGGGCACACATTTAGAGACGCACCACTTGCGTGCAGCACCCAGACTTGCACCCTTTCATGTGAGCATATACACTCGTGATAGATGCATACACAGACATCGGGGTATGTATCACACCCATTCATGCATATCTAATCATAGGGGCATTTTGTTGCTTTTCATTTTGATTACTGTATTTTTTTGTGCAACCGAAATTTGCTATTATAGCCTTGTCAAAGGAATAATCTTATCATTGTTGTTGTAAGTATTGTTAATTGTAATTTTTAGATCCAAAATAATAGTTTATTAATTTTAACTTTAGAAGGCATTATGTTGAAGTTATGTAAAGGACTTTGATCTTATGGAATCCTGGTTAGACAAGGCTTGTGCTAGGACTCAAGAGTAATTGAGTGACTGACGTAAACATTTGGGTCTTGAGTCAAGCCCAATAAGGTAGCTGCCTGTGCAGCTATTTATAGGGATCAGGGTGTCTATTGTATGAGTATGTATTAGGGTTCTTCTGAACTATCATTTACCCCTGAAAAATGAATGCCGTCGCGTCTCTGTTTTCTTGTGTTCCTGACCTTGTAATGCTTCAAATCTAACACATTTTATAGGCTACTCCTTTCAAAGCAACTTGTATTAAGGTTCTTTCCAAAACATAGGAACCAAGTCTTGAAATTAACTAAAATGTCATCAAAGTCCTCTACAATGTTGCTCATCATGTCATGAAATATGCCTGTCATAGTATTCTGACTTGCAAATTGTCGAGGGCTTCTATCTGTTCTCCTACTTATTTGATTAAGCAAAACAGGTGTAAAATGTACATATTGTCGGCTGAAATTCATTTTGATTTTCAAATGCTTTGATACTCTGTTAATTGTTTGTGAATGGTTACAACTCTACTCTTCAGGTAATTAAATAGAAATTCATTTTGATTTTCAAATGGTTTGATACTCTGTTAAGTTCGTGAATGGTTACAACTCTACTTTTCAGGTAATTAAATTCTTTTATAGGTGGCGATGTAAAGAGGTAGAACCAGCTCGAGCTGTGCCGCATACTGGTCGCTTCATTGGAAACTTTTGTAGTGATTAAGGACCAAAACATATATAAACCAAGCAACAAGGAAACCAAGATCATGCGAAGATTCTGCTCTGAATTATTTTGTAATTTGTGGCCATTTTGTTGTTGGCCAAATGTTCGTTGTATATTTATTCAGCAAGAAAATTGCTAGCATTTATTTTTAGAGTTTGAATTCTGATTTTGCTAGCTTCTTAATGTGTAAAAATCAAGTAGTCATGCTGCATTATATGGGCCGTTATTAAACAGGTGACAGGTAACATGTGAATATTAAACAAATTGCTAGTGAAACTTGCCTATCCAGGTGATAAGTGTAGGCTTGGAGACTGATTTTATAGGGCAGTGGTAGTACTTATGTGCAGAAGCAAACAGAAAAACATTCCCATATTTTCAAATGATCAACTATAAACTTGGCGAGCCAAGATATGTGAGAGATCCATTTCAGTTACTTTTGAATAGATCTCAGTAATTTCATGAGTTATCTCGAAAAAATATACATGATGCTTCTTCAAATAGCGTTTTCCTCCTCTTTTGGGCAAGGCTAATGATGCTATTCAAAAAGCATAGTTTTAGTCAACTTAGTGAAGATTCCAAAAAAAATAATGGTGGCCATTCCAATTTATTTAACAGATTACCATGATCAATGAAATGTAATGCACAATTCAGACCATTCAGTTGTATTCTATTTTTAATCACCTTTTTCCCTCTTGGAATTTGGTGATGCATACAGGATATTCAGCTATCCTAACATTATATCGTGGTACAAATATGTTCCACATAAACAAAAGTACACAAAAAAAAAGGAATTTGCATTTTTAGCATGAAAGAATGTACATAACCTGAAAAATAGAATTAGGTTGTCTACTCCAACTCCTTCCCACCAGCCAGCATTCCAGCATGCATCAATAAGTGCTGCAATTTGAAACTAGCATCATCACACAGAAGGATTACATGTCGGCAGGCAACCTGAGCATCTCATTACTTGTTTATCAGGAGCTCCAGTTTTGAAAGGAGGGACCAATTCCTGTACATAAAAATAATCATACATGAACTCAACTATGCGGAGTGTCAGATATTTCAAAATCAGAATCAACTTCATTAGGCAATCACTTCCTTTTACAGCCATTTTAAAATCAATATCCTATTGTTTCCTATTTATGATACACAATCAACAATTGACAGTGCCTTCTCATTATTCACTGATTTTGCAATTCAAATGGGTAGTAAACAACAACAAGCAACAGATACATTTCACAGATTCAAAGTAACAATGATATATAACCTTACGAAACTTCCTCTATGCAATATGAAAATGAATGTCTGGAAACCTGACTTCCTAGCATAGTTGGTGAATGAAGCAAATCAACATGTGCATCCAACTCACAATTTTCAAGCGTGGACTTCATTTTTTTGGATTTTCAGTCACCTCATAAAGAGAAGAAATTTCTACAAATACCCCGTGAAATTTGCGTTATTTATAAATAACCTCTTGCCTTAAGCTCATCATAATTTATCTCAGTTGCAGTTACCACTTGCAAATACATTAACAAGTGGCAAGGACAACTGGAAGAAGAAATGCTCCTTCAGAGCCTAAAACTGCTACATTAGTAATGCTTTGGGCCTTTGATCCTTAGTTTAAATAACATGGACCATCCTTCAACTCTAGACCAGTGATCATTAAATGTGAATCCAAGTTCATTTGAGACCTGCTTAATGGAGAGACTTTTCATGTAGTTGTGAGAGATGCTATCCTACTAGACACCCTCTACCCTCACATCTCTACAGCAGCACCTGGAAAAGCAAGATAGAAGGCAATGCATATGCAGATAGGTTTTTTTTTCAAAACAAACCTGGGATTTACCATTTTAATATCCTTGCTAAAGCAAGGTATAAAGAGACAGAACTGAAATAGTTTGTATCATTACAAAAAGAAAAGCTGAATGTAAAAACCCATATGATATCTATTTCCTGGTATTAAACAGTCAGCCAAAAGCAAAATAGAACTGCAGCAGTTGGGACCAGCTCCTTAATTGTGGCTTGCAGAATCCGACCTCCTCCTTTTAGGGACTGATTCCACTGCAAATGCTGGAAAGGAAACAAAAATCAATCTTTCTCAATAAACTCTACCAACCCTCTCAATTTTTCCTTGTTTTTAACCAAGCAAGAAGATGACCAACATTTCAAATTCAAGAGAATGGAATGAAGGATTTCTTTTCTAGAATTTTTCCTGCTCTGAAAAGTTCTGTCGTTCCTTTCTAACCAGATTCTCCATATCAGTGTAAGCAAAATTAAGTCAATTGCTTTCATGTCCTCTATGGGTATTTTATTTCTCCAGTCAGACCACAGGTCTTGGATGGAAATGGGTCCATCTGAAACCTGAAAGTCTGCTATGATCTGGTTCCAAATAGCACTCGTGAAACTGCAGAAACAGAAGAGGTGTTCAGTATTTTCTGAAGCACTACCACACAATGAGCATGCATATAAATTACCTTTCCATCCTCTCTTTACTAGATTCCCCACTGTTAGGATTCTGTCTTGAAAAACCAACCATGCAAAGATTTTAACTTTCAGAGGACAGGAAAGTTTCCATAGCTTGAGAGGAAAGCTAGTACTCCAAACCCTATCAGTTAGAAATTTGTAACCAGATCTCACAATGAAGACTTTATCCCATCTCCATCTCTTCACTTTATCCCATCTCCGTCTTATCCTGTCAGTTTCCTGATCAGAAAGAGCATGTAGCAGGCCTCTGATTTCTGGATCCACATTGCAGATCTCTGAAGGAGTTCTCTTGCTGAGTAAAGGACCATGTTGTTTCACTTCACAAACTCTGATTTCCTTATTCTTGGCAAATCTGAAAGCTTCAGGATATAGCATTTCTAAAGTACAACCATTTAACCACCTGTCTTTCCAAAAACAAGTCCGGTCCATTGTACACAATATAATCAATGCTGACCATAATTTTTTTCTCTACCTTTAAAACCCCTTTCCAAAAAACAGAACGGATTTTAGGATCCTTTTGTAATTGTAGCACAGGTAACTCTCCTTTGTAATAGTCGTGCAAAACAATTTGTTTCCATAGGCTGATTGGGTCATTGAACAACTTCCACCACCATTTAAGTAACAAAGTCTGATACAAAGTTGCAGCATCTTGTACCCCTAACCTACCATTTGGTATACTTGTACAAACCAGATCCCAATTGGCCAAATAAAATCCGTGTTCGTCTTCAAATACCTACCACATATAATATGCTCTGATCTAATCCAACTTTTTAATTACCTATTTGGGAATATAATAGAAAGTCATCCAATAGATTGGAGTAAAGGATAGAACCGAATTTATAATGACCAGTCTACCTCAAATAGACAGAAATTTTCCTTTCCAGCTTATTTTCCACCTTACTTACAAGAGGGGCCCAATCCTCTTTGATGAGTTCTGTCTCTACTAGGAAGGCCAAGATAATGAAAGGATAGTGACTCAGTTTTACAGTTCATAATGTTTGATATTTGATTTATAAGATTCTGATCAGTACTTCCCACACTTACCATTGAGCTCTTATGAAAATTTATTTTCATTTCAGATAACCCTTCAAACATATAAAGTATTTATATGACGAAATTAATCAGATTTTGCCACCCTAAAAACTAGAGTATCATCAGCATAATATAGATTTAAAACCCAAACAACTCTTTAATCAGTCCTGCCCTTTGAGCACCTTGAGGCATTCTATGTAGACGATCAATTCCAAGGATAAACAAATACAGTGAGAGAGGATCACCCAATTTGACTCCCTTTCTATGAAAGATACTACCATGAGGATTATTGTAAGGTCCGGTGGGACTAGTGGACCTGTAACTGGTAGCAGTTGTCTTTAGTCCCACATCGACAAAATGTTGGAGTTGAGACTAGGTTAAATATGATAACTGCTGTAAACCCAATAACAAGGTCTTTTTCCGAGGAACTGGGAAAAACAAAATCCTGGGGTTGGGTGGGCCGCGGGCCGCAGACGCCCAGAGACAATATTGTATTGGGTTGGGGGTGTCACATAGTGGTATCAGAGTCACTTTGCACCTCTTGATCGATGTGGGCTATTTCAACGAGGACGCTGAACCCTTGAGGGGGGGAAATTGTAAAGCCCGGTGGGGCCAGTGGACCTGTAACTGGCAATAGTTATCTCTAGTCCTACGTCGACAAAGTATTGCAGTTGAGATTGAGCTAAATATGATGACTGCCGTGGACCCAACAATGAGGCCTTTTCCCGAGAAAACTGGGAAAAACAAAATCCTGGGATCGGGTGGGCCGCGGACCGCAGACACCCAGAAACAATATCGTGCTGGGTCGGAGGTATCATATAATGGTATCAGAGCATAAGGTTTAAGAATGACATAATTTTGAGATTTATTTCGTTATAAAATATTCTCTGGTGTCATCCGAAACATTAAACCTCCAAATCTTTATTTACAGGTTCAGTATGTCTCTCCGTCGTGCCCCTACTCGTAGTCGTGGAGCTGCTGCCGTGGGCTGTGGACGTGGCACTCCCAATATCAGGGAGGGTGTTCCACAACGTGCAAAAACTATAAGAGTTAGTCGAGATTGTGGGACAGAAGAGGAAAATACCGAGACGACACTCCAAGAAACTCTGATGGTATTCCTGAACCAGTAGATGGGGGCCGGTTCTAACAGTGGAGGCAGAGGGGGCAGAGGAAATAATCCCAACCCCTTTCTCACTCAGTTCAAAAAGATGGGGCCTCCAACATTTTCTGAATGTGATGATCTCGACGAGGTGGACACCTGGCTACAGGAGGTAAAGAAAGCCTTAGAGGCTATTGATTGCCCGGATGGGGAAAAGTTGAAGCTAGCAGTCTACATACTATAATGCGATGCTGATGCCTAGTGGAAAATTACTTTGAGGTTTTTGGAAAAGTCCAATGAGAGTATTAGCTGGAAAGAATTTAAAGAACATTTCTTGCAAAAGTACATCCCTGCAGTAGTTCGAAAGGAAATGCGACGAAAACTTCTCAACATCCAGCAAGACAACGAACAATCCAACAATATAAAACTGAGTTCAACAGGCTTTGCTGTTTTCTTCTAGACTTCGTCTCTAAGGATGAAGAACGGATTCAGTTATTTGAGAATGGACTCACTGAGGGGATCAGAGAGCATATAGTCTATTTTGAGCGGAAGACATATAAAGAGGTTGTGAGTAAGACCCTCTCAGTGGAGAAGACACAAGCTCATTCTCGGTCATCAAGGAAGAAGTCATTGAAGAATCATCCTAAACTACTAACCCGTACATCAGTACGGAAGTCAAAGAAGAGATTCAGGCCACTTAGGAGAGAGAGGAGGACATCAGGGACAAATACCTCCATATCTTTTAAGGTATGTTTATTTTAAATTTGAGGACCAAATTTATTTAAGGGGGAAGGGATATAATCACCTACTATCCACGTGTAACCACCCACTATCCACATGTAACCACCCACTATGCACTTGTAACCACCCACTACCCACGACTCTAACAACCGGCTAACTACCGATTAATTAAAATCTAAAAGCAAATCAACTTTTATTCTTTATAGAAAGATAACACTAAACTTCCTGGGATCGAGAATTATGTTGAAGGTAAAGAAAGTCAAAAAACGATCGTTGGGAAGACTTACAGAGTGACAAAAAGATTCGGGACGATCACTATCTAGATTCAAGATAGATTAAAATTTTTTCATTTGTTCTCTCCTTACCTTTATTCCTAAGACAATTTCATGTTGAGTAATTTGTAAACTTAGTGACTCTCATGATATTTACGAGGATGATGATGACTCTCATGAGAATAGAAAAATTAGAGGGTTAGATTTGCGAAATCTTCGTCCCTCTCCGTAGAGCAGCCAGCGTGCGATGAGGCGGCGTGCATGCAGCATGCGCTGTTGCGCGCAAGCATCATGCGCAAGCAGCACGCGTGACTGTGCGTGGCATGGCTGCACACGACCCCGCGGCAGCGAGACTCCAGAACGAGACCCGGCATTGACGCAAATCTTGAGCGAGGTAGCGAACGGCGTGCAACTGCGCAATACGCCAACGCGCGGAGTAGCGGACAACGTGCGACTGCGCAGTACGCCAGCGTGCGGGGCAGCGAGCGGTGCGGACTACGGTGTGTGTCAACGCGCGGGACCGCGCGAGGCTGCACAGCAGATCCACTAGAGAATCGATTGAGAGGGAGCTCAGAATTCGATTAACAAAAATAATGAGATGCATCGGAGAAGAGACCGAGAGAAAAATATCACCTTTCAGGCGTGAAGTAACCTGACGGCGGGGAAGACGGGAGAAATCCCTTGGAGTTTGTGCGACCAATGCTTATAAGCAAGAAATTTTGCTCATGTTTATAAAAAATTAGGTAGAACTCCTTAAAATGTTAATCTTAGTGAATTATTTTTAAAAAAAATTTAAAAATGACATATTTTTTGTTAATGTTACAAAATTTTTTTTAGATGTTTATTGACCGTTCAATTAAAAAATATTTAGATAATATTTTATTTGACACTATTTGTGATAAACTAAAATGATACAAATATTCTTATGTTATTAGAGATGATGAAGTTTTTTATAAAAGACATTATTTTATGTAGTTATTTACAATTATGATAATTTTATAAAGAATTTTTTGTAATTTTAATTTTGAAACTTTTAAGTACAACCCTTCAAATTTATTCTATTTACAAGCAACACCCGAGATATTAATATTTACGTATAACACTCTTATTCTAATTTAATTTAAATTTTGATAAAAAAATTTCTCTTTCAGCCTTTATAAATTTTATTTAAATCCTCAAAATTTTTTATTTTTTTTATTTATAAGAGATTTTTTATTAACATCTCATCTTTGTCTCTTTCTCTCAAATTAATTTTACAAATAAACCCTTCATAACATTTTAAATTATAAGTTTAATATTTATATATTTATAAATACATCCTGTGAAAATATTTATTTACAAATAAATCCAAATTTTATTAATTTTCAAATAAAATTTTATGCCTTGAAGGTTTTAAAACTTTATGGAGAGTTTATTTTTATAAATAAATCCTCCATAAAATTTTAAATTATAAGTTTAATATTTGTACTTTTATAAATTGGTCCCCTCAAAATTTTTATTTATAAATAAGGATAAATTCTATTATTTCAAAATCAAAATTTTATAAAAAGGACCTTGAAGGATTTAAAACTTTATGGAGGATTTCTTTTTATAAATAAACTCTCAAATAATATTTAAATTATGAGTTTAATATTTATATATTTACAAATAGACCCTTCAAAAATTTTTATTCACAAATAAATTCAAATATTATTATTTTTTACACAACATTTTTAAAAAATCATTTTTTATAATTTTAATATTTATACATTTACAAATAACCCCTCGGAGATTTGCATTTAAAAATATATCCAAAATTTATCATTTTTCAAATAGAATTTACAAAAAGGATCTTAAAGGTTTTCAGATTTTACAAATAAGCCCTTATAACTAATTTTTAAAAAATTTATAAGTTTTTAAAATTACAAATTATCACCTAAAATGATAATTTGATAATAATCTGTTGTCAAGTTATTATCCAAAAAATAAAATAAATTTTTATATATTCTTCTATCATTTTTTTTATCCAAATAACAAAAATAAACTTACACACATTTTTTTCAAAATTTATCACAAAAAATAAACTATAATTAGTTTGAGGATAGTTAAATAATAGATTATAGTTTATTTTTGTGATAAAATTTGAAAAAAATGTGTGTAAGATTGCTTTTGTTATTTGAATAAAAAAAATAATAGAAGAATATATGAATATTTATTTTTATTTTGAATGATAACATGATAGCAAATTATTGTCAAATTGTCATTTTCAGGGGCTGATTTGTAATTTAAAAAAATTAGAGATTGTTTTTTTTGAAAAATTAGCTATAAGGACTTATTTGTAATGTTTTAAAACCTTTAAGATCCTTTTTATAAAATTTTATTTAAAAAATTATAAAATTTGGACATATTTGTAAATAAAATTTTTTGAGAGTTCTATTTATAAATGTACAAATATTAAGTTTATAATTTAAGACAAATTTTTAAAACTTTCAACACCATTTTTGTAAAAATTTGTTTAAAAAAATAAAAATTAGACTTATTTGTAAATAAGAATTTTTGAAAAACCTATTTATAAATATTCTAATATTAAATAATATTAAATTTAAAATTTAAAATTTATTAGAGAGTTTATTTATAAAAATAAATCTTTCATAATGTTTTAAAATCTTCAAAATCATTTTTGTAAAATATTATTTGAAAAAAATATAATTTGAACTTATGTATAAATAAAAATCTTTAAGGAGCTTATTTGTAAAAGCATAAATATTAAACTTGTGATTTAAAATTTTGTTAATATTTTATTTGTAAAAATAAACTCTCCATAAAGTTTTAAAACCTTCAAGGCATAAAAAATTATTTGAAAAATAATAAAATTTAAACTTATTTATACATAAAATAGTTTAGGGCAAGGTTTATAGTTGCAGTTTCGGTTTCAATTTCGGGACCCAGTGAAACCGATATGTTTCTGCAGTTTCGGTTTTAGTTTCGACCATTTCGATTTCGGCTGAAGGATTTTTTTTAGTTATTAATTATGTGTTGGTCAGAGTTTGATTATATTTTGATTGTACTTTGATTTCAAATTAAAAAAAAATAAAATATTGAAAAAAATTTGAAAAAATTAAAAAAATTAGGAATGAATTTATACTTAATTTTACCATAATATTAAATATTATTTTAGTTAATTAAAATTAATTTTGATAATTAGTCGCTGATATAGTCTATTTTTAATATATATTAATGTATTAAAAAAACATACAAGAACTAATATGAATATGATTAAAAGTTAAAATTAACATAAGCAAATTTAACTTTTCATTAAAAGGTACTTCACATATATATAATTTATAAATTATAAGATAATACAACTAATCATCATCATCATCATAATCATCATCAGTTGAGTTTGGAACATCTGAGTGTGGAATTACAAATTTAATACCTGGACTATTCGGACG
This sequence comes from Trichopus zeylanicus subsp. travancoricus, assembly GCA_005019695.1. Lineage (NCBI taxonomy): Eukaryota > Viridiplantae > Streptophyta > Magnoliopsida > Dioscoreales > Dioscoreaceae > Trichopus > Trichopus zeylanicus. The sequence continues at coordinate 386,159 of RXID01010938.1, forward strand.
AGTATTTGTAGGCATACAAGCCAGAATAACTAGCTTTGCGCGATCTCGTGACAGCGGTTCTGAAGTATAAGCATATATCGAAGGTCCAAAATGAAAATAATAATCATATTCATTAACAACACATAGTAAAAGTGGTCTAATAACCCATGAAAAATAAATATCACACTATGCGAAGTGTTCAGAGAAAATTACGGCAAGACGCTGATTGATAGTATTAAGTGAACCTTGTTGAGAGGCACAATAAATTTGATCATTTACTTTTCTACGGTCTTGTAGTGTCTGCTCAATTAAAACTTGTCTAAGTATATCAATTAAAGCTCGTAATAAATTTTTTTTTGCTTTACTTTTGATGGAACGGTTATGCACACATGCATGTGAATAAAAAAACTCAACATGTTTTAATCAAAATCATTTTCATTTTAGTTTCAACCAAAATATTTTTTTTATTAATTATATTTTAACTAAAATTTAACTTTATTTTAATTTTTTTAACTTCAAATTAAAAAAATTATAATATATTAATTTTTTTAAAAAAATAATAAATAATTACGTGAATAATATTATGTACGTGAACAGTATCTAACAGAAACCGGTAAGGACGTCGGAACCAGACTGGCGATAGCGCTAGCCCCGATGCAAGGTCGGTCTCAACTTGCGGGAGTAGGAGCCAGGTCCGCGAAGGAGCGAGGCAGGCGAGGGAATAGTGGCAGGCTGACGAGTGCGCGGGGCCAGTCCGACGAGAGCGCGGGCTCAGACACGAAGCCGGCGCTAGCTTGCCTGACGAGCTCCCCGCGCGAGCTCGTTTTACTTTGAATAAATAATCTAGATGTCCATACAACTCATAGTAAAATTAAGTACATTTAGAGGACTTGTTTGATTAGTCAAAAATAGTTGAGAGTGAAATCACTTTTTTCATTCATTTTTAATAATTTTTGAACGTCTTTATCCTTTTGGTCGCTTTGAATATAAAAGTAAAAAATAAATTAAATTTTATTTTCATATTTTTTATACAAAATAACTTTTTAAAGTAAAATCTAACAATATTTTAAATTATAATAATATAAATATTTTTAATATAATGATATTTTTTTAAAAAAAATTATTTGTGCAAAAGTTTAAATAAATAATATTTTTATATATTATATTTTTTAAAAATTTTTTTGTCGAACTAAACCTCAAAAGTTTTAGATCACTTCTAAAAATAAATGGAAAATAAAAAAAAATCAACTTTGCCATGCATTTTCATGCATTTGTTCATTTTCGAATAATCAAATCGTTTGGAGGACATCTTTGATTGCATTGTGTAGTAATAACGGGTGAACTAAAAATTGGGCAGGAGAGTTGATTGTTTAGAGTTGGCCTACTCCCCAACCATACCCATAACTGCTCCCAACTGCTTCATCAACTCGAGATCCAAATCCTCTTAACACATCGAGTGGCCCGCCATCAGCGATAAATACTCTTCTTCCTCCTCCCTGCAGCACCCCTGCGTCCAGCCCTTTCTTGCGGCTGCTTCTTCTAACCCTAGATTCGAGAATGAAGGTGAGCGTCGTCTCTCGCAGCGGCAGAGAGATCGTCAAGGGCGGGATCGACCTCCCGGACTCCGTATGTTCCTCTTTCCTCTTTTCTTCTTCGATGAAAACAATGAATTATTGCCCTAGTTCTCGGTCTGTTTTTATATTAGCTTAATTTCTCGGAAAAGTTGCCATCTTTCCTGCTTTTGATTTGATATTTGAGGGGTTTCTTTTGTTTCCCTCTGGTTGCAGGCCACGGTGAGCGATCTGCATAATGCGATTCATGCTCGTAGTAAGTCCTTCTACCTGTTTGATTTCATTTTTGCACATTTGTCAGACTCGCGATTTAGTGTGAAAAAACATATGATTTTCTGCAAACTGAATCTTTTGGTCTGTGGTTAAATGACTTTGAAAAGACAGACTTTTTGAAGATCCGTAGATGATTTAGTGAGCGGATGTCATGAAACCAGAGACTTCTAGAGAGGCTTGCGTGTCCAACTCATCAAATGAAGGGGAAAACAATTTTTTTTTTTTCGTGCATTCCATCGTATCTGATTGTAGCCATGTCATTTTGCAAGATGGATTGTTCATTGTTGATCATTGCCTACTGAAGGATATAAATGCAACCAAAAAAATATTGTTAATAAAGAGATGGAGAAAACCAAACAATTACAACAAGAGAAAATTATAACTTGCTGGGGAAACTGCATATAGTTCCTTTGTTTTGTTCTTTAGACTTGGAAATTTAATCAACTCGGATGACTCGAGGCCTAAGCCCTTTGAAGCGGCTACCAAGTGGAATAATCCTAACCAAAAGCTTTAGTAAGTAGAATTTGGCTAGAATTTCTGTTTGTATGTTTCATGTATCCAGATTTAATAAGAAATCCCCCAACAATAGGTCCACCTGTTATGTTCGGTGATTGTGGCTTAACTGGCCCATTGCATTCGTGTCTATAATCTTTTTTAGTGTTGCTTATTGGATTCATTCTTTTAATTGCAGTCAAGAAATACTATCCTTCTAGACAGCGTCTTACACTTCCCCTACAACCTGGAACCCAAGGAAAGCCTGTTGTCCTCAGTCCAAAGAAAAGTCTTAAAGATTATTGTGGGGGAAACTCAAATAGTTTGACCGTGGTGTTTAAGGATTTGGGGATACAAGTGTCTTACAGCACACTTTTCTTCTGGGAATACTTGGGGCCTCTGGTTATCTACCCTTTCTTTTACTACTTTCCAGTGTACAAGTATTTTGGTTATGAGGGCAAGCGTGTCATTCATCCAGTCCAGACCTGTGCTATGTACTACTGGTGCTTCCATTACTTCAAACGAATCGTGGAGACATTCTTTGTTCACAAATTCAGCCATGCAACCTCGCCTTTGTCAAATGTATTCAGAAACTGTGCCTATTACTGGACATTTGGTGCCTACATTGCTTACTACGTAAACCACCCACTTTACACTCCTGTTAGTGATTTGCAAATGAAGATAGGTTTTGGATTTGGTATGATTTGCCAGGTGTCAAACCTTTATTGCCATCTCATTTTGAAGAACCTAAGAAGCTCTGATGGCAGTGGCGGATACCAAATTCCCCGTGGATTTTTGTTCAACATGGTGACATGTGCAAACTACACAACAGAAATTTACCAATGGCTTGGTTTCAATATTGCTACTCAGACAGTAGCTGGCTATGTGTTCCTTGTGGTTGCTTCTCTCATTATGACCAACTGGGCTCTTGCAAAGCATCGGAGGTTGAACAAGGTAATTGACATTCTTCACATCCTAGTATTTGCTTTAGTTGCATGCCCATATGTTATTCCTACCTCATAATTTTTTTCTGCTAATTTTTCTTGCTTGTTGAGGGAAAGATTCTAAATCAGGCAATCCTTTTGCAGTTATTTGATGGAAAAGAAGGGCGAACCAGGTACCCAAAGAGATGGGTGATACTTCCTCCATTCCTCTAAACAGCAAACCGGCATGGTTTATCTACTTGCAAGATCAGGAGTTTACCTCTTCGATGTAATCGACTAAAATTGTTGTGTTTGACTGTCATGGAAGAAATTATCCACCCTTTTTGTAGTTTTTTTTTTAATTATGTTCTTACATACCTAAGGGAGGGAATATGATTGAACTCTCTCCTCCATCTCCTTAGTTGCTGAATAATCATTTTAGAATCTGAAGCTGTGCTATTATGTGTTGGTGCCTTCTGAGGTGTGTGAGGAATAGAATGTTGATCTGCTTCACTGATTTGATTGCTAGAATTGGGTGATGTTTTTGAGTTAAATGAATTTGCTTTAATTTGATGGCTTGCAAGTTCTAGATGCAGGGTGGTGGAATAAAACCATTATTTTGGAATAAAGCAAAGAACAACAAATTTATTATTCTTATGAATGATGATTACATCATGCCCATGTACTGATTTGGAAGTTTACAGTAGTAGTTTTGTTGTACATAAAAATTCCAAAAGCCTTCAGAAGGCTAGATGCTGGCACTTCGATTTAGGAAATAGAATGCCGAAAAAGGTTAATTTTGTTCCATCATTATCTATTGCTACTAAACAATTCTTTTTCAAAACAAGGACAGTTCAAAGAGAGCAGAACATCACTTTGTTGAAGGATCCAAGTAGATGGAATTGGCAAGATGGAAGAAAGCAAGCATTCAGTTTTTCCCAAGAAGACAGCCTAGCCCACTTCACTGAACTAGAAGAAAAAGAAACTGAAGGACAAATAGAAAAGGAATAAATATCTATTAACAAGGATACAATCTTTAATGACTCCAAAGAAACTTTATGTACTGGAGTAGGGCGTCAGCACTCTTTCTGTCCATCTCTTATGCTTTTACGTCTCCTTGCAAAACAAATCTTGGTTTTTTCGCATTTCTACATGAACAAGCAGAACACTCCCAACAGCCAAAAAGCTCAACCAAACCAAAAAATCCAATCAAGAGGAACAAGCTGAAAGAGAAAGAAACAACACGAAATGAAATACCAGGCAAGTGCAGAACTCAAAACTATAAAACATCTGCAACCTGGAAAGTGGGAAGCCGCTATGTAAATTATCTTGGTATGGCCTCATCATGTATTCATTTGCCAATTGCTGCATCTGTTCTGGCCTTCTTGTGCCTCGGTTCAGTGTTATTCGACTTCTCGCACCAGAATACCCTGATCTCTCCCTCAAATAACTTGATTTGGCAACGAGCCTGGCCTCTTTCTGCCCTCATTTTCGTGAGAAGAATGGGCTTCTTTGGTGCTGGTGGGCACTGCAAAGGTGATGGAATTCTGTGTCTTGGAGAAGTCGGAGTGTGATAGCCATCATCTTCATTGTCATCTTCCTTTTGACTTGCAATCTCGTTTTTCTCCTCTTTAGTATTGCCCTCTTCTGTAGCTTCAGGCTCTTTGATAGAAGAGGATGAAGATGAGCATGAGCAGTAACTCTCCTCGTCTTTGCGCTGCTCCATCTCATGTTGCATATCGATCTGTAAGTATGAAGCCAAACATTCTGAGGTTGGAGTTGACGAACAGTCCTTTACGCCGCTATGGCTAGAGCCATTACTGGATGCTGAAAGCTGTGAATTGGAGATTCTCATGAAGGACACTTTATCAAACTCGGAATATATGAAAGAGAGAAAGAGAGAGGGGAAGCAATAGCAGAATGGAGGAGAAAAATAGAGAGTAAAATGGTACAAAGAAGAAGGAATGGAAGAAGAAAGGCTTGCAGCAGGAAGAGGAGAAACGTACAAGACTATTATTCTATTTTCTCTGTCTCTCGGCATCTCCTGGGGTTATTTATGAGCGTCGAGATGTGTACATTAAAGTTGCGAGTTGTCCCCTACAGATTCCCAAGTTACATTATACTCTGCGACATATATAGTAGTTATTAGCTTGAAGTTACCAGGATGCTAGCAATCTGACTATAGGGAATTCCAAGTCATTGTATTTGAAAAACACAACAGCTGTATGCATAAAAAGGTATATTCGCTAAATATTATCTAAAAATATATATAATAAAATAATATGGACGATGATGAAGATGTCGTTTAGTTTCAGTGTCAGTAAAGAGGTTTTCGCAAAGCTAGTATATGTAATCTATCTGCTTAGTTTGTCTCCAAGGATCCACTTGAGCACCTTCCACAATACGCTGTTGAGTTCGATAAATAAGTAATGCAAGTAAACTGTAGAGCTCAATATAGGGAAGGCTGAACATAGTGAAGAAGCCTGGTTATGTGAAGAGTCGGCAATTTGGTTTTAGCGAAAGGGAAAAGAGATCGCAGAACAATCTGTGTCGATTCAAAAAAACATCACACGTTTCATGGCATGATTAACATCCCATCTCTTGGCCTCTTTTCCTCTCACACTCCCTCATCATTTTGCCACCATTCTGACCGTCATCATCCTTCAAATCCAGTAGTCACCATCTTTTGCAATTCAAAAACACAAACCCCTGACCCATCCAACCCTGGCCCCTAACTCTCCCTCTTGCTCCAATCGTTTTGCATGCTTAATCATATGCCTTATTTCTTAAAACACAAGCCACACATACACTACATGTGAAACAGAAGAACTTTCCATAATTAAAATGGACCCTGGTGGCTGTGGGGCTCTCCAGTCGCATTCTTCAATACTTTAGTGTTCCTATTGACTTCCAAGTTGCGTTCACGCCTGATATGGGACCCCAATACTACTACTGTCAGTGGAGCATAGCTACCTGGAACCAAATCTCTAATGGAACTACCAATTCAATCGTTTTTCTTTTTTATTCTCTCTCTCTCTCTCTCTCTCTCTCCAGAGATTCATCCGGTGGGAGTAGGAAAGACTGAAATTGTCACGAACCAGAGTGTTTTGCTGCAAATCTACAATGGAATGATTGTCTTATGAGGAACATTCCACCCCCAAGAGAAGACGCGAAACAGTCAAAACATCCGACGCAAGGTATTCAAAATATCTAAACAGAGTTTTAATCTTATTAGATAAATTAATTGGATTCTTATCAGCGATGAGTAGCGAATCTTGATGCGGATGTAGAGAAGTGCAGTCAAACATGTAGAGGACCATAATGGAAGCAACAATTCTCACTATGAGGATTTCAGCAGGCAAGAGAAGTTGAACCTCGATCGAGAGGAGGATGCCTCTAATTCCATTGTTGAAGTTGACGATGATGACATAAACAATCTCGCTGACAAAATTGACGGGACACGTTTAAATTAACTATTTAAGTTTTTATTTTTTTTTATTTTGATTTAAAATTCAGTTTTTAACATTTTAATTTCGACCCAATTCGCAATAACTTGATTTAAATATTAATTTTAAACTTAATAAATATTGTATTTAATTTTATATAATATATTTACTTTAAAATAATAACTTAAAATGAGATAGATAAGTGTGTTGTCTTTGTTGCACCGAATCTCGGTTCAAATCTTATAATTTGATTGAAATTAAAATAAATTTCAATTAAAATAATCGAAACAGTTAAAATATATGAATATCAAAATTTATAAATTTAAAATCTTTATTTATACGACAAAGTAGACAGTTGACGATAGTATTCTCATCCGGAGTGTTCTCTTGCATAAATCAAAATCACTCTTGCCAAGTTATGAAAATGAGCTAAGACCGAAACCTCCAAAGAAGATCATTCGTTCACTAAACCATCCTTCGGTAATAAATTAAACCTAAAATTAATCTAATCTTAGTCCAATTATTACCAAAAATAATAACTCGAGTGAAATTTTAATTATTTTTTACTAAAAATTTAAATTAATTCGAATTTATTATTGAATTAAATTATTATAAAAATTAATCACTTTTTCAACATTAAATTATTATAGGCCAATTTTTTAAAAAAATAATATTAATCAAAATTATTATAGGGTCTATCAAAATCACTTTTGCCAAACTGAAACCTCGAAAGAAGATCATCCATTTACTAAGCCATCCTTTGGTAATAAATTAAAACTAAGATTAATCTAATCTTAGTCAAAATAATAATTAAATTAAAAAATAATATAATAATTATTATTTTTTTTCTAATCAAGATATTTCTTAATTGAGTTATTCTATATTATCTATTACTAAATTCACTATCGCGAATATCATCGGAGAATGAAATCCTTATTACTTATGGGCCAATCTTAATAGGTAGATCCTCTCGGTTACCGAGCTGGGCCAAGATCCATTAAGGCCCAAACTTCCAGAACAAGGTATTCAAAATATCTAAACAGAGTTACCCAAACGTCAATAATTTAATTGGATTCTTAAGCATTCATAATAATTGTGACCAGCGATGAGAGAGTAGCGAATCTCGATGCGATTTTTACGTAGATATCGACGTCTAGTATGTGATCGACGCCTGCACGACGCCGGTGTCGACGGCGACGGAGCCGTTGACCCTCGTTAGGTTGAGGGTGTACCGCCCAGCGCCGGAGCACATGGAAGCGGAACACCACTGCCTTGCTCTCCGCCGGCAGGAACTGCAGCCTCTCCGTCGCCGGTCGCTCCGCGAACGCCTCGTCTGTGGGGACGAAAACCGTGATACCAGCGCCGCGTTCGTCCGCCTCGAACTCCTCCACCATCCCCGAGGCCGCCAGCATCGAGGCTAGGTCGGGGGAGAGGGCGAGGTAGGGCTTGAGAACTGCGAGGAGCGTGACGGAGAATCGGGCAGAGAGTTCGCCGGCGAAGCCTGTGGCGGCGAGGAGGCGGTCGAAGTCGGAGAGATCCAGCCTCCAGGTGGGTGGTGAGGACGGCGGTGACGTTGATGGCGGCAGCGATCGAGGGTAGAAAAAACAAGATAAGGAGACGTATTGAGCCCATTGGTCTTCTCCGCCACTCGAGGAGTGAGCGAGAGAGAGTTCACAGCGGAGAAGGAACTGGGAATTTAGGGAAGGCGATGATGATGTGATTATTATATATTTTTCCTTCTTTTTTAATAATTTTTTAGTTTGGGAAATTCAGGCTGGGTTCGGGTCAGCTGCTTTTCTGTCCGGAAACGTGGAAGATTATCCTTCTGCCACGTGGATAATAATACACGGGAATGCTGCCCTATGATTCCAATTAAGTTATTTTGTGAAAAGGAAAACTAACGGTGGTGACGTATTATTAAGCTGAGAATAATCAGCTAATTGTAGTAGGATTTCGTGATAATCTCAGCATTAAAGTTTTTTCTTAATAATGTCTTCACGAAAGTATGTGAATAAATAGTATAAGAAGTAAGTGGTCATTATAGTTTTTTTTTATAATGCGTTGGTGAAGTGATTGAGGTCGATGAAAGAAGATAATGTTAGGGTTTCTTTATTATATAAAATAAGGTTAGGGTTTCTTAGTTGGCTCCATTATAATTAAGGTACTTAGAGTTTCTTCTTTAACCTATTGGTGCATTTGTTTTGTCTTCAAAATATCCAAATTATTGTAACTTTTCTTCTACTCTAGTCTACTGAGAAAAGAGATAAGCAGTTAAATATTGTTACTCCTTTGATCCCTGTAAATTCATGTATTTTTTTTGTAATTTTGTTATTAACAAGTTATAATGTTCTTTTCATTATATTTATCAATATCATTTTATACGAATATATATGAAGATATACAAATGCAGACATATTGATTTTAATTTCATGAAAAATTATTTTGTAAAATTTGATATTTTTATAGGGATTATTTATATGTCATAAGATATCAAATTTATTTAAATGTAGGGTTCTATGCAAATTTTAATAAAAAAATTTCAAATAATTTTGAAAATTATTTGTTACTAAATTTATAAGAAAATTATGTTTTTGAAATTGTTTAAGGGTTTAGGGCTTATATATAAATTAAGTAGTAAATCAATATTTTTTTAAAATTATACCAAAAATAGCTACTAAATCTAAAAATTAAGACGTTATGTGAAATTTTAGTAGTAAAGATTTAATTTTATGATATGCGAAAAGAAAATATTTTTTTCCTAAAATTTTGTAATTTTATAATTTAGTAAATCGAGAAATTTGTAAGTTATGTAATTTCTAAATTTTTTAAGTTAAGATTTTATGTGAAAATTAGGTAAAAAATTGAGAATATATAAATCAATATAAAAATTAATTAGTAAATTGGAAAATATTAAAGTTAAGCAAAATTTAGCTAGTATTTGTTAATAGATTTGTTCAAAATAGATTTTTTTTATTTTTTAAAAATAAGATTTTATGTGAAAATTAGGTAGTAAATTGAGAATATTTCAATTAATGCAAAAAATAGTTAGTAAATTGGAAAATATTGAAGTTATGTAAAAATTAGCTAGTATTTATTAATAAATTTATGCAAAAATAGAGTTTTTTGTTTTGTTAAAATTAGGATTTTTTGTGAAAATTAGGTAGTAAAATGATAATATTTAAATTAATGTAAAAAATGGCTAGTAAATCAAAAAATATTGAAGTTATGTAAAAATTAGCTAGTATGTATTAATAAATTTATGCGAAAATAGAGTTTTTTGTTTTTTTTAAATTAGGATTTTATGTGAAAATTAAATAGTAAATTAAAAATATTGAAATCACGTAGAAATTAGTTAGTAAATTGGGGAATTAGTTTTTTTAATAAATATTTTTCAAAAATAGAGTTTTTTTAGTTTTTTTAAAAAATTTAAAATTTTATGTGAAAATTTGCACTTATTTACAAATGAAAAATATTGAAGGAGCCTATTTAAAAATGTACAAATATTAAACTTGTAATTTGAAATTTTGAGTTTTAAAATCTTTAATGGCTTTTTGTAGAATTTTATTTAAAAAATGATAAAATTTGAACTTATTTATAAATAAAAATATTCAATGGGTCTATTTGTAAATGTACAAAGATTAAAATTAAAATTTTAAATTTTAAATTTTAAAACTTTCAATATTTTTTTTATAAAATTTTATTTTAAAATGATAAATTTTGAACTTACTTATGATAAAAAATCAAGGGATCCATTGGTAAATGTACAAATATTAGACTTATAATTTGAATTCTAAGTTTTAAAACTTCAATATCTTTTTTGTAATTTTTTTTTAAAAATAATAAAATTTGGACATTTTTATAAATAATTCAAGAGGTTTATTTGTAAATGTGCAAATATTAAACTTGTAATTTGAAATTTTAAGTTTTAAAATATTCAATATCTTTTTGGTAAAATTTTATTTGAAAAATAATAAAATTTAGACTTATTTATAAATAAAAATATTCAAGGGGTCTATTTGTAAATGTATAAACATTAAACTTGTAATTTAAAATTTTAAGTATTAAAACCTTCAATGTTTTTTTTGTAAAATTTTATTTTAAAAAAGATAAAATTTTAACTTATTTATAAATAAAAAAATTCAAGGGGTCTATTTGTAAATATACAAATATTAAATTTGTAATTTAAAATTTTAATTTTTAAAACTTTCAAACTTGTGAAATTTGATCAAAAAAATGGATAAAAATTTGACTTATTTATAAATAAAAATATTCAAGGGGTCTATTTGTAAATGTATAAACATTAAACTTGTAATTTAAAATTTTATATTTTAAAACTTTCGATGTTGTAAATTTTTAATTAAAAAAAATAAAATTTAGACTTATTTATAAATAAAATTATTTAAAGGGTTTATTTATAAATATATGAATGTTAAACTTGTACTTTTAATTTTTTTGAAGGGTTTATTTTTTAATCATTTAAGATTCTCTTTATAAATTTTTATTTAAAAGATATTAGAATTTGAACTTATCTATAAATAAAAATATTTGATGGATTTATTTATAAATATACAAATATGTAAATTGTAATTTAAAATTTATTTGAGGGTTTATTTATAAATATTTGAGAGAGAGTAAAGGGTTAGGATTTTAAAGAATTTAGTTGCAAAATTATAGAAAGTAAAAATAAAATTTTTTTAAAAAAGAATATAAATAAATACTGAAATTACAGAAATTTTTTAATAAATAACCCTCTCATTAATCAAGTTTGTTACAAACACCGAAAAATAAACTTGAGATAGAGGGAGAGAGAGAGAGGAGGAGGGCCGCTGCTATCCTTCCCCTTCGTCCAATGGCTTCTCTAGATTCCAGCCTCCTTCCCCATTTTCCCATTCCCAGATTATTTCGTCTCAATCTCACCATGCTTTCTCCGTGGTCTTACATGAATTTTCTTCCTTTTTTAGCGATAAAGTTGACATCTTTGGCACCCGCGACATGAACCAATTCATCTGAACGATCTCCATGTTTTCTATTTCTTGTCCGAGAGGTAAATTTCGTCCTTTTGTTTTGATTTTCTCCATTGTTCGATGTTTTATAGATCAAAAAATCGCTTTTTTTTTTTCTAACTCGGGAAACAGGATCTAGATGTCGGGCCTGATTCATTTTCTGGACCTTCACCAGCGTCTTCGGATTAAGAAGGTTCTCACTCACTGGAGGCAGCGAGATGAAAAGGAACCTGACGGTGAGTGATTGTGTTTTTGGTGTCAATCGACCAAAATTTTGGATTTTTTTGGTTTGTTTGTTTGTTTTTGTCCAATAAATTTCTTTCGGTGGTCGCAACTTAATTTTGTTGGGGAAGTAGTGATCGAGACGCTTGAGTTTTTCATCATCTTTGTGTCAATACAAGTTATCCAAATTTACATATGTAAAGTTGGCAGAATTTCGTTATCCGACCAATATACTGCTGGGAAATGTCGATGGAGTGCTAGAACAAAAACATCGGCCACAGGCGCTTGTTTTTTCATCTATATCATCGCAAATACAATTTACAATCTGTTAACCCTTCCTGCAAATGAAGGAACTGATTTCTCGGAATATGCTTCTGGGGATTGTTTACTCCTGGTAAATATTAATCAAATCTTCTATTGTAGGATCTGAAATTCAGCAGCAGAAGCAAAATGTTTCCCAAATGGAGGAACATGATTCTCTGGGTGGAAGGCCAAAGCCCCAGGTATGTTAAATATCTTTTGAAACATCTCGTTGTTACTAGTTTCTTGGTTAATATTGCCCTTCGTGATCGTTTCTAATTTTTTCTCCGGTCAACTTCCAGCTGACCAGTAAGCTACAGTATATGCCCCTTTTGTGATTTATGTTTAGTTATGCAACTTGTTGATTTTAAGGTGTTAACAATGGTTTCTGCTGTGGAACAATCTCAGATAGAAGAAAACATCAAAAATAGAAATAATATCTCTTGCAAGAGTCCAACCAGAACTGAATTTTTTAAGAAAAAACGCAGAGGAAAGGATCACAAGCGAAACATTTCCTCCACATCATCCCACCTGCTTCGTACCATCTCCATCCATCATTTGAAATGTGATGACTATGTTCAACTTGACGACAATAGAGATGCTTCAACAGTTGAACAGAATTCACAAGAGAAAAATTCTTCAGAAAGCAGTGAACATACAATAACTTTGCATCAAGTGTCTGAAGGGCTTATAACTGGAAGGCAATGTCGAGCGTGTGGGGCTGTGAGTAGTGGGCATCATGTGGATCACAACCAGCTTGATGACCTTGGGAATTATTTACTGAAGAAGCAATTGCTTCTCAGTGACGAGTTAAAGGAATTGAAGGAGGCCATGTCTAAGCAGGAGGACAAAATTGCCAAACAATCAGGAGGAGATTCTATTTTTCCGCCAAATGATTTTGTTCATATGATGGAACTATTGAATGCAAACAAAGAATTGCTCCTTAAAATTCTTCAAGCTCCAAATTTGGTTCAGACAAGTAATGTAGAGGCTCAGCTGGCCCCAAGAGCAGGCACAGTGCTAGATGAGTCTGGTCCATTCCCAGTACCAGAGCTATCAGAAAGAAAGAACGATATTCTTCAAATCAAAACCAATATAATGCAAAATAAAAGCTCAGCATCCCTCGAGGTGAAAAACCAAGCTGAATTCTCATCTTCAATTCTTAGCATCAGTCAGCATGCTCCCTCTAAGGAAGGTGCTTGTGAGGCTGATAATCTGAAGAAAGGGCCTGGTACCTTGGACTCAATATCTTGCACTACTCCTGAAGTTTCATCTGGTTTTCTTGATGCAAAGAAACATAGAAACAGTGGTGCAGCTTTAAATCATTTTCAAAGCATTAAACGGAGGATAAAGGATGTGATAAAAGATGGTGGCAAGGAACAGCATCGAATCTCTATGGATAGGATTCAGCATAGAATACCTTATGGTTGCAAAGTATCTGCGGATGCAAGTGATGCACCAGTCCCATGGAAAAGATGTACATCTGAGAAATTTATGAGAAACACCTCTATGTTTTCACAGAGAAATGAATCTGCAAATAAAACAATCAGAAGGTCTCACTCTCTTAGTGAATCCTTAGACAAGTATTCTAGTCTGGCAGAATCAATTTCAAGAATAGAACCCAAAAAGTTTCCTGACAGAGTACGGCAAACAGAAGAAGATGGTGATCTGCAAAGAAAGAGGTTACCGAGAACTCTGGAAAGAATTTTTTCTCTTCCTGAGCTCAAGTCATGTGCATTACACCTGGAAAACCCAAGTGGAGAGCATTCTACACTTTTGCCAGAGGAGATACTGACTATGGATTTTCTGGATGACAGTCAGACAATTGGTACGCATGGTTCTGATAAGCTGAGGCCAAAAGCTGCTTCTGCAAAACAAGGTAAGTTCCAAAAATTAGTCATGGAATTAGATGATCAGGCAACAGTTCTTCGAAATTTGGAATTTCCTGTATACACCAATATGTGCAAGCTGAATATAAGCAGTCATTCATGTTTTATGATCCTTTTACAGCAGAAAATAGCTTCAGCACCCTGTATAATAGAGATGCAGAAGTTCAAGCGGATGATAGTTATTTTCAAGAAGGTAACTCTAATCTTCTGATTATGTTTGGGAAATCTTCAAATAGCAATACAATATTATAGCCCCTTTTTCTTGAAGATGAAAAATTCTGGGTTTCTACTCTGCTTCTTTTTCTATGGAAATTTTAAGTCAATTAAGTTTCGACTTTAAATTTTGCAACTGCTACTGGAATGCATACATAACTACATACTCTACATGTTCACAAATAAGTTTCTTCTTATAATTTTTGCTACTGAATTATGTAAAAGAACAATATCTGAATGTGCAGATTTACAAATCGAGCACCTACACATTCCACAAAAATATCAGCATTTTGAACTTTTTCCAAACCATGAACTGTGATATGCAGTTCATGGCTTTACTTTACACTTATTCTCTAGTTGTTCCAGCAGGTACAGATCTAAGATGCAGAAATGTCTGCTTAGAGAAGCAGGATTCATTGACAATTTCAGAGAGCCAATTTGGTGTTGATGCATCAGATTGTATGGAAAATAATGAAATATACTTTGATACACAAGCTCTGAGCTTGCTGACTGGTTTAGATACTCTCCACATTAGAGTGGACCAGAAAAACAAGGCAGAGTTCAACTATGTCAGAGACATCTTGCAAAAATCCAGGTTCATCACTGAAGAGGTCCTGGAGGAATTGGATTTACCTTGTCAATCAGTGGACTCATTGCCCCTCGCTGACGTTGAAAGCTCTCCCTGTGAACAGCATATTGCAAGAGATGGCTCTGAACCAAACACGCCACTTGATGAAGAGCTTCTATTCGATCTTGTCAATGAAGTTTTATTGGAAATTTATGATATCTCCTATAAGCATTGTCCATGGTTCACCAACTCTGGTTTTCGCACTAGGCCAATGCCTACAGGATACCATCTTGTTCAGGAAGTGTGGGACATTATTTGTTGGCATCTTAACTCTGAAACACAGCCAGCAGAGGCATTCGAGTCAATTGTGGCTCGACAATATGAAAGGAATGATGGATGGATGAATCTCCAGTCTGATACTGAGATACTGGGACTCGAGTTGGAGGATCTGATATTAGATGACTTGTTAGATGAAGCTATACATCAGTTTAGCTGCGCATCAAGCCATTAATGTGTCCATAATTTGTAAGTTGTACATATGTATCTCACCAAGCCATTACTGATTCTCCGGTCATTTCCAGGCTTATCTGAATTTTGTAACTTCACTTGCTTCAATAAAAAAATCTTGAGGCAAAACTCTTTCTCAAAGTTAAAAATACATGAGGCAGAGATCATGTCTCAGCTGCTGAATTGAAACAACAAACATATATCTTTCTCACATAATATTTAAATGGGAAACTGGCACCTTGGCTACAACCAAAAAGTTACTAAATGCCTCGCATTGGGAAACCTGATCTGGCATCCAGCCAAATTCGGTTTTGTTCAAGGTTGACCGGCTGCAAACTACTGATGTAATGCCTCGCTGCATTTTGATTCACTTCAAAGATGAACCTCATACCTCGGATCTGCACCATGGAAAACCTAGTTAGAAAACCATTCATCCAAGTTTCCATACAACAGAATCACATATTTTAAGTTAGAAGTATTTGACTAAAGAAAATAAAGACCCAAATGATAGGGCATACATTCTCAAAACAATGCAATTTAGCAGTGTCTACCTGCAAGAATTTGATGTGATAATTACCCAATGTGAAATCATTCTCGGACAAGTATTTCATCCTGTTGTTGCTAGAAACAAATATTGACTTACCTCAATCAAGCAACCTGAAGTTAAATTTATGCGTTTCTCAGATGGCACTTCTTTGCTGTTAACGAAGATTGAACCCTTGCCTGTATTTGTTAGAAAAAACAAACCATCTTCATCCATCTTAATAATAGCCTGCAGGGTGAGCAAAATAATTAGTATTTGTACAGCTTGGTTTAAGCAGGACCAAAACTGAAAGCTCACGGTAAATTGATTTAACTAGTGATAGAAGTAAATAGGTATCACATGAGATAAATAATATGGTGATACCCAAAACCTGAGCTTCTAGAAATCAAGTATTTATACCAGAAAGCAAAAAAAAGAAAGGTCTATTTATTGATAGCATTTAAAGGGTAAAGGTTTCTCAATTATCCATCAGAAACAAGCAAAAATATAACCAATTGAAATTGAAACCATAACAAATATCTATTAAGAAAAGTCTTCTAATAATCAAATTAGATGAATATGGAGCTGTAAGTTGAAGCAAAGAAGCACCTGACGTCGAGAGATTTTTTTAGTGCGACCTTCTCTTCCCAAATCAACATCAACCTTAACACCCTCAGTTGCTCTACCAAGTGACACCTAAATAAACACATAAAGATCCAAAAAGATAAGAGTCCAATATATTTGACTTTCAGCCAAGTACTAAAGAGGGAAAGGAATAGAAGCAAGTTTTAGACTTTCAGACGAAACAGAGCATTCTGGTTTCAGCCCTAGTATCAGTCTCAGTCAATTCAGCTTCTCTGCCACTAGCCAGCAACAGAGGACACCTCATTGGCATTAAGGTTTAGACTTTCAGCCAAAACAATGCATTCAGGTTTCAGCCCTAGTTTCAGTTTCAGTCAATTCAGCTGCTCTGCCACTAGCCAGCAACAGAGGACACCTCATTGGCAGGAAGTCATTAACCAAACCAAGGATTGAGGAGGATGCAAGGTATTAAACATGCAGGCATAAGTCTTCGAGTGAACCACAAAAAATCCAAAAATGAAGACAATGACAACTATCTTAATAGGTACCTTAGCAGATTTAATGTAATACTTCAAATGACGCCCATAAAGAATTGCAAAAGCTCCATGAGATGAGATAGATCTCTGCATATAAGAACGGGCCCCTTGTTCCAGTTTTATGATGGTTTTCTTAGTGTGTGCAGACTGATACCTTGAAACTGACAGCAGAAACAGTAAGGGATAAGCACTTCATTGCAGATCAAAGTATAACTAGGAATAGATAAAACACCGATATGATTCCAAAAATTGAATGTGGAGGCAAAATAGAGAATCCATGTGATTATTGCAAAGGGACCTTGTTACTATACAAAACACTCAATAAACCTTGCAGAACACAAACTTTTTTTATCTGTAAAGAACTTAAGATAACATATTTCATCAAATCGATCAAATTATATTTGTTGAAATCTCATCTTTTCTCCTACTGAAAGCACTGTATGACTGCACAAGTTGCTGCAGCATTCCCTACCACAAAAATTCAAATTCAAAGCCAATAGCACTTGCCGATACTCCATTACATGCATCCACACAACCCTACAAAATTTGAAATAACAAAACAAAAGTGCTAAAATATGACATAACTAGAGCAAAAGGAAAGTGAAAATTACAAGACCTTCAAAAGCCAAATATATTCTGAGATCAACCATACCTTCCTTAGTGAAGAGACATGAATCTTGGTCATATGGATCCAAATCCATATCAAGTATCTGCAAGAAGGGTACAATAAATGAAATACGACCTTCAATTTAACAAAGGGATCACCCAAACTAGTCAAAGACAAGATTTACCATAGCCTCAATATCAGAAAAACTAGGCACACCACTTTCACCATCAGATAATTGATCTGCTTGATTGAGATTTGATATGTTCTTTTCTGGATCAGCAATAATCATTTCTGCAGAAGTTTGTTGTACATATGGCAAGCACTCCTGCCGTGTATCTTGTATATCTACCTCCTGTTGACAATTATCAGCTATACTCAAGGAACAGTGATTGGCAAGGTCTGACATCTGAATGGTCTTCTCTAAATAAGCTTCAAAACTGCCATGTTTTCCTAAATTTTTAACTGTGCTTTCTTGCTTCTTAGCAAAAATGGAGCCTGACTGCAAGGGTCTACTGCAAGAATTTGGGTCACCAAGGGCAATACCAGCATGTTTAGAAAATCCAGCTATGGACTCGCTCTCAATTGATTTGCATTCAGACTTAAAACTGTCAGATGAATGCAATGAACCCACATTTGAGAATTCTGTCTTCATAGAGGATGCAAAAGGTTGTATGGCAGTCTTCTCATCAGTAAATAAGACACTGCTGGCGGAAAAGGTGGACCCAGGTTTTTCAGTAGGACCGCATTCCATCTCAAAATGAGATGATGAAAGCAACAGAGGAAGAGGAAAAACATCATCGTTGCATGGGATTTCTGGATCCTCTGTATTCAATACACAGACCATAAATCCTTCAAGAGATCCTGCATTATGGGATATCTTCAACGAGGTTAAGGGCTTGCCCATACCTGGGTATGCCTTCTCATGAAGATCACTTACATTTCCTTGACATGTACCATATTGAGTTGTAGGGCAAGCATCAACAGTATCCATTGCACCAAGTTCAGTTGAGTTGTATGCATCATCTTGGCGTACATCGCTTGGGGAACTCAACAAAATGGAATTCAAATTATTAAGGCTAGTTCTATCAGTAATGTCCTTGTCATCGACATTGATCAAAAGGAGTCCATCATCAGTAAAGTTCATATATGAGGCAGAAATGTCCATATAGGTATTTTCTGAAACTATTTTTGAACTATCTAATGCATCATCAGGGATTCCATCATGCAACTCTGTTTCCAAGACAGAACCATGACATCCTGGGGAGTGTGTTCCGGCAATGTGATCAGTATCGAGCAGTGCAGCCCCTTGGTTGTCATGTATTTCCGTGAGATTATCAACATTAGACAATGTGCTTGCTCCTTGGTTGTCACACACTTCCTTGATATTATTGCCATCATGAAATGCACTTCCCCCTTGGTTGCCATCAAATTGTCCACTAACTGCAATATTTGGCATAGAAATGACATCAATTATTCCCCAAAGAGGAGATCCTGGATGTGTGGAAGAACATCCAGGTTGATTGGGTGAATGACTACATTCTGGCACTTGCTGTCCCTGATGACCAATACTGGAATCAAAAACAGGTAATTTCTTTGTTTCTATATCATCATCTCCATACATGTCTTTGCTTGGGAATGTTTCTGGTGGTCCAATTCCATGTGCATCTTCACAGGTATTTGCACCATTTATATTCTCTACACAAGTCTGAGGTATATCATGGTGTACAAATTCAGCATAAGGCCCCTGTGTGTTCTGACCTTCTGATTTGTTAACTGACGGGATAATATTTTCTGTATATTGAAGGATACAATCATTATCTGGTATGCCATCTGGAAAATCATCACCAACGGAATCCATATGAGCTACATCAGCAACAGAATCAACAATTCCCATGTCAGGCCACATATGCTGAAAATGGTCAGATACTGCACTGAGATGTTCATAGTGTCCTAGATAAGTTTCTTGAGCTTTGGAGCCAACACAATTGTCAAACACATCTAAAGTATGAGATGCCATGTGCTGATGACATCCATGACCATTGTTTGTACAACCAAAAGGAGTTGGCTGCAGAAAACCTAAATCAGCAGAACTCCGAGGTTCACTGCAAATTCTTTTTCGCATGGCATAGTACTGGTTTTTAACACTATCACCTTTCCTTTTTCCAGGGTTTTCCTTGCCTTTGTTGCTGGACACCCGGTTAGTTTTGGAAGCATTGGAAACAGATAGTTCAATCTCGACTTCAATCAGTCTAGCAGATGCTTCTATCGAGGTATCCAAGTCACACAGAAGCGCACGCCACCGGTCCTGCAGTTCCTTGATAGTGTACCGACGAGAGAAGCATACAGCACCTTTAGCCAGTGACTCCAAGGAAGCGCCAGCCTATCAAATACAAGACGCAAAAAGAAATGTTTTCTGAACCATCCAAACTCGCGTAGAATCAAGTAATTGATGCACATCTGAAGCAACAAAAAATACAAAAAGTTCTAAACGAAGAAAATTTACGTAACCCATTGCACATTTCTCTAGAGAAGCACTGAATTTGCTGAACTAAACCGTTCTACTCAACAAAATCTCATTTTGATCAGATATTCATGAGCTACGGCAAGGGGAGACTGCAATGAAGTTAACATCTGGCGATGTGAGAACCAATTCATCACCGCATCACAGGAAAAATTCATCAAAAAGAGAGGAGGGGTGGGTGGTGAGAA
Source organism: Trichopus zeylanicus subsp. travancoricus (assembly GCA_005019695.1). Classification (NCBI taxonomy): domain Eukaryota; kingdom Viridiplantae; phylum Streptophyta; class Magnoliopsida; order Dioscoreales; family Dioscoreaceae; genus Trichopus; species Trichopus zeylanicus. The sequence continues at coordinate 406,502 of RXID01010938.1, forward strand.
TACCTCGACGGCGTTCTTGAGGAGGAGATCGTCCTCCATGTTCCACTTGGTTAGGGAAGCTAGGGTTGCCATGCTTTGTTGCAAGAAGCTCAAGAGGAGGGATGGATTTCAGGGTCTAGGGTTTTGGAGGCAAAGAGGAAGGGATAGGGTTTTAGGGCGAGATTTTTATTTCCCTGTCTTTTTTATCTCTTTCTTCCTTTTTTCCTTCGTGCTCTTCGCCCCCGCGACCGGGGCGGCAGGTGAACCGGGTCGGGGTTGGTACTTGCTGATCCGAATCCGATTCGGAGTAAAAGTAGTTTAAGCTTTTAAGCTCGAGCTATATTCAGGGTTAATATCTTATTAAATATTTAATCAAATAAGTTTTTTTGGTCTAAATTAAAGAAAAATAAGTAAATATATAATTTTTTTGAAAAAAACTGAGATCTTGATTTTATTTTTATTCCAAACAAGCCGGGATATCGCCCGGAATATTCCATCACCAAAAATCGTTGCAAGAGCAAACCCCGTCTTTAAAACGGTGAAACCGGTTGCGGTCTCTGACGACGATCTCCCGACCATAAACCGTGGAGATAAATTTGGTGGCAGAGTGGCAATCCATGCACACTCTCAGGTTCTTCACAACCCGAATCGTGGTCCCAGGAGCCGTCCTCAGCAACGCAAATGCAATGGCCAGCTTCTCGCTGTGCTGGTGCAGTGCATCCTCCTTGTCCTCCTCGTCAATGTCAAGTAACACCTCCGCTTTCGCCGGGACGTATCCCGCCCGCCTTATCTCCCTCCCCATCTCCTCCACCATCTCGTACACTTGCTTGTATTTGGAATGGAGCTCATCTCCAGCTATGAACTCATAAATCTCACCGTTCAGCTCCAGAGAACTGCAACCAGGGACCTTCCTGATTCCCCGCTCGCTCATCGCCTTCCTGATCTCAGACTTCTCCTCCCAGCGGCGCGTCAATGCATACACATTTGATAGCAAAACGTAGTTCGATTCGTGCATCGGTTCGGTTTTTACAAGTTGTCTTGTGATGCTTTCTCCAAGTTCAAGCTTGCCATGGACCCGGCAAGCAGCAATGAGCGTTCGCCAGATGATTGTGTTTGGCTTTATCGGCATTGCTCCAACGAAGTCCAATCCCCGCTCGACCATGCCTGCGCGGCTATACAAGTCCACCATACAACCGTAGTGCTGCATCTTTGGTTCAACGTTGAAGACATTCTTCATTGAATCAAAGCAGCGGCATCCCTCATCAACCATGCCGGCGTGGCTACATGCAGAGAGCACGCCGATGAAGGCAACGTCGTCGGGTATGACACCAGCCCTCTTCATTTCCTCAAAGATATTGACAGCTTCGCGACCATGGCCGTTCATGGCAAGGCCATCAATAACCGAGGTCCACGAGACAATGCTCCTCTCAGGCATTCGCTCGAAAAGCGCCAGCGCTCCGTCGATATCCCCACACTTGGCTAGAGCATCAAGAAGCGCATTGCAAAGTGGCAAGGTCTTCGGGATCTTCTCCCTCTCCGCATAGGACTGGATCCACTTCGCGAGCTCAAGCGCGCCCAGATCAGCACACGCAGAGAGCACAGTGACCATTGTGATCTCATCAGGACGGACTCCGCTCATCTGCATCTCCCGGAAGAGCGCGACAGCTTCATTTGAAAGGCCAGACCGGACGTACCCGCCAATCATCGCACTCCATGAGACAGTGTTCGTCTGCGGCATTCTGTCGAACACCTTCCGGGCGAAATCAAGGCCGGCGCCACCACGACAGCCAGCGTACATGTGGATAAGGGTGTTCTGGACGTATTGATCGTCGTCGAACTGGAACTTGACTGCGGAAGCATGCACCTGGGAGCCAATGAAGTCGGGATTTGGCACGCCGGCGCAGGCCTTGAGGAGGAAAGGGAAGGTGAATTTGTTGGGGTAGAGACCGCGTCGGAGCATGGAGGAGTAGTACGAGATGGCTTGCTTCTTGGAGTCGGGCTGATGAGACTGAGCATAGGATCGGATGACGGTGTTGAAGAGGAAGGTGTCGTAGAAGTCGACGGTGGCGCCAGGGGAGAACAGGAGGGAGGTGGCGGCGTCGATGGCGTCAAGGTCGGAGCATGTGGAGGTGAACTTGGTGAGGACGAGAGGGTTGGATTGGAGGCCTAGTTTGAGGAGGAAGGCCTGAATCTGGAGGAGCTTTGGCAAGGAATTGCAAGACTGGAGGAGGGCGAGGCAGGCTTGCTCTGCAGCTCTGCGACCTGTGCTCATGTGCTGTACTTGGTAGATCGTGGGGTGGTGGAGGGAAACGCCCAGGCCCCCTAGTTCAAGAAAAATATAACTTTAGAAAATCATCACTCAAATTCATTCTATAAAATCTAATTAACATTGTAAAAATAAAATAAAATAACAGCAATAGAGGTAAATATACAAATTACGGAATGCATCTATGCACAATGTGGGGCATTCGCAAGGTAAATATACAAAGCATACAACGATAGATTGATTACCCGAGTGACTTCAAGACTGCTCTCACCACTAGAATCAGGTCAGCTCAAAACTTCTGCCACATTAAAACTATGCAAGACTGCAAGGAAAACCTGAAAGAATTATTGGAACATTGGACGGGAATTGGAAGGTAACTACAAGTCATTAGACAAAAGTTGGGAGAAGTTGGATGAGACTAGAATGAAGTCTATAGAATAACATCAATTGGATTAGCCTATGAACCAAAATCAGTGTCCATTCTACACACACCACTTACGTCTTTTGCTTTACAAGACTTTTGCCTATGATGGCAAAAATGGAGGAGAAAAATCAATAACAGGTACAGACACCCCTGTCAAAACTGAGGCAAGAATAATTGTGAGCAGAGACTTCCAGCATTGTTAGATAAGGATGCTGAACACTGAAGCTAGAACATCCTGTGGGCAGCCTAGGAAAACCTTGAACGTTGATATCTAATTTCCCGTTGTAATATAGAAAGGATGCTGTTGTTCCAGGCCAAAAAGAATGGGAGGAATGCACTCTGCTAGGGTCTTCAAGTAGCATTCCCATAAATGTTCCAAAGAATCAACGGCATGGTGTGCCAATAATGAAACTTACCAGAAAACATATCAGTTAGCTGTACTCTGTCCAAGGCTCTTTGAGTAAATCATCAAACTCATACAGGTTTCAAATTTTTCGGCTTATTGGAGCGGCACATGCAGTCAGGGCACGGGTATGAATAAATGGAATCATTTCGTCTTCTAATCTCCACACCCTTTGCGTCATTATGGGCTCGCATATTTATTAATTGACGCTTCAAAGCCTTCCATCTGCTCCATACAAAAAACAGAAGAAATTTAGAAGTTCACATATGCAAATGTGGCAGGAGCAGTGCCCTTAATGTCGCTCAACTACAATGGTTAACAATACATGAAACTTTGTCCGGTTTCATTTGTTTTCATTTCAACCATGCATATAAAGTCTTATGAGCTGGAAATAACACTAGAATTGAGCAGATGAGAAATGTCTCCGAAACAATATCCACATCAAGGTATTAGCAAGAGGCTAGGGCAAATATTCCAATTGTAATGGTAGAAAATTTAGCAAGACAATAAAGTTGTATGAGCACACAGATGAGCGAGGATTAGGCGCACCCTATACTTTGATTATCAAACAATAATGCCAACTTCCTTTTATCAGGCTTGATAGTCTTGGAATGCCCACCATTCAGATACCTCCTATGGCCAATCAGAAAGTGAGGAAAATTTCCACCTTGAGTTGTCACAAATACTTCACTATGAAGGCAGACTGTATAATCTATCGCAGCCATCCGTGAAGAATAATTCTGAAAGACAACAGAACAAGAATTGACCATGGCATAAGAACAGAAAAGCATTTTGGTCTTTCTGTAGTACCTTGAAAGGAGCAAGTTCCTCAGCTGAGGCCAAAGTTTGCTTGGTTTGCAAGAGTGGAAACATTTCAAAAAGTGGAGCCATATTCTTCTCTTGATTGTAAATCTTCCCAGAAGCCAAATAGATTAATGTATTATTATTGAATCCCATCCCTCGGAGCATCAAACCAACCTAAACCAAGTGAATGTAACAACTGAGATCAACATTATGACGTGATTGTGCATTGTTTCCTACTCAAATTCTGCTTGTAAAAATCCTGAAGTCTCATTAACAACCGAAATAAGTTGAAGCATCAGCTATTAGCTATATTCAACTGAAATCAACAGAATAGATTTCAAAAAATGACAGATCAAATAAGACATAGTAAGGTCAAAGTAGAATGTAATACTGGCAGAGTCCCAACAACACAAAAAGTAGTTACGGTTGGGATGAAATAAGCAATTTCTTTTCCCCCCAAACAAACAGCCATTACTTAGCCTTCTCATTGTCGAAATTGAGCAAACACAAGTCAAAGGTTACATCCAAAGCGTGCATGACATCTTCTGGGAATACAAGAAAAATGATTAGGAAAATTGAAGGTCATAACATGGTATGCATCGAAGGTAGAGATACTGCTTATAAGAAAAAAGTACCAAAAATGGTTTTTAAGAGGAATGGATTTAACAGCATGGTATGGACCACATTTAACATTCTGGAAAGACTAAAGGAATTCTGCATGTAGAAGATAAAGTAAGATGGCATGTGGAACAGCAGTTAGTTATTGCATGATTTCTGTGCTAAGGCAACAGTGGCAATATTTAAGGAAGAAACATGTAAACCTCCAATGGCGTAAGAGGACATTTTCCACTGATCCTAATGACACCAGGCCGTGTGACCCGTCCAGGTCTAGTGAACCTCCCTGGCCAGCCTCTTTCTCTTGTCCAATCCAAATCTATTTTCTCTTCTTCCCCACCATCAAATACACAACAGGAGAAGGCAACCATGTCCTGAAGAACATAAAAGATGCATCCCATTTACAGCTGACTGACAAATGAAGCACTTAGAATATAAATTATGAGAGGCAGCAAAATAAAAAGAAGTGCAGAAGGTTAACCTCTTCAAAGCGGAGATGCACTGCCATATATCTCCTGTCGGGATCTGTACTACATTCTTTTAGCCTAGAAACCAACTGTTCAGCCAAAGTTACTATGGGTTTTGAAAACCTCAAGGCATTAAAATTTGCCAGGCATCTGAGACGTTGGACAGCAGATGGAGCATCTGATGACAATCGATTTGCAAAAGGAGAAATCCTTATAAACCTGGATTATCCAATTCAAAGAAGGTGGAATTAGTTGGAAAAACCGATCCAGGAGTAACATTATATTAGAATGAGAACCACAGATTTACTACATCTTTAGGATGGTCCATAAATTCCTGATCAAAGCTGGCTGCAGATCAAATGCAAATTTTTTTTTTGTGTGTATTTGTTGCTTTTCAACCAGAATAAAAGCTGCAGAGTCTTTAAATTCAAATTCTCATGCTCATGTTTCATGAAGAATACTCTCTCTATAATCTTAAGTGTAACGAAAAATTAGTATTTAGATATTGGAAATGTGACACCCTCGACCCAGCATGATATTGTTCTTGGAAAATATTGTGCTGGGTCGAGGGCGTCACAGGAAAACACAAATAAGCTAATGTAAAATCATCTAGTCTGCAAATGTTTTTTCATCTCTATTTTGAAAATAATAACCCATTGGTGCTAAATAGATGAGCTCCCTCTAATAAATAGTATTATACTAAGCCATCACTCTAGCTGAACAACGGCCCATCAACCGTTTATTCCAACCAAGCCACATATTTGCAAAATGTTCACTAAGAAGACAAATTCTGCATTCGAACTAGAGTTCATTGATACCAAGAAACTATTTGATCTAAACATATATGCAAGATAAAGGATCATTATCAAATCAAATCCCTTTTCAAACTTTAACCACACATGATAAAGACTCCTTATTAGCATGTATCAGAAATGCACTAACAAATACGTATGCACCATAAGCTATTTCACACTACCCTAATTTCAGATGTATATCAACTTCAAAACTCAAATCCCAATGAATGCAAGAATGGAAATAATAAGAAAGAAAGCAACAAACTCATGCACAGCTGCACGATATGGTAACACACTCACATGAGATCCTTAATTGTTATAAGAGCACACTGTACTATATGATTTTTAAATAATCCTTGTTCTCAGTAAGTTGAATAATATGTATTCAACAGATCATAAGAAACAGCAGATCAAGAGGTTTCTGATACTTACTTATCTTCAAGCAACTTTGGCAGCACCTCATCTTCATAGTACCGAATAGGAGACCAAGCTTTTATCTTGAAGTTATAAACATTACTCATGTTATGGCTATATCGTTCCATGATGAACTCGGGTACTGTACGGACCACGCACACTTCATTTTCCAGAGAAGAGATGAAGTAGTCCTCATCATAGATATCACTAAATTTGCTGCAAGTAACAATGACAATGAATTCTGTAAAAAAAGAAATCAGAAATAAACTTATCAAGCCAACTACTGCAACTTAAGCACTTTTAAAATCCATAGCACACAAGAAAAACTGAAGAACTAAGTTCAGTTCATGCATACCCATGTTAAAATTTGTAGTCAAACACTAAAGGCTACTAAATAAGATGGAGTGATTGAGGTTCCCAATAATTCTCATTAATTAAACTTTGGGTTGAAAAAATACAAGTGCATCCCTAAAAATGCAAAACTAAACAGATCACTCAGGTGAAATATAAATCAAGGGAACCCAAAGATTGTTTTAAAATGTTGTGCTGAGGCTTATTAACCTCAGCCTAAGGGCTTCACATGTGCAAACATCTAGCCTTACACCTACACCATTTCCAAAATAAAGGATTACTAGCTGTATCAATGGTCAAAAATTGCCACAAAAAACATGTTCAAACATTAGCAGCAAGTTTCTTTTTTAAGCACTTCTGTTTCTACTCTCCATTATAACTATTTCCACTCCCATAAAAGAGATTGTTTCATCCCATGGATCTAAGATACATGATCCTCAAAGATCAACCTCGAGGTCAAATTATTGATGCCAAAATAACTGCATCAAAGAACACATAGGGAAGTAAATGAAAACTTTTACTACATGAATGAGGCTTACTAATGTGATAACAAAACATTCAAAGAAGAAAATAAATTTTAGAGAAGGTGTTATTCCTAAAACCAAAAAGTAATTGTAACCAAAAAGATAGTAATAAAAGTACATACCTTGGATCTTTCCAAATACTGTTCAAATGGAGGTTTGGTATTACAAGTGTTGCATTGAGGTAGCCTGCCAAGGCAACTGCATTGCATATCTATCCAGATGTGCACATATCAGGTATCACACTACAACAGAAAGGTTGGGAGGAAAAGAATGAAGAGGGAGAAAGATTACCGAGGCCCGTTGTTGATTCAAGCCGCCATTAGCCTCCACAAATATGTAACCATTTGACTCTGGCAAACCTGTAACATGATAGGGCAAATGGTTCTTATGTTTCAAACAAATAAAACCTTATATTATTGTGCAAAAAATCAACACCATGAAAACAAGATAAAAGCGTGATGAGAGGGAAAACAATGTCATTTTTAAATTGGGCAAAAACCACCTAAGATCTCACAAAGACCTTCTTGCTTAAACGTTATACCTTTTTGTCCTCAACTGCACAGAAAAGTCAATCCATTTAATATCCACCTCATATGACTAGAAAGAAAGATCAAATGAATTTGGATAACTCCCAAAATAACTCTTTCATCGGCCTTCTTTTTTAAAATCATATTGTAACATAATAAGATGAAGCTGTCCAAAGGCAGGTTTTAGGATATATGCCAACTGGTTTTAACTTCAAGATCAAAAAGGATAAAAACATTTCTGTATGAAAAATCCATAGCAACAACAAGGATAAAGGTTAACAGTACTCACAGATAAATGTAAATAGAAAAATTTAGAAGGTATTCAACAATCAAACTTTATCATTTCTCATATTCAACTAAGACTCTCTATTTTATGGAGGTGGTCAGATATGTACCTTTTATCAATGAGTTTAAAATATATCACCCAGAATATAGGTACTAGGTCATGCAAAATGCCATTGGACCACATTTTTTTGTGGGAGACAACTCTCTAAACCAAAACTCAGTTGTCCAAGATCCTAGCACCTGCTTAAAGATGGTCAACATCATGTTTGGCAGATGATCCACAAATTTTTTCAACTTTAGGATTCTTTCAAAGTCAAAGTTTTCTGTGAGTTTCATCTTAACAACAAAAATGGATAGACAATAGAGATCTTCTTAAGTAAAACTTGACCCTCCTGTCTCCCAATATATTACAGGATAAAGAAGTGCCTATTGTTATTTTTCACAAACCAGATTCTTTTGAGAAAACTAAGAATTATGCTATTTTAGGTAACATTACATTTTGAACTAGTTTTTTTCTCATATAAATTCACTAGTATAAAAATGTCACGAAACAAAATTCTGATATTGGAGATTACAAACCATTTGTATATTAATGCATAGTTTTCAAGGTTCATAAAGGGGGCATACCATTAGCCGTCATATTTAAGCAAGGTCTCCACACACCACCCTTGTAATTGTGTTTCCATACAGATGCTAGCTACAACAAAATACAAAGCTTAAGTGATACCTTACAAACATCCATAGAATATGCATTTCCATAAAAATGTCTTATTCCTTAAGCTTTCATGCAATTCCTCACAAGCAAAAGTATAATGGTAACAAGCACAATGGAGAAGGAAAATGTTGAAGAGAACAGAGACCAGAAAGAAGGAATAGATAGCCCAGGATCCATCACAAGGAGATGAATCCTGTATTCACGAACCAAGAGAAAAATCAATGAGTATAATGGTAACAAGCACGATGGAGAAGGAAAATGTTAAAGAGAACAGAGACCAGAAAGAAGGAATAGATAGCCCAGGATCCATCACAAGGAGATGAATCCTGTATTCATGAACCAAGAGAAAAATTAATAAGAGGCTCAGTCACATATGTGCATGTAGCCAAAAATATTGAGATCCAAAATATTACCTTCCCTACTAAAAAGCAACCAAACAAGCAGTATCTCCAATCTAATTCACAACAAAGAACAGAAAAATTTGAGTCCACAGGGCAAGATCATAGTCTCAAAGACGAACATCACAATTAAGATATAATGCAGACATTGCTTTCCTTTATTATTTGTGCTCTTGCTTGTTGAACCGAACTCACGAATTAATATGTGGACAACAAACATAACGTGCAATCAAGTGTTAAAAAAACACAAACTTCAGCATAGTACCCTTAAGTGTAGGCATTATGCAAACATTATTCAAGCCTGCTCAAAGTATGTAATGCAAGATTGCAATGGCCATGATTGAGATATTCTTCAAAATGAAAAGAACAGCTATGTACATTCCAAAATTTTCTGCATCTGTTGGTTCAGCATTGTGATGTTCAATTATCCATGCTTGTCGTCCATTGTTCTGAACAGCAAGTAATAAATTTGAAGTCTCTTGTCAAGGAAAAGAAAAAATGTATGGAATAAATTGACTCGAGTTTGAAGTTTCAAGTTATCAGTTAAGTAAAACTGGAAGTTGAAATTTGGCTGATGAATGTTTCTAATCTGACAATGTGGTTTACTTATTAAACTTCTATTATAAAATATTTTTTTTCTTCGGCTCAATAAGATTACACCAAAAAATTGCATAATGTGCATTAATAGTTGCCCATACAAACTGAGGAACCCTAGTTTTTCCAAGTCAAATTAACTTCTCCCTGTACTTTCGAGTCAATAACTTCATGATCTTTGTTAGATCGACTTCAGGCTACCATTGACACAAACGAGAGAAAAATGCTAGACATATCTCCATGAGAGACGTTCTCAATCTCTGTATCAGAGGACGCTTAAGCAAATCCAGATGGAAAACAATGCCATTGATTCATTAGAGAAATGGAACATAACAACAGATAGAGAAAGGAGATAACCCCGACTGAAGAGAAATTGGCGTCCATCTCCTGCCGGAGGCGCTGGTAGAGCTGGGGGCTCCGGTAGACCGACCCCGGTGCCTGCCGCAAGATGATGCTAGGGACGCTATCCAGAGACACGGTCCCCATATAGAACAGCAATCCGGAAACGTAAATCAATGGCGCGAAGAGGAAGATCGCCTGGCGCCGGAGCAGCAGGGAGGGGCGCATCCATGCTCCGCATCGCGACAGGCTCCGCGGCGTAGGCGGAGGCCTCCCCATGCTGCCTTTCAACGTCCTCCGCACCCGCTTCGGCGACGACCGCCGGGGAGATGCCGGCGGGGATGGCGTGGACCCGCCGTTCAGGAGGCGGCTGTACGCCTGGTTCTGCATCGCGCTCCGGCAATCCGGGCGATCGGCTCGGTGGCTGGGGATTATGTTGGTGACCTCGTCATCAGCTCCGGCTACGGCTTCGCGTATATTCCGTCGGTGAATGCTTTTCCTTGGGAGGGAAGAGGCGGTGACTGGACCGCGAAGAAGAAGGAGGTACGAGGGCCGCTTGGCGGGTGCGACGAAAAGGGTCGGGCCTTAAAAAAGGTTTTTTTTTTTTATATTTGCAGATAACGCCTTTACATATTGTAAAATTGCAAAACGTTTCTAAATTTCACATTTACATATAACTCCTTGTTTTTTTATGACTAATCGAGTGGAATATTTCATTTTGCCCGATGAACATTTCGATATAATTTTGGTAAAGATTTTTTACTTGGTATTTTATATTTCGTCATAATTCAATATCGATTTTTCAAGAATTTTATATTAAAATCCAAGTTTCTACAGTTGTAATTAATAAATTTTAAATACTTGTCCAAAGATCATGAAAATTTTCTTAAATTTACTAAATCCATAATGTTTCTGCAAATTGAATATTTCCACAAGGAGATTCTTGCAAAATTTAGGGAATAAAAAAATAGTGGCAAAATAGTCCGTATAGCTAATTCTTAATGTTATAAAATTAAGATAGTAATTATAAAAATATTTATATATAATAATTGGGATCGTTTCGAGTAAACGATTATTTTTAATTATTTTTAAGTACAAAATTTTAGATGGAAGTTTTCCAATAATTTTGCGAGATTTCAAGGGGTCATGTGCAATTTTTTCCGAATACTCCGCTCCGGAAAAGTTGTCTTCTATCTGGTAATCGGCGGCCGCGCGAGAGCGACGTGGCTCCGCTGCACAGCGATTCTGCATTTCCTGACTCTTTTGAGGGCTTCATGCAAGCTTTCACGGATTCCTTCCTCCTTTGCGCTCTCCGATATGCCCAGTAAGCAAGGCAAGGCCGCCCCTTTCCAGGTACCTCTTCCCACCGATCCATTTGATTGTGTCTTGAGCTCAAAGGCGCCTCCTTTCGAACATTTACGTTGTTTGTTCAGAAAATCTCCTTCTTCTCTTCGTCCCTACCGCAAAAGATGTTAAATTTCAAAGCTTTTTGTGTTGTATGTGCTGTGTCACAAGGCCAGTTCTATCTTTTGATTTGGTTTTTCCTTGCCGCAGGAGAGGAAGACGAGGAATAATTTAGGATGTGGGCCAAGAGCGGTGAGGGTGGCAATGGCTGTTGGAGTTTTGAGAGGCAGTCGAACGAACCGGCATTGAAAGCCTGATGATGAGAGCTCGACTCTTCTGAAACTTGTGCTTTCTGTTAGTTATTGCACTCAATCAAGTTACCATCTCGAGCGATACTCGCTGCATCATGTTTAGTCTTCGGTTATATAATTATTATTATTGGATGAGACAGATAGTTTATTTATCTAATTTAGAGTTGAAATTTAACTTCTTTATTATTTGGAAATTTGATTTATGATTATGTGTTGAGAGAGAAGTTAGGTTAAAAATATGTATTTTTGAATTAAATTTTATTGAATGGATTTCGTTTTAGTTAGTCGAGAAATCACTCAACTCTAGTTTTATTGATAAATCTTTTATTGTGATTTTCTTTTGTTGGCTTTTATTAAGTATTATTTAATTATTTTTTATGTTATATCTTATTTTAGTCCTCGGACCTCATATCACTGGGCCAATTTGCAAAGAAATCAGGAAAGGTGAATCTCATACCACTATTTCTAAATTCTTTAATGACACCATACCTCATAAGTAAAGGACTTATCTGCAGCTGAACGTTGCTGAAGATAGCTACAAATAAAAGTAACTTGTGAGTGTATATCCCATTTTGAGATGAATCTTATCTTTTATTATATGCTCATAGTTGGTTGTAATTGACGAGGGGTTAGAACTACCTTGTCTATAGGGGCATGTAGGCTGATACTAGTAGGGCAATTTTTTTATGAAATTAACAGATCATCAAACATAGCGATTACCAATTTCCATCTATGTAGAAAACATGTTGAATGTGATAGGTAGACACTATTTTTCACTTATGAGAAATGCATATGGATACCATTTTCGAAAAATTTTGAGAGTACGCCCGCTCTAGAGTGGTTATTTTTTCAGAATAATCTATTATCGTATATTTTCCAAATTGGCATATTGATTATTTGATTTTATTGGTTAATTTAGTTGTCTCTTGTTGGTGATTGTGGGTACACCCACATTGGAATGACTGTTTCACCGAAAATAATTAGTCGTCGTGTTAATTATTTTAATGCATTGATTGATTTAATTGTCTCATATTAGTGGTAGTTTTTTTTTATATGTTTTATTATTTTATTTTGATTTTGATATAATTGAGATCTATTATTATTAATATTCTTGATATTTATACCACCTTTAATTTCTTGTTGGGAAATAATTTTTTTTATTGAGCCTATTTTTGACTCAGCTCTTTTCTTTCTTCCAGAAATATAATTGCTATACAAGTGATTGGGATTTATATTTTTATTGATGAGATTATAATTGTGTAATCTTTATACTTATTATAATATTTGTTTTTGGAGATTTATAATATCTAATTTGCTCTACTGATTTAGATTAGGGGTGTCATATTTTAAGTTCTTGGCTTCCGTCTTGTATTAAACATGGTGTTCTGCAGATACCTACACCCAAAAAACGATGCAGTTCTTGGTGCAACCCTTATCCATTTTCTCAGATTGGATTTGTTATTGGAACATTGAAGAATGCTCTTTGGAAACCTAAGCTGTATGTCATTATGAAACTCAGAAAATTGCTTGAGATTCTACAAAGCATGTTTCTTCTTAGCAACATAGAGCTGATTTTCCTTGCAAATTTGGTGCATATTTGCTGTATCAGCTTGCCACTGAAAACAATCTTGGGAGGGACTTGGACTTTCCAGACTTTCCAATCTGAGTAGAACCATCTGCACAATTGTCAACATGGGAATGGTACCACTTTGAAGAATAATAAAATTTCACGCAATAAGAAGAAAACTGCATTTCATTCCATTGAATTTGCTGCGAACATGGTGCCTGGCCAACTGTGTGGACTCTCCCGCATTCTTCTCTATTATAAAAATAGGTGATTCAGGGTATAATATTACAAAGAAGAGTCATCAATGAGCTACAAATTTCTCGTACACTATCTACTGCAAACATTTGCCGAAGCTAGCATCGTTTGCTCCTTGTGCTGTATGAGCAGCGAGGGAGCTAATTTCCAAGCTCAACAGGTCAGTGCGCATACTGTTAAGAGTAAATTTTCCATATTCCAAGCCCATATCCCAATCGAATTAGCGCAAGCTCAAAAAGCATGTGAACAATGCTGGTCAGTTGCATTTTAGATCCTGGGATCTCTGACCAGTTGACTGATACCTCAATCATCGGGATGCCTAGACACTTGCACAAGTAAACGATCTCAACATCAAAGCACCATCTGCAAAAGAAAAGGCTCATCAGGTTCTATATAAGACTCATACCATGGGATGTTTTGGATCATTAATCAACAATGTACCTCTTTAATCGGATATTTTTGAACAGCTTTCGAGCAGCAGCCCTCGTAAACATCTTAAAGCCACACTACGAGTGTCACATAGTTTTGATTTAGAATCAACAGGAAAAGACAACAAAAAATATTTTCGAGGTTGTTTATACTCCCACGCACAACCAGAATCAGTTTTGAGAAAAAAAAAATACCTGTGTATCACGGATTCCTGGGCCTGCTGTTAGTAACACGACTAGGTGGAAACCTTTCATAAGAAAATTTCGATGCCACTTCCGCTGTTACAGAACAAGAGACGAGTATATATTGATCTCTAGCGGAGAGCTTTGAGTGAAAAAAGTTGGAACAACAGAAAACTTCAGCTATTAGTTTGAGAAACAGAAGATGTACCTTTGCAAGGACTTTCTTTTCGAGATGAGCACGAGAACCAAATACAGCTACTTCAGCACAAGATATACTCTCGCTCAGGTTAGAAGTTGCAGGAAAGTTATTTTTTAACTTTTCAGCCAATGAAAGTATCTAGTTAATTTAAAGAGAGTGAGATCATTATCTTATACAATGCATCAATAAGACAAGATTTCAAGCTAAAACAGAAGAAGGAATGTATTGTTGCTTGAAATTTACCAGCAAACAATTTGTTGATAACAGACCTGAGATTCAAGTTTTTCTAAATCTGTCACTTTAGTGGCTCCATCAGCATCCAGCATTAATAGCAGTTCACCGCGTGAATGGAGCATTCCCTGCTAATTAGCAGCGCTTTCACAAATTCAAAGCATAAAAGTGTGAGAACCAAAAATGATGTAATTCCTAGTAATGTAATTCTTTGAAAAACACTCTTTGAGCACCAATGTGCAATTCCCAATGACAAAAATGGCAGGCTGAGTAAGAAACCTTTCTGATTGCTTCTCCTTTTCCTTGATTTCGCCCAAGAAGAATAACCCTGAAATTATCAATTTTGTATTTCCTGACAAAGCTGAATGCTATTTTAGAAGTTTTATCAGTACTTCCATCATCAACTATTAACACCTGTCAAAAAATTGTCCAAAATATGATACTCAGAAGTGGGTTTGTGTATGCTTTCCAATAGAGCAGACATGTACTGCTAAATAGTTACAATCAAGCAAAAAACTCCCTGTTCCTGTAACCAGTGAAGAAACCACAAGGCACAAACAAGTGAAAAGTATCAGCCAGCACAAAGATCAAGCTATAGTGCACTAGCATAACACACCATGATTTTCATGATTTAAGTAATACTAGCCAGAAGTAGATGCAGGAAGCTCATGAAAAATATTAGAGAGATCTTATTTCATCCGCTAAATATATTAACTCCAATCATTGATAGAGCACATATGTGAACTGCAAATATAAAGCTGACTGGAAAATTTTCGTGTAATTTCACATGAATTGCCAACATAACATACACCTAGCTAACACTTGAAGACCTGGTTGGATGATTCCCCCACTTATTGATGACAGAAAGGTGTATATATATGAATCTAGCATGCCCAAAAATATGTAAATTTTAGTCCTCGGACCTCATATCACTGGGCCAATTTGCAAAGAAATCAGGAAAGGTTAATCTTAAACCACTATTTCTAAATTCTTTAATGACACCATACCTCATAAGTAAAGGACTTATCTGAAGCTGAACGTTGCTGAAGATAGCTACAAATAAAAGTAACTTGTGAATGTATATCCCATTTTGAGATGAATAGACCTGATAAATCAGGAACCACCTAAATTTATACAATAATGACATAATAAAATTGCAGCAAAATTTTCATCAGAAATAGCAGGAGCCTTATATATAGACTACCACAGTTAGAAACAATTAATCAGAGGAAACGAAAGATAAGATGCCAGCAGATAATCATTCACTTACTTAATAGTCTCGCCAAGAGCTCCAGGAAGCCTATGTTCTTCATTAAATGCAGGAATTATCACAGATATATACTTCTCTGCAGGATCAAAAATAGAGGGGCATTGGACCTGTCATGAATTCTCAAAACATCAGGAATGCTAAACAAGCTATATAAGTCGCTCTTTATGACTGTGGTAGGTACAGTGAATCCTTAGTTCCATTTATAAGCCATTGTTATGAATTAGAACAAAAAAAACCAGATTCTATCACTCTATTCTAAAACACCATTCTTTTGACGACATTTGATAAGACTTCTACGAAAATTCCAAATGCAAATGCTATAGGTCAATAACTGGATAACAACCTAACATATCTTCATGAAAGTTATGAAAAATCTCTAGTCAAGTTCCCACCCTTTTAAGCGAGTTTGGATCCTCGAAGAAGGCATTTGACACCGAGTTCCTCTCGAGGCTGAATCAAGATCAAAAACAAACATCAAACATCAAACATCAAACATGAAGTAGATCACCGAAAGCTCTGATTTTTTTCGTAGAATTTGTGGCTGTGTGGATAGGTAAATGACACTTACAAGTGCTTGCATCCAATCTTGCGGAAGTATTCGAGGAAGAAAGCCATAATGCAAAGCGCCACACCGAATACCCGCAAAGAGATCAGTCAGCAGAGCAGGGAATGGTGAGGAAGAGTTCGGCAACGCGTTGTTGTGACGCGGAATCAGGGTAAGGAGAGGGAAGGAGGAAGGAGACAGAAACAACCTCCATCCAGCCTCCCATACTTCGCTTGCCGCCGTGCCGTGCCTTCCTGGACGTCTATGACGTTGCCGTTTAGCTATTCATACCACAATTAACTATTAAACATTTATGTTCAGCCAGCCGGTCTAGCTCAGTCGCGCTTAAAGGGCCAGGCCAAGATTTTAAATTTCGGTTTTAAAATGTATTAAATCAATTTGATTTTGATTTCAGTCAATTTTTTTTAACTTTTTATTGACTTGAAATAAAAAAATTAAAAAATTAACCTCATGGTGTGACGAGCTTCGAGAATTTGTTTGTCATCATCAAGAACAATCCAAACCTATCTCAGCAGAGTTCAAGCATCAGGGTCTAAAATTGCTGCAATGGATGTTGGAATCAAGAATAACAACATGTTCATATCTTGTTTGTCTGTGATTTGGCCTTCATTTGGACCCATAATGTTCCACAAGCAAAGCAGAGAAGAGGAAGAGAAAAGCAATGGTCCATTCTGTTCATACTTGGCCTCATTGAGCCACTGCCATACATGTTTCTGTTTAAAGAGAATGAAAGAATCCTATCACTTTCTCTGCAACGTCTGTAATCTTCCATGTTCTAATTGGCAAGGTCATTGCGGAGATCTCGACGCCAACAAAATGAAACCATGTCATGAAAATTTAAAGAGCGACAAAAGATTGTGATAGGATCTCTCGCAAGAATCCTATGAAATCTGCACAAAAAACCAAAAAAAAAAAAAAATCCTTTATCAGCTTTGTTTTTACAATTCAATGAAGAAGAAGATGATGAGGGACCCATAATGGAATGGAGCTTTTCCTTGATGGAAATAAAAGATGGCAACATGCTCGTCTTAAGATTGAGAGTGAAATAGCATGCTGGGGATTGACGGAGATACGCTTGCTTTATTGGCTGGATTGCATTGAATGATACGCCACCACCGCGCCGATTGAGCTTGTCGGATTCTGACAAGTGGATGGTGGATACGCAGCTCTCCACCTATCTAATAATGGGCTCTTGCCTCTCCTCCGTGCTCGTGCTCACTGCTTTGGTTTCTAGCTCTCTATCAATTCGCAAACTCTTCTGAGACAAAAATGTCTTGCCGCGGAGGAAACTGTAGCTGCGGCTCTGGTTCTAGCTGCAAGTGCGGCAGCAGCTGTGGAGGGTACTCAGAAATCATTCACGAGTTCTACGACGCGATTTATTTGAGCAGAAATAGATTTTTGCTTGCTTGTTGAATACTTCCGTTTCTTAGTCGCAGTCATTGTGTAAAAATGGAGATTGTATTTTTCTTTTTGACTTGATTGCAGATGCAAGATGTATTCCAACTTGGCCGAGGAGAAGAGCACCACCACTGCTACCATGATTGTTGGAGTTGCACCGCAGAAGGGGTCTGTTCCTAATTCCTACGCATGAATCTGATTGATTGCATTATTAAACACGAATGCATGGCGTCAAACTGTGGCATGATTTGCCATAATCACCATTCAATGATTAAAAGAATAAAATTTTCTCACTTAAAAAGCAGGATATGAACTTGAAGGACAAATTCTGAAATGGTAAATATTTTGCAGAAGATTTGAGGAGTTTGAGATGGCTGCTGGAGCCGAGAACAATGGCGGATGCAAGTGCGGATCCAACTGCACCTGCGATTCCTGCAGCTGCAAATGAAGACTCTCATGACCTCTTCAAGGGAGAGAAATGTGTTATAACTGCTATGCTGAGGGCCGTCTGTCAGTACTTGTGTCCGCATATGCATGCTTATGCTCCGAAATAATTGTAACACTGGTTCCTATGGCGGCCAAGTCTCTCTCTCCCTGTTGTGCATGTGTTGTGTCTTTCTTATGTATGCTCTTCGGGATTTGAATGGAAAAAAATATGTGCTTCTTGTGATATTCCTGTTCATTCTGGATTATGCAAACATGCGCAAGTTCACGTTGTTTTGGAGAGATCTGTATGTATGCTAGATGATCTTATTTAAATTACCCTTCCATTGGATTATTTTGTGGAAGGATAATGATGCTGAATCATCTAAAGTCTCGCACAAATGGCATAAATCTTGAGATGTCTTTGGTAGTTGTATCACAAAAGGAAGTCCTTTGACAAAGGCCTTGGCTTCTCCTATTTGGACTGTTATGCTGCAAAAGCCCTGTAATGTGAAGATTCATTTTGCCACTCCCCTGAACATGCCATGCACAAATTTTTAACTAGTCACCTCTTGAAGCAATCTCAAATATCTTACAGAAAAGGAGAAAAGAAAATTCTCACAAATATGTTATCAATTTGCCTTTCATATGCCAATTTCAAGTTGTTCGAAATCAAATTAAAGATATTGTGTCAAAACCTAGGGGTCTTTCCTGAAGGCATCCAATAATTCTGCGGCAGACAATCAATTCCTCTTCAGGCAATGTTCCAACCTATAAGCTCCCGAGGATGTGGTTAATTTTGCATCTACATTCAACAAGAGCCACTCCTTTTCAGCCTTTTCCTCCCTTTGGTTTGAACTAAACTAGCAATGCATCGATCGATGAAGGTCACTTTATGTGATTTCTTTATTTCTTGGCCGACAGTGATGGAATTTTTTTAGAGTACAGCAATGGAATTTCTAAATGGCACTTCCAATGGTGTAAGATGGAGGAAGCAAAAAATTCCTGCTTTTCAAGATACTGCATCGGCTTCTACGCCACGCCGAGTTATGTGTGATATTCTGTACGCATCTCCATCTCTATAAATAGGGGCTCTTGCCTCTCTTTCATACTCGTCTCAGTGCTTTGGTTTTAAGCTCTTGATTGATCTGCAACTCTATTTGAGATAAAAATGTCTTGCTGCGGAGGAAACTGCGGTTGCGGCTCTGGCTGCAAGTGCGGCAGTGGATGTGGAGGGTATACACAAAAACTAGACGTCTTGCTCCAACTATTTCTTTGCTTCTGAAATTTTTTTAACTTCACGAAGACCATTCGCGCATGTTCCTTCCTTGAATTCATGATTCATTTTCCATCTTGATGCAGATGCAAGATGTATCCTAACATGGCTGAGGAGAAGAGCACCACCACTGCCACCATAATCATTGGTGCTGCACCTCAGAAGGGGTCTGCTCCTAAATTTACCTTTCAAATTTGCTAGAACTAACAAGGAAAACGAGGAATGTGAACTAGAAGAAGAAATTCTAAGATGTTAATGTTTTGCAGAGGATTCGAGGGGTTTGAGATGGCTGCCGAAGCTGAGAATGGTGGATGCAAGTGCGGATCCAACTGCAGCTGCGATCCTTGCAGCTGCAAATGAGGTCTGAATGGGTTGCTGATGGGGGAGAGAATTTATAGTACTAAGTTTCGGTATGTGGGTCTTGTGCTCAGAAATAAAGCCCGAGTAGGAACTAGTAATGTAGTACATGTTGAATTCTCATTTGTATTGCTGGTTCCTATGTCTGGCAACTTTCTCTCTCTCTCTCTCTCTGTTAATTTCGAGCATGTTCTACTGGATTTCAATGAAAAATATTTGCTAGATTTATTGCTGCTCATCTGTGCATCAGATGCTTGTGATGTTTCATTTAAGGGAACAGCAATCAAACAACTTAAATTGTCAACCTCCTCGCCCTCCTGAAGGTTCTCATTCTCGTGTTTCTCGTCTCGCTTTCGCCGAAGTTTGTGGTGATAAGAACCGTGATACTGCACAAGAATTCTAATATTCTAATTTACGGATGATA
Source organism: Trichopus zeylanicus subsp. travancoricus (assembly GCA_005019695.1). Classification (NCBI taxonomy): domain Eukaryota; kingdom Viridiplantae; phylum Streptophyta; class Magnoliopsida; order Dioscoreales; family Dioscoreaceae; genus Trichopus; species Trichopus zeylanicus. Next base: position 426,632 of record RXID01010938.1, read on the forward strand.
TTATCTTTATACATATTATTATATGAACTTCCAACTTCTCATGCTCACCAAAGGTAAGAGGAGAAAGCCGCTGCGATTCTCTCTAACCTACCCGCGCGGCAGCTGCCTGTCCCAGACGAGGAAGGCGGAACGGTTCTTTACGGCAATGTCATACATGTGCATGGATCGGATGTCGGAGAACCGCTTCGGCAGCGAGATAAGGTCTGGGGACGCCGGAGACCGGTGGTACCGGATGAGGTCAGGGCTTCCGGCGTAGTACCGCTCCCAGCCGAGCTCTCTCAGGAGAGACGCCAGCTCCTCGTGCGACCTCACAACCTGGCCGGTCGGCACGTGCACGAGCACACTCTTCTTCCCCGGCAGCGCCGGAGCAGCTCCGCCCCCGCCGTTGGCCGCTGCTTCCTCTAGCAGTTTCTTCGTCGGCTTCTCAATGAGGCGGACGACGCCGTTTCTGTTGAAGACCCAGACGCCGGACATGGCACGATCAATCTCGTCGCCGTCGGGAAGGCGGAGGCTTCGGCGGCATTGAGGGCGTGTTTCAGGTATATAGCTTCAGAAAGTTTACGAGGCAGGCCAGGCACGCGGCAGCAAAGATTAGGTTTTGTTGTATTTGATGATAAACTAAAAGACGAGTTTGTAATTAATGAAGAGGGACTTCATTTAGCGCATCGGATTTGGAAATTGGTTGCGTGGAGATTGACCGACGGAGTCGGCGCATTTGCGGTTACTCTCTGTGTGTGGCTGTTTGCCACCTTGGAACTTCTTCAATAGGTAATGAATTTGAATGTTGGGAGCCAGTTTGGATTGAAAGTAGAGAGATCACCGTCGCCTTACTATCTACTCGTCTGAGCAAGTTCTGAAATTCTATCGGTGAAGCTTCAAATTCATGCTATATAATCTTCAAAGGCAAACTCTCTCTGTTTGTGCAGGCCATGGCAGGAATTCTTCATGGAAGGAGGCAATCAAGTTTAGGACGCAGAATACCAGCGCAGCAAAGCTCGTCCTCAGAATCATGGATGAGGACACTTTCATAGCCGATGACTTTGTTGATGAAGCAACGTGGGCGCACACCTTCAGAAATGAAATATTCTACTAGCATTTGGCTCATTTTAAGAAGCTTCTTTGAATTGGATGCATTCCTTCTTTTAGTTGAGATTTGATGGTTGAGCGATGGCAGTGATTATAACTGCAACCGTAGCAATTTTGAGCTGGATATATCAACAATCTCAGATTTCATTATTCGTAACCAAGCTCAAATGTATGCGCACGGAGCCTATTCTTGCATGAGAGAGCTTACGGAGGAAGCTACACTACAGTGAGCAACCTGTGCACGAAGAAACTTTACATCAACAGGATGCACAGATTTGAGCAAGGGTATGAACATGACGCGTAACAGATCTTTCTTTCTTTTCTTTCGTGGGTAATATACAGTATCAATTGCTTGCTTTGCCGTGGATGCGAGGCAAACAATCTGTCTCTCCTCTGAGATGAAGCAACAGTAGCCTGATTTGACGCACTGCTTTCCTGAATGAATTTATCCACTAGTAATTAAATTGTATTTGATGAATCACATTTAGTATTAATCATTCAAGATAATAATATAATATTTAAATATAATGTTATAATTTGATTATTATTAAATGGTTAGGACTTACTTTAATATGATAATTTGTTGATATGATTCTTATTGGACGGTTGAGATTTAATTTATTGGTTTAGATCATGATTCATAGTTTTGGTTTGAATTTTGGTTTTGATTCAAAATATATATTATTTATATTTAGATGTTATATTTTTGTCATAAGTCATTATTATCTTGGTGATTAAGTTTTTAACTCAGGTCTCAAGTGACCCGGGTTTGAATCCAAAAACCAATAATTTTTGTTTCCTTACATATTTTATGTTTTTTTTAGAAAAAAAAATTATTTAATACTTTTAGAAAATATATGTATATATAAATTTTTTTCTCATTTTTAAAATAATAAAGATATTAATTGATAATAACAAAGATTTTTTTATGCAAAATATCAAATTAAGAATTAATTAATTAATTAACTGCTGTTAATATGATATGATTAGGCTATTTATAAACTAAATCTTTAAATTTGTATAACTTTCTCATTTGAACTCCAAATTTAGTGATTTAGGATCTATTAAATTCGCCTTCTTAAGTAAAATTTGTTTATGATATTACCCCTCTATCTTTTTAATTTTGGTTAAATAATTTTTTAAAATATTGTAGCTTTATGTTAATTACTATTTATATTTAATAACAGTTGTAGAGGGGATGACTTGAGATGGTTTACATAAAATCACCTTATCCCCCAAAACAAATAGATCAATATTGATGGGCATAGGATTAGTTGGATCATCAGATCTAATGAGTACCGATCTTCGATTATGTAGGAGACGTGGTTATTGTAAGTTTGGATTCATATCGAAAAGTTCATAAATAACTTTATTCTCAAACAACACAAGAAATAAGAAATAATACAATATAAAAAAAATAACAAAAAAAGATACAGCGATATGCATTGTTTTTATTTAGATTGATTTGATTTTAATCATTTTAGCTTATTTTCTTATATTAATTTGATTTTTATCCTAATAAATACAAAAAATCTAAAAATACTATTATTATATTTGATATAGTGAATGCTATAGTATTTTAATAAAAATATAGTATCGTTATTTGTTAGTAAGACCAATATTTTTTAAAAATATATGTAACACCCCTATCGTGTCCGATCGAACCACAACACAAGTGGACAACATACATATAAAAGGTTTACAGAATACATAGAATTAAAATTTATTTCATCGATACGAATATAGTTCAGATAACATAATAAAACGTGGTCTCACTAGAAATACTCAAGTTCTCAAAAGTATTCCTATAAATAAAAATAAAATAACATGTAAGTAAATCAGCTCCAAGTGTAGTCGCGCACGTACTCTCTGCTACTGTAGTCACCTGTGCCTAGCTGCTACTCTCCTATGGATAGGAACAATTAAAGAATGAATCACGAATGCTCAGTAGGGAGTTACCTCCTCTAAACAGTAGGAGAGATCAATATTTAGGTGGCAACAATAAAATTAACACTATAGTATCAAAAATAATACGCGACAATGATGATTAGATAAACCAACATCCACAATAAGGAATGAATCAACAAGGATATCTTATGAGTATGGTTGGACCATCTACCAAGCAGAGTCATACCACGCTGCACTCCCAACTACTGATAGAGTGGTGATCCCGTCTACTCACACAACGGATCACGTCCCCTACAACTCAGGAGACCGACTACACAAAGATATCACAATCACGATAGCCAATGGTTAGGAACAGTGACTATGGACTCCCCTACAGATATTACGGAGATGGTCGCACCCCCCACCAAGCAGAGTCGAACCAATCTACACGTAAATCAGTATATGGGTGTGGTTGGACCCCCTACCAAGTAAAGTCATACCACGCTGCACTCCCAACTGTTGATGGAGTGGTGATCCCGTCTAGTCATACAATAGATTACGTCCCCTACAACTCAGGAGACTGACTACTGTCACGTCCGACAGTCTCGTTAATCCCGTACAGAAGTAGGGAATCACCAACTGATACCAGTCAAATAGAGTCCCACTACATACGTCCCTCAAGATACCAAAGGCTCAGTCACAATAAATATCGAGTCAAGATTACCAAGCGATAGAAAGGAGTCGACTCGATCACAAATCAGACTATTCAGCTAGAAGATATCTTCAAAGGAAGGATTTGAGACCACCAATAGAATCAACATGAAAAACCGAGTTGAACGACTCTTAGACCATCACAATCGGATCTCAAATGAGAAGTTTATGACTATTCAAATGTATATATGCAATTTAGCCCCTATATCATTCCAAATTACAACTCCGTCATCAAGATAAATAATTTTCATCAATTCTACATTATGAATCTCAAAATTATCATATTATTATCAACAACCATTGATCCAGTAATTTATCACCCAAGTCCTTAATAATTTCAAATTTAATCCATACAATATATTTTTCACAAAAGTCCCCAATACAAATTTGATCACAGATTAATCCTTCAAGTTCTAAGTCATAACCAATCTAGTCGATTTTCAAACAAATCATAATTTGATTTCATTTTACAAATTCATCCTCAATGAGATTTAAGTATCCTAATTAAATTTCAACACAATCATAAATTCAATTATCCCAAACCCAAATCAATTTATCAATCAATTTAATCAATCTTACTAAATTCCTTCGATATAATCTTCAATCAATTTCAATTCCAATTCGTAATAATCAGACTCATTTCAATAAACCAAACTATGAATTCAAATTACTTAGCTCGATCTAAACCATTCATCTCATTATTAGTTCAATTAACCTCAAGCCTGATTCAAATCAATTCCAAAATCAGAATCTAAACCAAAACCAGAATCTAAATCAAAACCGATTCTGAACCTAACCTAAACCAAAACCAACTTTAAACCAAAACCAAAACCAATCTTCTTTAAACTATACCTAAACCAAAACCAACTTTAAACTAAACCTAAACCAATACCAACTTTAAATTAAACCAAAACCAAAACTAATCATCTTCTTCCTCCTCAAACCCTAATCTAATCTGCTGCTGCTGCCGCCGCCGCCGCCGGGCCGCCCCGCTGCCACGCCGTCATGCCGCCGTCTCCGCTGGGCCGCGGCTGCCGCCAGACCACCGCCTCCGGCATCGTCCAATCCGCGTTGTCCCGCACGCTAGCCGAACTCCGGCCCGCGCAGTCGTGCGCACGCCACCGGCCGCTCCCGACGCCGTACCACGCGCCGGAATTGCCCCGATGCAGGGTCCCGTGCTGCCTGCGCACGATGCCTGCGCGCAGCAGCGACGCACGCTGCCGCACTGCATGCCGCGGCACCGCACACTGACGTACCACGCCGCGCACGCCGCCGTCTCCGCTGCCGGTCGCCGAAGAGCAGCGGAAGCTGATCGGAGAGGAAGATGGAGACTTTGCAAATCTAATCCTCTAATCTTTCTATTCTCAAAACATGTCATAGATCGGTATAATATCTCAAAAATTAGACATATATAATCTCTACTCAATTTTGTTTAAATCTAAATTATCATCATTCTCCTAAATATTATGAGGGTCACTAAGTTTACTGACTATTTAATATGAACTTGTCTCAGAAATAGAGGCAAAGAGAGAATGGATGAAAATAACTTAACCTACACTAAATTTGTCAATTATTTAATATGAACTTGTCTCAGGAATAAAGGCAAAAAGAGAACGGATGAAAATAACTCAACCTATCTCGAATCTCGATAATGATCGTTCCAAATTTTCTTGTCACTCCGTAAGCCTTCCCAACGATCGTTTTTTGACTCTCTCTCCTCCTTCAAATCGGCTCTCGATCCATTAGGGTTTGGTGGGTGGTTGCTATCTATAAATAAAGATAATTATTGGGTTGTAAATTATGGGCCCGAGTAATGTGCCGTTATGGAGCAACGGACGACTACAATATATATCACATCATAAAAAAATTTTAGAGATATTAAAAATTAAAATGGCCAATTGGAAAAATCTTCAGAGATCATATGAGAATTTTCCCAATAAATTATGTACACTTGATCTCAAGACTCTGATTTTACAATAATTATTTTTTATATTCAATTTAGCAAATAATTTTTTTTAAGCTCGTAATTGTAAATTTCCCTAAAATTAAGTATCAAAGAAGGCCCAATCCACCAAACCGACTGGGACCAATTTCTCCACCGGACCACTTTAAAGGCCGAAACCACGCTGCTGTCCGACCGCGCCGCACCAACCCGCAGGACCTTGCGAAGCGTTGGAACACGTTAAATTGCGGTTCTCCGCAGGAACACGTGTCCCTTCGATTTTCTTCGACCATAAGCAGGCAAAAATCCCCGGCCAGCCTCGAAGCCGTCGAAGCTCCAAAATTTCTCGAAAAAATTCTCTCCATTTTCTGATTTTCTCCTTTCGATCGTAGAATAATCTTCATTTTTCTTCGCGTTTTGGATCCTTTTTCGCAGATATACAAATTTTCTGCAACTGGGGCTTCAATTCGGAGAGATCTCGCGAGGGCTTTGAGTTTGACTGTTGACGGGAAGGCTCTAGTTTTGGTTTGGAATTAGGGTTTGTAGGGGGATGGATTCGAAGGACGACAAGCCGGCGAGCAGCGGCGGGTTGTTCGCCTCGATCACGTCGAGCGTCTGGAGCTGGGGCAGTGCGGTGCAAAAGTCCGTCAATGGGTACGGATCCGCTCTGGATCTCTTGGATTCTCTGTTCTTCGTCACTTTTGATTTGAATTATCGTACTTCTGAGTGCTTTTTCGGTTTTTTCTGGTTTTGTTTTTCGTAATTATGTTCCAGTTTGGTGATCCTTGTCGGGTTCAATCAAAATAAAACATTTTTATTTAACAAATATCTTGTGGTCCTTCAACAATGTTTTGACGATTTTGTTAATAACATTGGATACTATCTGTGATTTTTTTTCTCCTGGTGGAAATAATTGTGTTTCATAAAATTATGCTTATTCAATTCTGCTAAGGTTGAATCAATTTTTCTGTTCTAGATCTACGTATGAATTGTTGTTGCTGATGTGAATAATGCTTCTGGATACTGAAATTCAGTGTTGCTTTGCAAAATATGCAACTTTTGTGGTAGTAACTAAACTAAAGAGTTTAAGCAAGAATGCAAGTGTTTTATATCCTACGGAGTAAATTTGCTGTTATATTATTTGTGTTGAGATAAAAATTTATAGGATTTGGAGGTTGTTAAAATAGCAGAACTTGATTGTTGTTGTTTCAGGTTATTGGGTTATGAGGGACTAGAAGTCATAAACCCTGAAGGAGGGACAGATGATGCAGAGGCAGAAGCTCAGAGAGGAAGGTGGAAGCAAGAGGTTGTGTCTTCTTTCAAAAACATTTCATGTTTCTTTTGACAAGCTTTTGCTAAGCATCTTAAAACAACCGGATGCTTGATCTGGTTTTACATCTTGTATAGGGTTGTTTATTTGTAACTTTCTTGCATTCTTGGGCAGGATCGTGATACCTATTGGAAGATGATGAACAAGTACATAGGAGCTGATGTTACATCATTAGTGACACTACCTGTCATAATATTTGAACCAATGACAATGATTCAGAAAATGGCAGAGGTCTGTGCTTCCTGTGTTCTTTCTAATGGTAGAAAGTAGGTAGTAGGATCAGTGGTATTGTTGTATAAAGAGAAAACAGACTTCATAATGAGTTTAGTCCAAAAGAGCAGGTGTAATTTAGGAATAACAATATGACTTCAAAGCAGAATTCTAGCTCAGGTATTCCTTGTTCTTCTGCCAAAGCTGATGCTTGTGTCTTACCAGTCTATCCATGCCAGTATTCCTTGTAATGTTATGCACTGCTGCACATTGCACAAAGCTAATGAGCTCTGTAACTGTGCCACAGTTAATGGAATATGCACATTTATTAGATCTAGCAGATGAATGTGGGGATCCTTACATGCAGTTGGCCTATGCCTGTAAGTGTATCTGATTGTTTTGCTGGTTTTGTGTTCCATGTGCTTTGCTGTTTTTGTAAGAAAAAAACTTTTTATTGTTGCAGCTTCATGGGCAGTTTCTGTTTATTTTGCCTATCAAAGGACATGGAAACCCTTCAATCCTATCCTTGGAGAGACATATGAAATGGTTAACCATAATGGGATTACATTCATCGCAGAGCAGGTTAATTATGCTGCGTCTCTATATTGCATTTTTTTTTCTCTTTGTTATAGTAGTATTGCTTTGTGTAAGACTGTTGAAAGTGTGAAAAAACAAGCAACTATTTGCTTGGTAGTTTCTATGACTGCTTCCATTTTGTTGATTTTCCCCATTTTGTTGATTTTCTGAGAGTATTCTGTTACCTATTAATCGATAAACTTGTATCTATAGGTATTATTTTTTATTTCAGGTTAGCCATCATCCTCCAATGAGTGCAGGACATGCTGAGAATGAGCACTTCATCTATGACATTTCCTCCAAACTGAAAACCAAGTTTCTTGGCAACTCAGTAGAAGTATTTCCTGTTGGAAGGTGAGTCTTTCTGTCGGATGCATCATGCATGTGCAGAAAGACATAGCACTGCATGTTCTCTTGTCATTTCTAAGTGCTTCTTGTCTACTTCTGCATTGTTTACAATTAAGTTATTAGATGCTATGTTCGATGAGAAAGTTCTTCTCTATAATCACTAGTAGCATATATTTAGAAGGTTTAAAATCCTGGTCTCAGTTTTGGTGTCCAAAACCAAATTGTTTCTGTTTCAAAGGTATTTGGCTGGCTGGTAAGCATTGATAACAGCTGATAAGAGTCAAATACAGTGAACAGCTGGGGCCAAAACGTGGTCTCTTTCTGGTTCAGTCCCAGCTGAAGCGGAAACATTATGACAAATTTAAAACCCTCACATGTTGCACTGATAAAGTTCTAGCCATTACTTTAAATTTTATTATGATGGTGCAGGACGAGGGTAACCCTTAAAAAGGCTGGTGTAGTCTTGGATCTGGTGCCCCCTCCTTCAAAGGTTAACAACCTTATTTTTGGACGTACATGGATTGATTCACTTGGGGAGATGGTTATGACAAATTTGACAACTGGAGACAAAGTTGTGCTTTATTTTCAACCATGTGGCTGGTTTGGGTATGTTAATGATTTTTTTTTGTCATAGCCAAAATGTTTATATTCTCTTGGATTACCGAATGTTCCTAATATGGTGGCTTCTGTGCACTAGAAATTGGGATGTTAGGAAAGCTCAATCAGACACAATAACTGATCCGCATAGCTATTTTATAATCATCAGTTTTTCCATCCCTCTTGGTTGAATTGTTGTGTACTGTAGCTTAGTAGATTGTACCATTTTGTTTCTATTATTAGACAGGCATGGACCATTGTTAGCCTGCCAAAGCTTTACTTTTGTCTTAATTTAATTGATTAACATCATACTATTGCATTGTATTCTTTTATCAGCTTTCTAGTTGTTCTCTCCTGTCTTATGAGAAGCTGTTGTTGATGGCAGGGCTGGCCGATATGAAGTAGATGGATATGTATATAATGCAGAGGAAGAACCAAAAATAATGATCACTGGCAAATGGAATGAGTCAATGAGTTGCCAACCTTGTGATCAGGATGGGGAACCCCTACCTGGAACATCACTGAAAGAGGTCTGTCTCTGTAATCCTTTGTTGCATATCTCTTTTACCACATTTTACTTTTCATATGCTTTACATTGTTGAATATTGTTATAGACCTTTTTCACTTGTGTGCTAATGATATCATGATGCTTCAGAAATGCAACTTGCTATTGAAATCTCCCCCATATAATTAAGGATTATTGTGAATAAGATAGAACCAAAATAAATGATTTTCCACTTATGTAAGTCAATGGTGAACTTGGTTTTCAGTCTGCTATCTGGTCTTAAGTGTATCATAAGGGCTGGATTATCAAAGATGTAACAGGTTGAATTTTCTTGAAACTCTGACCCTCTTTGTTGGCTGGCAATTCATTAATGGGGTTGGTAGTTTAGTAAAGACAATTGAAGGTGTGCTTCTTTTTGTTGGTTTTGTACCAGGTCTGGAGAGTTGCCGCAAGACCAGAAAATGACAAATACCAGTACACATATTTTGCGCACAAAATTAACAGCTTTGAGACAGCTCCAAAAAAGTTATTGGCATCAGATTCTCGACTTCGGCCTGATAGATATGCTCTTGAGAATGGAGACATGTCTAAATCTGGCTCAGAAAAGAGCAGGTGAATTCAGAGTGATGAAATATCCTTTGTGTTTAATATTTTGAATCTCTAAAATAGTGTGTGGGTTCTGTTTTCTCCTCCTTGTACTGATCCTGATTGTGGCTTATCAGCTTGGAGGAACGGCAGAGAGCAGAAAAAAGAAACCGAGAAGCAAAGGGACACACTTTTACTCCGAGATGGTTTAACATGAGTGGGGAAATCTCACCGACACCTTGGGGTGATGTAGAGGTATATGAGTACAATGGGAAATATACTGAGCATAGGGCGATGATCGATAGCTCAGATGTCGTTGAGGAGGTTGACACCAACTCTGTTGAGTTCAACCCATGGCAATATGGCAATTTGTCTGCTGAATGATGTAATTGGTTCACATTGTTGTGCCTCCTGTCCAGCCATCCTTCATTTGGAGGTGATCACTGTGGCTTTACTAGGATGGTCTGCACTTCGTTTGCTCGATCTCAATATTTTGTAGATGTTTTTTAGGGCCTTATTATCATGTATTAGTTATTTGATCTCTGCAAGTTATGGTTGCACTTGCTGTATGGCTCAGTCTGTTCTGTTGTGCCACTCACACGTGGGGAGGGAAGAGACTATTGACTTGAAATGGTGTAGTATTATTGTCTAATTGTTATGGGCTGTCAAAATTCAATTTACTTTTTGTTATTGTTTTGAGTTATGATGATTTACTGGCATCATTTTTCAGTTCTTTTGTTGCTTTTAGAGCCCGTTTGTTTTGTGGGATTTCAAAATTTTTGGACTTTTAAATTCTTAAAATTATAAGATGGGGTATTTGTTACACAAAATTTTAAAATTTTGGAATTTTTAAATTTGAGTGGTAGTAAGATTTACTAGTTTTCTAAGGGTCTGTTTGTTTGTGGGATTTGAAAGTGATGAGGCTTTCAAATTTTGATATTAATAAAATTTAGTGTTTGTTATTCAAATATTTAAAAATTTAAAATTTCAGAACATTCAAATTTCAATAATTGTAGGATTTTTGGTCTTCAAAATTGATCGGATTTTAAAATTTCAGATTTAAAAATTCACAACATTAGATTTTTTTTTTCATGTTATCTTAAGTATCTCTTTTGTCTGTTATTCATTTTTTTTATATTTATTTTTTTCAATTGATCTCCACAAAATTATTTTTTTTTTTTGCATTTTTGTAATAAATATTTTGTAGTTGTTTGTTGAAGTTTTTTCTAGTTTTTTTATGTGTTCAACCGTTGACACCAACATTTGATGGTTAATACTGGATGAATTTTCGAAACAAAATGTCCTGTATTTATAATTTTTTAAATTTTGTTGGTATTTTTTTCACTTTAGTCAAATTTTTTGACTATACAATCAATTCAACATTATAAATAAGAATTTCTTGAGATAAAATTTATTTACTTTTTTTTATTTACACTCATATTTAATTTTTTTATTAATGGTATATATTCAAACTTTTACTTATCAATGTGAAATAATTCTTATTGTAAAGTTTGATAGTTGGATGCGAATGCCAATTTGAAAATTTTAATTTGAGATATATTCTTCTTTGTAGATTAGTAATATGCTAAATCCATTAGTCGATCATCATCCTTATTTTCATAACAATATTATTTCATAAATTTTTTATTTTAAGTTTAATCAGGTCAAATGATTTTAAGTTGACTTAAAATATGTGCCTTTAAGAGAAATTCACATATATTTAAAATTATTGGCTTTGTAATGCTCTCTGTACCTTTTTTTGAAGAAAATTTTGCTAAATCGCCTCAATCTTGATTCAAGATACATAAATTGAGAGTTATTCCTAAACAGTTCATAGTTTGAATAGAAAAATACAAACATAATTTTCATAGATAAATGTGATAGAAAAGAAATTGTTGATATAGTTTTATTTTCTTTTTCTTGGAAAAAAATCATTTTTTTCTAACAGAAATTATAATGAGAAAAAAAATATGATAAATGCCAAAACTATTATATTAATTTTCATGACATTGAATTATATGTGATTATTTAAACTATTATACTTATTTATTTTGCATATTTTTTATGAATTCTATAATTTATGCATAATAAAGATATTATCTAATTTTTAAATTGATATATATAATTATAAGTGATAGTAAAAATAACTCATTTTTTATAAATTTACATATATAATTTTGTCATATTATTATTTAAATTAATTTTTTTATTTGTTAATTAGAAATTCAATCTATTATTAAGATATTAAAGTTTGGTACTTTTTAATACAATATTTTATTCATTAATATCATATAAAATAAAACGTTAAATAAATTTGAAATAGAGTAATCTCACCACACAAATTCTGTAGTGACCATATCATAAAATTTTAATTAAATAAATATAAAACTTATAAATCTGGAATTTACAAAATCAATAAAATAAACACAAAATTTAAAAAAAATCTGAATTTGCATGTTCTACAAAATAAATATATTATTGAAATTTTGAAATACAGGATTTTAAAGTTCTAGAATATTAAAATTTTTAAAATTTTGAAGTCCCACGGAATAAACAGACCCTAAATTTAGTTTGACTATAAAATTTTGTTTTTAGAATTCAACATGTGGGATTATATGTTGAATCTTATAGACAAATAAAATATAAAATTTATAATTTTAAAGTTTATAAGTCCAACAAAATCAGTGCAAAATTTTAAAATTTTAAATTTATATGTTTTATAAAATAAATATACTATGAAAAATTTCAAATACAGGATTTTGAAAATTTTTTAAATATTAAAATTCTTAAAATTTTTAAATTCTATGAAAAACCATACCCTTAAATAATATATTTTTAATCTTGTTTTGAGAAAGAAAATCATTATTTTGAGAAAAATAAAAAAAAACTATATTCTCTGAAGCCTCACTCAAATACCAATCTTATTTTATTTAAATTTAGTTTTTAATGTATATTTATATTTGCGTCTATTGTGCAAAAATAAAAAAATTCAGCATGCTATTGCAACCGAAACAGGGATGAAAATAAACCGAAACGCCGTCAAACCGAACCAAACAGTCCGGGTTTGGGTCCTTCTAACCCGAAACCAAAACCAAAATCATTTTTTCTTGTAAAATTTAGTTAATTTTCAATTGTCGATATTAGTTCAATCATCCCGAAAGCGTCGAGTTCGCCGAAATCAGTCGAGGTCGGTGGGCATGAAGAAAAGCAAATCCTCCAAAGCCGCCGCCGCCAATGGCGGCGGCGGGCAGCAGAACGGCCACGCGCTCTTCTTCTCCGCCAAACTATTAGATCCTGAGGCCTCTTGGGACAAGGTGAATATTCATTCATCCCAGTAATTTCGATCTCCTTGCTCCGTTGAACAAAAACTGCGATTTTTTCTTATAGTTTTGTTGATTTTGTGTCTGGATACGATGCAGGATCAGTTGGGGGATGTGCTGCATTGGATACGGCAAGTTGTCGGTCTTGTTTGCGGATTGCTGTGGGGCGCGGTTCCCCTCGTCGGCGCGACATGGATTGTGCTGTAAGTCTGATTTTTATGAAAAAAAAAAATTAGGTTTTTGATCTTGTGAATGGTTGATGAACAAATTTGAATCACCAGATAGTAATTCTTAGTGTGGGGCTGGCGAGTTGAGTTTTTTTTTTTCATGATATGTTCGAAGATGATTGAGGGGAAGCGAGGAATTTGGAAAGATTTGCATTGTAGCTCATAGTTCTTTAGTTGCATAACCCCTACGTAAATCTAACTGAGAACTTTTTTCAGAATACAATAAGCTGTTAATGAATATTTTGGATAAAACATTGGAAGTATTGTGGAGATTGGGGTTCAGTGTGGTTTGTCTGAGTTCGATCTTAAGGTGGAGATTCTTGAGATTTGGTGTCTCGAACTTAGACTTGAGTTTGTGCTGGGGAAGGAATCCATGCTGGATTGGATTCTGATTTTTGGGTTACACACTATATTGGGATATCCTACATTTAGGACACCAAGTTGGGGTAGGATACGAATTCAACAATAGTCATTGTTGATGGCCATCGGCATTTTTTCCAACTTCCAAAGTTTCAGGGCATGCTTCTGAATTCTGCACGAGTCTTTCCTTTCAAAGTCCACAACAACTGTTACAGAAATCATTTCCACACCATTGTCACAAATTTTTTTGATGTCATTTTTAGTCCTTTTTCCTTCACCCTATATTAAACCATGGTTGCATTCTCATAGCGGTTGGTTTGGTCTTCAGCGCACATTTTGATACGATTTTCTCACTTCTTCAAGAACTGTCCTGTTTTTGCTTTAAGGTAGTGAATTGTCATCTGATCATTAGTTTCCAGGTTATTTGTTTAACTGCTATTTATTTCTGATGATCTGAAGGTGGCTGCCAGGTCTTCATAGACATCAATTTCAACTAGCATTGCTTTTGTACTGATAAGGCCCTACATGATCCATATCAGATGTGATTCAATGCTTTACATACATGAAGGAAAGGAAGGATGAGGGGATCCATTGAAAGGCCTTTTTATCTTTGACTTTTGAAAGTTGTTCTCGAACTTTTATTGACCAAACAAGATGCCTTTACTGACACAGCAGAGGTTGTAAAGTGGTGAGAAATCAGCAGGAAGAGCACGAGGAAGAGAAATAGGATGAATTCAATGCTCTTGATTTCAGCTATAAGAGAACAGAAATTTTCCTGAACTTAAAACTCTAAAAGGGTAGTAGAATTTTGATGAATAATAGTTGCCATTACGTGGCTGTCTAGCGTAGCTCATATAGACTATCATAAAAATCCTATTCGGAGTAGGATTACACTAAATAAAATAACTCTAAATAGGATAACTCTGAGATAAGGTACCCTTTCAAACTAAGAGTGCTAACTAAAGTAGGAATCCTTGTAAAGGAAACCATACCCGATAGGATTCTTGTCAAAATAGGATTCATAGCTGCATCATTTACTTTCTATCCCTTCATTTACGCATTTCTTTCTTCTGCATACTTTGCTACTTTTTTATTAGGAGCTTGTGATTTTAAATTCCTTAGTGTTTGATGAGTACCTGATTCTTGAGTGTCAATGTAAATGCCATTGAAAAATTACATCTAGGTCACAAACATCTATGTCTATTTCTGAAATATCGCTATCTTGCATTTGAGTTAGGCAGCAGCTGGTTGCTTGTGCTACTAAGAATTCACTTGTGACTTTTTTGATCCTCTTAATTCTCTTCATCAATGATGAGATTTGTATTGCTGGGCTAAATTTGCGAGGAACATTTAGTTTTGCTATTGATAAAATGATCCTCTGCAACAATTATAAAGCATGCTGACTCAACAGGATCTGTTGCTTTATTTTATAACCTGTGATTTATTTATTTATTTATTTATTTTGAGACAAGTGTGAAACATTCTGTTAGCATGAATGGATTTGAAAAAAAAAACTTTGTCTGCCTTCAGGTTCCTGGTTTTATCTTCCAGCATTGTATATGGATATTATGCACACATTCTGAAGATTGATGAAGAAGAATTTGGTGGCCATGCCACACTGCTACAAGAGGGGTTATTTGCATCCTTTGCTCTCTTTCTGGTAAGTTCCTTCAGTTGTAGTTAATTTATTATAGCATTTCAGTTGATGTTTCTAGAGATAGCAAAAGTATTGCTGCCTTTTGCAAGCAAGATTCATTTGGTTGTTCCACGTATTTTGCAGCCAAGCTACTCTGTTGAGGTTTTGATCATGTCATTGCATAGAGAATTTATACTTTATTATTGTGTCACTAATTGAGAGCTTGTTCTTACTCGATTGCAGCTGGCCTGGATTCTAGTATACAGCTTGGCACACTTCTAATTGGTGACTGCTAATTGCTTGGAAATGGTTCCACAAATGGGTTACTTTTGTTGTTCCTGCTGTTTGCTTTGTGACGGGAGGATGAATGCAGAACCAAAGACTATTTTCGCCAATTGAAGAACTCTAAGATCATTATTGGCCACTGCAAGTTGTTTTCTTTTTAGGTTTCCTTCTTTCTGTAGATGTGAGTTCTTCATGCACTAATCTCGTGTTTGAGCTTAGTATTTTAGCAATAATGTTTTCACTTGATACACTGCGCGGTGTACACACATGCAATTTGTAGGATTCAACAGGTTCGGCTCTTTATAGATGAGCAATGAATGCAGCAAGAGATGTTTAGGTTAGAACTTCGGTGTGTTGGCTAGGGGTGGACATGATCCGAGATTAAGCGAGTTGATCCTAGCTTAGGTCAAATTCGAGTTCAAAATTTAAAATTTAAAATTTTCAGAACTATTTTTAGTTAATTAATATTTAAAAAATATTTTTAAGATTTTAATATTAATATGATAAATTAAAATTTAAATATCATGATGTAAAAATACTTTAATCTACTGATGCAAAATTTCAGTTTCATGCTGAGTAAAATTAAGCCTAATAATTTGGGTTTATGGATCAGGTTTGAATCGTATTGAATTTATAGTATTATATTAAA
This sequence comes from Trichopus zeylanicus subsp. travancoricus, assembly GCA_005019695.1. Taxonomy (NCBI): domain Eukaryota; kingdom Viridiplantae; phylum Streptophyta; class Magnoliopsida; order Dioscoreales; family Dioscoreaceae; genus Trichopus; species Trichopus zeylanicus. The sequence continues at coordinate 442,886 of RXID01010938.1, forward strand.
TGGGTCAGTTCAAATTTAATTTATTTATTAAATGAGTTAATTTTTTATTAAGGGTTTATTTGTTTTGTGGGATTTTAAAATTCTAAAAATTTTATGTTAGGCCCGGTGGCTTAGTGGATTAGTAGACAGGCAATGGAGTCTGTAATTAGCAGTAGTTATTTTTAGTTCTATATCGACAAAATGTTGGAGTTGAGATTGGGATAAGTATGATAATTGCACAACAACGAGATTTTTTTCCAGGGAGAAGAAAAACAAAATCCTGGAGTTAGGTCGACTGCTAACCACAGTCACCTAAGGACAATATCATATTGAGTGGGAGACGTCGCATATTGGTACCGAAATCACTTCGCACCTCTTAATTGGTGTGAGCTATCTCAGTGAGGACGCTGAGCTCTTAAAAGGGAGGAGGGGGAGGGGGGGCCGGAGGGGATTTGTTAGACCCATTGGCTTAGTGGCCTAGTAGATATATAGTGAGTCTGTAATCGGTAATAGTTGACTTTAGTCTCACATCGATAAACTGTCAGAATTAAGACTAAACTAAATATGATAATTGTCGTAGACCTAACAACGAGACTTTTTTCCAGGAAGATGAGAAAAATAAAATCCTGAAGTTGGGTGGACTGTAGGCCGCAAACGCTCAGAGATAATATCGTACTGTGTCGGAGGTGTCATACTTTGATATTCTAAAACTTTAAAATCCTAAATTTAAAAAATTTGATAATGTATTTATTTTGTAGAATATGTAAATTCAGAATTTTGAAATTCTATGTTTGTTTTATTAGATTTGTAAATTTCATATTTATAAATTTTGTGTTTGTTTGATTAAAATTTTATAATATGGTAATTACAAGATTTGGGTGATGAGATTACTCAAATTTAAATTTATTTTACTTTTTTATTTTAATAATATTTAAATATTTAATTTTTTTATTTTATATGATATTAAAAAGGAAAATTATAGAGGATGATGAAAGAGGTAAAATAAAAAAATAACAAAACTAAAATCCTCCAATTTATAGTACATAGATATAGATCTATAACTCTAATTCGAATTAAATCACATAGAAATAAATAAAAGAAATAACCATAAACATGAAAGCTACCAATTTTAATTTTTTTTCTTAATTTGTTTTGTATTTTGGTATATTAGAAAGATATATAAGATGTAAAGCCTTGCATTGATTATTTGTGGTTTTCTATTTTGTTGTAGTAAAAGTAAAAAAGAAAAATGTTAAAGGCCTTATATACTAATTTAACATTTTTGTTTCTACATATTAAAATTTGGAGCCAAAATCAATGGACAATAAATATTTGTTTCAAAATCCTTTAAAAAAAACTAACATTGTAGAGATCAATTGAAGAAAAAATACAATGAGTTAAATAACGGCGAAAGAGACATTTGAGGTAATGTAATACCTAACAACAAATTTTATAATTCAACACATGATCTCATGTAGTGAATTCTAAAATATAGGATTTGAAATTTGGCCAATTTTTAGAGACCAGCAAATCTCACATTTGTTAGGATTTGAAAGTTCTAGAATTTTAAAATTTTGAATAATAAACACTAGATTCTATTGTTATTAGAATTTAAAGGTCACATAATTTTTAAATATCATAAAATAAATAGGCCTTAACATGTTGGATCCAGGTAATGATTTGATTTGACTCAAATTAATCTATTTAATTAAATAGGTCATAATTTGACCCGACATGAATTTATCTATTTTCTCGAGTTAACTCAAACTGGTCCAAATTGATTTAAGTTAATATGACATGTTTAATTAACATTAATAATTTTAACATATTTTAAATATTTAAAAATAATATTATTATTAAACATTAATAATAATAATAATAATAATAATAATACTTAATTTATAAATAATAATTTTAAAATTATTTTAAAAATGTTAAATAATTTTAATTGTCTTAATTGATAGATGGGTTGATCCGATTTGATTTGATCCCTTTATGTTCGATAAACAAACGGGTTAATCGGATCATAAACGGATTATACAAATTGACTCAATTATAATTCAAATTTTTTTTTTAGGTTAAAATCAAGTCGATCCGATTATAACAAATTTGAATATGCTAATTCGGATCGAATTAATGAGTCAAGTTGTATATTGTCAAGCGCAAGTAAAATTTTATTGTAAACTTTTATGATTGAAAAATTTATAGGAGACTTCTGTTAGGACTTGGTTTGGGAAAAAAACTTAAGGATAACATCACTTATAAATATAAATTTGAGTTGAATTTTCGAGTTAGAAAGGAGCAAATTGACCTCAAATTGAGCTTTTGTTTGTTGAGAAAACAAGTTTAATTTTCATCTCGAACTCAAACTCAATTTCTAAATAAGCGAACTGAGGAGGAGCAGCTCATGAGTCATTGACGCCTCTGGTTATATCCAACCCATGAGTGTAAAAACTCAGAGAAAACATGATCCGGTGATCATTCATTATCAAATGAGGAGTGGCCCCCAAACGAAGAAAGCGGAAAGACTGATATTGCTTTTTCTTTTTTTTAAAAAAAAAAATTTTATTTTGACTGTAGCCTTTTGTTGGATAATATTCGATTTCATCCGGATTTATCTCAAAAATGATTTATACTACGACAAAGTAAAAAAAAAAAATTAGCTTCTCCATAATTTATTTTCCAGCTTATTTTAGAATTAACCACTTTTTTCTGTTGTTTATTCAAATTTATCTACAAACCAAAAGGAGTTCAAAAGTGTAATAACATTTATTTCAAAAATAAAAAATAAAGGAGGGAAACTGATGAACTCGGTTAAGTGACGCGGGACAACTTACCGCGACGCTCGAAGCGGATACCCCGAACACCGCGACGATGCAGCCGCTTCGCCTCCTCGGGCGGTGACGCCCTCTCCTCGCCGGAGCACTTTGTCTCCTCCGTCTTCGAATCCATCCTCCGGGGCAGCACCAATTCACAGTCCAATCCTCTCCGATGGGCTCCGCCGACGAAGCCCTAGAGATCGACGCTCTGGAGAGGCGCTTGCCGCCGGACTCCAACTCGAATTCCGACGACGGTGAAGCCGAAGGCAGCCGCGAAGGAGATGGTGTGCGACGCATTGCTCAAGGAGGAGATGGAAGACAGTACGTGAACTACCAGACCTCTTGGTGGGTTCTCCACTCTCTGCTTCCCGAGTTGTTGAAGAAACTTCCAATCTAGTTTATGGTATGATTTATCCTTTCATATCATCAAATTTGGGTTTGGCGCATCATTTGGAGCATCAAATTTGATTAATTGTTGTTGTTTGTGTGCAGTTTGTGCATGTCAATTTTTTCAGTACAAAAGGTGAGATTTTTTTTTTCTTTTTTGCTGTCTTCAGATTTGAAATTATGTTGTTTTAGGCATTTCTGGAATGTAGTGATAGATTATTCAAAATACGAGAAAAATTGCTTTAGAATTATGAGAATCTTGTTTCCTCTGGAGTTAATTGCAGATAAATTTTGAAGTTTTCTTCGGCACTTTCATCACTGTAATTATTTTTTAGTTTGCTTATCCGGAAAATAGCATGTAGTATGCATCGTGCTTCAAATGATTATCCACTTATTATACCATGTTGCATGTCACAAGACCAGTGGTGGTATTTCCTTGCTTTTGAGTTTTGAAGAAGGAGAAACATATCTTACAATTCCCTTCGGTTGCTGATGGAGTAGTTGAACAAGGTAAACGGTAGGCATTTGGATATTCTTTTTGTACTAAAGTTATTCTTTGATTGCCAATTTTGTAATTAGCTGAGTGAGAAAAAAGTGTCATCAAAACCGGACACACTAAAATGCTCAATGAAATAAGTTAATCTTCTGTTGTTTTTCTTTCAAACCGTTGGTTTTATTGGTGGTTGGTACCTTTGATTACAGCTCTCAAACACTTGCAAGATATCAGTGTAATGCTTAATGCTGTACATAAGCTTGCAAAATATTAGTTGTGAATTTTTCCTTGAATTTGTTGATATTTTCTTCACTGAGATTATTTTTGGTTTATCTCTTACTCCTTTCTATGCTACGATCTCAAACTGACCTCTTCTACAAACCACTGTTTAGCTGGATATCTTCAATCCTTCTTGGGGTAATACTCCGTCAGAATCGAGAAAGGTGTAAGAAGACCAGCTGTGGATGATATTCAGCTTCAGAATCCCAGGCTGTTCTGACATGCCTTTGGTCAGCAAAGCTCTGTAGCTGAAGATTCAATGAACTTTGATCCTGGTCATCCACAGTGATTGGGTATGGCAATCTATCCTTAACCTGTCACTTTCTCTTCTTCAGCTCTGATATTTCTTTAGTGTAAACATTGTTTTGTTCAACAGGCAGCAAGTGTCAAGTCATCTACTTGGTTGAGCATATGTAGTTCAGCAAAGTTTGAATACTGCCTTTCACAGTTTGTAACTACAGGTATGTGGAGTGTGAGATGACTTTGGACTTCTATGTGCATTTGACATCATTAGTCCAAAAGCTTCTCTACTAGCATTTTTGTTCCAAACTTTCAACCACGAGTGTCACACTTCTCTTGGTTTTTTTGCTGCAACTCTTCGTGTTTTGAACAAGCTTTCTTTTTTCTGATTTTGAGGTTTCAAGCATGATACAAGTTTTTCATTTGGACCTATTGATGACTATCAAGTAGAGCAAGCCTTTTACATTTACTGTATCTTATTTCCTGTTTCTCAAACAAGTAATCTTATTGACAATGTTAAAATTTGCGTTTCCTCGTCTGGAAATTGCGGAAATGATAGCTTGTGGTCAATTGAACTTATTCAGGATTGCAGGGGTTGGAAGTTCAGTCAAGGTAACCGCTTTCCCTACAAGCTCTCGTTTATACTAATGGCTGAATCTCAGCAGAAGGCATTTTGATTTTTTCTCAAGTATGCTTCCTTCCATTAGCTTCATCATAAAAGGTTATTGACATGGTTTTCTTCCTTGAGTACAACTTCTAATGTCAAGCTCAGAAAATCGCAGGGAGGAGAAACATCAAATCTACGATTCTATGCTGACAGAAAATCAAATCTCACAGAATTCCATTCTATTGTGTTGTATTGACAATTAATTTCAACAAAAATTTGAAAAGTTATGGTCCGGCTCATAAGAGCAACGCTCTTACGAACTGAGCTACTGGACCGTGCATAATCATAAAAATGTAATAGAAACCGAGGAGGATCCAAAACCAAGAATATAAAGAAATTCAAAACTCAGGTTAGAATTTAGAGCAAGGTATTAAGTGTAGGAGCTGAAACGTTTTGATTTCAACTTTGGATGGATTTTGAAATTGATATTGAAATCTAAACTTAATATTTTGATTTAAAATGGGTTTTTGACACTTTTGTAGTGTTATCTTTATCAGAGTGAAGGAAACGAGTGATAGAAGACAGACGACCCCACACAGAGTAGTCTATTGGATTGAAAAGCGTACATGGATCATTGTCATGGAATGGTCTTGAAGCACCCGGCGGCCGCAGTCAAATGTCAAGCGTCGGCTTCCTTCAGTCCTTGAGTCAAGTAGTCTGGATCCATGGTGGACGGAGATGTTTCCATGCAGCTTTCAGCCGTCAGATGTATCCGGAGGCAAACGTGGCAAGGGTGGGCCACCTACAAATATAGGACCAATAAAATAGCAATACAGATAATGGATGCAGCCTTCTAGAAGCCCTCTTTGTTCAGCGCACGATCGGATCATTCTCGCCTGCCGGCCAGGGCATTTCGGAAATTTTATATTATATATATATATATAAATATATTTATAATTAGTATAATTTCGGTATATTAATTTTTTACAAAATATAAAATTGAAATCAGAACCGAATTTTTAATTTTATTAAAATTAATAACTATAACCGTATCCGTTTGTTTTGAAAATAAATTTTTTAATACAATTCTCAATAAATATGATTTAATATATTAATTTTTCGACTTTTTTGTTCACCCCTGCCTAAAGTCTACCTTTTGACCTTCTTTTCTGGATGATGGTATTCCTCGTACAGTAATTTATCTAATGATATACAAACAAAATTCATGTCCGAGAAGGAATACGATTGTGCAGCGTACGAAGATACACGCCCAAATAAACAATTTTTTTTGTTACTACAATCATTTTGTGATGTTCCTCTAAAGTTAAGAGTACCTAAATTGATTTAGCATATTAATCTTATATTTTTTGTTAGAATTAGAATTGGATTTTAATTTTTCAAAAATCGAAAACTAAAATTATACAGAATCGATTTTTCAGTTTCCATTTTAAATCAATTCTAAAATTAATATACCGATTTTTAAATTATTTATTTTAAAATATTTTATTTTACATTAAAATCCTATAAAAATTTAATTTTAAATATGCTAATACATAATTTATTCAAAAATATTATATTATTCATTATAATCCTATAAAGATTGAATTTTAAATATATTAATATATACATAACATAAAAAATTATATTATATATATATAATTTGTAAATATCGATTTTTTATAAAAATATAAGACCGGAATCATAACCGAATTTTTAATTTTATTAAAATTAAGAACTATAACTGTAACAGTTTATTTTAAAAATTAATTTTTTAATACAGTTCTCAACAATTTGAATATATTGGTTTTTCGACTTTCTTTGCTCACTCCTACCTAAAGTCCAACTTTCACCTTCTTCGATTTGGTTTGTTCGAATGCGCAGTGCATCTGGTGAGCCGCTGGGATGGACTGTTCCTCGTAGAACAACACGCATCGTTTCCAGGTGCCAATTACCATTCGCTTGTTCTCCGGTGTCTCCATCGACCGTAGATTCAACGGTCACCGACCTCCAGTCCACATGCAGTTCCAATTCCCTCCCTGCCCTTCCCTAACCTTATTAATAAAAAAAATTTTCAATTACATATAACTCTTTAAAAATTTACTGAATTATATATTTTTTTCTAATATAAAAAATTATGTATAACTCAGTGAACTTTTATCAAATTACATATTTTTCCTTATTATTTAAAAAATTATATATAACTTCTCAAATTTTTTTCGAATTAGATATTTATCTTTTCAAATTTTAAAATTATATATTTTTTTTGGTTATTGTACATATTGAAAAATTCTTGTCAAATATAAATATATCATTACAATATATATACACACACATGTTGTTTAGGTTAGAGAAACAAAACGAAAATATTTCGATCGGATCTGCATTATTGTAATAGAGAACAAAAGTAAAAATGAGCTCCAAATCTATTTTAAATTGAATCCTATTTCTACTCAAGCTCGGATCAAAATAACTTCAAAATTGTTCAAAAGCAAAATTATCATTTTACATCTTGAATTTAAATTTAATTCAAATTTGGACCAAAAGGAGTTTAGACTAAATGAAGGGCAAAATAGTCATTTTATACATTAAAGTAAAATTTAACTTGAGATAAATATCTGAATTGAACAAGAAAGAATTTTTTACAATAATAACCTAATTATAAAAGTTTTTTCTAATCGAGTTAGAGGTATTTTCGTTTTTTTACTTCAATTTAAATGACATTAAATCATATATATATTCTTCAAATATTTTTATTTCTAATAATAAATTTATGCATAATTAAATTTTTGTAGTATATCTAATAATAAAAAAAAAATTAATTTTTTAAATTTAAAGAAAAAAAATGTAATTTGATAAAATTTTAAGTAATAAATGATATATAAATTTTTCAGTTTTAAAATAATATATATATATAATTCGACGAAATTTGAAAGAGTCACGTGACAATTGACCCATTAGAAAAAGGCCAATCACAATCAGCTTTAATAATTTCGCATTACCCACTAATTAATCATATTTTAGCAACTGCTCAATCTCTATTAATGTGCCCAGCGCCGGAACCCCTGCGGCTCGCCAAGTGGCTGCATCTCTCGTCTCGTTCGATTTTTCTGCCAATAATTTTCCGAAAATTTGATCGATTTCTCCCTTGATCTTCACTGAAAATCCATACGATTTTTGCAGAATTTCGCTCAAATGATCATGGACGCCGGCTTTCGCCGTGATTCTGTCGACGGATCCGTCGTCGTGTCGAACGTCCGCGGCTTCAAGCATGGCGGCTAGCTTTTCGCCGATCCGATAACAACTATGAACCCTAGTTCCGTTCATCCCAGCTTCTTCGATGATCTCCGCTTCTTGCCTGCTGAATCCACCCAGAACAAAGGTCATGGCGATCTCTCCGGCACGAGCCCGTGCCGGGACTCCAAGGAGCACGAAGAGTTCCCGGACTTTGTCCTCAACTGCATCAACAACATGCTGATGGAGGAGGACATGGACGAGAAGCTCGACATCAACCTGGCGCCCTCCGCCCTCCTGGCCGCCGAGAAGTCGCTCTACGACGCGCTCGGCGAGAAGTACCCTCCTTCTCCCGACCAGCCACCCCTGTACACCGAGTCCGACAGCCTCGATGATCTCCACTTCTTGCCCGCTGAATCCACCCAGAACAAAGGCCATGGCGATCTCTCCGGCACAAGCCCGTTCCGGGACGCCGAGGAGCACCAAGAGTTCCCGGACTTTGTCCTCAACTACATCAACAACATGCTGATGGAGGAGGACATGGACGAGAAACTCGACATCTACGCGGTTCCCTCCGCCCTCCTGGCTGCCGATAAGTCGCTTTACGACGCGCTCGGCGAGAAGTACCCTCCTTCTCCCGACCAGCCACCCCTGTACACCGAGTCCGACAGCCTCGACAGCAATGGCAGCAGCCACTCCTCCGGGTTTCATCATCCTGTGCCTGTCGATTACTCTTCTCAGTCATCTTTTTGCCCGTCGAATAGCTTTGGTAATAATGTTCCGGACTCGGAGGAGTCGCTGGTGAGCATGGGGTGGGCGAAGGATGTGCCCATTGATAGCTTCATGAAGGGTGTAAAGGAAGCGCGCAAATTTCTTCCCAGAGATGACAAGTTGATGATCAACTTGGAGCTTGATGGTTTTCAATTGCTTCGAGAGCAGAAAAATGAGAGTGGGCTTGTCAAGCTGAAGGCTGAGGAGAACAAGTTCGTAGTCTTGGATGGTTCGTGGGGCAGGAAGAATCCTCACGGCGAGGATTCGGACCTGGAAGAGCAGAGAAGCAACAAGCACTTGGCGGTATACAAGGAGGATGATGTTCGGACGGAGATGTTTGATCAAGTCTTGCTTTGTAAGGGCGACAAGAGCGAGGAAGATGTTCGTGCTTTGCGAGAGGCTGTCGAGAAGGAAGCAAGCAAGAATTTGCAAGACGATAGGTTTTCGAGAAGGAAGAAGCAGAACAAGAAGAAGGAGGCGGTCGACCTCACTACTCTTCTCATTCATTGTGCTCAAGTAGTGTCTACTGACGATCGGAGAAGTGCTAACGAGTTGTTAAGGCAGATCAGACAGCACGCATCGCCGCATGGCAATGCGTCTCAGAGGTTGGCTTATTACTTCGCCAATGGGCTCGAGGCTCGTTTGGCGGGGACGGGGAGTCAGATTTACAATGCATTCATGTCACAGCGGAGGTCTGCCAGCGACGTCTTGAGAGCTTACCAGCTCTATCTATCAGCATGCCCGTTCAAGAGACTCACACATTTTGTTGCTAACCATACAATCAAAGCTATGTCTCAGAATGCGGCAAGGGTACACGTTGTTGATTTTGGCATTCATTATGGCTTCCAGTGGCCATGTTACATGCAAATTCTTGCCCGCCGGCCTGGCGGGCCTCCAAAACTTCGCATAACTGGCATTGAAACGCCCCAGCCAGGATTCCGTCCCGCAGAGTTTGTGGAGGAAACCGGCCGCCGGTTAGCTGATTACGCTAAGAGCTTCAACGTTCCCTTCGAGTATCACCCTATTGCGGCCAAGTGGGAAACTATCAAACCAGAGGATATCAGGATCGAGAAAGATGAGTTTCTTGTCGTCAACTGTGTGTACCGTCTGGAAAATCTGGCCGATGAGACAGTGACAGTAGATTGCCCGAGAAATAAGCTGCTGAACACCATATGGAGGTTGAATCCAGATTTATTCATCCAGGCACATGTTAACGGAACATTCAGTGCTCCCTTCTTCGTCACACGTTTTCGGGAAGTTCTGTTCCACTTCTCTGCAATGTTTGATATGCTCGAAATGAATGTGCCCAGGGATCATCCACAGAGGGTGTTGATCGAGAGGGAACTTTTTGGTCGCCAAGTTCTCAATGTCATAGCGTGCGAAGGCTTGGAAAGGGTGGAGCGGCCAGAGACCTACAAGCAGTGGCAGGTTAGGAACCTCAGGGCCGGGTTTGTGCAGCTTCCCCTTAACTCGGAGATAACGAGGAGAGCAATGACCAAGGTGAAGACTTTCTACCATAAGGATTTCATCATCATGGAAGACGGTATATGGTTACTACAAGGCTGGAAGGGGCGCATCACATATGCGTTATCTGCATGGAAGCCAAGGAGGCCTTTGCAGGATCGCTAGTAAGGACTTTCGGCATATGAGTTGAACATGGGGGCATGCCTCGTGCTTGTTCTTCTGGTGTCCAAATGGGGTACTTTCAGATCCCATCTTCCACTGCTCTGTTTCTCACTACATTTTCGGGAAGCGACATTCCTGATCTGAAGTTGGCTTCTGGTGTTCTTGCAGCTGACTTGGGCCTCAACCTGTACAATGAAGAAAATGAACCAGACTGCTGGAGATTGTTCCTTAGCACATCTTAATTATATGTTTCTGTATGTTGTGGATGGGAATCTGGAACATGTTTACACGGCTCTTTTGCTACTGTACTTGTTTGGTTTCCAGGTATCTTATGCAATTTCTTTCAGTCACATCAGCACAAGATTCAAGATCACCCACCTTTTTTATATAATTGTGAGATTCCATGAATTTGAAGCTCTCAAAATTCTTGTTATTTTTGGTAATCGACGAGAAAATTGTATTCAACCTCATACACCAATCTCTCTTTATTTCTGCCATTTCAAGGTTAGGAAGCCAGATCAAAGGAATGCTTAGTTTTCTACTTTTCTCGAGTAAAAGTCAAGGACTGGTATGTTGAAAGAGTTCAGAATTCAAGCGCACTGCACAATCAGTAACTTGTTTCATCGACACATACCTGAATACAGAATTACTGCAACATCAGCCCTGGCGATCAATTTAGTTTTAGTCGGAAGAAGCTCATCATCTTTGGCAACAATTAGTTCCCTCGGGCCACCCACTTTGTCTTGTAATCCTCCAGCCCTGGTCCAGATGCAATAGTGAATTCAAAGAATAGGAATTATATGAGACGCTTTGTAAATTATCCAGCAAACATTCTTGTAGGGAAGGTGTGCTTTATGGTCCATTGGTAATATTTCTCCCTGCTATCTGATTGTGCATTCTTCTCACTGAATAAGAACAGTCATTGAGATGTAAATAGAACCCAAAAATTTCTTTAGGATGATGATAGGATTGGCCAAGAAATACTATAAACTTAGATGAATGCAATCCAGTACAGCATATTTGTTCAGCATAGGACTACATATGTTTGTAAGGACACCCAATATATATTTGTTTTCAGTTCCATTTGAAGAATAGTATCGATGCTCTGTGAATCAATGCTCTGTGAAACAGGTTAACAAATTGTATTCAAACTTCGTGGTTACATACCATCCAAATACCCATGCTCCTCCGTTCAGATTATTCTGGTTTTTGCCACTATAATTTGACCGTAGAGCGAGATTTGCTACGGAAAATTTCGATTGACAATGATACATTACCTACAACACTACCAGCCTTACATTTTGAATTAGAATACTTCGGTTTGAAGCTTACCACATGATAAACACTCACTTTTGCTCAATTTATTTCTAAACATCAAAAAGAAAGTACCTTGTAATAGTGTGTGGAATTCCAGAATCCGCCAAGTACTGTTCGGCCTTTCGCTTCCACACCTGCAAACATCCAGAAGAAAGAAATAATTTTTTTTTTTTGTGTGTGTGTGTGTGTGATTAGTTCACTCCACCAACCAAGTAACATATCATCAAAAAACAGAAGAAATCTTGCCAATATATTGCCATTGCCAAGGCTGTTCAGGGGATGGTTCGGGTGTGTCCCACCCATCGACCCAACCAACACAATGTGCTTAACCCCAGCAGCCTTCGCTGCACACGGATGAGAAACATATCATCAAACACCTTGTAGGCAGTGTTAGACAAACAAAACGAACAAGCAAGAGTAGTACGAATAAACATCTTCATCAACATCAATCTGATTTTCCTGCCCAAAATATTAACCCAACACGCCAAAGATCCAGCCTTCAATTCATGAAAATGGATTCTCGCAAGCAAGGAAAAAAACGAAGGAATTACCAACCTGCTCAGGGTACAATCCGTCCTCGAAATAGAACTCCGGGCGGCCGCCCTTGCTCGGATCAAACCCAGGCTTCATCTTGGGCACGGCGCTGGTGAGTATCACGAGCGCGTCGACGCCGTGCGCGGCGGGGCCGATGCTATCGGAATCTCGTATGTCGCCGAAGAACACGTCGTCGGCGCCTCCAATCTTGTGCGTCCTCTCCTCCGTCCTGACCAGGCCTCTCGCAGTGAACTGGTCCGGCCTCTGCTTCAGCTTGTCGTACACGACCTGGCCTGTTATACCGCCGGCGCCGGTGACGAGCACGGTGGTCGAAGGGGACGATGCCATGGCCGTGGAACTCAAGCTTCGATTTGGAAGGAAGACGAGGAAGTGGATACTGGAACCAACATCCGATTTTTCCAGAACTGTACGAAGGTCGCGGGAATGGAAGCGGAGAAAATTCGGAAAACGACAAGCACTCGCAAAGATTCCGGGAAACTGTTATGCCTACAAGCCCACTTGGAACATGGGCTCAAGTGAATTGCCGGAATGTAGTTGAAGGTGGCCGTTTTGTAATGGTTGAACCATTGTTATGACATTGAGAAGCATTCTGATTAATCAAGATTTTAAATTTCCAAGAAAATATATTAATTTCGACCGAAAGTACAACATAATTGTCTTAAAATTTATTTCAAAATTTTAGTATATTTGAAAGTGTGAAATATTAAAAATCGTCCAAATTTGTTAAAATAAAACCATCAAAATATATAAATTTCGATGAATGATGAAATCGAAACCGAAAATCTTGACTGAGAACATGATATTTGTGATGTTTCCGACCCAACACGATATTGTTTTTGGACGTCTGTGGTTTACGACCCACCTGACTTCAAAGTTTTGTTTTTTCTATTTATTCGAAAAAAGACATTGTTTTTGGGTTTACGACAATTATTATATTTAACCTAATTTTAATTTCGACACTTTATCGATATAGGTCTAAAAACAATTGCTGTCAGTTACAGACTCTAATGTTTGCCGATTAGCTTATTGGCTTATCGGGCTTTACAATCTTCCTCCTTCAAAGGCTCAGCGTTCTCACTAAATTAATTCATACCGATCAAGAGGTGTAAAGTGACTCTAATATCACTATGTGATACCTCTCAACCAAATACGATATTATCCCTAGACGTCTGCGCTTGCAATTCATTCGACCTCGGGATTTTATTTTTCCTAATTTTCTAAAAAAAACCACATTGTTGTGTCTATAACAATTATCATATTTAGTACAATTTCAATTTCGACATTTCATCGATATAAGACTAAAAATAATTATTACAAGTCATAGACCTTATTACTTGTCCACTTTATTGGCCCAATCCAACCTCATAATATCCACCAATTTTTTCTTCCTAAAATTTAGACAATTGTCGATCGGATTATAATGGTAGCGACCGCATGTTGAATCACGACCATCCATGAGCTAGCCGTCACAATCCGGACCAACGGATTTCCATGGTCTGGGCATGAATCGCTTGAAACCGTCGTGCAATCGTTATCGTTGCGATCGAATCTATTTAGGTTCTGAAAGGAAAGACATGTGCACACATTTATAAAGCCAGACGAGAAGATGAGGAAGCCACCTGTTTCTAGCTGTAGCACACCTCATCACATTCCTAACAAATGTGTATGCATGAACTGACTACTGCCTTTCCTGAGACTGCCTGCCCTATTGACATGGGATCCTTGTCAATGACCATGACATGATTTGGTCCCATCTCAACCTTCCATTATGTTCTCTCCTCCTGTCCAAATGCCATCCTACCTTGCAATACATGCTTGTCTGTCTGCCACTCTCGGTCTGTCAGTGGCACCATGTACTTGCTTCTCTGCTGCCATTTTTATGTGATTCTTGGTTGCTCTATAATGGAGATTTCGATTGATAACACTTTTAGCAGCCAGTCTTTTGAACAAGACAGTTGTTTTGCCAATTATTTTCTCTCTAGTGACTCGTTGCACTTCCAGAGTTTATCATTTAAAAAAGTGGAGAGCAGTTGTGGATGCTGAAGAAGAAGAAGAAGCAAGAAAGAAAGAAAGAAAAACTTCAAAATTTCATCTCGTTGTTGGTTTGGTTAATAAACTTCATAGTTGGAAGAACATTTGCTGCAACTTCTACAGTCTGAATGAACTCAGACAGTACCTTGCCAGTAAACAAAAACTGGACAGTGATGGAGTTCTTTGGATGCATTTACAACCGTGCGTGTTATGAATTTGATGTTTTCTGGTAGACCTCCGCTCACTTTGCTTTCAAGGATTTCTTGATAATCTGAATTCCAATTTTTCGATCTCCCTTGTCAGGAAAGAAAAGAGATAACAGCTTGATTTCTCATAAAAGATGCACTAATCGAACTGAAATATGAAGATAGGGCTACAGGGCTGTTTTCTATCACATGATCACCTATGCTTCTTCCCCTACCAGAACAATTACATCAACAATTAAGCAATTGTTTCAATTGCAACCTTGGCACACCTAACATCCTCAGGTTTCTCAGCCTCTTCCCACAGCTCAGGCAATGCTTCCCTCAGATTGTGAATGTTCTCCAATGAATGGTCTGCACCTTTTACTCTCTGAGATTTTCCCACCTGTCGCAGATTAAACGAAAAATCATCAGATAAATATCAAGTAATATAGAACACATATCCTAATTTAAGACAAACCATTATTGCTTTGTGCTGCAAGAATTGGTCCTACAATTGAGAAGATAATGGACAGGACTTGTGGAGTAGTACTTCAACTAGTACATTATTGTGCAATGTTTGCGAAGAAGCATAAAGAAAAATATATATCTATACGAAGGCTAGGAAATTTGTCATATTCCAGTTACTGATGAGGCCTGTGTGTATTTTTACCAGCACAGTGTGTAGACCAACTTGTTTAGCAGATTGAATGTTGCGAACGCTGTCATCAAAGAATATCTGCACACAGTTGCATGTACTTGATGTAAAATCCTTGAATTACGTTTCCCGCCTCTGATTCAGTGCAACAATTGAAGGAGAAAGACATCTTACAGTTCTCTGGGGTTTGAGGTTTGCAATTTTCAGAGCATCCTCAAAAGCAACTTCAGATGGTTTGCAGATAACTGGCGTTTGTGGCAGTTCGCCATCAGCATCGGGTCGAGAGAAGTAGTCGACAATGTCAAAAATCTCTCTTGCAGTGGCTTCTTCAAAAGATTTCTGGGGTGGATTCAGAGTCTCAAAGCATATGATGCCTTCAAAGCAGTCTTCCAATCCAAGCTTGCTAAGAACCTTCACAGCATGGTTCTTATCTGCATTTGTGAATATCTGCATATCAATTTCAAAGTCGAGAATTAGATGGTATTTAGAGACGATGAATAAGACACAGATGATTTTGGATTTCACATTGTGTCAGAAACTCACAAGTTTGCTGATCGGCAGGCTCAGTAACAGATGCCTGAGGACTGGGTCAGGCTTTAGCATCTCATAAGGCAATCTTCCATGAACAAAGCTGTGATAAGCATCGTGATCGAATTCATAGCCAATGCCCTGTGCCATGGAGACAAAAGAACAAATGAGAAGAAGCATTTTCATATGAAGTTGAGATTAGGAGCACTCAATCTTACCCTTAGACCGGCCATGGTTGTCCCGTAGTTCTTGTAGAGCAGATTGCCCAGAACAGATATCTTGCTTTCCTCAATCCCAAGTTTCTCGACCATATAATCTGAAGATCGAAAAGTCGAGTAAATAAAAAACTAAATCAGAGATGGGATCGGAGGATCGGCGATAACCAGTAGGAACAGAAAATATGAAAGATACCATTGATGTTCTTGGTGCATTCAACTGCTATGCCAGAACCTAAAGGATATAGAGTATCATCGAGATCTACAGATGGCTAAAAGGCACAAATGAGACTCCAAATATACACAAAATGGGTCAGAAATCAAACGTCTCGAAGCTTAAGACGCATACCGAAAAGAAGGCAGTCATATTTGGGCCTTTGAACTGGTCCATACCGGTTCTCCAATTCCATTTTGATCAAACACAGCTTCAAAAAAGACGAGAGAATTTCAGAAAATTCAAACCAGTGGAATTTTTTAAATAAGAAAACAAAATAGCAATTTATTGTGATACTGAAAATGCGAAACACGTGAGAAGGAAAAATTTAGAGTACAGATCATGGCATCACCCTTCTCTTTTAAAGAGAAGGCATGAGAAAACCTTGAAAAGCTTGCACAGAAAACTCATGAAAACATTCATGGAAATGACCAGAAAAAAAAAATGGAGAAATAAAACCACGAAAAAATCGTCAAAATCTTCTCTCTTTCCTTCTTTGCAGGAAAAAAAAAGCAACAAGCTGAAGATGGCAAAAGAAGAAACACACAGAATCCATTATCAAAAGCTCAACTTTTCAATTTGGCAGAGATGGAAATCCCAATTCTTTTTTTCTGTGAGGTTCAAAATCTCAAAATTTACACGTTCAAACTAAAATTTCATCATATTCTCCTAATCGTTTCGAGCAATTCATCAAGCCCTTCGTTTCACGAACTCAGACGAAAGATTCATGAGATCAAATTCAGAGAGCAGCGACAGAGGAAGATGTCCGAATGACGAAACCTTGAGGAGAAAAAGTACCCGAAAGCGCAATGCGCAACGGCAGGACGAGAGGAAAAGGATGAATGAAAAGGGAAAGGGCACTCGGGTTTGATGCAGAAGAAAGAAGAGAGACGGGGAAGGCGGAGAAGGGGAAGGAGGAAGGCTGGGGATCTTTGGGTTTAAATAGGCAAGGCCGTTGCCTCCTTTTTCCATCCACCAATTAACCACTTTATCTAATTTTTAATTCCCTAATTAAATATGTATACCCTTTCGGCGTTCTTACACAGTTGACGAATACTAGGTATGGTTTGATTTGAAATTATAATCAGAATTAGTATTTTTTAAATTTATTTTTTATAAAATTACTATTATTTATTTTACATCTCTATTAAATTAAATTATTATAAAAAAATTAAATAAATTTTCGAATTTTAAATTATTATAGAGTTATTTTTAATAAAAAAAAATATCAGTTTATAAAAGTGATTTACTAGTCTTGATTTTTGATTCTGAATCAAACGGTGTTCATTAAATAATTTTTTAATGTCATTTTTATCTAGTTGGTGACACGCTATTAGATAATTAAATATAAATTATTTTAAATTAAAATTATAAAGGCATGTGTCTTTTTCGGACAAATTTTTTATTCTTATTGGGTGTACCTATTCAATAAAAATACATTATTAATATCAATAAAAATAAAATATTACAATATGTTAATAAATGGTATTTGAACACACTTTTTATTTATTTTCTCAATATTGATCCTAATTATTTAGACTTTGGAATATATTCAGAGTATAGCGTAGATCAATTATTTATATTAGGTATCATATCTCTGGGATATATTCATATAGTCCAATCTACAATAGAGTAGAGGAAAAAATCTTAGAAATATATTCTTTTATATATATATATCTTCTTGAATTCTATTTTACCATATTCTCCATATATATTATTTATTTATTTATTTATTTTCTCCTTTGTTTCAAGTCATGGAGGATTTTAAGCTATGAAGAGAATAAGAAAGCAAGGCAACTAATACAACAGCACATATTTTTATCTCTCGGACTATAGTCATCGATGTTATATACTTAGACAGTAATTTTTTTTTTACCGTCGATCTATATTTACTTAATGATAATTTTAGTTGGTCGAAAATGGAGGTATACCCGTGGGATTTAAAAGTGCATACAAAAATTTGAGATTGAGTTAATGCTACCGTTATAGCTACAAATAGGTGCACTTCACTATTTAAATATAAAAAAAATTAGAGTTTAGAATCAGTTTCATATTAATATTTTTTTGTGGATTGTACTTATACAATATTTTAGGATTATAAAAAAAAAAATACTCCGCCTATAATTATTATTAAATAATAAGTGAAATATTATTATAAAAAAAAATATTATCTAATAATAATAATAATTAAATATAAATCATTTTAAATTAAATTTTGGAAAGGGTGTATTCTTCGGACGTATCTATTGATGTGTCTAGGAAAAAAAAAATATTTGAAAGTATTATTTTACGAAAAACTTTATAATTTATGGAGAGGGCTGATTTTTGGAATATTTTCTACAGTCTAAAGATTTTTTTTTATAAAAATGCACATTGTAATCGTGTATAAAATCATTCGGCACTGCGTGTATATGTCGTACAACTGCTGCGCGTGTACTTCTCGTCCTTTGCCCGCGACAATAATTTGCTCTTTGCAGAAT
Source organism: Trichopus zeylanicus subsp. travancoricus (assembly GCA_005019695.1). Taxonomy (NCBI): domain Eukaryota; kingdom Viridiplantae; phylum Streptophyta; class Magnoliopsida; order Dioscoreales; family Dioscoreaceae; genus Trichopus; species Trichopus zeylanicus. Next base: position 461,498 of record RXID01010938.1, read on the forward strand.
GACCAAAATGCCCATCCGGAACAAATGCATTTCCTCACTTTTAGACTGCGTCGTGAAGGGTATTTCAGTAATTCAAAACAGCACGGAGAGCAATAATACAGGCAATAATTGGGGTACAATCAGGACAGATTTATGTTAATTCTTTCTTAATGATGGAGCGCATGTGGCGGGCTGACAGCTGGCTCTAGGGTTGGCGGTTTGACACGTGGCATAATATCTGACTCTTGTGTCGTGTACGGGCAATCTGCTCCTCTTCAAATTATCATGATATTCTCATGAATTATTTTCGAAAAAAAGACTTTTTTTGTCAATAACTCAAAAAACTTGCCTAATTCGCAAATTACACCTCGAATTCTTTATATATATATATATATATATTTCAAATTTCGATCAAAATGAGTCGATTTTGATTGAAATTATAATAAAATAACCTAAAAAATTATTATATTCTCAAAATTATTGTAACGGTAGAAACGAAACAGTCTAATTAACAAGACACCAAAATAATTTCCGAAACCGATTATTAGAATATTCTGTTAAATATATTGCAGGTATTTTCCATACATTTAGGGGTAATTCTAATTTGGAGACATGAAGGAGTATTACGCAATTAGATGAGTTTAGGAGGAGCCATATAAAAAAAGCCTAAAAATATTTTGCAAAGCACCTTTACTCTGGTGATGGCTCTGTGCTTGTGTGGCGTGGCGACTCTGGAATACAAGAGCCAGATGTGTGATTGATTTGAGCAAACGAACCCAGCTCAGACATCATCGCTTTGATCAGAACCACAACATCTTATAAAAAAAAAAAAAATGTGCAAAAAATGTGTAAAATCCACATCACTTGGACCACATGTCCTCCAAGAGCAATTGCTAATAACAGTGATCAGTAGCCTTGACATACTGCTAATCCAGTTCCTGCCAACTAACAAATCAGGATCAAGAACTAAAGAGCAATGCCAAGTATCCAGTCAAGAAGACTTGATTAGGTAGATGACACTGATTAATAGCCTTGACAGAATAATTAATTCGAACATTTGCATAAGAAACAAGCAAGTCTGGAACGCTGATCATGTTGTTGACTGTGGTCCATGACTGCGACCGAAAAGTGCCCTCTTTCTGCTTTCCCTTTTCTGCCAAAGAACCTTGGATGTTACTGGCTCTAAAGAGTACAGCTTTTCTGTTTGTCGTCGGACAAAAGTAATGGATGGACTCAGAAGCAGAGGCCCTTCAGTTCGCGACGGGCGCCCGCAAACATGTGGAGAGAACTCTTGCCTACTCCGTGAAGAAGTTGCAGCACACAAATGAAGCATGTGGAGAGCACTGAACTCTCTTTCTTTCTCAGCGGAGAAGTTGCAGGAGACAAATGAACTGAAACATGTGGAGAGAATTCTGTTGCTTTCTCCATCAAGATGTTGCACCAGACCGAAATGAAACGCGGGAAGAATGGCCCATGTTCCTCTTTGCACATACACAGCTGTATACGATATTATGGTGACCAGTTGATCTTGATCACTGGACACTAGCAGAAATTCTATAACAAGTAATCAGAGTTCCATGCACGCATCAGATAAGTCCATCCAAAAACGAGATTGACAACAATGACATCCTGATCCAACAATACCGATATATTTTTTAAAAAAGAGTTACAGATCGGATGCTGAATCACAATTTTATTTCCTCCTTATCAGTGAGAACCTGACAGAGCGGATAAATTGTGCACCACTGAGGCAATTTCAAAACGCTGATGTTGATTTATACAATTAAGCTAAACTAAGGGCAGCTAGAAATGGAAACATCAAAGTTCAGATATACAGCACAGGGTCAAAATCAAATTATGCTGGCACAACTCCCCCATCAAGGGATGATGATGGATCGTCATCTTCCACAACTGCACCCCTGGTAGCTTCTGGGCTGCTCGGGTCCCCTTCCTCTTGGAACCCTTGCTTATACCTGTCGTAGTTTGTTGGCTCACTATATTTGAAAGGACGATCTCCCAGCACTCGTACCAAGTCATTCTGGTGTAAAACCTCTTTCTCAAGCAGCAGCTCAGCAATTTGGGCGACATGGTCCTTGTGCTCCTTGATCAGCTTCACCGTTCTCTCATAGGCTATTGCAATCCATTTCCCTCATAGGCTTCTGCAATTCATTCCCTGACCTCAGTGTCAAAAATGGCTGCAGTCTTGCTACTGTAGGGTTTGGTCATTTCCAAGGAATCCTCTCTCCGCAGGAAAGATAGGAGACCCACTTTCTCCAAGTGATTTTGAGCTCCAGTAGAGATCTTCCCAAGCAAAACCTGGAAACCCAATCAAGTAGTATCAGTCTGATTCCTAACATCAACAAACATGTATGTAATATTATAAATGAAAGTAGAAGTACACAAAAACTCACATTGTTCAGAGTTCCCTCAAAGCATTGTTCATACATGATAACTATGATAGTAAGGTCAATTTCTGCTACAGCAAGTGGAGATTTTGCATGATATATACAACCAGACATTTGTAACTCTAATTTTATCACTATACCTAAAACTGATTGAATAAGAAAGTTTCAGATGGCCAATTTACTCTAAAACACCGATTCTTTCCAATAGTTATTATATGTTACTTATTTAGAAAAATACAAAACATTTACTGATCAGAAATGCAAGTATGCAACAGATCTGGAAAGGAAACAGCATTTGAAAACAATTTCAGAATCTTTGGTGGCGGTTTACTATTGAAATAGCAATAAACCAAGGCAAGAGAAAGAGGATAGAAGTATAAAGATAACATGTTCATGTGTTTTGCATTCTGAAAACATTTTAGAAGTCTGATATCCATGCTCCTCCTATTTTTATGTGTTCTGTGACACTTAAGGTGGAAATAATAACCACCAAAAAGAAATGAACCGGGGTAATGTAGTACCTCTTCAGATGCACGGCCACCTAATGTCATGCATGTCATATCAAAGAGCTGCTCTTTAGTCATAAGAAGGTTTTCATTGGGCACGTACCGAGCAAAGCCCAATGCTGCAGTTCCACAGGAACAATGGTAACTTTAAATAGTGGATTTGCATGCTCCAAAAACCATCAAACAACAGAATGGCCTGATTCATGGAAAGCAACAGTCCTCTGCTCCAGCTTGCTGATTACCTGCAGCAAGAGAATAAGCAAGACTATGAGGGCAAGCAAATTCTGATAAATGAGATCATACCCGAGGCATAAACCTAACAACAAAAAATATTAACAATTAAGTGATCCAAATTCTCTGATTTATCAGAGACTAAAAGATACTATCCAATACTAAAACTTTTGATTGATATTTCTCTCACTGTTGGTTGGCCAAAAGCATGCATTAATTGGCTTCTTTCCAAGGAGGGTGACTTCACTATATCTCATTCTTGGATATGTTTTTTGATTTTGTCCTCTTTTGAAAGTTTCAGCATTAGCGCTGTGGAAGGATCACATAAACTGTAATAGATTTTGTACATGTGGCTATTGAGAAAATAACCTGTGCCTTCCACCACCATTCTGCTCCTGTGTGCATTATGTCATACAGGATAAATTCTAACACATCCTCATGAACATTGTGTTTTGCCTCCGTGCAAGAAACAACATAAATGCTTCAATTTGAATGTTATGGTGAAAGAAAAAGAATTTATAGATAATCCACAACAGTGAGATGATAAATCAAGGACAAACATGAACTTCATAGAATTGAACTGAATTACCTTATTTTTCTTTTCCAAACCACCAATTATCCTATCAATAGCAGCCTCAAAATGTTGAATTGTAACCTTTGTTCCTTCACTTCTTGCAGCAGTTAGAGCCGCCTCATTACAAACATTGGCAATGTCCGCTCCAGCAAAACCAAGAGTGAGAGCAGCAAGTCTTTCAGAATAAAATGATGGACCCTGACCCAGCTTTATTTTTTCAAGGTAGATGAGGAAGATCTGTTCCCGGCCTTTAATGTCAGGCTTATCGATCTTAATTTGCCGATCAAACCAACCAGGCCTCAGTAAGGCCTTGTCCAAGATGTCAGGTCTATTTGTGCCAGCAAGTACAACCACACCAGATGTGATCCCAAAACCACCCATCTATACTAGTAACTGGTTTAAAGTGCTTTCACGTTCATCATTTGAACCAGAGAATCCACCACGCCCTCTAGCCCAACCAATTTCATCGATCTCATCAATAAAAATAATTTTAGGTGCACACTGTCTGGCTTCTTGGAATAAACTTCTCACCCTAAATGGCCCAACACCAACAAACATCTCCATAAAATCTGAACCTGATATAGACAAAAGGGGGACACCAGATTCACCTGCAGTTGCTTCAGCAAGAAGTGTCTTCCCTGTGCCAGGAGGGCCTCCTAGAAGAGCACCCTTGGGAATTTTTTTCCTTATACTTTTTCGGATTTTTGAGGAAGTGCACAAACTCCATGATTTCTTGCTTGGCTTCATCACAGCCAGCCACATCTTTAAAAAATATCTAGCAGAAATGGTTCAAGATCCCCAATGAGCTACAATACATACAAAATGCCATGCAATTGACAAACATTGCACATTGGCCATATGCTCTTTTGATTCAATATCTTTGGCTCAATGGAGAAAACTAAGAAGATAAAAACTAAAGAGGTGATCTCCTTGTGAGAAAAAAATCAAACTAGTTAATACATTGACAAATGAGGGCATGCAATGAAAAATAAATAATTAATGTTTACCTTATTTTTGGAATTTTTATCCATCTTTGTTATTTGAGCTTTTCCAATATTAAATATACCACAGTTTCCTTTCACACCACCACCTATGCTAAACCCACCTTGTAATCTCCGCCCCAATAAGTAGACAAGTCCTACAAGGAAAATAGTTGGGGCCAACTTCAAGGGTTCCTGGTACCAAACACAACTTCAGAATGATAAGTCACAGGCACATAATCATGTGGATCTATGCCCAATGCTCCTTGCACTTCCTCCAGCTTTTCTTCAAATTATTCTGCACTTCCAATGTTGAAGTAGTACTTATACTGGCTTGGAGTATGCCCAGGAGGAACATGTGTTGTTGTTCCTTCCATCTCATTGTTCTGTATTTGACCAATCAACTGAGGGGAACTCTTAACATAAACTTTTGCAACTGATTAATTGGAAACAACAACGCAATAAATAAGACCAGGTTCCAGCAACTTATTTTTGAACTCTTGGAAGCTAATCTGTGAAACAAAAATTTCAAGTTAGAAGGAATATGATACATGATTTGGGTGATTATAATTAACTGAAAACATAGGAATAAAGGAAGAACAACAAGTTTTGGAGAAAATACACGTCTCATCCAGAATTCACATATTCACAGAATTTTTTTTATAATTTATTAGCGCAGAAGTGTAGTTAATCAAAACCTTGATATCAGTGTATAGAAGAAAAGAAGTAACAGGTAGACTATAGCCAATCTCACGGAAGTTGCTTATGTAATTAGACATAATTGAACAAGTTTCCAACAGTTACATATAATTAAACATGTATACTGCTTTCAATAAGAACTAGACTGATATCTTTTTGGTCAGAAGAACCAACAGAGAAGGATGAAAGCATTAAGCCAAGAAACAATAGAGAAGCAAGAACATTCTGAAATTGCGTCATGAAGTTCTCTTGGAAACCTCCTTGCTCATCACTGCTTGATTCCTTTGGAGAAGAAGGGCAAGAGGTAGTTAGCTACTTTCGTAAAGCATGCATTGCCAAATTAATTGAACTAGGCCTCTGATGCTTGATCAAATCTGAGTTCATATATCTAATTGAACCGCTGAACCAGTATATCACAAAAAAATTTTAGATTAGATACCATTCTCAAGATAAAAAGAATAAATTTGGAAAAGAAAATTCGACAGCATACCTCTCCATGCCGATTTCTTATTCTCATCACCTTTGGGGACCTCCTTATCCTTCGGATAGTAATTCTCATAATCTAAAAACTCAAAACGATAAACCCTTTATAAGAATAAATTCATCAAATAAACGGGAAAAAAGGCTAAAGAACAGAAATTTCAATGCCAAAACTTACTCTTCTTATAAGCAGACTCCCATTCTGCCCCAACCCCAACCCCGAGAACGGCGAGCTGAGGGCTGAGTGCTCCGTCTTGAACCGGAACATATTCTTATTGGGACTCATCGGCGACGTCTGCCCCGGCGAGCACGGCACCGGATCATCCCCAAACAGCTCAGCACTCAGCAGCCTGGTGTACAGCTCATTCCCGCCTTCCTTCGCCGGCGACGTCTTGTCCATGAAGTCAAAGTGCTCCAGCCTCGACGACGATCTACATGGAATAAATCGGTCGCTGTACGTTGTCTCCGACGGAGAAGACAGCTTCGGAATCAGCGGGAAGTGCGTCGGGACCGGATCAAGACGGAGAGAGGCTTCCATGCCGGCAGGGAGGTTTATCCTCGACTTCCTCGAATTCATGGCCTTGAATTTGTCTTCTTGATCTGTTCCCCTCCCCAAATCCTTCCTTCTCCCTGCTGGATTGCAAGGAGGAGATGGAGATGGAGGCCGAAGATTGGATTTATTTATTTATTTATTTATTTTTTAACTTTGTACTGTTGGGCTAGGGCCTTAACGGTCACCGAGATTTAAAAGTTAGGGCCTTGGGGCCTTAAACTAGCCGTTAGGAGCGGGTGCGGGTTTGTGGGTTAGAAACCCGCTTGCGCTTGGTGGTGATAATTAACCATCGATCAATCATGATGGACGGCCTAGATTCAGTAAATGGTAAGATTAGCAGGGGTAACTTTGAAGCCGGTGGAACAAACGGCCACTTAAGTTTTAGCCATCGATCGCTATCATGACAATCTTAAAGTTGATGAACGGCCCACAGACTCCTCGGGACCTTTTTGATTGCGACATGAGCACAAACACCTAGCAGGCTGCAGGCGACAGACTGGCTCTTCTCCAAGGTATGCACTATTGTCTTTTTTTTTTTTCCAGAATTTTGACCCTTTTTTTAGCATTTTTGGTGAATATTAGGCCACAGAAAATGCTTTTTCATGCATTGTTTCGATTCGAGCACTTGAAATATGCATAAGTTAATATTGAGTAGAAATCAATGCCTGCAATTGCACTGAATGCATCCAACACTAGGTTGACAGATATTTACATATAAAAATCATAAATTTGTACCAAAAAGATGATTAATTACATTAAAAGGATGTTAGGTGATTGCTGAAAGGTGGACCCTATTTGTTGCTTGTTACAGATGACAAGCCTTGATTGTGATTCCAAAGAGATACAAGGAAGCATGAGGCATCAATGCAGAGTTGAAAGTTTCATAATCATAGCAAGATATGCTGTTTTTTTCTCTCAAATTGCAAGATTTGCTGTCAGATATACTGTTGTGATTAGTTGTGTATAACTATGTATAATACACAGCTTGTAATGCTTGTCACCAACTCCAATTCTGAATGGTACATCAAATCTTTCAAACAATGTATTTATTGTTATGAAATTTAAGGTATTGAATCTTGATTATCTTGATGGAAGATATGGCATCTATTTGAAATTTAATATTAAACATTAATGAAATAGGTGGATCTATAATTGGCCTCCTAACTTGACTGATGGAAAGCTTCAGTTAACAATCAACTTCTCCTATTTATTATTAGGGGTCCCCTTTGATATAAAACAGTAAACACTTCCTCTATTTAGTTCAATTCCACAAGGAATACAACTTGAAAAGATATTAGTTGAACTAGTGAATTATATATATATATTCTCAACCTCCAGTATTTTCACATATTCTTGGTACAATTCTAGATCATTTCGTGCTAGTTTGGTAACTAGTCTCTATCATGAGAACGGTTTAATGTATTTCCTAAAGAAAAGAGAACAGTTCCATGTAAGTGATAAGACCAATTAATGTATTATTTGTGGTTTATCTCTGCGTCAGGGTACAGTTTCCTGGCTACCTTTGGTTACACCATCAGGATGCTGGAGATCACCCTTCCTTGTTAGGCAACATTTTATTAAACTCATTAAATTTGATGCTTGTGACACAAAAAAACTGTCCTCATTCTTCTTCATATGAATTAAGAATTTTGTCTTGTAAATATGGTGAAAGTGACAGATCAGAGGGTAAGCCTGATCAGAGTTCAACTTGGACAAATTAGTATTTGCAAAGTGTTAACCAGATTCAGGATTTAGGCAATAGTCAGTACCTCCAGCCTAGGATTTCAATGAGGATGCACATAATGCTCCAATTAAATGCTTATCAAGCCCATTCAGGGTACGTTCTAGATCAGCACGATGAGCTCATACTTGGTCAGTGTAGATGTTAGACTATATTGACAGATTTTGGCAATAATGGATTTTTTATTGTCAAATATTAAATTCTGTCAGGTAGACCTGCTGGACTTATCCTTAGCTAGTTAACCTTTTTATCTTATATTTTACTTCCTTAAGCTTACATAATCTCTGTTGAATGATGTAAAATCTTGTTTTGAGGAGACGCAACCTTTTTAGAACAATCTCAAGCTTCCTCAGGACTCAATTGAACTCAATTCCCTTCCTTTGGTCCAAATAATGTGTTAAAAACATTGGTAGGAACCTTTACAGAAATTTAGTAGTACAGAAACTGCTACACTTTGGAGGAACAAATGGCTAATTATGAATCATAGAACATAGGTGGAGCAAAGATCTCAGCACCAAATAAATAGTATTAACAATTTGGATGGACCATCAATATACTTTACATTTGCATTTTGATTTATTCTGGCTTTCATTTCTCATCGCTGGCACTCTAAAATAGCATAAAGACAACTATGCTTCCCTCAGTTTAAATTAGAGCGGGAAGCACTCACAAAGTGGTACACTGAGAAAAAAAAGAAGTATAAAGCTATATAACACTTCACTTTTACTTTCTTCACCTCAGAGAATGCTAGAAAGGGCACCCATATCAAGATATGGAGAATAGGGAGGCCAAGAAATGGAGGATGAATAAGATGGTGAAGATACCTGAGATGAAAAGCAAGGGTCATTTGAAGAGGTGGTCGAATAGCAAGGCTTTCTCACCAGCAAAGGAACTACATCTTCCAACAGCCCTTCTGGAGTCCCCATTGCATCTTCCAGCCTTCCATCTTGCTTTTCCTCCATGACTGGACTTGGTATTTCTTCTTCCATGAGGATAGTTTGTGGGCGCACTTCTCCAACCATCGCAGTCTGTGGGCTCTCCTTTCCAACCAACACAGGTTGCTGCTGCTGCTGTTTCATTAATTCTGAGCTGTGCCTCCCGGTCCCCACTTTCGGGACCTCATAACTTTGCACTTGTTTGGGCTCATTTTGGAACTTGGGTTTCTTCAGCAAGTGAAGGCCAGTGGCAGAGTAGTCTTGTGGTTTTGGCAGGAGGAAATGGGAATAGGCATAGTGGAGATGGAGACCTTCATAGGTGACTATCAGTGTCTCTGGATCTTCTGTCGACCTCTCAACCTGCTTCTTTGCATTGCAACGTGGGTTGGTGCATCTGTAATAACTCCTGTTTCCGGAAGGAAAGAAGATTCAACATGTCAGAGCTAGAAGTTTAAATGGCATGTGGGAAACAAACTGAAACAAAGAAAAAGGATGACAGAAACTTGACAAAGAAAACTTAAGACTGGCAGTGGCTTGATGAATGTTAATGGTTAAATTCCAGCTCTCTCATGACAGCAGAGGATGAATAGTTGCAAACTGTTTGGTTATGCATTGCTGGTGAATTTAATTGTTGCAAGAAAGTTCATTTTGCTCATGTCCAACAAAAGCAAGGCTGGAGGAACACAGCCTTAAATGTAATGGCGCAATGCTTAGGTAAGAGTACAGCAACTTGAAACTGTGTTAATGTTCGGCAAGTTCTTGTATCTAATTCTAGTGGCTACTTCATTGCAGTTGATTGATATGTTTTTCCAAGCAAGATCTTTGTGATCAAGGGAGAAGCAATGCATTTAAGACTAGAAATGTGTGGTCTTTCTCAAGTTGCGTCCACTTGTACTCTACAATTTTCTATTACTGGAAAATTTGTGCAGCGTTAAATGATCTCGCTGTGTCAGTGAGAATTTTTGGTGCTGAAGAGCTGAAAATTCTATGGCTTCTGGCAATGGCAGAGAGAACACTAGCCATTCTTTTTCTCTTGATCCATTTTTGTAAACAATTGGCAGCAAAGACGTGTCTCATCATCCTGTCTTAAATGCATTCTTTATTTATAAATACTTAGTCTGTATCACTTGCTAATCTAAGCAAATGAAATATATGACTTCTTGGTTGCTGACTACTAAAACTGTCTTCCGCGTTAATACTTAATTTTGAGCGCCGAAAGCGTTGCCATGGGTTTCACAAGCAAAATTGTCCTATTCAATAAACAGTAAGGTTCAATGGATAATTTAGAGCAAAAACTTCATAAAATCTTGAACTTTCATACACAGTAATGAATCTAAAATGGCAATCAATGAGATTTTTTTTAATTTCTCAGTAATGGTAAGAAAGAACAGAGGATATGGTGCTAAAGAAGATCAGATATTAAGTAAGCTTCGGTTGAAGACCTTGGGTTAGGGCTGTTCTTGATGGATTTCTGCCCATACTTCCTCCATTTGTAGCCATCATCTGCAAGTCCATTGCCACAGCTCTTGATCTTTAGCGTGTACTTGTTCTCCATCTTCCCTAAACTCTTCTCTGGAGAAGAAACCCTGCAAGATAACAAATTAAACAGAATGAACAACTCTATCTTAGAGAACATAAATCACAATTCTGAAAGGCTAGTGTTACATACACAGGAGTAGGGCCGCTTCGGCTATCGGGATCGCCATGCCTGAAGCTCACTGATAAAGCACTCTCAACGTCGCCGATCGTTGGGCCGGAGTAAACTGTGGAGATGAGCTTGTTTATTATAGCTTCTTTGCGGGCGTTAGCTTCAGCTTCTGCTGCCTTTGTAGGCGAGAGGACGAAGATAGGGGACTCGTTGTCGAGGAGCTCCTTCACAAGCTCTTCCCCTGACCCATCAAACATCTTCGATTCAGATTCACCTATTCCCCGTCAGAATTGATTGTCTTGGAGAAAAGACTTGGAGAGGGGGAGAGAGGACCTTTTATCCTTGTAAGGTTTCCATGCAAATGCTAAGGGTTAATAGAGTCCCATGCAAGAAAGAGTTACTAATTGTCACTAGACAAGTGTACTCTAGTATCATTTCTATAAATCTTTAATTTCAGCTATTCATGTATGAATTCTTTATTTGACCTGGATGTGCTTAGTTGCCTCATGTGGACTATGGCCACCTGACCCACAATGCATAGTCAACAACTAAAGTAGAAGTGGATAGACAATCCAACTAATGCATTCATCCCTTCTTTTTCCCCTCTGTGTTGAACTTCATGCACCTAATGCCACTGTTGTGTTCTCGTTATTTCTTTGTCAGCTTTTGAATCCTATATAGAGATTTTGATTCATCGTACAGTAGAATGCTCAACAGTATAAGACTGTCCTCAAACTAGTGTGTGGTGCAGGAGCTTGAGCGTCCCTTTCCTACCAAGCAACCACCACTCTAGATAGAGGAAGGGCCTCAAAGCCATTAAAGCTCTCCACCTAACCATTCCGCCTACTCTCGACTCATTTCCCTTTTCTTCCTTCCACTTGATTGTGGATTAATTCTATCGACAATGCTTGCAATGAATCCATTTTACTGTAACAATTTCAGACATATCTGCTGCTCTTTTGTCGGTGTCTGGGTTGACTTTTCATGTAGAAACAGGACAGTAGTAGAGGTCAACGGCATGTAGGCCATGGGTGATGGCTGTGTTTGCATGGCTTAATTGTCGATGGCGCTAGTTTTTATCTCTTGGTGTCACGTTCGACAAAGGATAACATGGATTATGGAGTGACTGCATCTGTTCCTGTTTGTACAGGGATAACAAGCTAATCCTGGTTGCTGCGGAGACGGAGATGAATGCTTGGCTGAGGTTGCATGATCACTACGATCATTTTCACCTGCATCCATGCCAACCGTTGCGTGGGATCCATCGCTCAAAAAAATGATATCTTGTGCACCTTACTCTCTGGGATGACTGTCATGCTACCTGTTCTTCCAAGAGAAATTATTTGGTGGGAAATCAACACAATGCAGAATAAGCACATTTTATTTACTTAAATCTGACGCATTACACAAGTGTCGGTTTTTCTTGAATTCTCAAATTTTCCAGATTCATGTTACACATCCTCCAAGGGGCAAAACAACTTTTTACATGCCATCCTTTTCACTCCAAGTGACTACAGACTATACTTGATTTGGTAACGCCTCAGCCAGTCTTCGCCTTTTTCATAGTAATCTTGCTTGCTGAAGGTCTGGGCAGGGAACTGTACAGAAGCTGCAAAGACTGCAGCACCTCTCCAGGCATCTAAAATAGGATCCGACGCTCTCACTACCTTCAGCGGTGAAAGGTACGGGCGCCACTTTCTGATCCCAGCTTCCAAGCGAGGTACTAGACCAGGGAAAAGAGAGCTCCCACCAGTAACAAGAATTGAATTGCTGATCCTATCCTTGACACCATCATCCACAGCAGAAAGCCTCCGGAATGAGATCCCTGCCATCTCATCAAGGCCGGCTTGATCAATTCCAACCATGGTTGGTTGGAATAATATTTCTGGGCACCGGAAACGCTCTACTTCAATAGCTATCTGAAAGTCTTCTGAAGTGCTAGGGCGGAACACTGGAAGCTCAGGGGTTCCTTGAAAAGGTGTAGTATCAGATTTAGCAATAAATGTAGGGTCTATGTCCTGCACAATGACCAATGAATCCATGAACAGAAGTGAGATACCACTGGATGCAGAATATCATCTAGATGGAAATCTCCACCAACTAATGGATGTAACTTTCACAACCATTATGTAATTTAAAGAGTACAACATAACCTAGATAAAATGGTGAGGAATTGGGAACATTGCACAACAAAATTAACCTCATTAGAGTTAAGCAAGGAAATTAGTAGCATCTAGAGCTGCAGAAAGATGTAATGGATCAGAATGACTCCACATGAGGGTGGGAAAACCCAAAAGCCCAACAGAGTAAACAAAAGATTGTGGTCCAAAATTTATATCCGCTATCTTATCAGGCAGAGTGGGCATCACAACGATAAAGAACAAAGTTTGCATTTCAACAATGTGCATTTTGAAAATCAGTGATGTGATACATGATTGTTTTGCAATCAGAATGCTTGTTTGTTCTCTGTGCTCAGAATGCTGGAACAGCAACCAACAAAATGTCTAAAGATTCATAAATAGTAAACTGACCTGAAGCCTAGACGTTACGTGAGCTAGCTCTGCTTCATCCTCCTCATCTTCTTCTTCATCATTATCTTTGCTCATCAGTTTGTAGAGTTGCCAGTCTTCGTCCCTAGCTCCGAAAGTGTCTTCCCCCTTTCCCCTATCAAATGCTGCAGTGGTCAAGAGGCGCATCCTTTCCCTTTGAGCAGCATTAAGTCTCTCACCGCGGCCAATACCCCCAGATGAATTTTGATTGCCATTAGTCTTCAGTTGCTTCCTCTGTTCAACTTTCTCACAAAGGTCTCTATATTTAGCACGTAGCTGTTCAAGGTATAGCTCTGGGTTCTCTCTACATGCAGACAAATAGACGATTGGTAAAAGGAATGCCAGCATACCACCTACCAGATGCTAGAAATTCCAGCTGATAGATCAGCTTATCTAAAAGCCAATATGTATTATGTAAAGCTAGAGATGTAAATATATTTTAAGACGTAAAGAAGAAAAACACATTGCTTCTTATAAAAAAGATTAACATTGATGGAGAAAAAATGGTGCATATTATCAACAAAAGAAGGCAGGGATATAAGATGCAATAAACCAAGGGAATTGAGAAATAAGAAATCCCACAGCAATATGCTCAGTAAATGACTAATCAAATGGCCCAATAAGTGCACGGCAAACAAGATATGTCAAAAAGTTTAGAAGACAATATGTACCACCATAAGGTTTTCTTCATGAATCTAAAGAGAAAAATCAGAATCAAAATTAAGGTAATGGCACAGACAATAAAACAATAACTTACAATCGTTTTTCTTCATCTTGATGATTTTGCTTCTCTCTCTGTAGCTCTTCATCAACACGCTGTTGCTTTGCTCGTGACCTGGCCTCTGCCATGTTCTTGATGAAAATCTGACGTTTTTTTTCTTTTACCTGAGAATTACGACCTCGAAGTGTCATTTCATGAACTACATATCACATGGACTAGAAAATCAAAATGATCCAGTGATAAGCAACTAGATGATCAATGCAACAAGTAATCAGCCATAGCAAGTTCACAACCTTCCTAATACCAACAGTGTACAAATGGTAGTTTCCTCAAATAGCAGCTAGGACCCAACAGAAGCACATAAGTAATAAAAAAAAAACTATATATACATATACACATCTGCACATTAAGGCACACCTGATCTGGAGTCAGCATGTCATCAGGGATACCAATGAGGGGATATCTTTCGGTCGGTGATGTATCAACCTTTTCTTCAATCTCAATTGGCTCACCCCGAGCTTTTCGTAGGGATTGTGTTACTTTTAGAGCAGCAGATTCAATTTCTTCTCTGGAGACGTAGCCCATGTTTGACAGAAAAGATGAAATGGCATGTTCCTCCACTTCATCAAGCTGCTCAAGTAGATCTTCCAAACGACGAAGTTCATTTTCCAGCTCCAATACTCTTACAGACCGTTTAGCTGCAGCCATTTCTCGGAGTCGTTGGGATTGTTTTTCCTTTAAAGCTGCCTTTCTTGCAAGTTCTTCCTCTGTCTGTAACTCTTCTTGTGGAGGAGGAGCCCAAGGCAGCTGCCAACACCTGGTCTTCTCTTCAGCTTCCTTCGTTTCTTTCTACACAGAACATCAGCTCTTTCACAGACTTGCCTGTAAGGCAATACTTAAGCATATGCATCTAAAATATGCAAGCTAGCCCTACTTCCAATGAGCCCAATTTCTAATCCAAGTTTTGTTTTAAATTCTTCAATGGTTTGCACAAAAAAGAAAATCTAGAAATCAAACTAATAATATTTGGGGTTGACATCTAATCCCTTATCGAACCTGGTAAGTTCAAGGAAAACCGCTTTCATTTAAAGCAAGAAACTCAGGCTCAATTGGTATTCATGGAATGATGAGGAACTCCTTGATTTAAGGGATCTAACACTGCCAATACAGTGATATCAGTGACACGAACACACTAAGGACTTGCCATCAACAAAAAAATTGGCAGGATTAATTTTTTTGCCCACATAGGTTTGCAGTTACCTTAACTACAAGGCCCAAAAGACTCTCTTCAATCAAGAAGTCAAAGGGAGAAATAAATAACTAGGAACAGAGATCCTTCTGTTAAAACCACATGAACCAATGAGCTCTCTCTAAATATCAGCTGTCAAATCACCAGCATCCATTATCAGTTCGACAAGTTAATTGCCAACCGGCATCCATTGAATTCTCAAGAAAAGTTCCTGACCTGAAATAATTGCAGTTCTGATGCATAATCAGAAGCAATATAACAATGTTCCATCTTTATTTCCTCTGCTTTCTCCCAGGTGATGCTAGACCTGGGAAATCGCCACGTATCAAGAGTTACATTACTGATCATCAAGCATAACAAATTCTCTTAATTTCAGGTTCCTTTTCAAATGCACATACATGTGGTGTGGATATTTAAGTGACAGGAGCTGCTTCAAATACTCAGTAACATGGTAACCACCAATGTTTGTTCTGCAGCATGTCTCCACAATAGGCTCCCCTTCAGCAAACTGGAAAATGAAAAATAACAAACCATTATCAGTCAAAAGAAATGAAGGAGGTATGGTTGAATACTATCTAAGTGCTGTTGCAGAAACTAAGATATTTTGTCATTAAAGATAAAGTCATTGAAACATGACCTATTTATAATGGTACGTGTTGTGCAACAAGTATCAGTTATTATGGTCCTTATGCAAAATGTATTACATCTCAAGTGAAATCCATGGAAAAGAGAATTAAAGCATGATCTAGTGTTGATTAAATCAAATGTCAGTGCATCACAGCATATTTTCCTTGCATTCAGCATTCTGTTTCTTCAAGCATTGACTGATCAGACTCTCAATGCAGGCAAATAAGCAATTTGCAAGATATATTTCCATAGTCTCAAGGCGAGAAAATTACAGGAATGGCATGGCTTGTTGCTAGTCCTGAACAAACAACAAGGCCATCTGGATCACAAATCCCAAGGCATTGATTGTATTTGTAGCT
Source organism: Trichopus zeylanicus subsp. travancoricus (assembly GCA_005019695.1). Classification (NCBI taxonomy): domain Eukaryota; kingdom Viridiplantae; phylum Streptophyta; class Magnoliopsida; order Dioscoreales; family Dioscoreaceae; genus Trichopus; species Trichopus zeylanicus. The sequence goes on from RXID01010938.1 coordinate 477,734, forward strand.
AAATGCTGCATCAACACCAAAAGCTACAAAACAATTATCCAGATATTAGAATATCATATCAGATATCAAACATGTGGGTTTGGACACAAAGTAAAGCAATGATGACTGATGAGATCCAGAAAAGGAATGTGGCCAAGATTTCATACCAACTGATGGCACACCATAGGTCTCAAAAAGTAGTTCTGCCATCTTGCTACGAGAAGAGACTGGATTGCATATACATTCTGTCATCAGGATAGGATGATCAACCTGTTCTGCCCAGTAGCATATTAAAAAAAAAAAAAAGGAAAAGAAGAAAAGAGTAGAATAAACAACGCAAGTACTTGACAATGAAAAAAGAGGAATACCATACAGTCAAACACAAAAGAAAATTATAAAGTGAAAACCAAAGCAAGTGTTTGCAAAATAAATTTGTTGTGGTTACAGCAATAAGAAGCACATAGATTTATATCAATATCACAGCATGCAGAATTCCCAAGGAAATGTTTAAAGAGTGGTTTTTAAAATGTAATAAAGCTCATAGCTGACCAGCACCAATGTATGTGAAAGAAAAAAACAGAGATGCATATAAAGAACTGAAGTACAAAATAATCATGTTGAAGTCATGTAATTCCCAAACATAATTTGCAATTTATAATACAGTTGCTAAATGTCAGTATTTACCTCCATTCCTTGTGCACCAAGTCGATCAAACCCATAGTCAAGAACCTAAAACAAAATGCAGGATAATGAGGGTGAAGATAAATAGAAGGCCAGACTACCAACAATTCTAAGAGCAGTAGTATATGTTTTCTAGCAATATCTCTAAAACCAAATATCAAAAGGAACTCAAACGCGAGCAAGGGCTTTCATTTATTATCAGCAATTTGAAGAGTTGATCGTGCCTTAAATTCCATAACCTAATCGCATTGGAGGTTCAGCTCCACAAATTTGGAGAGAAACCAAATGGGAAAGTATTTTTGAAGTCTGTGGTGGCAGTGGCTGGGTGGGGCGCCAAGCCTAGCCTACCACTCACCTTGCCGGGGCTGCGAAGGCATAGCCCCCACGGTATGAAACTGTCATGTAATGTTTGCAATCCAATTTCTATCAGGGGTGAGAAAATATAGACTCATGATGTATCAAGCCATTAGGGTTATGAGGTACACCATAAAAATTTTTGTACTATACCGTTTTGGGCATGCAGCAATAATGAAATCTCTAGTCCATTTTCTCCTATGGATGTAGGCTATCAATCAGACCGAACATGCAAATTTTTTGTGCTGTTTTTTTGTTTTCTCTCGAGATTTCTCTGTGTTGTCATCCTCTCGCTCCAATCAGACCGAACCATGTAAATTTGTTCTTAACATGAAGCCTACAAAACAAGGACATAAAAAACCATCCAAATGGTGCTTAAGCAACTCACATATTCCATGATCTCAAACTGATACACCACATTGATATCAAATGCCGAACGGCAAGACGAACGCGTGCAATCAAAGTACTTCATGAGCGCCGAATCATGATCGCCAACGATGGTGGCAGTCTCACCTACAGCTCAAAACAAGCAAAACCTAAGCTTCAAAAAAGCTCACAATTCAAACAACAGAGCTAGACGAGAGCATTACCGGTGACCTTGTGGCGCGGCCGCTGTACGACGTGTCGGAAGATGACGCGGGGATCCGACTCGCCGGCCCATCTGAAGCAGAAGACAAAGCAGATCAAGGTTGAGATGGAGTGAGAAGAAGAAGTAGTAGAAAAACGGGTAGGGTTGAGGAATTAGGGTTTTGCCCGATGCGGAAGTTGAAGCCGCCATTGTCGATGACGATCGGGGTGGCGGAGGAGAAGCGGCGGTAGTCGGCCTGTCGGGTTATTGAAGGCATCGACTACTTCTTCTTCTCTTTGTCTCCGGCGAAGCCGCTGCTCGGGGGAGGAGAAGCCGCCGGCCGCGCGCCACTGACCTTCTCCCTCTTCTAGTCTTCTGCTTTTCTTCCCGGAGCCCAGTATACACACTTTTGAGCCGCGAGTCGTGGGTCTTGGGGCTGCTTGTTGGGCCGGGGTCCACTGGGCTAGCCCGGTCCACATTCCTCACTGAAATCAAAATTGCCGCCATTTCGTCATTTTCCCGCCACGCCATCAAAATTCCTGCTTCATCTCCTTTCAGATGTTGAGGAGTTTCCCGTCCTGAGCTCGGAGATGGCGAGAGAGGAGATAAGGATGGTGGAGGAGGGATACGAGACCCCAAAGAGGCGGGAGTTCCGGATCCCGGCTGTGATGCCGTGCCCGCCGCCGCCGAAGAAGAAGCGGACGCAGCTTCGGCCTCTGGGAGGAGTAGGGGTCCACCCAAGAATGGCTACTTCTGTCCGCCCGACCTCGAGGTGCTTTTCGCCCTGCCGCCGCGCCGGAGGGAGGATTGTGCTTGAGCACATGTTTACCCCGACTTCCCAACCTACATGCCCAGTTGGATTGTTGGGCCAATGGCCCATTTTCAGTCAGATAATTGTGTCATTGCATTATGCCCAGCTCAGCTAGCCCAGGCCCAAACCTGTGGCCACGACGGAGGAGTCTGTCCCGGCGTGGCCGGTGGCGGGGTGGTCGCTCAAAGCTCCTCCCTTTGGCCACTGGCGACAAACTGAGTGTGCTGTGAGTCATTCTCCAATCTCAGCAATCAACTGCATCCCAAAATCTTCAGTATTGCAGTTGTTCTGCTATATCTGTAGGTTTTCTTGATGTGCGATCGATTGCTTCTGGGTCTTTAGTGCAATGGGACTGGATTCCATGCCTTGAAGAAGCAGGAAAAAATTTCTTGCATGTGTAAATTTATAACAATAAGATGGGATATGATTTCCATTATGAATTTGGAGATCCAAGGATCTTTCATATGTGCAGATTTGTGAGTTCTTTAATTGTGTGTTACTACTATTAGATCACATGTGGTTTTAGTCTCTAATTTATAGTAGACTGCAAAAATGTGTTCTTTGATTTTTTGGCTATTTTTATTTGCATTGGTTTGGTCCATTCAAAGCCCTCAAAAAGCGGACATATATGAAAATTTCCAATTTTAAAGTGTTGGATGATATATATGATGTTATCTGCTAGAATTATGTTGATTAGATAAAGGATAAATTCTTTGATGATATTCTTTGGATGATAGCAGGATCTAGGGAATGCGAAGAACAGTGGAAAGGATGAAATTTTGTGTATAACTTAAGTTGCTTGGTGTAGGTGACATAAATCTCTGTATTGGTAAAATATGACAAGCTTGTGAGGAAGGAAGCTGCAAAAAGGGTATTTTTGTTGGAGTGAAACACTACAACAAAGCCCAATGCTGCATTACGACGGAGGGTTCTTGAGGTTGGCAAAAAGTTGATGCAATATTCTAAACTATACCAGGAGATAGTTGACGAAGATTGATGCATCATAGGAATGAGTGTTGCATTACCATTTGTCAAAATTGAACCCAGGGACATGCTCAAAATGTAAGCTCTTGGCTAGTGATAGTTTATCAGAGACTGTTGCTACATTTAGATTTGAAATACTTCTATTGTCCTTCTTTCCATGTTATGTTCTTTTGCATGCATTCCTAATAAAATTTAAGTTATTGCCTAGATACATGTGTAACTCTTCTAGTTTTATGTATCTTTTGACATATGCTTGAATTTCTCAACCCTGGTTTCTTGTATCTGATTTTTCCTGTGTTCATGTGGCTTAGTAATAGAGAGAAATCCTGGTTCCATATCTCTCTTACCCTGTGAATAAAATTCGTGATTTATTAATTAGAGAGAAATCCTGTCCCCATGTTATTCAAAACTCTCTTCTCTCCTACCCTCTGGCTTAGCAATATAGAGAGAAATCCTGCCAGCTAATGGTTTAGTAAAGACTAGTGTTTATTGTATATGACAAGGAACATCTAAGAGCTATATTCCTTCATGACATGGCTGACCCAATCAAGGACGACGAGAGTTCATATGTTGTAGGCATGCATTATTGCCATTCAGTCGCTTTCTGTGAAGTACATATTCTTCCCGTTAAATCTGCTATCTTGCCATATGATCTGTATCCATCTTTTGTCAGTTCATCATGAAGGTACCTTGCCCAAATTTGCGAAGTTTTCAATGCTACATATGAAGACGATACTGTTTCTCTTTTGAGATTGGAAAAGGCAGTGTAGTCAAAGCATGGGATATTGCTTGGAGAACTATGAAGGTAAAACTACAATGTTCATCTATGAACTTTATTTTATTTTTTGAGTACCATACGCTTTTGTTTTTCGACACAAATATTGGCTTGTCAAGGTTTGGGAGGTTGCCAAAATAACTTGCCAACATGAGTATGCCTATGGAGTTGGTGGCTTGCAGGCCTCAGAAGGGTTCAAGTCTGGCAGTGGCTAGACTAATTAGTGACTTAGCCCATTCGCTTTGGATTTTTAGCTGCAAACAAATGTAGGCCGTTGTCTATTTCCTAGTTTGAAAGCATGTCATATTTAGATGAGACTATTGAACAGACACCACCTAAGATGATTTTACAAGTGCATGTAAGCACCCTTTTCCAAACCATCTTCTTTTAATAACATCTGACAAGAGTAGATTGTCACAGAAACTGCTATGGACTATGCATATTCAATCTATGGCAAACTTCTGTCGATTGATTTTGAGTTAACTAATGACTGTTGTATGGAGCTGCTGCCTAATATCATACAGTTAATCGGAGTAGGAGAATAGCATACATGATTTTGATTCTACTCTTGTTACATATTAAACTTAACGGTAGTTTAAATTGCAGAAATCATGCTCTCTTTTTCAGTCACTCCATAATGAACTAATTTTCTTACTAAAAACCTATGTGTTTTCCATTGGTACGTTTTCAAATGGGGAAGCTGAAGAAACAAAGAGAGATGGCTGCTTCTAGCAAAGAGGATGAAAAGAAGAAGAGAGAAAAGGACAAAGTAGCAGCAGTTGCTTGAACAAACAGCAGGGGAGGGGCAAAGGGAAAGCCAAATAAAGCCACCCGCTTCTTGTCTTGACATAACTGGCTCTGTCAAAATACATTCATACTACAAATACAACCCCATATTCTTGGAAGAACACAAACTCTCCAATGTCTTTTACTAATGTACAAATGTATGCTGCAGCTTCAAAATGGAGAAACACTGCCGAATCTCCTGATTAAGTGTTGGCTTTCTTGCGCTCATTTTGAAGAAAGAAATTGGTTGTTGAAATTCAATCATCAACTCATTGTAGTACAGTTCCTGCCTGTCAACCGTGATTGTCAATATTTCTTCTTCTTTTTAAAAATTCCTTGCATGATATATCGAAGGATACAGATGAATCACAAATTTTAAAAAATACAAAAAAAAAATCTGGAGCAGTACGTAATCAAACGTACATTGTTTACATATCTACATACACAAAAAGGACAGCATGAAGCATAAATTTTATGAAATTATTATATAAATTTTGCAAGGAATTTGATGGAGTATCGTAATGTCATCAATGACTTGACATCATGTTTTCCATTCTCAAAATGTAGTGCAGAAATATCACAAGCAAGGTGAAAACTGATAAATGTTTGACATTCAAAGAATCATCGCCTCTCAGGCTGCAACCTTATTACTACTCTTCTCTCTTACAATTCATCACCCTCATGCAATTTTCTCCTGAAGAGATACTTCTACTGAATTCTCTGATGCAACCGATATGCTGGCGTATCATGCTTCAGTGAATTGGATGTAGCAGCGTAAACAGCTCGGCGATGTTGGCCTTCGGCTGTCGAATTGGCAGCATCCGCTGCAGCCAGTTACATATGAGCTCAAACAAGAAACTTACTGCCTTTGTTTCATCTTCATAACAACTTGTCAAGTATTTGCTTGATTGAGCTGTATGTTCCAATGCAAGAGCATGCCAGACCAATCAAAATGATTAAACCGCATACTGAAACCTGAAATAGAGAACCATGTTTCATAGAAGAAGTGAAAATTCATATCTAGATAACACATTGATACTCTATGGTTCCTGTTACCTGCAGAAAATTTAAAGATCTGCGGTGGATGCTTAGGTAGCAGGCACATGGTAGAATAAGAGCCTGTGATTTCCATATACAGCGACAAATTTAGTAAGAATTGTCAAGGCTTAGGAGCACAATATAATTGTTCAATTGGATACCTACAATAAGCATTGCAAAAAGAGATCCAAGCAGTGCCATTACAAAACCTGCAACACAACAAGCATAATAAAATGCATACTTTGAACAATTAATCACAGTATATTCTTCAAATTAATCTAAGGCCATTATGATTGAAAGAATTGGCGAAGTTTCACAGAAATGAATTCTCACCGAAGAATGGAACTGCGAGAGCAACCAACAAAGTCGAGAAAACAAGAGCTGCTCTGAGCAACATCACAACAGAACGAGTCTGGTGCCTTGAAGGCAAGATCTCCTCCAAACTCAGCGCAACTGGAGTCATTGTCAAAGCATATTTTGAGAGGGGGTTCGCAACCTGCAAAGGCGATCGAAGAAATACTTGAGGGCTGATGGAAGGAAGAACAAAAACATAGTTTAACGGATTTATCGTACCGTCGTCCAGATTGCAACTTTGGAAGCAAGATATTCACTGGGCATATTAAGTGTAAACTGAGATTTTGTGGATTCACCAAACATCATAAACCCTGCTGCAGCTATGCCGCCATAAAGAATCATACACAACGCAAAGCTGCATCGAAAAAACCTCATGAAAAAAACCATACACAGAACGGATTATAAATAAAATAGATGTGATTAATAGAAGAAACTTCAGCTTTGGCTGTTTGTCTTAGAATAGCAGAAAGATGCTTGATTTATGTCCTGCAGAATTACCAGCAAATCAGGACCAAGGGAAATTTTGATCTTTGATTCATGGAGGAATATATGTTAGGGAAGATTGAATGTCCTGAATAGCAGAATCCATACAACCCAAGGGCAACTGGCAGGGTTGCAAGATTCAGCGAGCTCCCGCCCGAATGAAACCCAACTCCATCCACCACACCAACCCAAAACAGGGAGAGAACCACCAGAATCGACGCGATCACGCCCCCAGCTGAAAACGGTGAGCTTCAGAACATGAACATTGATGGCTTAACCACAAGACAAAAGTATTCAAATATTGTGGTGAAGAACAAGAACAAACTAGTGTCTGAAAATATATTATTGTTACCTGATAGATATGATAGCAGACTAAGGTCTTGAAGCCAAACAGTAGGTAGAACCAGAATGGCTGCCGTTATTGCGAAGAGCTGATGGGTGATAAGATCAAGTCCTAGATAACTTATATGGGCCTCTGGAAATAACGACGATAAGCTATCGCCCACCAAGGTTATGTACTCTACACAAAATGCCTGCAGAGAACAAAAGCATGCTCTAAACACTTGCAACAATATATCATATCGAATTCGAGGAATATGCGAACTTACATAAAGTTCCATGTACAAGACAACCTGCATCATCAGAAGCTTCAATGTCAGATTAAGATGTTATCATGGTCTTCATTTTTGCAGAATACAACTAAAGCAGAGGGGTCACAGCTTTCAATTATGAATGCATGGTGTGATTGCCAATTTTCAACAGAGTAGAAGTTGAGGGCACTTACTGAAATGCAAACCCGACCGGCCTTACCGAACGCTGCCTGGCCGATATCGGGATATGTTTGGAGACCCGGCGAGCTATCTAAGCATCTCTTCAACAAAATCCCGGTGTAGCAGCAGATTAGACCGAATGCAAGAAGCACGAACATCCCCGACCACCCTCCCTGTTTCACTGCATACGGCGTCGACAGCAGGCCTACTCCACAAAGGACATTGATCCCTGCAAACATAGCACATAATACATGAACACAGCGAAGTAAGAAGAAGAAGGAAAAAAAAAGAGAAAGACTGATACCATTGATGATGGCTTGAGCTGAAGAGCACTTGGGAGAAGGATGGACTTCCTGGAAAGAGGCCTTATGGACGAAGAGCTGTGACGGGTTGATGGAGCAAGCGGGGGTCGAATAGGCCGGCGTGGAAGCCCAGCCAGGCGCAGGAGGCACAACTCCACAGAATTGATCATAACCCGGAGGCTGAGGATAGACCAGGGGCTTGGTGAGCTGGGCATCATCCTGGCGGAGGAAGGAGGCCGGCAAGAGGTGGGAGCCGCCGCGCAGTATCATGCTCCCCACCACTCTCGGCGACTGCATCTGCACGTTGCTCATCATGTCTATCGACTGCCTGCTCACTAGCCTCAAAGTTACATAAAATCATACAAGCAAATGACTCGGAATATCGAGAAATGTTATGGCTTCCTAGACTTCTAAATTTGAAGAAAGGTTATGATATGACCTGTAGCTCTGAGGCCAGGAGGGTTGTTGGTAGGAGCCAGGAAATCCATAGTCGTCGTCGTTGTAGGGCGGGTGGTCGCCGGAGCAGGCCGAGCGGTTGTGGGAGGAAGAGGAAGAAGGAGAGCCATCAGTATCGTCGTCCCTGTGTGCTCGGTCCTCCTCGTCGTCGGTCTCCAGCTCAACGATGCCGCGGTCCAGGCCTAGCTCCTCGTCGGTCTTCATATTCTTTGTTGTCTACAATAACCAGACAATAGGAGGAAGAGGACGAAACAACAGAATGTATGTCTCATTGGTCTGAGTTTTAGGGTTAGGGTTTTTACGGTCGGGATGTTATGGCGGGGAGCATGTGGACGTGCTGCTTTGTCGGGCTGCCGTTCACTGGATCGCCACCAATCACAATTTACTTGCTCATAGCATGTCATTAATTAATAATTATATTCATGTCATTCTCTGAAATTGAAACGTAACAGACATGCTATATTTAGCTACACAATAAATATACAAGACTTATTCTATATAATTATAAAATATAAATTTTTCTAATAATTTTATAACATATAACAACACTCTTATCATATATTACTAATACATAACATAATATGACAAATTGATAAAAAAACACACCTAAAATTAAGAGTATTGAAACTACAAATTAGGAATATAATTAAATCACAAGAGTCAATAATATAATTTATAGCTAAATTCTATAATTCAAATAATCAACAAATAATATTCTAAATAATAATTTTTTCTTTCTAATAAAAAATAATGTATAGAAATAACTTGTAGAGTGCCACATATATTTTTTTCCGAACTAGTCCCTAGAATCATAATTTGTAAGAGAATGACCAATCTCATATTAAGATGATAATTTAATATGAAATAAAAATTTGAAATTTGTTTTTTATGAAGTATCAATTTTTATGAAGTTATGTTCAAAATCAAATAATAAACTCGCATGCTCTTAAAATAAAAATTCTTTTATGGAGGAGAAAAATAATGATAATAATAATAGTAAATATACTAATAATAATATATAAGTAAATAACGATTGGTATTTTCTTTACAAAATTGGGTGCATGCATAATAGGTATTTCGAGTCATAAGTACATTGACATACTTAAATCCAGTGGTCTTTTCATGAATACACCAGAAAAGGACCATAATATGAATATACCGTTATTTTAATACTCGCAGGTGACAGTGAAATTAATTCTTTACAATCACATGTATGTCAACATGGTCATTGTTTAACCTCCAATGGTAGGACCATAACACAAATCGTGATGGAGACAATACAATTAAAGCTAGTAGGATAAGATAAACCATAAATCACTCATACAGAAAATATCATAACTAAAAAATATATGTATAACTTCTTGAAACAAAATATAGTTCAATATACATACATACATACATACATACATACATATATTCATAAGCATGGTTTTTTTGATTTCAAATCATGAAGTCACAAATATTTCACAAGTTATAATATAATATTACATCATATCAATCAGATGAAAATTCATTTTAAATGAATAAGACACATTGAAACATAAAAATTTGAGAAAATAAATTATTTTAGTATATTTAAATGTCACTTAACATTAACGGGAGTTTCTCATTCTCTTACCTAATAAGAAATATACGAGATGGATCACGAGCAAAAGTTTTAAGACTCATTTGAACCTAAATTACCAAACAAAATCTAAATTACAATCCATAATTACCGAAATGTGCTTTTAAATAAAATAACTCAATACTAAACCTAACAACTTACATTAACCTTAATCTAATCATGCTTGATAATTGAATAAAATTTAAGTGAAGTTCACTCATTATATTAAAATATTTATCATAAAGTTTTATCTCTCAAGTTTTAGAAGTAACAAGATGAAAAAGATTGAGCTCTTAAGGCACTGTTTGATTTGGAATTAGGATCAAGATCAAGGTCAAAACTAGTGAATTATTTTTGTAAACTAATATTTTTTTATCAAAATTAACTCTATAATAATTTAAAATTTGAAAAAACTATTTAATTTTTTATAATAATTTAATTTAATAACGATGTAAAATAAGTAATATTAATTTTATAAGAAAATAAATAATTTTAAAAAATGATGATCATAATTCTGATCCAAAATCAAACGGTGCCTTAAATCATAACCATAATAAATTTAAAGGAGTCATTAATATTTAATAATAAATACATATTCCGAATAAAAATCAACAAATTCAAGTCAAACTATATAAAAAGATTTCATACTAACCTAATATACCATATGTTTAACATACACCAATATCATTTTATCAAATTATAACTTGATTCATGAATAATTAAATACTAATTAGATTTTAAAGGTGATAGAAAAAAAGAAAATCTACGTTCTATATCATGAGAAGAAAAACAATGAAAAACTAATATTAAATACTATTTTAATTCGAAAAGAGAAGTATTAACTTATCTAAATGTAGTATTAGCCTTCTCCTCCCAAATCCTTGAGAATTTTTAATCAAAAACTTATCGTTGATTCGTTTTCTAAATGCTCTCGCCATCAAAACAAAGCTAAAAAAGAAGAAGAATTAGGACGGGTTATGTAGAGATACAAATTTATAAAAAAAACCCTCTAAATTAATAAGTTTTACACCTAAGTCTAAGATCTTTTTTTATATTTTCACAATTCATGTATTGTATCGATAGCTTTTTGATTTTTTTAATCTACAAACGAATGAAAAAAAATAAAAAAAGTCAGTTAGAAAAGTCAATATTGATTATAAAATAACATGGAGTATTGATTTTATTTTATAGAGTATTGATTTTTTTGCCTACTACTTTTTTAATTATTTTTATCCAAAAGTGGATGTAAGAATCGATGTGCATGATATTAATTTTGACTATTTCATCAAAAGAATTAGCTTTTTTCAGCAAATAATTAATACCTGTCATACGTGCATATATTAAAAAAAAAATGGAAACTAGATTTAAATATTCAATGCTCCTAAAATAATTTCCAAGAATGAAAGGACTATTTAGCAAAAAAATTAGCTAATAATTATATTAATCTACTGCCTAATGAGTTGGCCGCCAACTAGATTGTGCAACTGATCCCGCTCGTATCCAACAGAGCCAAAGCCAAGTCTCAATGGAAGTTGCAAGTCATCAGTCTCCTTCTCTCTCACCCTGTGTAGCGCTAGCGGTGTTCATTGCTAGGGCAAAATTAGGGTTTCCATAGTATCCAACAATTTGCCATGTGCGGCTCACCTGTATACTACATATACAGGCCTTAGGAAAATGGCTTCTTTGAAATTTTCTCACCTTTTTTTTAAAAAAAACCTTCAACTTCTTTATTTTTACAAAGTAACTCTCCACAAGACGAAATCAAGCCTAATTGAGCAGAATATATCCAAAATGTTTCATCTGCCGACATAATATGCATTTGATGATTCACAGATGAGAGGCAGCCTCCTGTAGCTCCGGCGAGTGACATTGGCTCGGCTCCCCCAGCATTATCCATTAACAATAAAAACAATGCCCCAAACCACCAAAGTCATCCATGAACCACGGGTGAACCGACCTCTGAAACTCCTGCCGACCACAGTATCTGCTGCTAGCGCATTGGTCAGAGCTCACACGAAAGTGTTTGCATGAAGAAATTGTTTCAAGATCATCTACGGAATTAGAACCAATTTCAGTTGCAAGTTGAAACAAGGCAGAAGACAAGGAGGAACAAGAATTGCTACTTGACTTCTTTCTGCAAAACAAGGTAGAAACAACACAGAAACAGCCATCCTCTGCAACTTGGTTAAAATCAAAAAGCTAATGGAGTGAAGGGAAGAGCAATGCCAAATTATTTAGGAATTCTAGAAACAGTAACAGTAATAATAGTAACAAGAGAGGTTCACTGGAAACTAAAAACAAAAAATACAACAAGAATGTCTAGAACAACTGTACATACAAGTAATCAAAATGCAGAAAAGAACGAGCGCAATTAGATAGAAAAATAGAGAAATTGTGCTTCACTCTCCACCTATTTTCATTGGATCGCTTGAGAGACTGCAATGAATTTATTTTGTTGCCTCGAATGGTGTATATATTGTTCTGATGAGATTCCTTTTTGACCATGTTAATTGTTAAGATTCATAACAGAAAATTCACAAATCACTTTATTCTCAAATAACATAAGAAACGAGAAGTAATACAATATAAAAGAAAATAATAAAAAAAACACATCAATATACATAATTTATCCAAAATTAGATTACGTATATGGGGGAAACGAGAGATCTACTATTAAAAACCTTTATAAGAATTTTATAAGAAAAACTGTACTTTTTCTTATCAAATTATACGCTTTTACCAAGATTCGGTAATGTCTCTATTTTTAGAGAAAATTTCCAAGAGTACACCATAAGAAACCATCATGATAGATCACCGAGAAACACTAGAAAAACCCACAGACGAGAGTCAATACACTCTCTCTTTCTCTTTTTTCTATTCTCTCTATTCCTCTCTCTCTATTTTTCTCTAATTCAATCTCAACACTATACTATTTCACACCTAAATCCTTTATATTACTAAAGTATTTATAGCTATTTATTATTAAATCCGAGTTTTACTATACTTACAACTTCTAATATTACATAATAAGTATTTAAAATCAATCATAAATCTAAATTCAATATTAGATTTTTACTTTAATTTAAACTCTAATCCAAATTTGAAACACCCAAAACTCAACAGCGAACATCCCATACACTTATTTGCAATGATAAAGTGAGAAAACTTTGCTACAATTTAAGAATATTAATGTATCTGTAGAACCAAGATTAAAATGGAAAGTTGCAGGTGAGAGGGAAATTAAGTCAGCAATTTACTCAAGACAGCCATATGCGAGGCTCTGACTAGAAACAAATAAAAGCATGATTATCTTGATCTGGTTATTTTTGTATTTGATAATTCATTATTGATTCATGATGAGCGCCAACTAATTTGATGGGCCACATGAGGACGCATCGTTTTGTTTTGTTTCCTGTATTTTCTAGTTATGCTTTTGCAGTTCAGTCAAAAATATTCCCATCTCACTTGTCGTAGCACTAGGGTTTCAGTTAGATTGCTCAACAAAAATGTGCAGTATAGCTTACCCTTTCTTGCATTTGAACTGAATGAGGTAATCAATAGGAACATTCGCACCACATTATTGTGAATCACCCCCACAAGACACTCATAGATAAGAACTTAAGAAAAGCAGTTGGTATCCTTTCATTGTGAAGTAGCAAAAACTAAGAGCGCTGATCAGCACTTAATGTCTAAAATCATGATCTGAAGCAAGGCATATTTACTACACTAAAATTTGAGGAAATTGTTAAATTTACTCGGGAAATAAAACTGAGAGAGTTGCTGATGATTGAAACTTAACTCAGGACTTGCATCAAGTTAAACCATACCTTTAAGCTACCAGGCCACCCAACAAATGTCCATGAAGGAGACTGCTTTACACAATAGAATGTATTATGATATTATCCATCAAGAATAAAAATAATGCACCAAACCGAGAAAGTAGTTAATGAAAGGCTAACTGCATTAATTATTATCGCTATTTCATAAATATATGCAACTAAAAAAGCAATAGAATCAAGGCATTTTGCATTTATTTAAAAAAAAACGGAATGGCCTAATTTTCTTAGATTTCAACCACCAAAGGTAAGTCCAGAGAAGTTCCCAGATGTTATACCTGCAAAACAATTTCTGAAGGAATGCCTCCTACACCACCAACTATGGCAAGAAAAGGAGGAAAAACAGCAGCAATATGGGACATAGTCAATAAAGGAAAGAGAGCCTAACTGAGATACATTTGGCATTAAAGAATAGAAAAACATACCACCTGGGAATGCCCTAGAAAATAGCAGCTCCTGATAATGAATTAATTTAACTGAGAATGACCATACACTTAACCATCGCCCACAAAAATGTATTCTATGTCAAGGAAACAACAGATTGCACCAGTTCTTGTTTACATGAATGAAGTATTAACATGACAGGGGTTACAATCTTACTCTAGATGGAGTTAACGCCAACATAATATGTAATATAATTGCTTTTTGGGTTTTTGGTATCTTCCAATACACAATTCCCAGCGTCAGAATGTTTAAAGCAAGATTTTAAACTCATTTGTTTGGGTCATTTCGGTCCCGTTTTAATTTTAGTCAAATCATTTTTAAAAGTTTTTTATTAAAATTTAATTTTTAATTTGAAAAAATTTAAAAATTTAAAAATGAGAAAGAATTATATATTTTTAAAAAATATTACATAAATTTTTTTTTGGTAAAAAAACTTAAAATATGAAAGGAAAAAAGCGTGATTGAGAGAATTCGAACCTTTTTAAACTTTAACCACTAGACTAACAATGTCTTATGATATAAATATAATATAAGTATAAATAATATATTTTTTAAATTCAAAATTGGAAGTACAAGTTAAAATGTTTTAATCGAAATTAAGAATCCTGATTTAAAGATGCTTTTAAATTTTGTAAATTCAATAATTGTCTAGAAAAATGGTGTGTTGTTGTGGCTTGGTCATTGTCTTTTTCGGAGGAATCTTTCCTGAAAGCATTGAATACATATCTTCTACTCTGATAACTTAACTTTGCCCACTGAGGTAGAGAACCCCAAAAGGTGTCATTCTAGGCCCAAAACCTCCTTCTCTTGAATTCGAACTCCTAAAAACATTGGGCTGAATCTGCTGTACAAAAGGAGAGAACGACTTAACTAGTCCTCCAAGAAGTACCTATGCTTATGCAGTCTGAGCATAATTTCAGAGTTCAATGAGCCACCGTCTTTTTATGCTCTAATTTTCTCTCACTTTCTTATGATTGAACTTCATTCTAACATTTTCACTACCTTCTATAGTTATTAGTGATTTATCTCTTGTCAATGAACTCGTGGTGAGTACCGTCCCTGTCCTCCGAGCAACACCTCCACCACCAGCTGCTAGGAAGCACTCTGGTGAAGGGAGCGATCAAGGCTCGACACCAAAAAGGCCGAAGACCGATGTCTCCAAGATAGGCACTGGAGGCTCCACTCGTGATACCTGTGGAGGTGGAGGATGACTGTAAGACCCGATGGGATCAGTGAGGTAGTAGGCAGACAGTGGTCCTGTAACTGATAATAGTCGTCTTTAGTATCACATCGACAAAGTATCGAAATTGAGATTGGACTAAATATAATAATTGTCGTAGATCTAATAATAAGGCTTTTTCTTAGGGAGCTGGGAAAAACAAAACTTTGGAGTCAGGTGGGCCGCGAGCCACAGACACCCCCAATCCAGCATAATATTGTCTTTAGGTGTCTGCGGCCTGTGCCCCACCATATCTTACAATCTCTCCCCCCTCAAAGGCTTAGCGTCCTCGGTGAATTATCCCACATTAATCAAAAAGTGCGGAATAGTTCTGTAATCACTATTTGATGCCCCCGATCCAGTACGATATTGTTTGTAGACATTTACGGCCCGCAGCCCACTCGACCCTAGAATTTTATTTTTCTCAGTTTCCCGGAAAAAAGTATTGTTGTTGGGTTTACGACAGTCGTCATATTTAACCCAGTCTCAACTCTGACACTTTGTCGATGTGAGACTAAAGACGACTGCTACCAGTTATAGACCTACTGCCTGTCTACTAGCCGATTAACTCCACTGAGTCTTACACAAGAGATCGATGACAACCTCATAGAAGAGAGGCTCCATTTTATTACTCAAACTCCTGCAAACTCCATTACCCACCTCCATCATCTTCATCACTCGTTCGAATCTCTAATCGAGGACACAAATATGGTGGAAGCTCCTGCTGTTGCCGTCAAGGAACGTGGCGAGAAGTGCTTGCTGTTATTTAAAGTGTTAAAGCAAAAGCACAACTTCAAGTGGAACAATCAATGCAAAGTATGCTATTAGTCCAATTTTGTTAAGCTCCCAAGGAGGGAAACAATATTTCATTTATTATGCGAGTCATATACTTATTAAGATTAAAGTACAATACTCAATGGTAAAGAAACTACTACATGCATTGGTGCAAGCGGCTCAAAAGTTTTGATATTACTTCTAGGTATAGTAATAAAAAATTATCTCTTATATTTACCATTAATTTGTATTTCTCATATAATTTAATCTAAACTCAAATATATATTCCTGATAGCACTAAATTGTCATATCTTAAATCCAATACCCATAGGATTGACTATAAGATAATGCCGCATACTCATAAAGTCGAAACCTCATAAGCATGTAAAGTCACAACCTTAAATATGTACAAATTATAATCCAAAAATTATGTCTATAACTCATAGAAATAATTCTTAATAAATATAATTATATATTCTCAAATTATTTTAATATAAACTTATATATCCAACAATTACAAATGCAACCAATCTCAAATTAAACTCTCATATCACTGTACGTACTTAGTTGACACTTTAAAACACAAATCTAATAATGAAATCTATAAAAGAATGAATGATTCCATATTAAACCAAAATTTTCATATGCAAACTATATAATTTTAATAATAAGTACTAAGCAGAATCAAACTTTTTTAGAATTTCAAACAAGTCTCACAAATGTCGTTTTACCAGAATATAGCATTAGCAAAATTGCTAAATTCATCAATAATAATTTATTCAAAAAATCACAAACCAATTTAAAATATAATAATTGGTGTCTTTTACATAAAGTAATAAGTTCATACATAATTGATAAATTAAATTAAATATAAATTAGCATATTTGAAATCAGTGGTCATAACAGATGTTAGAAATTATCCACAAAATGGATTTTATTAAAAATATGTTGCTATTTTGAAATCCGCAGGTATCAGTGAAATTGGTTTCTACAAAATATAATATATATTGATATAACCATTGTTATCTCTAATGATTAAGCTAAAATAAAATACAATTATTATCTTTAATAGTTGAACTAAAATAGAATATTATTATTATCCCTAATAATTTAACTAAAGTAGAATGCAAATGGAAAACAACACAATCAAATATTAATCATAATACTAAGATCCAATAAACATTTACAAATAAGAAAATTCTTACTTAGAATACATGCATAATTTTCAAGTTTAGAATACATAAATACAAATCAATAGCATAATTTTTTCTTAAATTTGTATGCATAATTTTTATGTTTTCAAAATAATAAACATATCATAAAGACAAGCAATGATATAATTACCTCATAAGATTTTTGAAATATCAATAAATATTTGAAAGTATATGAAGCAAATAGTTATAATTCACACTTACCAAGAGATGTAAATTCACAAATTAGAAAATTAACTTTAACACTAATGGGAGTTACTCGTTCATTTATCTAATAGGATCACAACAAGTACAAAAAACTAGTTAAAGTATCTTCATTCAAACTTAAAGCATAAGAGCAAAAATTAACTATCTAATACCATAATCACAATATTTCTTTACGAGTGCATTAACTCAATTTTCTACTCTAATTAACTCTTCTAACTTTAATCTAATACATGCTAGCATTCAAAAGCATTACACAAGATTTGATTAACACGTTTTTTTTTTGAGCAAGTTGGGATTTATCATTATGTCATTAGGACAAGGAATAAAAGATATAAAGATTTATATTCTTACAAAACAAGGTAAAAATTTTCAACAATAAAGCGCCAAAAAAATTAAAAAAAAGACCCAATTGTAATATGTAAACAACCAAAAGAAAACACATACAAAAGCATCCTATTTCTAGTCAGCAAGGTAGAAAAGCTTCAAATATCAGCAAAACTTCTAGTCTCCCCTTTGAGCTTTCTTAATTGTTAGACCTATTGTATAAGAGAGAATATTAGGATTTTGCAATATCACCAATATCACCTATAGCCCTGAACAACTTACATTTAAATTTTTTAGTACATAGATATGACCACCTTGGTATAGTAGAGCATAACGACTTAATAAAAGCTGCATGTGTTTTGGTTTTTCCCTGAAAAATTTTACTATTTCTTAACTTCTATAGCAGTCATAAAATGATAATATAAAGTAAATTCCTAATTTTCACCTTCTCAGCCTTCAATTTTTTCTTCCAATCTGTCCATAAATCAAAGCAGGTACAAAAGAGATATTATATGCATTCATTATGGTTATTATAGAGCACGCACAAGTGTTGGGTGACTTTCCAGCCTTTTGTTATCAGATTATTTAGGAACTTGTTAGTCACTGTTTCTCAAAAAATTAGTGTTATATGTATAATATAGATTTAAAATGCCAACTATGCCCCTGCTCAGTCTAGCATCCTGTGCTAAGTGTAAAATTTTATGGAGGCAACCAATTACTAAAATGAAGAGGTATAGAGAGAAGGAATCACTTTATTTTATCCCTTTATTATTGTATATGTAGCTATGAGGGGAACCATTTAGCAGTATAAAGACCTTAAGGGCCCGTTTGGAACGGGGTCAAGGTCAAGGTTAAAGGAAGGAGTAAAGTGTAAAATGCTAATGCGGTTAAGTAAATCCTGTTTGGTTACTGATTTGGCTAACAGATGGTTAAAATTTTTTGTTGACAAAAATGCCCTCTGTAAAGTACTGTTGACACAATACTGTTCATCTTCCTCGCCGGCCGAGCTCGCGCGCGGAGCTCGCCGGGCGGCGTCTGCTGCGTCGTTGGCGGGGAAGGAGCTCCGCTGCGGGTGGCGGCGTTTGTGGGGGGGTTGGATTGAAGGGGCAGAATAGTTCTCCGATCTGAACCGTTGGATCGAGATCCGACGGTTCAAATCAAGTGAGGGTATTTTAGTCAAAACCTGGTAAAAATTTAAATGAATAAAATAATATTAGTGCGGTCAAATTTTTAGTGTTTGGAAGATAATCTGGTTAGGACGGAATCAGCCTGACGCTGACCCTGTTCCAAACGCCCCCTAATTGTTTTCAAGGTATTTTTTATTTATATGATACATCTATCTCTAAAAAGATCAATTCACATTATCATAAGCCTTTTTAAAGTTTAACTTCAACATAATCTTATTGATTTTCATATTTTTACATCTAAATATCACTTCCTGAGCAATAGCAATACTTTTTAGTATATATCTGCTAAGTATGAATGCAATTGGGGTAAAATCCACTAGCATACTAATCTTCTTTTTTTAGTCTTTTTGAAGATAGATGGGTCAGAAGTCTATCAGGTAGTTAGCACCTGCTTTCTTGAAAATTAGAGTTATTAAGGCAAAATTGACTTTTTCTAAGGGTTAACAACATATGTTATAATGACTTATTTTAATATTAAATTTAAGACCATAATAACTGTAAAATCAAAATTTATAACATGAACAACTGAACTTCAAAACAGGGACATTAGCTTCTTATAATTTCGACATCAAATATTATCGTAGGTAGATACTTGACACAATAGCTTTTTAATCTTATTATTAATATTCCAAATCATACGTGAGCATCATGCCTTTAAGATAATCGCACTAACTATGTCAAAACCTATATATCAAAACAAGTCCAAAATTTTCATCATTATCTCTACAAATAGCCTATTAATCTTATTAACAATATTTTGAAATTATACTTGAAAATAATGTCTTCAAGATAATTGCATTAATATGCCAAGACCTATATATCAAGATAAGCCCAAAATTTTTATCATTATCTCTACGAATAGAAATAACCCCAAGAAGATCGATCATTTTGAAAATAAAATTTAATTCAATCTCACAAGTTTTAATCTCAAATCGAACCAATGATTTACTGAAAATTAGACGAGAAAAGGGAAAAGAAAAAACCTAAATTCACAACTATTATACCCCGAAGAGTGACCTCATCTCCCTCCAATACTGAAAATCTGAGTCTTAACCCTAAACCCTAAATCTTAAACACTAAATCTTAAACTCTAAACCTTAAACCCTAAATCCTAAACCTTAACCCCTCTCTCATCGTCAACAAGCATGTGTCGAAACCCTAGCACTGCCCCTTTTTTTGGGGATTATGAGCTGTCACCATTCTCTTCGCAAAAGAATTCGCAGGAGAAGAAATTTGGGTATATAAAGGTAAGTCTTCAAAAAACCCCTTGAATTAATTAATTTTTTATTTTCATTCCTAAAAAATGTCTTGTTTTCACATGGGTAAGATCTGGGACAAATTATTTCAACAAATATACTATCGGATGAACATGAGAGTCAAGATAACTAAATTCGTTACATGATGTTAATAGTGTCAATGGTATGCATCATTATACTATGGCCTTGTAGTTAGTTTCAACAAATCCAAAGCTCCGACCATTTGACCAATAGAGCTTAGGCCATTTCCTTTGACCTTGAGACAAAGGAATATCTTACTAGTTGGCATAAATTATTTTACCAAATGGATTGAAACAGAACCACTTGTAACAATTACTAAGAAGAGAATTCATAAGTTCTTATAACAAAATATCATTAGTCGCTTTAGGTTACCAAGAATCCTAGTCACTCACAAGGACTAACAATTTGATAGTTCAAAATTCAAAAAATATTATGATAATTTTCACATCAAGTAAACACTTAGCTCGGTAGTGCATGCTCAATCAAATGGTTTGGTGAAGGTACCCAACCGAATTGTTCTTCTAGGTTTGAAGAAGCAATTGGAAAATAAATCTACAACTTCACTGTTCAGGTTTCCTATTATTGCAATGGCAATAGCAGATTTTCTTAAGAGAAAATAAAGTACAAGTGGTGGTGCTTGACAAGGTGATTACCAGGCTCAAACAATGCCTAGACTTTGGTTTTGTTTCAACTCTCACTCTCTCACTGTGTGTTTTTTTTCTTATCTCCAACATGTCATCCATCTTGTTTTCATTAAAAACCAAGATATTATTTAGAAAAAGAGAGCATTACCAAAAAATTATTTTCTTAAAAGTTGACCAGTCTTATTATGTCAAACATCATCACTACTGCAACATAGAAGAATGGTATATGAAGGCTTTGATTTTTCTCTTGCGCATCAAAGCAAGGACATCTAAAAAAAAATCACGATCAGAGTTTGCAATAAATTGTTCAAGGCAGAGCAGGTCTCCCTTGTCTATGTAGGTGGCACAATTTCTAAAGCTCATCACGGACCAAATCATCTGCCTCCAAAAAAGTAGCTCACAAGATATTCCATGTGACCAATTGTGTCCATGACTACTGTTTGTTGACCAAATGTAACCTCTGCAAACTCAAGACCGTTGCTAGAGCTTGTATGGCAGTATTAACTTTTATACCCAGATCTAATGCTGCCATGAGAAATGCCTTGCAAAATTGTAGGTTAATGAATCAAACAAATGCTAGTTGAACAGATTCAGTATTCCATGAGCAATGCCAATCAACCAAAATGATTTCTTTAAAAGTAATCGTATACTTGAACCACAATAATAGCTGCTTGATTATCTCGGTTGGGGTCAATGCTAATACAACTAATGGTGGACACTACATAGGAAATGTCAAGGCAGCAAAGCCATCACCACAAACGCCATATTCAAAGAGTTCTTATAGGTATTATGAAGCTTGAAAGAAAGAGCCAAAAAAAAAAAAAAATGGTTGCAATGGAAGTCATATGCAGATATAATAAAAAAGGTGCGCACCAGCGGGAGTGAGAGAGTGATTCATAGCATTTTCAATAACCAAAAATAAAGGCCATTTTTTCCTAATTGAAATATTATGATACTTTATGCTAATAGTGTCATGCAAGTTGTTAAGAAGGCTCTGTTCTTATTTGAACTCCAGAAAAGATAGGCAATAAACATTTAGACATGAAATATTTTTAGGCTGAGGCTAAAAATTCAACTGTGTAAGACAAGTGTGAGCATGCTTCTACCATGTTTGATGCATATCCAATGGTTGAAGAAACCAAATATACAATAGATAAAATTATGTATGGAAGGTGCAAAGACAAAATAAATTAATAGTTTGAAAATACCATTTCATAATATTTTGCAGACTACAATTCACACATAGTATCATATTTGAATGCATAGGAAACTGATTCAATAACAAAGCCGAGACATATATAGAGAGAATATAATCCAATAAATCCCACTTGTTGTGTCTCACCAGCTCTGTAGAGCACATTCATGTCCAATGCATGTATACAGGGCATCCACATGTGGATCTTCAGCCAACCCAAGCAATTCATCCTTTAAAATAAAACAATGAACATCAGCAAATACTTCAGTTATCATGTCAAGTAAAAAATTATTCTCAAATACTAACACACGTTAAACACATTAAAGATAAAGAACATAATACATGCACAAAGGCCAAATTAGATACATGCTACAGGTAAAATTTAACTAGAAAGACAGTTTCTCATGAATAACGCAGATGTCCAACATGAAATATAACCTGAGAAAGGCCACTATGTCAATGCTAGATATGCATATTTCTTGAGTCGCCTAGTTCAAATGAGAACTTTCAGAATTCAATGCATTGAGATGGATTAACCTATTGTAACCTAATTAACACCAATTTATTGCATGTTACATGAAAGAAGACTTTTTCAGCAAGTCAATGTAGCAAGAATGAATGGCTACATGTGAAAATTTTATCAGAAGAGAAAATCATCCAAATTCTGTTCCAGACTTGTATTCATTGAGTAGTCTGATTCAAAGTGCTTAATGCAATGGATTGCATATTATGCAAAATGAAAAACCAAAACTTATCATATCTTTAATATTTAGTTGCAAGAGCAGACTTGCAAGAAAGTCAATGTAATGTAAACCACTATCATAGATGCGCTTAAAACTTATGTTCACATTTTTGTTGACAAAAGAGCCAAATTCCATATCAATTAACACAATTATGTCCGAGTAAGATTAGATGGCAATGCTGCATAATAATAGTGAACACAGTGAACAAAATCCACCTGAAAATTCCAAAAGTAAGAATAATGTGGTTTGCAAAATTGCTGACTTAGATTGTCGCAATCTACTCGATTTCCTATCAAATGAAATTCCATTCTGAAATAATAAAGTCCTGGAATACAAAATTATGACAAAGAACCTTGAAATTGCGTTGGCACAAATAAAGACAATTAGGGGTAAGAATTCAGTCAGCTTGGTCAAACAGAACCAATTTTCAAACTGAACCAAAGATATTTGGTTTTATAAAATCAGAATCGAACTAACTGGGTTAATTTACGAAACTGAACCAGACCGAACCAAAGAGGATCGGTTCAGTTTGGTTTGGTTTTGAACTGAAAAACAGTACAATACAACAAGATCCAACATCCATTCCCAGGAATTCTAATAAATATATCCAAAAATTTCATCAATCTCCTTATAGTTACTTTGGGGTAGGATTATGCTAGGAAGGCTGAGAGAAGACATGGGAATTATTTGCTAAACTTCTGCAAAACAATAGGAGCCAAATACTAGATATAGAGTGTTGACACCACGTACAAGCAGAATACAGAAACAACCAAGTAGAGTTGACACTACACTCCATTACATCAATTTCAACCAAATGTTAGTCACAGAACAATAAATAATAGATTAAGATAATTCAGTTGGCATCTGTAACTCTCACTGACAAGCCAACACACCTAGCAACTTCATTAAGTAAACCTAGCAGTTACCATAACCTAACTTAATGTATTCATTCTTAGCAGTCAATATAACCACTGCAAATAACACATCTAGTGTCAGAATCCAGGCAAGGGCAAGCTAGCACTGATCCTACCCATATAGACTGAATAATTTGTATAGAATTAAAGTACAAAAAAAATTCTCCCATTTGAAATTGCTTATAAACAAAAGAAGCACCACATCAAGCATATTTCCACAATGTTGATGATACCAACTGATATCACTAACTAGAAAGTTGCTACTGAAAGAAACCTGCGAGGGAAAGTTCAAAGCAACAAACATCTTAAAATCTAAGAACATGCATGTCAAATAAATTAGAAAACATTGGCAATGTTAAACAAACAAAAAATTTCCAGCATTGATCCTACCCAAACAGACTGAATAATTTCTACAAGATCACAGTACTAAAAAAAAATCTACCATATTTGTTATTGCTTGTAAACAAGAAACTGTGCCACATCAAGCATATTTTTACAAAGTTGATGATTCTAATATCACTGATAAGCAAGTTAATACAACAAGAAAGCCCGCAATACATGGTCTGGAATAAAAAAAACATGATTGCCTAAATAAATCTGAAAACATTAACAATGTCAAATAAACAGAAAATTTTCAGCAATTTCATCGCCATCTGTCAGAACTCAAACATCAAACCAAACTCTACTACTCTAGAGACTTATCTCAATCAACGAGATAATTGAAGCAATTATTCCAAGAGAGCAAAATCCAGGCACGATTTTGATGAAATCATACAACGAAATCCTTCAATCTCATGACCAAAAACCCTAAAAGACGATGCTTTCATAAAGAGATCACCATCAAAACACAGATCAAGCACGAACCAGTCCCAATCCAAACCATAACCCACACAAATTGCACAAAACCATAACCTAAAACAGCTCACAATCCCCCGACAAAAATCGTTTGAAAACCAAGAATCCAAACACAAAGCCGCAAAAGCTTCACGCTTTTCGCCATTGCACTCAATCACATTAAAAAACGGAAAAGAACGGAGAAAAAGGGCTTCCTTCGCGGCTCTCGAGCAGCAAAAAAACCCCCCAAAAAAAGCGAGGTCGGAAGCTGAATCGGCGGCCGATCTGAGCCGGAGCGGACAGACGGATCTGAACCGCCCTCGCGGCCATCGTTCGCCATGGTTTACCGGTTGATCCGGTTCTCCAAGCACTGAACCGGTCTAAACCGAGTATGGATTCCCAAATCAGGACCGGGCCCGCGTGGTTTCGGTCACGTCGACCCCGCCATGTGACCGGCTCAGCCGGTCATGCCCCTCCCTGCCCGCTCCGTCTATAAATCCCAAACCAGAACCGCTGCGTCAGTTTTGGTTCTCAGAAGCTGCTGCGTCGCCCGGCTCTCCCTGTGAGTTTCCCAAACCCGTTTCCTGCTCGTTCCTTCTTTCAATTTTGTGATTTTTTGCTTTTATATCCTCGGAAAGAGTAGAAATTGCGCTATGCCTCCCTGTAGCGAACAGCGTAGCTTGCGTTTTGGCATCCCTACACGCTTCAGGTTTTCTATGGAACTGATAGTGTGGGTCCCGCTGTAGGTTGAGTTCGTTGGTTGTTGACAATGGCGGCAAGCTCGGAAGTGATACTTCCGATCGGGACGCAGAAGCACGACCCGGCGTGGAAGCACTGCCAGATGGTGCGATCTGGCGGCCGGACGTACCTCAAGTGCATGTACTGCATGAAGCTTTTTCTCGGCGGCGGAATCCACCGGATAAAGGAGCACCTCGCCAAGCAGAAGGGCAACGCGTCGAGGTGCGCCAAGGTGCCGCCGGAGGTCCAGAACGCAATGCAGGATAGCCTTGACACTGCCACTATCCGTAGGAAGAAGAAGCTAAAGCTTGCTGAAGAGCTCACAAAGTATGGGCCTGGCAATTTGGTCACTGACGGAA
Organism: Trichopus zeylanicus subsp. travancoricus; assembly: GCA_005019695.1. Classification (NCBI taxonomy): domain Eukaryota; kingdom Viridiplantae; phylum Streptophyta; class Magnoliopsida; order Dioscoreales; family Dioscoreaceae; genus Trichopus; species Trichopus zeylanicus. Next base: position 503,584 of record RXID01010938.1, read on the forward strand.
ACGGGTTGGAGCCGGGGCTTCATATGGTTGCTTTGCCTGATATACTTGATTCCGGGCCGGTGGAGGTGGAGGTTAAAGAGGAGGGTACGCCAAAAACTATGGAGAGAGGAAGAAAACGGAGAGCGAAAGCTGATCCTCAACTGCTGGCTCCGCCACAGGCCCCTTCTGCTGTGTCTGATGTTAGTTTGCCTAGCAAGTCTCACGCGGTGCCTGCAGTGGACAAGGAGCAGGTGTACATGGCTATTGGTAGGTTCTTGTTTGAGGCCGGGGTAACTTTGGACGCCGTGGATTCGGTGTATTTTCAACCTATGGTGGATGCTATTGCGTCAGCAGGGCCTGGGCTCCAAGTGCCCTCTTATCATGACTTTCGTGGTTCAATATTAAAGAGATCAATTGACGAAGTGAATGCTACTCTTGAGAATTTCAGAGGGACATGGAGCAAGACAGGGTGTTCTGTATTGGCAGACGAGTGGGTGGCAGAAACTGGGAAGACTCTGATAAATTTCCTGGTGTATTGTCCTGAGGGAATGATGTTTCTCAGATCAGTTGATGCATCACAAATAATTACTTCAGAAGAGGCTATTTATGAGTTGCTCAGGCATGTGGTCGAGCAGGTTGGTGAAAGAAACGTTGTTCAGGTCATCACTAATCACACGGAGGTCCATGTTCTTGCAGGCAAGAGGTTGACCGATTCCTTCCCCACTTTGTTCTGGACACCTTGTGCATCTCGATGCATTGATGCAATGCTGGATGATTTTGGGAAGCTTAATGGCATAAGTGAGATTATTGAGGGTGCAAAATCTATTACAAGATTCATCTACAGTCATGCGGATGTGTTGAATATGATGAGGAAGCATACTAATGGAAGAGATCTGTTGGTGCCAATAGGTGAGACATGTGCTGCGATGAACTTCATTGCATTGAAGAACATGACCACTTTGGCAGAGGAGCTAAGAGCTATGGTTAATTCAGAAGAGTGGGCAGCTCTCCCTCTTTCTATCAAGGAAGCCGGGACTGAAATGGTTAGTTTTGTTAGCAGCATGCCTTTTTGGTCTAGATGTGCTGGAGTTGTTCGCATAACAGAACCTCTTGTGAGAGTTTTGAAAATAGTAGATAGCTACAGGAGGCCAGTGATGGGTTATATTCATGTGGGTATGTTCCAAGTGAAAGAAGTAATTAAGAAAGAATTGATGAAGAAGGAGTTATACATGCCTTACTTGAAGATCATTGATTGGAGGTGGAGCAGACAGTTACCTCGCCCTCTTTATGCAGCAGGATTTTTCCTCAACCCTATGTTGTACTACAACCTTCAAGGAGAAATATCCAATGAGATATCATCAGGAATGCTGGATTGCATTGAAAGATTAGTTCCTGAGCCAAAAATCCAGGATAAGATCCAGAAGGAGCTGAACCTGTATAAGACTGCTGCTGGGGACTTTGGTAGAAAAATGGCTGTCAGAGCAAGAAATACCTTACTTCCAGGTAAGAGACTTTTCAGAATGCATTTTTCTTGTGGCTTATAATCCCAATCTAACATCTAGTGTTTCAACTATTATTAGCGGAATGGTGGTCAACATATGGAGGTGCTTGTCCAAATTTAACACGCCTTGCCATACGCATTCTCAGCCAAACTTGCAGTGCAAGGGGATGTGAACGGAGTCGCATTCCTTTTGAGCAAATGCATAGTCAAAGTTTGAACTATTTAGAACAGCAACGACTCTGTGACCTTGTGTTTGTCCGCTATAATTTGCGTCTGCGACAAAGGTATCGATAGATTATTAGTTGAAGACATGTTGATTGCCATTTAATTGATTATAGATAGTGAGATGTTGAACGTTTATGAGCTTACTGAGGAGTGTTTGAATGATTACCAGGCAATATTTGAAGAATAGGTTATGTGATCCTATATCTGTTGACAATATTGATATTGTTAACGATTGGGTTGTGGAGACAAGTGAACTACTCACTGGGACCTATGAGGACTCTGGTTGGCTGGTGCTGAGCCAACCAGTAGCTAGTGAGTCACAATCCCAATATCCAAGAGATGAGGATGCTGAAGCATTTATTTCAGGTACCATTCTCTATTTTGCCTGATGTGATTATTATGCAGACAAAATTAGTCAGCTCCTTGAAAAATATTTTCAGGTCTTGATGTTGAGATTATCCAAAGTGCTGGTCGAGAGGCAGAGGATGATGACGATGCCTGCAAAGAAGAAGATAATACCAATGATGGTACTTCTTTTACATGAATTAGATGATCAAGGGGCAACCTAATTGTTGTTCCATGACAACATCCATCTTTTTTTAAGATTGCTCACTGCTTTAACTGAACCTGTTTCGAGAAAGTCCAGTAGTTTTTTGAACCCTTTTGTATATTTAATCTGGGTTTGACATGACTAAGTTAGAAGGTTGCTGTCTTACTTTAGCTATTATCCAATATGTTGCAGTTGAATTGTTAAAGATGCATGCTCTCTTTTTTCTTTTTTTTCTGGAAATATTCACTGGGTTCAGATAACCATTCCATGATCTGAAATTAGTCTAGTACTTGCTACAAGAAAGAGAAAAGCTTAAACCCATTCCATGCACAAAAATGCAGTTTCTGGTATCATGAATATTCAAGCTAAGATATAGTTAGACAATTATTCAGGTCACATGTGATGCTTTCTCTTTCTAGAATAGCTAGTTATCTATACTGGAAATAATGATTTTTGTCTTTCCAAAGCAGTATATCTACTGAAAACACATTATGCTTTATACCATGAAACTTGAGTGTCAACTTGGTTTTCACTGAGAATCTGAATTTGTAGATTTAAAAGTCAACCATTAGTATCATGTTTTCATTTCTCAAAAAAAAAAAGAGTATCTTGTTTCCAATTCTTGTCAATTTAAAGAATGAATACATACATGAATTATCATGTCATAGCTTTGTCACTGATGAGTAATGATACAAATTTTGTACTGAATTTGGTATCCTAGAGCTGGGAAAGTTCTACTTTCACCTTTTTTTTCTGAAGAAGCTTTGTTCTACTTTGAATTTTGCAAAATCACATGCAAAAGAAATCCTACAACAACATTTATGCATTTGACAATCTCTATAGTGGTCCCATCAACTAGCTCATGAATTTATAATCTTCAGAATGGCTGTCATAAAGGAATGAATCTCGTCATCAAAAATAAATTACTGGAGAAGATTTGACAGACGTCAAGCCATTGATACCAATGCTAACACAGTAGTCATTGATGTCTGCAAAGTCCAAATTCTTGACTGTCTGCCATTGTCTGTAACATTTAAATGGCCTCGATACTGGCTAGGCATGGCAGCAGAGAGCTCCTTGGAGGGAGAGATTGCAAAAACTATTCGATGGCCACTCACATCCAGATATTTAGGTACAATAGCAGATACAAAAGTTGTAGAGAACAAGAGGGGCTTAGCAGTAGATGAGTTTTTGGAAGTGAAATGGAACTGGGTAAAAGGCGTTTCCCCGTCCTTGTTTTGTATCATTCGTCAGCCTCAAGATGCCTTCAGAGGTGATGCTGCAAGGCCATTCATTCTCAAATTTGCACTGCTGAAGCCATTGAATATGAAATAATCACGGAGGAGACTACAAGCCTTAGCAGAAGGACGCAAAACATTGTTCTGTATTGAATGTTTTGAATCATAACCTATTGCATGCTTAGCTTCTTCTTTTAGTTCTCAGATATTTTAACATAAGATGGGTTTGATCATGTGATAGTTCACTAATAGACACGGAAATTAGAGGACAGCGTTTGTGGTAATTGGGCAGTTGGGCAGGTGTTTTTAGTACTTTCTGTGTTTCCTTGGTCATTTTACTTTCCATACAGGGTCTTACTGAAGGTGACCTGCTCTGCGGAGAAATTAAGACTACTGCCTGCATTAATTCATTTATGGCAAGTTGGTGAATCCAATCTATGCTTTCCTCAAGTACATGATAGACTAGCGCACGATTGATTAGCTCATTCCTGTTGTTATATTAGATGGAAGAAATTATTTGTATTGATTTTTTTCTGAGCTGTAATGGAAGCAATGAATTTTATTTTGTTATTTACAACACTGGTCAGGTACAATATTTGTTGATTCAGCAAATATGCCAACTTTCTATCTAGCATTTGTCAAGTACATTTCTCTTTGTTGTAGTTCTTGTGTCAATCATTTATTATGGCAACATTGTCATCATTCAGGTAACATATGGAAAGAAATATGTATTGATTTGTTGAGTTTTCGAGTATGCATTCAAGGGATGTCAATTAAATTGTTCAATATGTGACAGACAGGATTTATATTCTCATTCATAAGGTGCTATCTCATGCAGCTTCCGAGGGTGTGGTCTCTGTTCAAGGGCTTAATTGTTACTTCTGAGATGGGCTATTGAATGGAGCTTTCAATTTTGGGAATCAATGAGCTTTCTCCGCCACTCCAAATTTAAAAAACAAAACAACCTATGAATGCTAGTCTCCTTTTTTCAGATTTTTTTTCTCCCTCTTTTGGAAAATGTTCTTCAATTGTATTAGATGTTTCTGATTTTTTTTTATTTAAAAGATTTTATCTGATGTAGTAAAAAATGGCTGTTCAGCCATCGGACAGTATGTCTTGACTTTGATGAGTGCTTAGTTGTTTAGCTAATATTTAGACTTTTGTTTGATTGTTTAGTTGCTTTTTTACTTTAATAGCCATCTGGAAATTTATTTTTTTTAAAAAAAAACTTTTTTGACTTTCAAAATTTTCATTTAGCTGATTCAGAAGTACTTGAGCTATACTTTGTATTTGTATTGTGGCATTAATTTTTTACTATTATTTTTTTAATTATATGAGTAGAACTAAAATAACACAATCAAAATTATATATATATATATAATATTAAAAATTAAATATTATGATTAAAATTAATTATATATGATTAATAATTTTTTCAATATTTAATTTTTAAGTTTATATTAATGCTAAATATTATATATTATTATACGAAATAGTGCGTAATAATGCAAAATAGTACCTGACACTTGACTCGCGTGGGATGAGATTCAACCGGTAGATTTTTCATGTTAATGGTGGCTAATGAAGAGAGTTATTGAAAAAAAAAATTAATTAGAGAGGTTTTAAGGGATTTGAAAATTTCATTGGGAATTTCTCTTAAAAATAATAAATTTAATATTTTGAAAATAGAATCACATGGCTTTCCGGATGCCTCAGCGGTCCGCTTTGATCCGGCCGATCCAGCTCGGAATCGGCGATTCGCGATCCCGATTCCGCTCTGTAAAAACCTTGCGCGCGCCAGATACTACATTTTCGTCTGCTTCTTCTTCGTGCGATCAAATCCCTCCTTCCCCAACCCGAATCTCGCCTTCCCACTCGCTGGATCCATCGACTCAGCGCCGGAGCTCGACGCCTGTGGCAATGGTCTGACGAAACCAGCCCACCCCGAGGTGCTCTCTCTCCCTCCCTTCCTCGTTTCCTCTTCAATTCATTTTCCATAATCAAATGCCTCTTCTATTCCAGACTTTTAAGCTGCTTCTGCAAACCCTTCGGCGCTATCGAGTTTTTCCGAGTTTTAGATCAACGCCAGCGTATGAATATATTAGGCTGACGGAGGTCCGGGATGAAGCTTGTTCCTTCGATCAAGGGGCCAAGCGCACGTGGGCTGGAGCCCGGTCCACCTTCCTGGGTCGAGGCGCACGTGATGGAGGTGTCGTGAGCCTGCACGGATTTTGGTTCGTGGTACGTTGGTTCGAGTTCGGCTCGTTCATAAGATATAACTCAAACGCGCTCTGCCTCCCGCCAAACCCGTCCCGGCCTCTCTCGCTGCTGCCGCCGCTTCCTGAGATCCATCCTAGGGCTTCCTTCCATGGTAGTTGCGGCGGCAGTGGAGGCGACGGTGACGATGAGCAAGGCCGTGGCGCCAAGGAGCTGGGTGCTGATCGACTCCAAGGGTGAGACGAAGGTCATCGATGCCGATAAGTATGCGATCATGGAGCGGGTTCGGATCGATGCGCGTGATCTCCGGCTTCTTGATCCGCTGCTTTCCTATCCATCCACCATTCTCGGCCGTCAGCAGGCCATAGTTCTCAATCTAGAGGTTTTCTTTTCTTTTTACGGTTTTTTCGCTGATGTTGTTGTTGATTTGGGTGTTTGCTGAATGGGGTTATTGATTTAATTTTTTCCATGAAAAACAGCATATCAAGGCTATAATCACAGCGGAAGAGGTAATCACTGTTTTTTTTTTGTTGGTTTAGATCTAAATATTTTTATTGAGTTGAATTGTTAATTATGTTTGCTTTTTGTCCTTTTCGTGGACTCGAAATGTGTTGCTTAAAATTGAGAATTCTAAGGTATTTGTAGAAATACGAGGGATCTATGTTATGCTTTTTTAAATGTATTTTTTTTTTTATGGTTGCTACTGTTTTGGAACAGAGCAATAAGGATGAGTTTTGGCATTGGTAGGTTTTGCTTAGAGATCCCTTCGAGGATAATGTGATTCCTGTTGTGGAGGAACTGCGAAGGCGTTTGTCATTAGCAAATATTATTGACAAATCACAGAATAAAGGACAAGAACAACATGAGGACCAGACTAATGAAGAAAATGGTATGATCGCTTGACTCAGTTCACTTGTCATGAATTATTTAATAAAAACTATATTTGTTGAGTTTGGTTGATTCATATCGAGCATTTCCAAGATTTAGCATATGCTCAGATTTGGATTAGGGAATGAGTCAAATTCAATTTTGTTTTAGGACAAGAATTTTATTTGGAAAGATTAAATTTGAGCTATCACGATTACACATATTTTACTCAGAATTAACTAGTTCTTCATGAACTATTGTATTCCTTATGCACTATAAATAAATTAAGGCCATTAATATGATCATCAGAATCTACATAATACAAACTTGTCCTAACACTAAGTATCCCAAACTATCTACATAATACAACTCTACAAGTAATTTTCTATTTAACGAACCAATCCTTACTACTTAGAATTTATACATCTTTTTATCAACGATTTCTAATAGAAACTAATCTTACTAGAGTGTGATGAACTATAAAATCTTAACATGATGATTTTTTACTTGCTGCACAAAATTTTCAGATTTATTGTAATGCTTAAATAACTAGCATCAAGCCTTGAGTTTTAAATATTAGTAAAATTAAGATTTTTTTATAAATTATAAAATAAATAAAGGTAAATTTGATAATTTTGACTCTCATACTTAGTTCTACAAAGTGACTTTCTGTTATTACGATGTCAAAGGTCAATAGATTTTCTCAGAGAAAAAGGAAAAGAAGAGAAGTTAAAAACTTGACAAACTTTTTTTAGAACAGTGTAGGATTTGTTACAGAGGTAGGATAGTGATGTTGCCTCTTAATATGTTTTATTCCATTTCAATATAGTACATCAAAATTTGAATGCAGATAGATATATGCATGTTTATGTGTGTAATTCATGTATCTATTTTTTTTATTCCTTTTATATTTTATCTTGTCCCTATATAGCTATGAAATTTTTTAGAACATAACTAAGCCTTATTAACATTGTGGCACAGGATCTCCATTTGAATTTATAGCTCTCGAAGTTGTGTTAGAGGCAATTTGTAGCTTTTTGGGTGCACGTAGTGTAGAATTGGAGACTGCTACCTATCCAGCATTAGATGAACTTACTTCCAAGGTGAGTAAAACTTTCTTTTGCTATTTACTCATGTTGTGTTGGTTGAAACCATATCTCATTTTTTCTAATTTAGATTCATGGTTAACTCTGCTCATACATTTTTTATGCTTATCAATCTAATTTTCACATTGACTTTCTTAACTCTAAGCTGAGATACTTAGCTAATACTTTTGAAATCATGTCTCCTACTTTGTTTTCGCATGTTTTAATTACAAATCATTCCACTGACATATTAAATTATTATGATTTAGTAGATTACCAGTCGTAACTTGGATAGAGTGCGGAAGCTTAAGAGTGCCATGACAAGATTAACTGTTCGAGTCCAAAAGGTTAAGACTTTTCTTTCAAGTTATTTATTTTTATATTCTTTTGCATGCTCGTCTTCTCTTCCACATACAGGAGGTACATTTTACCTTTGCCTTTATTTTCTTACTTAAATTACAATCTTATTGTTCTTTTTGTTAATGTGTGTATTATTGTTACCACATTATATAATTATTATTTTTATAAACCACCAATTATATGTTTCATTTAGATAAAGGATGAACTTGAACAACTATTGGATGATGACGACGATATGGCTGAACTTTACCTATCAAGAAAGTTGGTTGGAGCATCACATGTTTGTGGCTCTAGTGCACCTAAATGGATCCCTTCGTCACCAACTATTGAATCAAAGATATCAAGAGTAAGTAGAGGTACTACAATAGTTCATGAAAATGAGAATGATGTCGAGGAACTTGAAATGTTACTTGAGGTTAGTTTTTGTTAATTGGTTATCATGTGGATTTTTGGATTTTTGATATTTTAGGATTACCTCAATTTAATTAATTTCTAAATATAGTTGTTCAACTATGTAGGCCTATTTTATGCAGATTGATGGCACATTGAATGAATTATCCACGGTATGTACATCCAAATAACTGTAGAAATGTCTAATGTATTTTTTTGAGAAATATATATAAATAAGTTATATTACAAGTAATAATGATATTTCCCTATTGTCAATTGAGGGTGAGCACTATTTGATAAATTGTGTATTTGTTGTTAATGACATTAGGTGATCTTCAATTTAAAAATTCACACCCTCAAATTTTATAAGTGAATAAATACAATAATTTCTCTTTTGCTTGTTCTGAAGTGCTCTACTACTATTTTGTTTCCCAATTTTTTAATCTATTAACTTGGCAAAAATTTAATTGGTTATATTTTATTTTGTTCATTAATTTGGAAAATTTTTTTGATTGGGTAGTTTTTTTTTTTTTTGCGTTGTAAGAGTTTCTTTAGCAATTAGCTACTTGAAACTGATATTTTCCTATAATATAAATGTGATAAAAGCCAACAAAACATTTTGAGGATTATAAAATCTAAATATATGCTTTATATGCTTGTGAGTTACGGATCTTGCTACTTGATTAATTTCTTCTTTTCTTTGAAAACTATTTTCTATCTAAAGAAATGATGAAAAAATACAACTTTATATGTTCTTTTACTCCAACCTTATTTAAATTATTTTTCAGGTATGAACTTAAGGGTATTACTTATAATCTTGCTTGATTATTTTCTTTATGCTTATCCAGCTACGCGAGTATATTGATGATACAGAAGATTACATCAATATTCAGGTACTTTCCTAAGACATAGATTTTGTTTTTTTTTTTTCTCACATGGTTTAGATCAACAAAAGCATCATTGATTACTAGAGCATGAACTTGACAACATTCTAAATTGATGAATGTTAATCTTGGCAGCTTGATAACCACCGAAATCAATTGATTCAGGTGACATTCCCTTACTACACTTTTGCTAATTTTTATTAATACAGCTAGTTTTAACTAGTTATGAAAATTAGAAAATCTACGTAATTATGGCTTTGCTATCTGCATGTCTTGTTGTAGTTGGAGTTGTTTCTGAATGCGGCCACTACTTGTCTCTCCATATATTCTCTAATTGGTGGAATATTTGGCATGAATATTCCATATCAGTGGAAGACTGGCCATGACTATGTTTTTAAATGGGTAAATATATATGAATTTCTGAAAAATTTGTGTTGTTTATAAATTTTCATTTTCCTAATATGTTTTACATGTCTTCTATATTTAAACAGGTAGTTGTTTTCGGAGGCTCATCGTCCCTTATACTTTTCATCTTACTTATTGCATACACCCGCTACAGGGGTCTTCTAAGCTCTTAATCACATTCACAAATAGGGAAATTTGGATTGATTCAAATTTTAGACTTTATTTAGTTGTTGATTTTATGAATGTTCGTCATAGTTGAATAAAATATTTTTGTTTACATTAATTGATTCATTTTTGTTGGATTAGTGGGAGAGTTCCAGTAGATTTGACTTGGCCTATTCATATTTTTTGTTATTCTTTGTTTTTTTTTCTAAGGTCACTCAATTTGTCTTCCTTGACGGTAACTCTTAGAATAAAAATGATTGTTATTCAACTCTAATGATCTATCATATCTCTTTAAATGTTTACTTATTACAAAAGTGAAAGTTAGACCAGTGGTTTAAGTTGCTTAGGTTCAAATAAAATTTTACATTTTACACCTATTTTTCATGTTTTAAGTAATTTTCAACATAATTTATTTATTTAATAATTTTAAAAAGAGTTTTTAGCAAATAATCGTTTGTTTTATTATGCATTTGCAGAAAATCAGTTATCTTATCACTATTAGTAAAAAATCACTCATGTTATATTATAAATTTGTAAAAAATCACATTGATTGAAATATTCCAAAAAATATTCAATTTCAGTTCGATTTTACCAATTAAAATTAATATAAAAATTCAAACTATTATCATTTAATTTTAATATAAATAACTATTAAATTAATATATAAAACAGATATTTTATTTAAATTTTTATGAAAAATCGATTATTTGATTTTATGAAAGTAAAAATTTAAAATCTAATTTTGTTAAACTGGTTGTTCAATAATTAAGAATTGATTATCCGAGATAAAATCGAATAAAAATAATTCGATATTTTACATTAATTTAATTGATAAAATTAAATTAAAATAAAATAATTTTTAAATTTTTTAATCAAGGTAATTTTTTTATAAATTTATAGTATAATGTGAGTAATTTTTTTGCTAATAGTGATAAGGTTGGTGATTTTTAGTAAATTCGCAATAAGTCATGATTATTTGCTAAAAATTCCTTTTAAAAATATAGGTATGTAAATTTTTCACGTCTTTTCAAAAATTTATAATATTTTTAAATATAAAAATTAAAGCATAAGAAAAATAATTAGAAAATAATTTGACCCCACATTAAAAATATTTGATTTCGGCGAAAATATATCAATTTCAATAATTTCAATTTGATAGTATTATGCTGAAGGACAAAAATTCCTTAGGAGCATATTTATATTTAGTTTTTAAATGATTATGCAGACATAGAGTCTTGCAAAACGAAGTGGCTTTTAGTTTGGGCATGCAGGCAGATACATCTTTTTGCAGCGGTGCCTAAGCACAAAAAAAAACTAAAACGACTAAGTGATACACACCACAACTAGGCCAATATAGGGCAATCACTGTGCTGGCAAACATGTACATAGCAATGTAATAACAGCTACAATCTCAAGACATATGAATTAGGACCACCTTGATATTATTATTTGCAGATAGGACCTAGCGACCCGATCATACATACACAAATTGTCTGGAAATTGAACTCCAACCTGAGCCATTTTGGAGTCCCAGAAAGTTTGTCTTTAACTAAATGGTCATTACATTTATTAGAATCCACACATCTACCATCTGGCTTATGGAGATCAGCAGTCAAGTTCCCTACATTTCCCAAGTTTACAGATTTCAGGTCGTCTCTAAATGAAACATCATTATAGTTGGAATCTAGCACATCGCCTAAACGAACACAAGTCTTATCCCCGATCATCATAGAAGCTCCAATAAGAAAAAGATATCAAAAATATCCCATGTTCCATACAATTAAAAGCTGGCCTTGGAAGAATCCAGATAAGCAACAGCAACACCATGTTGTATACCTAAAGCATTCTATCTCGGAGATCATTAAGTAGACTGGAAGCGAAGGATGTCAAGCTCTTTCCTGTCCCCCCGGCAATGTTCTTGAGGGAGGATATATCTTGTGATGCCTGGGGAAGTAAGAAGAAGGAATGTGATCATTTGGTAGACAAATTTATTTGCAAAATCATTCAAGGTTCCATAAAACAATTCTGGCCTTCTGAAAATGTAGTAAATGCATGAGCAATAAACAAGTCTCTAAGGAAATGTTAGAAAGAACATATTTCAAAGAAATGCAAGGGAACTTTCTTGCAATTACCAAGTCGTGAATCATTAGTATCATGGCCAAAAAGATCTGCACTTGAGATGGATGTTGCTCCCTGTGGAAAAACAAGCCACTGTTTAGTGAACCTTCAATTTAAAACTGCATATGTCACCAGCACAATGTATGCAAGCTGTGCATCCTCTTAGGTGCTCAAATAGTTCAGATATAACATCACAAAAATGTTATTTCAAACCAAAAGACAAAGGAACCTGAAGCACTCAGCAATGAAAAAGTTCAGTGTACAAGTTCCAGGTAAGAAATTTGAGATTCAAATAAGTCATCTGAAATTCAAAATAGTACAGATACTGTGAACTTCTGCAAGGAGATTTGTGTATCCTTATCATTGGCATTCTGATCTCCAAAGTACTGTGCTGATGAAATTGATTTTGCATTTGAGAATTCCTGTCTTGCTTCGTTAGTTTCCTGAGTCTGGAGTCAATAGAAGAAGGGGAAAAAAAAAAACAATTGCAGAATAAAAAATATAGAATCAAAATTTCAAACCCTGACCTGTACTGAATATGTTAAGTATCACCGATTGACACATTACCTTTTCCCATGGTAACCTAAATAAAGGGTCAGCATGATTCTACAGGATTTGGAGCAAATATGAGACATGGCAATTTGATGGTACATGTAATGCTATTTCAATAAAGTGCAGAACATGATCAAGAAAACAATAGTGTACAATAAGTGTGGTTATGGAAAATAGTAAGAAAATTGACCTACTGTTTTATTATAACTCCAAAAGAGTTAAAACTTACAAAATCAACAACATAGTTTACCTGAACTTTTGATGAATTGGAGCTGGATTTTTTCTGGAAGCCACTATCCATCCCAAACTCTGCAAAGAAGTTGGAAGATTTTGGTGGGGATACATGACCAATAGCTTGAGCACCTTCAGAACTGCTCTCAGCAGGAATGCTATCCACATATTCAAAGCAGGAAGGGATTGAGGGGCGAGGTGGCATGCTAGAATTAGCCAAGGAAGTTTGAGGAGGCGCCAGCTCTTCAGGCTTTTGATCATAGAGACACTCATTTGGCTGCAAGTAAGATGTCTAGATAAGTTGGCAATTTGGCATACACAATGGGAAAAAAACTAAGCACAAATTTTTGATGGACCCGCAATTTCACAAATGATCATGTTAAGAGTATGAAAAGCAAAACAATGACTGGGAAAACACACATTTTTATTCCCTCTTCAGGAGACTAGTGCAAGATAACCCCAAAAAGAACTTACTATATTTCTCAAATCTTGAACTGCAAGTCTATGATTTGATATGCATATTTTCCAGTTATTGAACAAAAAAATCGGGTTTTCCGTACATGTGCGCCTGGAGACATGAAGCTATATTGTTTATGCTCTTGGCCTTCCTTTTCCATCCAATGAGGTCTAGAATGCCTTTCAGCCATTGCATGGAGTACTACAAGGTAATAACAGCATTTTGGATAGAGTTGCAATTAAAAAAGAGAGAAAACATCTTTCCAAATATTGGGTCATGACCAAAGCCAACAAGGGCAGATTTCCAAGGCATAGATGCAGTTTCAATCCTTAAAGGAGGTCATAAACAATTAGGTATCTTAATAGGAAAAAACATACAAACATATGGAAAAATTTCTACAGATCATAAATATACTCAACAAAAAAAACAAACATTTACCTTTGAGGTAAGCTCTCGAGCTCCCAGCCCGCCAGTTTTTCCAGTTCTCTTCGCACCAATGGGCTTTTTAACAGGATTAAGCACTACAGAATGAATAGGTGCCTTAGCTGACTGTGTAGTCTCAGGAGTTTCATGTCTTTGAATTGAATAACTCTTTGGTGCCTCTACAAGGTTAAGTTCCGGAAGTTTGTCAGCTACATCCTCCAACTGCTGTGCCGCAACAGGTGACGAAGGCAAAGCATCCTCTGCGGAACTTTTAGCAACTTTCTTGGCCAGAATCTGCCTCTACAAATCAGTAGATCTTAGTGGTTAAATCTTTAACTCGGGTCACAAAGAGACTCGAGTTTGAATCCTATAGGTGCCTATTTTCATTTTCTTGCATATTTTACATTTTTTTACTAAAAAAAAATTTATTTAATACTTTTAATATATATTTTTTTTCTTATTTTCAAATTTTTTTAAATATTTTAAAATTGAAAGTCAAAGTTTAATTAAAAATTTTAAAAAATAATTTGACCGAAACGACCAAAACGGATCGGTTTTGATGTGTATCAAAACTGATTCCGAAATCGAAACTTAAAATCTTGACACATACATATTGAAATATTTAGTCCTTATATAATTCTGTAATCACACATTTAACTCACTAACATGAATCACATATATTTAATCTCCACAATTAGGTCATATCACATAGTCAAAATTGATCTCTTACAAACACATCTTCTCTAGGCGTCTGCGGCCTGTAATCCACCCAACCTCAGGATTTTATTTTTTTCCAGTTTTTAGGAAAAAAATCTCATTTTTGGGCCTACGGTAATATCATATTTAGTCCAATCTCAACTCTGACATTTTGTCGATATGAGACTAAAAACAACTGCCGCCAGTTATAGGCCCACTACTTGCCTACTGGCCCACCGGGTCTTACAATCTCCCCCCCTCAAGGGCTTGGTGTTCTCACTGAGATAGCCCACATCGATCAAGAGATACGGAGTAGCTCTGATACCATTATGTGATACCCCCGATTTAGCACAATAGTGTCCCCTGGACGTCTGCTGTCTGTATCTCATTCGATCTCAGGATTTTATTTTTTCCAGTTTTTCAGGAAAAGACCTCGTTTTTTGGTCTATGACAATCATCATATTTAGTCCAACATCAACTCTGACACTTTGTTGATTTGGAACCAAAGACAACTCCTGTCAATTACAGTCTCACTATCTATCTATTAGCCAATTGGCCCACCTGGCCTTACAGACAGTATCTGAATTTGATTTTAAATTAGAAAGAAGTTGGGTTTTTTTGCCAAATGAGGATGACGTTCAAACTTGTGTTAACTTCTCTAGCTTTAGTTTTTGACTGGTTTCAAGGTTACATCTTGCTAAGACAATGAAGAAGCATGTAGTAGAAGATTTGATTATCCTGTTCTTCATGATATATCTTTAAGTTTGGTGGAAGTTGGAAGTATGATCAGATCAAAAAAATTGTTTGGATCATTGACAATAAAAAAAGATGGTAATTGACTTTTCAGATTAAAACAAAGTGTTCCATTGGTTTTTAATTTTTTTTCCTCAACTTTTCTAGCAACTGTCTTTTCCTTTCAATTGGGATCCTTTGGTGAAATAAGTAGAAATGTTGGAACAAAAAAATCACCACTGTGAGTTGTATCGTGGCAAGCTGTTGTTAGTCTCCTGGTTCTGTTATTTGATTGGTTTAGAATCATTAAACTTTTGAGCAAGGAACTCATCTTCAACATCAGTGATTAAAGTGGAGGAGTAATCTTGTTGAGTTTTAGATGTCTCGAACTCGAATTAGAGTTTGAGTTAAACTAGGAATCCAAAGTTGGATTTAGATTTATATTATTAGGAGTTGTAATTGAGTAAAACTCGGACCCAATAAGAGTCTATAAATATATTATAATACATAGAGCTTATGTGTGGCGTAGTATTGAGGTTGAACTAAAGAGAAATAGAGAGAGAGGAATAGAGAGAATAGAGAGAAGAGAAAGAGAGATAGTGTTGGCTCTTGTGTGTGGGTCTTTCTAGTGCTCTCAGTGTTCTCTTGTGATGGTTCCTCGTGATACTCTCTTGGAGATTCTCTCTGAAGGTGGAGGCGTTGGCGAGGCTTGGAGAAAGAGTTTAGTTGAGTAAGAAAGAGTAAAGTCCTTCTTGTAAATTCTTGTAAAAGCCTTTATCTATTGATAGTGGATCTCCCGTTGTCTTATCTTATTATTTTCTTTTATCTTGTATTACTTCTCGTTTCTTGTGTTGTTTGAGAATAAGGTGATTCGTGAACCTTCCGCTGCGAATCCCAACAATTGGTATCAGAGCCTAGAAGCAAACAACCAAGATAGTAAAGTCCTTACTCAAGGTGGAGAAGTTTGACAGCAAGAAAATTTTGCCTTATGGTAAAAGAAGATGAAGGCGGTTCTTACTTTTTAAGGTCTGCAAAAGACGTTAGAGGGAAAAGAAAAGAGGTCTGTCAAGATAAGTAATAAAAACTGGGAGGAGATAGATCAAAAGGCATTGAATTTAATTATTCTAAGCCTGACTGATGAGGTTTTGTACAATGACATTGACAAAGAGACGACGATGGACATCTGGACAAAACTCGAGAAGTTGTACATGTCAAAAAATCTCACAAACAAGTTCTACCTGAAACAACAGTTGTATGGACTGCGTATGAGCGAAGGTACAACTATGTTACATCACCTGAATGCCTTCAATAAGATTATCAATGATTTGCTGAAAGTTGATGTGAAATTTGAAGAGGACGATAAAACGCTAATTCTCCTGATGTCTCTTCCTACTTCGTACGATCATATTATGACCACAATTCTTTATGGTAAAGAAACTCTCAAGATAGAAGATATGATAACTAGTCTTCTTTCTAATGAGAGAAGGAGAAATTCCAACATTAATATGGAGTTTGGTGAAGGATTGGTGACTCACGAAAGAGGGAGATTAAGAGAGCGTAGAGAAGGCAAACAACGGTCCAAATCAAAATTGAAGGTAAAAGTACAATGCTATTCATGTAAGAAGTATGACCACATTAGACGATATTGTCCTGAATGTGGAAAGATAGAGTCCTCCAATATGATGACGGCAATAGCGAATAATGCTTTTGATAATAGTGCGGATGGAGATGTTCTTACAGTATCCGCAGAAATCGACACTTCTGATAAGTGAATTTTAGATTCCAGTAGTTCTTATCATATTTGCTTCAGAAAGGATTGGTTTACTTCTTATGAGAAGAATAAGAAGAAAAGTACTGTTTGGTTGGACGATAATTCAGCTTGTGAGATCGCCGGTGTGGGAACAGTCAAAATCCAGATGTTTGATGGAGCGATTTGTACTCTTACTGGGGTGAGACATGTCCCCAAAATGTAAAGGAATCTAATTTCATTTGGTGTACTGGACTCAAAAGGCTGTAATTATTCAGCAAGAGATGGAGTCATGAAAGTGACACGTGGTATTAGAATCCTAATGAAAGATGAGAAGTGAGCCAATGTTTATCGATTGATAGGGAACACCATTACAGGTGGAGTTCCGATGGCTACAGTAGTGAAGAGGAAGCATGATACTCGGAGTAATTTGATGTCTCCTCAAATTACTTTTGCTAAACAGCAGACACATGTCATCTGAAAAGCTTTCAAAAGTACAAAACTGTAGGCATGAAGAACAAATTCGAGGTTGGCTCGAGTTTGCGTCTTAAAATTAGCTGAATAAGCTAGTAGCCCAGGGGCAGAGGCTGGATGAGAGATGATGGCTGAAGATTCGTGATGGTGGCATGCCCGAGTTCAAGCTAAGGTGGAGATTGTTGAGTTTTAGATGTCTCGAATTCGAATTAGAGTTTGAGTTAAACTAGGAATCCAAAGTTGGATTTAGATTTATATTATTAGGAGTTGTAATTGAGTTAAACTTAGACCCAATAAGAGTCTATAAATATGTTATAATACATAGGGCTTATGTGTGGTGTAATATTGAGGTTGAACTAGAAAGAAATAGAGAGAGAAGAATAGAGAGAATAGAGAGAAGAGAAAGAGAGAGAGTGTTGGCTCTTGTGTATGGGTCTTTCTAATGCTCTCGGTGTTCTCTCGTGGTAGTTCATCGTGATACTCTCTTGGAGATTCTCTTTGAAGGTGGAGGCGTTGCCGAGGCCTGGAGAAAGAGTTTAGTTGAGTAAGAAAGAGTGAAGTCATTCTTATAAACTCTTGTAAAAGCCTTTATCTATTGGTAGTGGATCTCTCATTGTCTTATCTTATTATTTTCTTTTATCGTATATTACTTCTCGTTTCTTGTGTTGTTTGAGAATATAGTGATTCGTGAACCTTCCGCTGCGAATCCCAACATAATCTTTCCACACTCTTCCAAAAATTGTTGTTTATTAAAAAAAAGATGTTTTTCCTGACACTTGGGTGAGAATTAACTCTCGACTAAGAATAGATTAACAACTTTTATTTGGTCTTTGCAATCCAACATACTACTATTTAATTAAATAAGAATAATAGGAATGCATCTGCAAAAATATACAGATATCTGTATGACTAACTATTATGGTTTTCTGGGGCCTTGAATGGAAATACCAGTTTTATGGTTTGCATGTAAGCAATTTTGTGATTTTTGTTATGATACACATGCAAACATCTGTCTCTGTTGTTATTTATGTAGTTTATTGAATTTGTGGGGTTTATACATCCCAGCTAGTTAGATTTCATAGATTGTAATATTAGCAGTAAGCATTCCAAAGGATTGGATAAAGTATTTGAGCTACCCGGCTTGGCCAGCCAAACCTAAGTATCCTCATACCATCTCTTTGGTTTGTTTGCTGGCTGCCACCTAGTTTTCTGCTTGGCAACGTTGGAGCTGCTCTTGTCCATTTATGATTATTAAACCAGGCTGGTAACCTCCTTGTTGTTCATCTTATTAGAATCTGCTAGCCTGCAGGTTTCTGTGAAAGAAAAAAAATACTATTTTTTTACTCAGAGATCTTCATCTATGAGAACAAACACAACCATGAATAAATAAACTTAAATTTTGTTTCAGCATCCTGTTCTTGCCTTCCCTTGTTGTCATGGCACAGGAAAATCAGCGAGGTGAGCCTCATGCTCCATTTATTGTATCATATTGCAATTCTGCAGGTTTTCCTTATTCTTTTTTGGTGAACTCTACCCATTAGCTTCTTCAAAATATGAATTTTCAGGCTGCCTCTTAGGCAGGGTTCCCGGTCAGACCCCTGGATTGGGAGGCCTGGGAGTGAATGCAACTCAAGAGTATGAATGGCCAGAGGTGGTGGGAGTACCAGCCGAGGAGGCAGAGGCTAAGATTAAGCAAGACATAGCTGGAGACACAGGTGGGGTTCACATCCAGGAGATCTCTGCTGATCACTTTTGTCACCATGGATTACAACCAGGGACAGGTTCGTATCTTCACAGATACCTCTGGCAAGGTTGATAAGCCTCCGATGATTGGTTAATTCAGACCATTTCAAAAGCCGTATACTATATACAATGTGCAATTGTAATAAATATCACTGCCAGAAATCATGTGTGTATACCTTCAAGTATGCTGCAAGTGTTTGTTGTTTGTTGCTTTACCAAAAACGAAAGCGTCTGTCGTTTGTTTTCACAAATAAGTGTTTTGAGAATAATCCTTGAATGATACAAAGTTATACACATTTTGCAGTAATGATTGAGTGGTTCTGAGGATTCATGAACATTGCAATTTTTTATAAATTTATTATGATTTACCCACCTCTGTGTGATTGTTTTTCCACGAGCTGCACGCAAGATTATTCAAAGCTGTTACAAAAGTTCAGCAGAAAAACACATCCATGATGAAGAGTACTCTTGTTTAGTTCCTTGTCATGGATTGTCTGCTTTATCTATTCCTCTCCATCTCAGCACAGCAAATGACAAGCCGCATGGTGAGTTTCATAAATACATTCTGTAACTGAAGTAACAGGCATGACATCTACTTGATCAATTATGCAAAACTATTATCATTATTAATGTTTTTATTTTTTTTCTGAAGTACATAGGGGGTTGCCTGAGATGGATGGCCGGAAGTGGTAAGCTCATTATGGAGGAAGGCTAAGATAGGAGACTTAAGGTGGTCCCTGAAGGTTATGCTGTTACCTTCAAATACAACCCAAATTGTATTTGGCTCTATGGTGATGCCTCTGGCAGAGTTATCAGGACCCCAATTATAGGATATGTCCCACGAATTATCAGATACCTGCAAACAAAAATGCAACTTCTTTTTCATAATGAAGTAAACAAAAAATGGCTGTACATCGAGGATATCTATATATATTTTAGCTCCAATTGCAAGTAAGCTCACATAGAAGGGTTCTTATGCCACCATTCCCATAACTTGGCATGTATCACATTGGTAATCTAAGGTTGGTTAGCGCTTATGTTATATTCAAATTAAAGACTGTCTAAGTCACTGATGGGAACCAAAAATACAAATGATCCTAGTGACATAGTCTTTACTATATTACTTTGTACAAAAGAGAGGCGACACATTGTGCTAAAGGGTATATACAACCTTTCATTTCAATATCTTGGATTCGATTTCTTCCAAACTCAACCCTTTGGTCTCTGGAACGCAGAAGAGAACAAAGAATAGTGACATCAATGCTATGACCCCAAAAAGAAGAAAAAGGTAGGCAGGACCCAGCAGCTCCTGCAGAGCAAACAGTTTTGTGCAAGTCAGCCATGATATCTGGAGCAAATACCAAATATAATAACCAATAATAAGTTTATTTATCATACAAAGGAAAAACACAGTAAACTAATGCTATATCTGAAATGACTGCCTGTTTATGTGCTATTTTAAACTAGATGGTGAGAAACATGCTTCAAATATTCTACACAGTTTACCATATAAAAGAAAGGAGTGTTGACTACCACCCACTCATTTTCTGGTGGCAATACCAAAATTATTGGGTGGAAGAATGAATCAATATACACCCAAAAGAAAGTAATTATATATACATTTCACAAAGAACACAAGTTCTTAATTGGGCAAAACTTAATGCTAACAAAGAGGCTAATAGTCTCTAGAAATCAAGAAATTTCAGGACATATTGACTTAAAAAAACTGGCAGATAGTTTAAACAACACAACCTTGAACCACCAAAAGGCCTGCAAGTAACAATACCTTCAATGGAGAAAAGGCAAAAGTCACTAAAGCATTGGAGCCAAAGTTGGTAAGAACTGCAAGACTTATTCCACGTCCTCTAGTGCGAAGAGGGAAAATCTCTGACACAATTAGCCAACTTATAGGACCAAAAGATACCTAAAAATCATAGCACACAGAACGCAATTTCATTAGATAATGTATCAAACCACATTTGAGTTAGCCATATCATGATTAGAAATTTCTCTGATCATTAACTCCATTCTCTTTAGCTTACCCTTTGAACCAGACTACAGAGATAGACAAAGAAAAAAATCATGTGTTATTAAAAGATCACAATATTTTTATTTATACAAATTAATTACTTCAATGATGAGAGAAACTACACAAGGACAATGTTCACACAGACCATGCAAGTATAGTTACTATAGTTACCTGACCTAGAATGTAATCACAAATTCAATCTTGGTGAAGATGTAAAAATATGCAATTGGATGTCAATGTTGGTAATCATAAGGATCGAAGAATATACCTGGTAGGAACCGACATATAAAAGCAAAGCACCGACAGCAACAACAGGAAGGCCTGAAAGAACTTTGTAATACGCCCCAAGAAGGAATAATGAGAGTGCCTGTGTCACTTGAAAGTAAATCATCTTGTACTTCACCATGAGAATAGAAACTTAAAACATCTTGTACTTCACCATAAGAATAGAAACTTAAAACTTAATTATGCATTCACAGCACAAGCTGTGTTTTTCAATAAAACAACTAAAATTTCTGCAACTATGTTCTGCTGAGAAACACTAAGCATATCATATTTCCTCATCAGAAAAGGAGCTTCAAGATGAATTAAATTGCAAATGCAGTTCTGAAAGAAACATACAATTCCAGCAACACCTCCAATCAACAAGGGCCTTCTTCCAAGTTCGTCAACTTTCAGAACAGCGACTGCAGTCATCAGCAGCTGCATAAAAGATATATTTTTATCAGACTTGGCCATTTTAAGACTGCAAACCCAGTTACTTGGCCATTTTAAGACTGCAAACACAGGCAAAAAGATACACTTTTATCAGAATTACTTGGCCATTTTAAGACTACAAACACAGGTATGATTGATTCTCCTGGAGACAAGTACCGATGAGAATTATTGCCATCTCTTCACAAATATTGAGCAATTTGCTTAGTTTGATAGTCAAGACTTACAAGGTTTACATTGATAGTTCTATCTAATTACTTGTAGCCTAAAATTTGTTTACTGTTCTTGCTATAAGTTATTCTCTATTCGATCTACTTACTCTCAATTAAGCATCAGTCTTTTTACCATGTACTAATTTGGATCTAGTAGAGATGAGTAAAGAACATTCAACAGCCACATTCAGAAATATGAGATAATATCCAAAAGGAATAGACGGCAGTGTAAAAAGGAATTCCATATGATAAGTACAACCTGTATAGCAGCATACCTTAAACAACCCTACCACAACTGAAACCTTTGCAGCATCAGCTGCAGCTGAAAATCCAGCACTCTGTAGAAAAGAACGGGAAGGCCTTTTCAAATTAAGAAACATATATTTTCCACATTAAATATTGAGTACCTGAAGAATGGAAGCTGCATAATATAGCACACTTGGTTGTCCTGTTATCTGTCATGAACAACTTTAGCAATAAGAAAACCATTATTCATGTGAAATTAGCAAAATTAAGACCACTAAATTTGAGCAAGTTATTGATGTCTAGACAGACCACCTATGGTGAGATGGAGCAAGTTAAGACCTGCTGAAATAGGACCAATCCACCTCCAATTATGAAGGCTTTGAGACTGGCTCCTTGAAACACCTCCCACAAACTGCCTTCAGTTTCTTGTTCTGCATAAGCACCTTTCAGAGATATCAAAGTGTCTTCCATCTGTTTCTTGGATGCTTCTTCTCCAGCTGGACGACCCCTAAGCTTTTCAAGAGCATGAACTGCCTTCCCCATAAATTCTTCCAAGGCACCATGGCCTTGAATTGCCCTCAGAAGTAGCCATCGCGGTGATGGTGGCAAACTCCACATCCCTATACCCATTATAAATGCAATTGGAGCACTTAATCCATACATGTAACGCCATCCACCTACAGCATTGATCTCGACACTGCCAACTAGGTAGCCCAACTGTAAAGATATTCAACTGAGTGCATGACCAAGAGAACATACTAGAAACCGAAAGTTAGTATGATAGTGCTAATCCACAGGAACAATACCAATATCCCAAGAACTATGAAAAGTTCCTTCAGCGAGATCAAAGTTCCCCGGATTTGTGATGGGGAGGTCTCTGCAATATAGAGAGGAGCACCATGCATAGCCTGCAAAGTTTGATAAGCCTAATTGTTCAAATCCAAATTGATTCTGAATTTTGAATATCACAGAAAACAAAAAGGAAAATAGTCTATATTAGCAGATTTCAACTATAAAATGCAGAACAATCATTCCATGTAACATATTCAACAAGTTTAATATTTCAAGTTCCCTTGAATGTACTCTATGAAAAGAAAATGCAGCTTACCAAACCTATACCAATGCCATAAAGGAGTCGCCCTACAATTAGAACCAAAAGGCTGGGAGCAAATCCAGTAATCAAGCCACCAATAATATATAATGCAGCTGCAGCAATCAGTTCTCTTCTCCTTCCTAGGCCAGTTAATATTAATGATGCCAAAAATGATGTAAACTGAGTTATGGATCAAAATCATGGCAAGGAAATCTGATATGTACCGAGAACATCTGAAACTTGGTATGCCAGTAGTGATCCTGCGAGAGCTCCATAGAGGGATCCACTGACCTGTGTTCAATAAAGAAATGAAAGACAAATTGATGCTGAGAATTTAGAACGTCTACATATGCTTGTTAGCTTCTGCAAAGAGTTAGTACCACAAGGCCGAGCTGCACGGCTGAGAGATTGAACCAGGTAGTGCCACTAAGCTCAGCAGACTGAAGAAACAACGAGCAATGACATAAACTGAGAGAAATGTAGGCAATGCAAATAAAGAAGGCATCATCAGAAACAAAGAAAGACGAGTACCTGCAAAGAAATGGAAGCCCCGGAGGTCGCGCCGATGTCATATCCAAACAGAAGGCCTCCAAAAGCCGGAAACAAGAATCTAGGGCGTGCGCGAAAATCACAAACAACTAGAAATCATCTAGTACACATGAAATTGAATCAGAAAAGTCCAAAGCAGAGAGCACTCACGGTAGGATGACAGAGGGCCAGGCAAAGGGCTCCGCAGGCTCCGCCAGTTCACCTGAAGAAGAAGGCCCAGACTCACCTTGCGCGTGTACAGTAAGCTAGAATTATGAGGAAAAAAGGAGCACCCTTTGAGAAAGAAATTAAGCGAATCGAAACCATTGACAGATTAGAGACAAAAATTCACCCTTTGTCTGGATGCTGCCTCGGCAGGGAGGAGAAAAGGAATCCGGGAATATCGCGATGGTTTTCTGGTGGATGACAGCGACGACGGCGGAGAGGGAATTAATTGGTGGCGGCGGCGGCGGCGGCCGGGGTGACTGGACAGCTGCTCGCTGTGGATCTTGGTGGCCACCGACAAGGGCCGAGACGGAGGCGGAGAAGCTGAAACCGCCAAAATGCTCATCTTTGATCAAAAGGGGAGTGGAGATTGTGTTTGTGATAGGTCGCCGAGTTGAGAATAAAAATGCCACCTTTTGCATCAAAATTCAACCTTTCGATGCTAACCTCACATTCCACGTACACTCATCGCACACTCACCAACTCCAAAAAATCAGTTACCAAAAAAAAAAATTACAGTCTAAATGAGCTGCTGCTTCTTCCTTCACCATACCAACAAACGCAGCTCAATCCGACAAGGACCCAAACAATGGCGGCCTCCGTCTTCTCCGTGTCCGACAAATGCAGCGTCTGCAGCGACAAGACCTTGGGTTTTGTTTCAAATCACTGCCGGCGATCCACATTAGTAGCCGCCCGCCACCTTAGCGTGTCATGTGCCAATGGCGCTAGCCATTGAAAGATCCTCTCCACTGCTTCCTTCCAGCTCTCCGCTAGGCGCTCATCTACAGTATCACGTCCCGTGTCTCTCCAGCACTCCCTCAGCTTTCGCCTCACCGCTAGTCGCAGTCCAACGGGAAGCATCTTGTATAGCTCGTCTCTCGCCACCGCATCCCAGCAATGCGTCTTGTCGCTTGACAGCACCGTCGGTAGATTTTCTGCCGAGACAAATCACTTCTGCGTATCTTAATGTCATGCTTGATCTGTAACAGCACAAAATAAACAACATAAATAAGTAAAATTTGCATAACACACAGTATTAAAATTTATTATAAAAAATACAGTCTAAATAAAATTTATAAAAAAAAAATAAAATAACAGAAATTACTTAAATTTTCGCGACAATCACTCAAATAAAAAAAAATTTAATACAATAAAAGTAAAAATGACTCCAATCATAAATATCACTATATAAACCGTTACTAACTTTAAACCATACAAAAGGTCAATAATAGATAAAAAAAAATTAGTAATAACAATCACAACAACATCAACAATAATAAATCATAATCGAGAGAGTCAACATTTACAATAAAAAATAAATTAACAAAAAAATGATCATCATATTTATAATAATTAATGGTTAGAAATAATGATTATAAACTCTCATGCCGATTGTACATAATTGGTCATATCCACACTAGATAAAATTATACCAAATTATATATAAATCAATTTATAGGTATAGTCGGACTTCTATTAAATAGAGTTATATCACGTTGCATTTTCAACCGTTGATAAAGTGGTGATCTTATTTACTTGCATGATTGATCACTTTCCTAACTTTTAGGAAATCGACTACTAGTATGTCTGAATTTATGTACTTTATTGATATAGGACTAAAGATAATTATTATTAATTACATATTCTACTACTCATTCATTGGCCCACCCGCTTATGGGATCTCACATTTTACATATGAAAAATTTAGTGTTTTTCGTTAATAGATAAACTAAATATTATTTTTTAAAATTCTAAATATTTGATAATAAATAATTATAAAATACGTGGATTGTGGGTGATTATTCTGTCATGGAGCATTGAGCCATGGTTAATGAAATTGGGGTCATTTGGATCAATTTCGATTTGGAATTAATGAAATTATCAATTCGATCAATTAAGAGGAATTAGAGAAATTGGCCAAATTGATAATTTCGGTGTTTGAATATGTTTTGAAGTAAAGTTAAGGAATTATCAATTCTGTCAATTTTATGAATTTCGGTATTTGGATTAGAAATAAAAATCAATCATTGTAAAATTACTTTTTTTATTTTATTCATATTTATTTTTTAAAAAATATAAATATTTAATAAATAAATTAATAAAACATATTTTGATGATTAAAAATATATATAAATATTAAAAAATATTTATGCTAAAAAAATAATTTTTAAATATTTATTTAATCAATAAAATATATTTCAAATTAAAAATTGATAATATATAGGTATTAATATTTAAAAAATGTGTAAAAAAATTAATGAGTAGAGGAAAAAAATTTCATATGATTTTAAATAAAAAAAATGTAGTTTGTTTTTTAAAAAATAATGTTAATAATTGAATTAAAAAAATATATAGAAATTTTTTATTAATCTATCTAAATAAATATGGGTCCTACCCAATTCCAACCGAAATTATGAATTCCATTTTTTTAGAAGAAGAATTTAAATGTCACTGTTCGAAATTATTAGAAATGTCAATTCCCCAATTTTGAATAGTATTGTTATAGACAAATAATGAAAGTGAAGAAATTAAATATTCAATTCTCTTAATTCTCCCTGTTTCAACTTGAACTCACGCAAGAGTTCATCATCATGTTGCTTGTCATCTGCCTTTTGCACTTGCATTGGGTCACTGTATATGCTCCATTGTTTGTTGAGCTTCTACCTTAAAGATTTCCATGCCCTCCATCGTCATGTATAGCTAGGAGGTTGCCGCGATGTATATTATACGGGGATTTCCAATATTATTGGGTAGTAGGGCTTAAATTATTAAGATAAATAGTTATCCTTATCTTGCTAGTCTTTAAAAAAAACTGAGATTTATTTTATAGATAATTAAGAAAGAGAAACTAAAGAGTCACGAAATCATAGGAGGAAATTTTTTGTGTGCATAGGAGAGTTATTGTTGTCAAAGAGGTTAGACGAAGTTGCCAAAGAAGGAAATCTCAGATGTACAACAAAGTTGCAGGCAATATCAAGATAAATGCCCCTAATTGACACTATTGGATTTGTGTAATCACATCATACCTTGATAATTTATTGGTTTATACTCATCATTGATTAGATTATTAATGCATATATCTTATTTATAAATTTTGGATCAAAATTCATGGTCAAATTCTAGTATATAGAAAGATTAAGTTGAACATTAAAACTTAGGCTAGATTTTGATTTATTTAAACTAAAATTTATTTTATGGATTATGTTTTATGATGAAAATAATAATGGCAACTTTCCGACAACTTTTTGGCGATGCTTTGGCGATTGACCAGTGGTGCTTTGATGACTAGCCGGCAGTGGTCCGACGATGGCCAAAGGTAATTCAGTGGTGGAGATGAGGTTGAAGATGATTAATTGATTGATCTAGATTTTGATTTGGTTGATTTGAATTGATTTAGACTTGGTTTGATTCTGATTTTGCGTTAGGTTTAATAGGTTTATGATTCTGACAATCTTAGAGGGCGTTAGGAAATTTAATTTGATGTAACATGGGAGATTTCTGTAAAATAATTAGATATCTATGTATCGCTTATTTTAGTAAGGATGATAGGTGTATTTTTAATTTTTTTTTTTTTTTGGGGGGGGGGGGGGGGGGGAGCTGAGTGTAAAATTTATATGTCAATAGAATGTAAATTTGATTAATATTAGAGGGTTTATGAAAAATATCCAGTAAACAATGATTTAAATCATTTTTTATTGCTATAAATTTTATATATACTATTTAATTGTAAAAAAGAGGTTATTTGCATATCTAAACTTTTATCTTGCATAATTATTTCGTTTGAACTCCAAATTCAATGATCTAAGATCACTTGAAATCTTTTTTTCAATTAGAACATTTTTGAATCTGAAAGCTCTAAAATCAGCCTTTTACCTCATCAATTTTTGATTAAACCATTTCTTTGAGTGTGATAGTTTTTCTTTTATTGCTTTCCATAGTTATTGGCAATTGTTGAGAGGTTGATTTAATTCTCAGAACCACCTTATCCCCAAAGATAGTAGGTCAGTTCTAGTGAGATAATTTTCTTATGAGATTAGCGAATTATCAAACATGACGATTGCCAGTCTCCGGGAGTATAAAAGACGTATTCACTGTGGCAGGTGGATACAACTCTTGGAGAGTTTTGAGAGTATGCTTATGTCGGGATTGGAGGGTTTTTTTCGAGACGATCCAATTATTATACATATTTCCTCAACTACACTATTGAATTATTAGTTGTTTATTTCTTTGGCTATTTGGTTGTATGGCTTCTCTGTTACTTGATTCTTAGTTGATATTGGGGTAAATATTTTTCTTTCAGTTATTATGTATATCTCCATTAGAGGGATATGTGTTGAATATTAATGACTTCTTCTTTCTTATTTAATTGATTATTCTTAATATTATTTGATTGGAATAAGGGTGGACGAATTACCTATTGAGCATGTGGACATATTCATGCAATAATATTTGTTTCTTTTTAAGTGACAATGTTGGTACTTTAAAAACATTGGAGGATAATAGACAAGAACTAGTTAGTTCACTTATTATAAGTTAATCTTTTTTAAATAAATTATGAATTATAATAAAAATTTATTTATATAAGGTATTATTTAGATAATTTATCTTAATTCATTTATATTGAAAGTTATTTGCATAAAACTCTTTAAATTTAAATATAAATTTTTTTATTTGCACATTCTTTTTTATTGTGTTATTATTATGATAATCACATGATAGAGTCATTTTTCTTTGTAAGCTCCGTGATGAATGGAGACGATGTAAGAAATTCAAGGGAATGTATGCCAAAATAATCCAGAAACATTCATGTCAGATCATTGAGAAAAATAAAGATCACGGAAGCGTACCTGATTCCATTGGGATAAGACTGACACCCAATCAAGCCCACTGTGCTCCGGCGACTGGCAGCGGAGACAGCGGCGTGCGGTGCTCTGGCGATCGGCAGCTGAGACGGCGGCGTGCGTCGCTGCTGCGCGCAGGCGTCGTGCGCAGACAGCACGGGACCCGACGGCTCGGCGTCGTGCGCAGGCAGGCGTCGTGCGGCAGCCGTCGTGCGCAGGCTGCTCGGGCTGTGGCGGCGCCTGCTTCGGCCCGACGGCTCGGGGTGACGACGACCGGAGGCGCGGGAGAGCACGGATCTGACGATGCCGGACGGCGTGACGGCCTGGCAGCCGTGGCTCAGCGGAGACAACGGCGTGGCAGCGAGGAGGTCGAACGGCGTCACGGCGTGGCAGTGCGGCGGCCTGGCAGCGGCAGCGGCGGAACTGAGGGAGAAGATGGCGGCGCTGGAGGAGTTAGGGTTTGAGAGGAGGTCTTCTGACTGTTTGGAATTTTCCCCGTTGATGGATCTATGGTTTCTTTTCCTTTTATATCAAATTCCACAGTCAGGGACCACACCCATAAATCTTAATGGGTTAATTATTAATTAGTCCATCAATAATTAACAATTAAACCCCATAAATTCTACACATTCACAATTTAGCCACCGCACTTATATTTTAGATGATAAAGACCCTAAATTAAATATATCACCTTAATTGGGTCCTTATACCATATAATAGAAATATATATACAATAATTTCATGCAATACATATACGTCTGTATGTCCTTATGCATAAATATACATGATTTATAGTCCAAATTTTAACAGACGAGACCTGACAATGTACTTCTCCATCTTCCTCGCCTTCTTCTCAAACTTGTTCTTGACAAGACTAGGCCCGTTGCCGCCCTTGAGGTTCGCGTAGTAGCGGCTAAACCCGGTAGTATGCGGCGACCGGCATTTCCCCTCAAGGCGAGAGATTGCATCCGCAGCATGGTCAAGATCGTCCATGAACTCGGCACAAGCGACGCGGAGAAGGCAGGCTTGGTCGGCGAAGTTGAGGTATGACACACCTTGAGACCGCATGGTGTTGGACCTGAGTCTGAGGATTTCAGTCTCAGTTAGAGCTTTGTGGAGGGAGACGAGGCGAGACATGGTTGCGGCCGCCTCAAAGGCAAGGATGCTGAGGATGGAATCGTGCTTGTTGGTGACTGCTCGAGCTCTTAGCTCCAATAGCGAGGCCATTGGCACCATCATTGTAGCTCCAAAGTTTGCTCTGCTCTGGTTTGTGCACCGGAACCAGAGATTTGAGCAGGAATATATGAAGCAGCAAAGTCATGGGGAAGCCATTATTTTTCGTGCAGTTTTTCTGAGACGCGTTGGAAGGGAAGGGGGCGAAATAGAGTTCTTTAGTAAAAAATATAGACAAATTTAGGAAATTGGATGAGTTGATTACTGAGCAAGAGAGATGGTTTTGGACTTTGAAACATCCAATTGTTCCTGTTGCAATTTTTTCTGCGAAATGACATTCCCAGTGGCACCAAATCTTATTGTTGGATGTCTAGATTTTTAAATTCAATCAATTTTTTAAAAAATAATTTTTAAAATTATTAAAATTTGTAAATTTTAAAATTATGCATAATTAACCATCGAATTTTATATTTTTTAAAAAAATTTTAAAATTCAAAAAGTTTGAAATCTTACGAAATAAACAAAATATAAATAAATCACAAGATGTGAGACTAATACATTGTATTTGGTATTTTCAATCTCCTAAAGCGAACAACAAATATATCTATATAGACTTTGACAATTCATGTTGATAGATTTATATTGAGGTTAAATCAAATTTATAGTATTATATTAAATGAGTTAAATTGAATTCAACTTATTTATTAAATGGATTAAATTTTTAAATTCGAATCCGACCTGATTTTGAAATGAGTTATCGGATCCGATCCTATTGATTCATTTATTAAGTCAAATTCAGGTCATAATCCGACTTAATTCGAATTATTTTATTAATTAAATGAGTTATAATTTAATTTGATTAAAATTAACCTCAATTGATTTAATTGACTCGAATTGATTTGAATTTACTCGAGTCAACCCAACATATTTAATTAACACTATCAATTTTTTGATATATTTTAAGAAAATAAAAATAATTATATTATTAATAATCAAATGTAACGACACAATAACTAATTTACAATCAATAATTTAAAAATTTTACTAAAAAATATTACAAAATAGAATATTAAATAATTTTAATTGGATTAATTTGTAAACGAATTGATCCAATTAATTTAATCTAATTCGACCTATTCATGATATGACTAAATAAATAAATTAATTGGGCCATAAACGAATTACATAAGTTAATTCGATTTCAAACTATAACTGAATCAATTTAATTACGATCTGAATTCAATTATAACAAAATTAAATCCATTTAATTTCAATCGAATTTGGATTGAATTAACGAATTAAATCATATGTGTTCAGATCTATATATATAGGTGTACTTTACCTCGGCTCAACTCTAAAATTAATGGCTCGAGCTCCGATGAGCTTGGGAAATTGAGTTGCGAGTTGAGCTCTAGCTGAGCTGGCTCGGCTATTTTTCAGAAATAAATATTTTAATATAATTTTATATTAAAATAATTATAAAAAATATAAAAAAATCAACAACAATATCATAAATTATAATTCATAAACTTACAATAAAAAAATATTAAATCTAAAAAATTTATAGGTGATGTTAATAATATATAATTTTTTAAAAAATATGAATATTAAAAAAATTATGTTAATAGAATAAAATTTAAATAAAAAAAAATATATCAATATCACAATTAAATAATTAAATATATATTATTTATTATATACCATAAAAATATTTTTAGATATTAAAAAATAAATAAATTCTTGAATTAAAATTAAATGAGTCGAGTTCAATTCAAACTCATCTTATTATCGAATCAAATGTGCTGAAAAGAATTGAGTCACATTCGAATTGAACTTGAACTGATCACCACGAACTAAATTAACATCTCTATATATATATATATATATATACACTTACATAGTCGAAAAAACGAAAATACATGGTCCGAAGTTTCTAAGTGTGGATAAAATGTTGGACATGTGGTAGGCATTTATTGGCTCAATGGTGGTTCATCCAAATCCAGATAATCGAATTATGCGGCTGATCTTCCTCCCAGCATTCAGCTGCTGCTACTATTTTGGATGAAAGAGCTTCAGGATAGAGAAACAGGCCTTTGCTTGCTTGCTTGCTTGCTTGTCTGATGGCCCCTGCAATCAGCTACAGTTCCTTTCACGTAGCATCCGGTCCTCGCTTCAACCACGGCGCGTATGCCCGGAGGAAGAGTACACTGGTTGTGTACGCCAGGCAGAATCCATTTGGATTTGGAAAGGCAAAGGATGAATCGTCGGGGGAAGACTCTCCATCCACAAATACTTTCTTCATTGATTTCAGCAAGCTGCCCGATCCCAAGTCCCTGGTGCCGGTCGTGAACTCTTCGTCAGGCTCGCCATTTCTGAGCAGAAGAAAGGATCCTGGCACAGTCTTTGTTGCAGGAGCCACTGGACAAGCCGGCATTCGCATTGCTCAGACGCTCTTGCGCAAAGGTTTTGCTGTCAGGGCTGGGGTGCCCGATCTTGCCGCCGCCCAGGAGCTTGCTCGTCTCGCGGCCACTTACAAGGTAAGCATGTATGTCACTGCATCATTTAGTAATTGCGATTCAGTAGTGAATATAATTCTCTTCACAAATACGGAACAACCAATGCTGCTTTCAATATAGAGTAACGTTATCGGTCGTGTGGCGCCATTTTCACCACATGTTAGCAGCCTTGAAATCCTCCAGCCTTATCTTTAGGCAAGCTGATGTGCAACCATGGTGTAGGAACTATGATTTGAATCAAATCCAGTAATGCAGCAGGCAGTGTGACCCTCGGCCTTTGTTCATCTCGCTTGGCAGATCATCTCATCGGCGGAATCCAAGCGCCTGAATGCGGTGGAGTCTGCATTCCTCGGCGGTCCAGAGGCGATTGCCAAGGCCATTGGCCCGGCGGGCAAGGTGGTAGTCACCATTGGCCCTGCTGAGAACGGCCCCTCTGCTGAGGTGACCACCAATGACGCCCTGGAGGTTATCCGCGCCGCCCAGCTTGCCAAGGTTGGCCATGTTGCAGTGTTGTATGACTTGGGAACATCTGGTACATCAACGTACAATGTGCTGGACGGGATCACGTCCTTCTTCTCCAACCTCTTCTCCCGCTCGCGGCGGCTCACGCTCACTGAGTTCCTGGACAAGGTTGTGGAGACAGATGTCAGCTACACCCTTATCAAGGCCAATCTCACCGACGACTATGCCGAGAAGAGCTCTTACAGCATCGTTGTGTCCAAAGAAGGCGACAAATCTGGAACCTCCAGTGAGTTCAAGGTGCCTACAGCTTGTGGTTCCAATTCATTTGGAATGTTTCTGTTGTGTTTTCCTTTCTGTTTTGAGACTCAAGCAATTGCATCCCTTATCTTCTTAGGTGCTGAGATCGCAGATTGCAAGCCTAGTGGCTGATGTTTTCTCCAACATTTCTGTCACAGAAAATAAGGTAAACAACCAGAAAGCAAAATTACCTTCACTCTTCTTTCTGATAGTTTTTTGCGTGACTTTTTCATGCTACGAGGATTATCAAACTAGTCTTGTTCATTCTATGTGGCTGAGGCTGTTCTTCAGTTATTTTTATGGAATTTGCAAATTTCTGCATTGAATGATGTAGTATTCCTTTGCAGGTTGTTGAAGTTTCAACAAGCCCTTCAGCAACTTCAAAGCCGATTGCTGAACTTTTCAGGTAATTAAGCTCATATACAATAAAATTAGCCATGCATAGTCAGTCACAGATACTACTCAAGCATGCAAGTAGTATCAAATTACTGCTTCTCAAAATCTCGATGGTTATCACCCTATTGATCACAAATGATCATTGCATTTGTTGAATTTGCAATGGCTCTGCTTCAGTTTTTTGCCATGTTGTACGAGGTTTTGCTTCTTATACTTGATGGCAAAATGTTTACTCTAAGCTTAGGTAGCGGTAATACAATGCTTGTCTAATCAACTTGGCTCTCTTTCCATTTGACGAGCTTTAATTTTCTTGACGACTTCTTTTATTAATATCCTCGTTCCATGCCAGTGCCATACCGGAAGATGGACGAAGAAGAGCATATGTGGAAGCTAAAGCGAAGACAGAGGCAGAGGAAGAAGCAGTGACAGCCTCACAGAGAGCTCTTGAAGAAGAACAGGCTGCTAAGAAGCCATTACAAGAGGACACCAAGGCCGCCAGCTTTGCAAAGGCAGCAAAGGAGACAGCAGAAGCAGTTGGTCCTACTCTGGATGGCTTCTTAAGCAAAGCAAAAGATTTCGGTGGAGAGCTTTCTTGGGAAAAGTTGAACTCACAATTTGCAACTGCAGTATCCCAGAATCAAAAAGAAGAGCCGAAGTCTCAGATTGCAGTCATTAGGGGCCAGGCCAAAGCTCGCAAATTGCCTCCACAAAGGGCACTGCTGAAGCAGCTCAAGGCAAAGCCAAAACCTGATGATTCAGAGAAGAAAGCAGAAGTCCGGAACGTGTTTGGCGGTCTCTTCAAGCAAGAAACAATCTACATTGACGATGATTGAGCAATACTGTTATTCACAAACTGTACTATTTTTTGGTAGAGGAAGTTGTTTAATTGTCTATAATTGTCATGACAATCGAAGAATCTTCTAATGTCAATTTTATGCCAATGATGAAGTTCATATAGTGAAACTTCAGCAGTTGCATTAAGCATGAGTAATGATTGGTAGAGTCCGATTTCCTGTATATCAGATTAGCCAGATTCTTGAAGAAAGGATGTGCAGCATATGATGCAACTCAGATTTAGAAATGCGAGTGTGTCTAATTGCATTTTCAGAAAGATGGATTTGCGTAGTTTTAAAGACTAGCCATCTGGCCTACACTTGAGTCAAAAGGCTTCTTCAGTGATTTCCAAGCTAATCATTCAAATGCAAACAGGGTGCAGATTCTTATCCACTTCTCACAAACAAAAACCACAGTAATGAAGATGATATTCCCTACAAAACTAATACGAAGATGGACATCTCATCAAAGTTCAAATGGTGCCTACTCTTTGAAAGATCAAAGTTCAAATCTACGAGTAGTTGCTCCAAATGTAATTGATATATTTGACCAGAAC
The DNA here is from genome assembly GCA_005019695.1 of Trichopus zeylanicus subsp. travancoricus. Classification (NCBI taxonomy): domain Eukaryota; kingdom Viridiplantae; phylum Streptophyta; class Magnoliopsida; order Dioscoreales; family Dioscoreaceae; genus Trichopus; species Trichopus zeylanicus. The sequence continues at coordinate 538,745 of RXID01010938.1, forward strand.
CATTGATTAGTTGCTCCAAATGTAATTGGGATGTTTGACCAGAATCGTTGATTATCACATGAAGAAACGAGATGTAGGACTAGAACCAAGACAAAAGCTTGGGGAAATAGTGACATTATTGGTGGAACATTGATTACCAGACCGCGAAAAACACATAGAATTCACATAGATTATCCGAAAGTGAATAGGTGAAGAGTGACATCATAGAATTCACATATATAATCACTTTAAAATCCACAATATTTTAGCGGAACTAGTTGTAACCAATCAAGATTGCTGTGAAAAACACCGTCAATATGATCATCTATCTCAGATTTTTGCACCCTCTAAAGAATTAGAACAAGATAGACAGACACTCAAAGTTAGACCAATGTTCCCACTTAGTTATAGACTTCCCTGATTAACAAAAGTTTCTCAACTTGATGAATATTTTTCCCAGTGGTTTTGGTGCTAAAGGAGATCACACAACTTATATCATAGAAAATAGCAGTAAAGAACATAAAGCTCAAATCATAAAGTTAATGAAAAATTATTCAGGAAAACAACCTTAAAATTGCAAAACAAATACAGCTAATAAGCTAATAATGCACCAATTATGCACCAAAATTTCAGCTAATAAGCTAATAACCTTAATGAAAAAATGTAAACATCAACTTGGAGAATGGGACCAATAATGCACCAAAATTTCTCTTGGTTTCTATCCACAATTGAAGATGCCCTACTACTAAACCACACAGCAAAGCAAACAAGACTCCATCCAAATCTTCAAAGATTAGAGATTAGCGAAGATATTTGAGTATGCAACCTTCGAAAAAAGAGACATCCACAAACAAGTAAAACAACTTGCCAAGCACGAGCCAATCATGTAACACAAACAACTCTCTCTAAAGCCGTGCAACAAATAGTATAATTCTCATGTAATTAAAAGATGATATTAACATCGACGAAGGATCGGCAACCAAACCGCCGGCGCCAGCAGCCCCACCCGAAGCTCCGGGGTTCTGCTGCAGCTGCACCCTGTCGGTAATCGGCTGCTCGTTGCCACCAGCGTTATCCTCTTCAGGCAGCCTCTCATCGGTAGCAGTAGAAAACGTGGCGGCAATCACCATTACAGGCCCGGCCGAAAAAAGCTCCCCCATGACGCTCCCGCCCACCTCCTACCCCAGCCCGCCGGCTAGGTACACTGACAACCCTGTAGCGTCCGGCGGAGACGGCATCGGGAGGAAGGCGCCGGAGAGCGACAAGATCTCAAACCGGCCGTGAAGCGTGACGACAGCCCCCGGCGGCGAGCCGTGCTGGCGGACAGTGACGTTGGTGACGGTGCCGCTGCCACTGAGAATGCCGACACTGGGCTGCCGCTTGCGGGCGAAGGTGACCATGGTGTCCATGATGTCTATACCGCTCGCGACTTCAAGAACGTGAGAGCGAAGAGCGTTCGGCTGTCTTTGGTGATGAAGACGGCGGCTTCAGTTTGTTTTTGGACCCTGGCGGGCGGCCGCCACAGCGCCGGCCGGCGTTTGAGCCGCTGGGCGTGGCCATCTCCACGGACCTGGCAGCTGAGACGGGGTATTCTTTAGAAGGACGAATGATAATAATAAAAAGCAGGAGATAGTAAAGAATAAAATGGTTGGATAATTACCAATAAATCTCTATAATTAATTTTAATTATGTATAACCTCCGTAATTTCTGAAATTACTCACGCCCTCTCATTTTCCAAAATATTTACCCATACTTTTTGATTGTTATTTAATTAATTTTTTTCAAAAAAATTCGATTTTATCCTCAGTTATTTTACAATTAAACCCCTAAAAACTTATTTTTTATTATTTAACATTCCGAAATTCGATTTTTTTCAAATAACACCCCGAAATTATTCTGATTTACAGAAAAATCTCCGAAATTCGGTTTTTTACAAATACCACCCCAAAATTATTCTGATTTACAGAAAAGTCTACGAAATTATTGCGACGGCAGCGAGGGTGACGGCTTGCGGGCGGGACACCGGAGGTCGGCGGCAAGAGCGGAGGCCGAGGCCGGCGCGCTGACGCGCCGGCACGCGGGCGTGGCCGTTCGTGCCAGCTGCTGGTGCACCGGCCCGCATGCCGGGGATGGAGGCCGAGGCAGGCACGCCGGCGCGGACTGCCTCGACCTTGGCCATCCGCGCCCGCGTGCTGGCGCGCTGGCCTCGGTCTCCGTCCCCGGCATGCGAGCGCAGACAGCCAAGGCCGAGACAGTCCTCGCCGGCGTGCCAGCCTCGGCCTCTGTCCCCGGCGCGCCGGCCTCCGGCGTCGCCGCCCGCACGCCGCCACCCTCGCCACCGTCGCAATAATTTCGGGGTGTTATTTGGAAAAAACCGAATTTCAGAGAGTTAAATAATAAAAATAAGTTTTTAGGGGTTTAATTGTAAAATAACCGAGGGTAAAATCGAAATTTTTTGAAAAAATTTTGATTAAATAATAATCAAGGCGGTGTGGGTAAATATTTTCGAAAATGAGGGGTGTGAGTAATTCCGGAAATTAGGGGATTGTACGTAATTAAGGCTAATTACAGGGACTTATAAGTAATTATCCCTAAAATATTTTGATTAAATATTCAAAATAATATTTTAAAATGGTTAAATTTTTTTATTTTATAGATTTTTTTGACATTTATAATATATAGTTTTTAATCTTGAAGGGCTAAAATTATTAGTAAAATTATTAGTAGTTATTTTCTATTAATTATTAATATAATTTAAAAGAGTCATTTTAAAAGATATTAATATCATTAAAACTTGTACGAATGTTTTGTAAACCTATTCTTCATACTTTATTTGATAATAATAATTATTTTGTTAATATGATACTTCTCTGAAAATAGGTTTTTAGCCATAAATTTGACCTTTTGATTTGATATATTATCACATATATTATTGAGAAACTTATAAGATATGTTATCTCTTTTAATCTATAAATCACAACACAATGTGTACTTTGTACTTGGCAGTCTCTTCATATATCGATATATACCACGCCCTAAAAGCAAAACTTTTAAGCTTTGTTGCATGATAATAATACCACTGATTTACAAGACAAAATCCTATTAGCATATAAAACTAGAATCTTAAATTTATATATATAATAATTCATAAATTAGACTTATAACTCACAGAAATAATTCTCCATAAACATAACTATTTGTCCTCAACAAACTTACATATCTCATAATTATTAAAGTAAGAAAACTCAAATTAAATTATCTCACATCACTATACAAATTTAATTAAAAAATAATTACTTATAAGCCCCTATAATTAACCTTAATTATCCACGACCCCCGTAATTTCTGGAATTATCCATACCCCTCATTTTCGAAAATATTTAACCACACCCCCTGATTGTTATTTAATCATATTTTTCACAAAAAATTCCAATTTTACCCATATTATTTTTACAATTAAACCCTTAAAAACTTTTTTTTATATTTAAGGCCCCGAAATTCTATTTTTTTTGCAAATAACACCCCGAAATTACTCCGATTTACAGACAAGTCCCCGAAATTCGGATTTTTGCAAATAACACTCCGAAATTATTTCGATTTATAAAAAAATCCCCGAAATTCGACGGCGGCCCGAGTGGCAGCGAGCGGGCGGCGACGCTGGAGGCGGAGGCGGGAGTGGAGGCGGAGGCCGGCGCGTCGGCATGAGGGTGCGAACGGCCAAGGCCGAGGCCTTCCGCGCCCGCGTGCCGAGGACGGAGGCTGAGGCCAGCGAGCCGGCACGAGGGCGCGGATGGCCTTGATACGGGGGACAGACGTCGAGGCCGGCACACCGGTAGAGGGCGCGGACGGCCTCGGCCCCGGCCTCCGTCCCCGTCTAAGGCCTCGGCCTCCGTCCGCGCCCGCATGCCGGGGACGCGAGGGCCTCCGTCCCCGGCATGCGGGGGCGGACGGAAGTCGAGGCCTTGGACGGGGACGGAGGCCCCCACGTGTCGGGGACGGAGGCCTTGCCGGCGCGCGGCTTCCGTCCCCGGCACGCGGGGGCCTCCGTCCCTGTCCAAGGCCTCGGCCTCCGTTCCCAGCACGCGGGCACGGACGGAGGCCAAGGCCTTGGACGGGGACGGAGGCCCCCGCGTGCCTGGGATAGAGGCCGAGGCCGTCTGTGCCCGCTACCAGTACGCCGGCCTCGGCGTCCGTCCCGCGTGCCGAGGCCGTCTGCGCCCTCACGCCGGCGCGTCGGGGCGCCGGCCTCCGCCTTCGCTCCCGCCACCGGCTCCGGCGTCGCCACCAGCTTGCCGCCACTCCAGCCGCCGTCAAATTTCGGAGACTTTTCTGTAAATCGGAATAATTTCATGGTGTTATTTGGAAAAATCCGAATTTCGCGGACTTGTCTGTAAATCAGAGTAATTTCAGGATATTATTTGCAAAAAATAGAATTTCGGGGCCTTAAATATATAAAAAAAATAAGTTTTTAAGGGTTTAATTGTAAAAATAACGGGGGTAAAATCAGGAGTTTTGGAAAAAATTTGATTAAATAACAATCAGGGGGTGTGGGTAAATATTTTCAAAAATGATGGGGGTAGATAATTCCGAAAATTACGGGGAGTTGTGGGTAATTAAGGCTAATTACTGGAACTTATAGGTAATTATCCCTTTAATTAATAATTTTAAACATGAATCTAATAACTAAATCTGCAAGAGAATGAGTCATCTCATACTAATTTTTATATACATAATATATAATTTTAATCATTAATGCTAAAAAAATCAAAATTTTCCAAAGATTCAAAATAAATATCACAAATATGATTTTTGTGAAACATAACATGTAAAAAGAGGCTAAATTCATGAAGCAAAAAAATCTTTTAGATAACTATATATATATATCTTCTTACACAAATCAGTGAGCTTATACATAATTATTGACCTGAATTAAATGCAAATTAGCACATTTAAAACTGGTGTCTATAACAGAAATAAAAAATTATCCATAAAATAGGTCTTTTAAAAAATGTGTCATTATTTTGATATTTGTGGGTGACAACCAAATTAGTTGCTACTGAATACAAATATATTTGTCATGACTATTGTTATCCCCAATAGTTGGAGTAGAATAAAATATTATTATAATTTCCAATGATTGTACTACAATATAATGCAAGTGAGAGATGACACAGTTAAACTAATTATAATATTAAGATCCAATAAATATTTACAAATTAGAAAATTTTTACTCAGAATATATGTATGACTTTCAAGCTCAAAATATGTATATTCAAATAAATAGCAGAAAGTAAATAAAGTTTTCTTAAATTTGCATGCATGATTTTTATATTTTTAAAATAAGTAAATATAGCATAAATATAAGGAAATATATGATACTCTTATGAGACTTTCAAAATGTCAATAAATATTTAAAGGTATACGAAACGCATAGTCATAATTCATACTTATCGAAAGACATAAATTTATAAATTAGATTATTAAATTAATAATTATTGGAAATCACTTACTCTCTTATTTGACAAAAAGTCGTAACAAGTACAATAAATCAACTCAAGCCTCCTCGTTGAATCTAAAAAATAGAACAAATATAACCATAACTACTAATGCCAAACAATATTATTTCTAACACATTAATTTAAATACAACTTTAGCTAATTTCTTTAACTTTAATAAATACTAGAAATATTACACAAGGTTCAGTTAACAACATGTGTCACAATGTCTTATTTTAATATCAAATCTTAGATCACAATAACTCTAATACTAAAACTTATAACGTAAATAATTGAACTCCAAACCATAGAGATGAATTTCTTACAATTTCGGTATGAAATATTAATTTAGAAGCATGATACAGTAATCTATTGATTTTATTAATAATATTTAAATTATGCTTGAAAATATTAACTCGGAACCATGAAACTTACAATGTATTTATATGTAATTTTTTTAAAAAAAAAATTCTGTAAATTATTAAAAAAAATTAAAGACTTTTCTATAAATTATTATTATTATTTTTTTAAAAAAAAAAGGTTTGTTTCTTTACCAGCCTTGCTGGACAGAGCTTTTTTTGGTGGCTTCCCCGGAGAGTTATGGGCTTGGATTCACTTTATAGGTGTTCTCTGATGTCTTTGATGTCCAGTTGGAGTAGGGATGAAGTTTGCAGTGATCTGCAGCACGGACCAGACTAATTGCTCATGATACTACGTCGCCATTTCTTACATTAATCGCCCGACATGAAAAGCTCAACAAACTCTATGCAGCGATAGTCTCTCTCTTTCTATCGTTCACCGAGGTTTTTTTTTTTTTTTTTTTTTTTTTTTTTTTTTTTTTTTAATTTGCCAAGTTAATCTCTGCTCTTATTGTTCTTATTCAAATCAACTTTTTGAGCCAAAACGCATATCCCTTGTCAAATAATAAGCTTTCAAACGGAAATTTGAAAGATGAGGTTTTTATTTAGACTATCGTTTAATATTTAGAATTTTTAGCAGAGAATCAGCAATTTTACTACAAATTTATCAAAAATTATCTATTTTATTATTATTAATAAAAACAATCACTCGTCTTATATTATATATTTACAAAAAATACCTCAAATAAAATATTAAAAAAATAATTTTATTTTATTTTATTAATTAAATTAATATATAGGATCAAATTATTTTGATTTGATATTATTTTAAAACAATCGGTTTATAATTATCGAACAACCAGTTTGATAAAAATCAAATTTTCAAGTTTTTAGTTTCTTAAAATAAAATCGAACAATCGATCTATCAACTAGATTGAAATAAGATGAGCTATTTTTTTATATCAATTTAATATTTATTTAAACTAAAATTAAATGAGAATAATTTAGTTTTTTCATATTAATTTTAACTTATAAAATTTAATTAAAATAATTTTTTTAAAAAATATTTTAATTGAGATGATATTTTGCATATTTATAATATAAAATGAGTGATTTTTTTTGTTAATAAGTAATAAAATAGGTATTTTTTAAAATTATAATAAAATATATAATTTGGCTAAAAATTCAATAAATTAATCTGAGGCGATGCATTTTTATGGACAAGCATTCCTTCTATTTGAAGCGTAGAACACTCAGGTGGGCTCAAGAAAGAGCGCACCAAAATCAAAGCCAGCCACTGGAGACTCAAGAGACAAAATTCAAAACCAAGCCTTTATCTACATGACCGTTCTCACGCACTTTCCGCACTGTTCATTCAAAAACCCATGGCATATACTCTGCAAACGAGAGACCTATTTCAAATCAAAACAGAAGGCTGCTCTTCCCCTTCAACTTCTTCATGAAGTTCATGTGCTAGACTTGGAGAGCAAGCGCGGAGCGTTGGTGATCATGTTGATTCGCAAGCTCACCACTTTTTTGTTCTTCTATATGAGTACCTGCAAGTGCCCACAGCCATTCCCCACTGTCCGCTTTCTCTTCCACTTTCCGTAGAAATGGTCGTCCCATCATGGACTGCAGGAGACCCCAGTGCATGGGACCGCAGGAGACCCCGTCTTCCATTAGTCCACTGTGGTGCTTCCTTGCTCAATCCTTTTTCTTTCTTGGCCTTCTGGTTTCCTAAATCTCTCGGACGAGTCCGTTTACTAGATCGTTCTTCTTCTCTGAGGAAGCTCGCTCTCGTCTGGGATTGTCCAGTGTTTGGTGAAGCTGGGGAGTTCAGAATGGAGGATTTGGTGGAAAAGATTCGGATGAAGGATGGTGCTTGTGTTGTTGATAATGGTGGTTGCGAGGGGGAGTGCTTTAGCGATACGGCGGACAGGGAGTGTGCTGGAAGCAACTACAGTCCTGAAACTTCGACGGCTGAAGAGCCACAGAGCTGTATTGATTCAGAAGAGTCGTCAAACCGGAAAGAACCAATGGGTTGGCCAATGCGGAAGCATTCGGCTTCTGACATAGTTGGTTCCAAAGAGAAAAGCCGCAAGGATAAGGGAGAGGTGGTCAAGCTGAAGACCAATTTCTCAGGTACTGCAACTTGTTCTTTCATTCATTTACTGAGGGCTGATAACCATAGGAATGCGTAACATTAATTGTTTGGTCACGCTCTCATGGCTTTGGGTTAAAATCTTGGGCATCTGGTTTTTCAGAGGTTGACATGATGAAGGAGAGGTTTGCGAAATTGTTGCTGGGGGAAGACATGTCCGGGTGTGGAGAAGGGGTGTGCACTGCGTTGGCGATCTCCAATGCCATAACCAATCTCTGTGGTAAGGTTTACACACTTGGTTTTCCTGCAGCAGCACTACTGAAATTTGAAGTTTCTTTGGAAAACCCTGTTGTGTTTTGTATTTGTCTAGCTACAATATTTGGCCAGCTATGGAGGTTGGAGCCTTTGTCTCCTGAAAAGAAGTCTATGTGGCAAAGAGAGATGGACTGGCTTCTTTGCGTCAGCGATCACATTGTGGAATTAGTTCCTTGCTGGCAAACATTTCCTGATGGAAGCAAGCTTGAGGTACATAGCTTCAGATATTCTCACATGACCTTTTGTCTACACAACATCAAGCTATATGATTTGTAAATGGTAGCTTCTCTCATAATTGTCTTCAGGTTATGACTTGCCGACCGCGATCGGATCTATACAGCAATCTCCCAGCACTGAGGAAGCTAGACAATATGCTCCTCGTAAGAATTTGTTTCACCTATGTGTTTGATATTGATTTTCATGAAATGTAATCGCACTAAAACATCATACTTTACCATAGGATCTACTAGATAGCTTCAGTTGCACAGAATTTTGTTATGAAGATAAAGGAATATTGGCTGGAGACCAAGATGGTTCGCGTTCACTCCAAAAGCACTTAAACTTTCAAGAAGATAAGTGGTGGTTGCCCGTACCTCGTGTGCCTCCTCGAGGTCTCTGTGAAGAAACAAGAAAGCAACTGGAACACAAACGCGACTGCACAAATCAAATCCTTAAGGCTGTCATGGCCATCAATGACAATGCTTTGTCTGAAATGGAAGTTCCTGAATCATACCTCGATTCGCTTCCAAAGGTTTGTCTGTCTGTCCATCTTTCAGACTGCGTACTCTATCTATGATAGAAATATGTTTGAAAGGCCACTGAAAATGATGCCTTAGTTTCCTTTGTGAATATTAACATACATGATCTCTTCTTCACATCGTTGTTGGACTACAGACTGGAAAAGCCAGCTTAGGGGATGTAATATATCGATACATTACTTCAGATGATTTTTCTCCGGAATGCCTTCTGGATTGTCTGGATTTTGCCTCTGAACGTCAGGCTCTAGAAATTGCTAATCGTGTAGAGTCATCGATTTATGTCTGGCGTCGAAGACCAGTTGCCAAACCGGTTAATAACATGAACCAGGATAACCCAAGACCATCATGGGGCATGGTCAAGGAGATGATGGTAGATGGCGATAAGAGCGATAAGCGAGACTTGCTCGCGGACAGAGCTGAGACCCTTTTGATATGCTTGAAGCAGAGGTTCCCTGGACTAACACAATCGACACTGGATATGAGCAAAATCCAATTCAACAAGGTTAGAATTCTTATCAAGCCAACATCAAAAAAAAAAAAAAAGAAACTCTTCTACAAAAGCTAAAGAGTTCTTGCTGATTCTGATGAATGCCCCTTCAGGATGTTGGCAAATCCATTCTAGAAAGCTACTCAAGAGTTCTGGAAAGCCTGGCATTCAACATCTTATCTCGGATTGATGATTTGCTCTACGCTGACGACTTGGCCAAGCACTCGGATCAGTCATCTGCGGTTCGGCCAGCTGGTGTCATTGTTCACAGAAGAGTTGAAATCCCATACTCTCTACCCGTCTCCAGCACTCCCTGTGCCACACCAGGTTTCTCACCTGTACCATTCATCCGCAGAAAACCTCTGAACCGCGGATTCAGTATCAAAAAAGTCTTGACAGAATACCTTGGTGTTGATATGAGAGGCAAAAACACTAGTCATTTGAGCCAAGAACCTCCAGCTTCATGAAGAGACTATTGATTTTCCTTAAAGTTTCAAACAGCTTAGTTTACCGAATCTACTGCGATTATCAGTTCAGTTTCTGCAGATTCTGCCCTCTCTGTGTGTTAAACTCGTCGAAATTCGTATTAACGTGTTATAGTGTGTATAAATTTCAATCGTTAACTTGTTACAGTTGTTTCTGAATGGAAAAACTCAGCGTCAATGCAGTTCATGTCTGCATTATGCTCTTTTAATTTTTGGGCTTTTATGCAAATCTTGCAACACGTTATATAACGAAAGTTTGCAAAATTGGGGGTTTTTGCAAAAATCACGACCGGCTTTTTCCTCTTGGATCCGCGAAGAACGCGATGGAGCAGATCGGCGAGTGGCCGAGCAACAGATCCGACGGCGGCAGCGGAGGGACCAGCATTCACATCACCGCCCTCGACGGCATCATCAACGTCAACTCGCTGTTCACGTTCGCCGTCTTCGTGGGCCTGGCCTGGAACCCCACCGACCCGACCGCTACCCTCGCCGCCGCCGATTGCGCCGCCGGTAGCCGAGTCGAGGAGGACCTCGTCTCCTTCCACGTATACGCCTTCTCCTCCTTCCTCTTCTCCAGCCTAGTCGCCCTCTGCCTCAAGCAAGCCATCCGCCTCGCGCGGAATAATCACCAAGCCGTCACCGCCCGCGTCGCGCACGTCAACCGCACCCTTCTGCGCGGCGGAATCCTGGCGTCGGCCGTGGGCTCCGTCGCCGGCTGCGGCTTCCTGATGATTGCGCTGATCAATGTCGTCCAGGTGAAGCTCGGTCGGCTTGCTTGCGGCTCCTCCGCCGCCGTGGGGGCCATCGTCCCCCTCGTCACCCTCGTCCCGGCCGCCATGCTCATCTACACCAGCATCGTCTTCTATGCCTTTACTCGCTGATCAAATTGAATCCCACTCGCTATTTCTGGAGTAAAGGTTGGTGTTTGTTCGTGTCTTCTGAAATTCTTCTTATTTCTTGAAGTTATGTGCTACAATTCTGTCGTTGATTATAACATCTGTGAGACATTTTGTGATCATATCCTGTTGAATGCTGAAAAAATTCGTGTTCGATTTATCATCTTCTGATGAGTTGTTGTGGGTTTGGTTTTCTTCCATTGAATAGCTTTTAGCTGGATCACGTGGGAAACACTTGGCCAAACAATAAAAGCTCATCTCTTGACACTCCTAAAATTATAAGTATATTTCATCTTCCGATCTAATTCATCTTCCGTCTTCATTGACACATTTCTCCATTTCGAGCTTCAACTATGGCAAAGGATCACCTTTCCAAGTCTGTGAGTTTCCACAAGCTATGTTACCTCCTCTTTGCCTACTCTGCTTTGTCTTCTATCTCATTCATCTTCTGGTCTCACTGCTTTTCCCCTTGCAATTCTGTGTCTTCCGTCAGCTTTCAGAGTCAGAATCAAACCATTAATCTCTTATCCTTCCCTTCAGCTTGGAACCACTTGTCCTTCTCTCTGAAACAACCTTCAAAGCTCCTCAAGATAGCCCTCTTTGTTAAGAGATGGCTGTACCAGAATCCCGCCGAGGGGCTAAAGCGCCATGCCCTGACCCTCCATGTTGCGCTTGCAAGAAGTGGTCATGAGGTCCACGTCTTCACCACCTCATCCAACAGCACATAACCAAGCTACCGAATGCCAACATGAAATTTCACTTGACCCCTCCTCCTGGCTACCTAAATCAGCCTCTAGCTTGGGGGCAATTTAAGATCCAGAATTCTACTTAGAAACCCTTGGATGTTGTTCACACAGAAAGAAGTGTTGGCCTGTTTCATGGCTGTGCTTGCATCTCGGCAACCTTGCTGTTTCTTGGCATGGAATAGCATATGAGACCATACATTCTGACACAGTTCAGGACCTCCTTTGGGGTGCTGGCGAACCGCGGCAGTCATTATTGGTGGAGAAACTTGTCAACGTAAATTGACAAAGTAAAGTTCTTCTGCAATTATGCGCACCATGTAGATACGAGCGACCATGTTGGTGATGTTCTTAAGAGAATTTACATGATCCTAGAAGAAAGAGTTCACATTATTGTCAATGGTGTAGATGAGAACATCTACAAACCAGATGCATCAAAAGGCAAATATTTCCAAAGGAAAGTTGGACTGCATAAGGATGCAACTCTGGTAATAGGAATGGGTGGGAGGTTACCAAAGGATAAAGGGCATCCTCTGTTGTTTGAAGCTCTGAAACAGATAGACACGGAAGATGAGGACTTTGCACAAAATGTTTTTATCTGAGTTGCTGGAGATGGACCATGGAGAGGAAGATATAAAGACTTGGGCCCAAATTTACTTGTTTTGGGTTCTTTGGATAAAACTCAACTTGCACGGTTTTACAATTCGCTTGATGTTTTCTTGAATCCAACTCTAAGAGCTCAAGGCCTTGATCACACATTCATAGAAGCAACACTTTCTGGGAAATCAGTTGCAGATACATGGTATGCAACCATCACTAGATCTTTGATCAGATGGTCAGATGTAGGACACACATTTTCTGCCAATTCTCAGTTCTCTGAAGGAGGCCTTGTACACAATTTATAGAGATGGTAGAGAGATTCTTAAGAAGAAAGCAGATGTTGCTAGAAATAGAGCAAACCATTTATTCACTGACATGAAGATGGCAACTGCCTATGAGAGGCTTTTTCTGTGCATCTCTGAAGCAGTTAATATTAGGGATAGGCATACCTATGATTATTGTAAATACCCTCTCCCATTCGCTTAGAGTATATGGTAATGCTCCATCCATTTTATCAGAGCATAGTGCACATTTGTTGTAGTGTTCTCTCCACTAAAACTAAATGGCTAGTGAGGTGGAAGTCTCATTCTTTAATTCATTCAAGATGTCATCTTGGAGCTCCAAGATTGCCATATATATGCCTAATCAGATGGGCATAGAGTATGCAGAGGAGTTAGAAATGGAGTATTCAATGAGGTATCGCGGTATCTGTTTTGCTTGTAGTTTTAGGGATTGGTGGACCAGTATGGTTAATGGAGCTGGGGAGTGCAGGAATGTTCCCGTGGAGAGAATGGCTTCATGCACAGTGGCATCACAAGATCCACAAGCACAAGTTTCAGCAAAATGTTGCTCAGAGGTGCATCATAGGCCAGTCCCCTATCTGCCCTGTGCTGTTATACTCTCAGACACTGCAAAGAGTGCTGGAGTCAAACCAGAAGTGGCAATGACCATTCCCAAGCGCTGCAACCTTGCTAACCGCCCTGTTGGTCACAAATGTGGCAGTAAGTTCACCATGTTCAATTCGGATGCCTTTTCTCCTCCATTTCTCATCTTCCTACACTGTTGTGAGTTTCCATAGATAATCAACCGTTTCATTATTTTCAGAATAATAAAGCAGAAGGACCTGTAGTATACAGGCAATGTGGGTAGCCAGCTGCTGGCGTGATAGCTTTGTTGCTGTAATGTATGTGTGTCAAAAAAATGGTACCGTGCTTTCTTATACTAAAATCTATGTATGAAGTTTGATGGTTATAAATAAGACCCCAAGTACTTTCTGGTGGATGTGTGAAGGGAAGGCTTGAACTAGATATTACTTCTGTTTACACTGAAATGATAAAAGAGAATGAACTGATGAATTGATAGGATCAATTTCTTTCATGATTGCCCCTCATTCTAAGGGATGTGTGGCTGTTTGTTTCTTCTTCAGTCCACAAACAAACACAATCTTTTATATCTTTTTCTGAGAGTTGGTGTTGCCATAAAGAAACTGTACCTCATGTAGTGCTCTACCTACCCACCAAGGCCATTTGTGCTGAAATGACAATGAAATGGTTTAATGAATTCATTTCTGGAAGCATCACTAAGCAGTACGTATAATGCCTAGGGAGGAATAATTATGCACATACAAGAGTGAAAACTGGAGATCTCTTTTAAGTATCTTTACCTCTTTCTGTGGTTGTAGTTGCAGTTCTTGCTGTTTTAAAGGGAGCTGATGGAGGTGGCAAACGTGGAAGCGTCCCCGTGGATAGGATGGTCTTTCAGATGCCTCCCAAGATCCACAGGCCAAAGTTTCTGCTAGTTGCTGCTTGGTAGGGGTGAGCAAAAAAACCGAAAAACCGGTTAACCGAACCGTACCGGTTGAGAACCGAACCGGAAAACCGGTTCTCAGGCAAACCGGTACGGTTCCGGTTCTGAAATTTCATAAAACCGGAAAACCGGTTCCGGTTCCGGTTTTACGTTTTCTGAAAAACCGGTTAACCGGAACCGTACCGGTTTTCCCTCTATATATAAAACCCTAACCCTAACCCTAACCCTAATTGCGCCGCCTCGCCCTCCCCTCGCCTCGCCCTCGCCTCGCCCCCGAGCTCGCAGCAAAGCGCCGACGCCGTCTCGGCCTCGCCCTCGCCTCGCCCCCGAGCTCGCAGCAACGCGCCGACGCCGCCTCGGCCTCGCCCTCGCCTCGCCCCCGAGCTCGTAGCAACGCGCCGACGCCGCCTCGGCCTCGCCTCGCCCCCGAGCTCGCAGCAACGTGCCGACGCCGCCTCGGCCTCGGCCTCGCCCCCGAGCTCGCAGCAACGCCGCCTCGCCTTCGCGCTCGCCCCCGAGCTCGCCGCGACGCCGCCTCGCCCTCACCGGTCGTCGTGACGCCGGAGCTCCGGTATACCGGTTTTAGAACCGTCTCGCCCTCGCCGACGCCGGCGGTCGCTGGTGGTTAATTTGCAGTAATATAAAACCGGTTAACCGGTTTTAGAACCGGTTTAAACCGGTTTAGAACCGGAACCGGAAAACCGGTTTTTCATCCAAACCGGTATGGTTCCGGTTCTCAATTTTTTGAGAACCGGAATCCGGTTCCGGTTCTCAAATGAGCAAAACCGGTTCGGTTAACCGGTTTTGCTCACCCCTACTGCTTGGCGGTGCAGACACTAGGCCAGAATCCACACTGCCTCTGTGCTGTTATGCTTTCCAAGACCGCAAAGAATGCAAGGGTCAAGCCAGCAGTAGCAATGACAATTCCAAAGCGCTGCAACCTTGCCTGTCATCCTGTGGGTTACAAATGTGGCAGTAAGTTGTGCAAGGTGCTATTTTGTTACTTCGTTCTTCTGCTTCACCTTGTAAAGCTTGTGGTTTGTTCTGCCAATGTAATAGCGTATGTAACTCATCTAGGATAAAGTGTGGTGACTATATATTTAACAAACACCGAAAGTTATGTCAGTGAACACAAGTGATCATTCTGGCAGTGTTACTCTTTATAGTCTGAAAGAATGCAAGAAATTCATCTATTATGAGCTAGAAAGTTAGCCTGATAATAACAGGAGATTACTGTATGCTATCTAGATTTCATTTGGAGTCTGGAGATTAACCCACGGTGCTCTAAACCCTGAAACAACTGAAACAAATCTGGCCAATGGAGACAGACAACAACATGCTGATAATTACAAAGTTCTTTGTGATTAATGACACAACACAGCCATCAGCAAGGCTTTCATCGTCAGCAGCACTTTACATGTTGAGCATGCGTGTTTGGCATCACAGTTATGGATGCTTTATATGTCTTGAGACGGTGGACTATTGCACACATATTTTCTGCAGAATGGATCATACATGGCACAACTAAATCACACCAGGATACAAATAAGTGAATATACAGAAGGATATATAAGAGGTACATAATTCACAGCACTGGTATAGCCTTCATCCTCACGATATACATGTATTGACATAAGACAGCTGAGAATTAGCTTAGACGGCCAGAGAGCCAGTTGAAAACAGGAAAGCCAACTCTCAATATTCTATGTTACAAACACATTAACAGATTCAAGTCTGAGTGGTTGGTAGCTATATTGACGATATACAGTTTCTGTGGTCGCCTCCTTTAAAAAGGGGAGAGAACCCCAGAACTTTGCTGATGCTTCTAGTTAAATATTGGACTCCAATACAAGAATGCAGTCCAGGGTGCCTGTCAGCATTGTATTATTGTTAGCTATGAGCAATTGAAAGCAATGGACAAAAACATGTATCCACAAAAATAACAAGCAGATGACAGAGAAAAGCATGCAATATCTTCAAGAACACAAGTTCGCACTAGCCAGATATATGCTTAATGCCACCTTCATTTCTATTAGTATGATGGCTGACAGACACCTCGATGGACAGAATTGTTGAAATTCACACAACATCAAGTATCCAGAAAGACAAAGCTCAAGCCCATCCCATTTTTCAATTATAGGTAAGTTCATGCATCACAATGCCATTCCGTGATATATATAGGCGGAAAGTATTTTAAACAAATCAAAAAAATGGATAAACTTCACATAGTTATTACTCACTTGGTTTGCTTCATAGTCAATACACTACAGAATATATGCAAACTATTAGGAGCAAATCCCACGTACTAAGCAGGTGGAATTCTCAAAGGAAGAAAGTATGTTTTTTGCATAAACAACCAAACTTCGATGCTAGATTTTAGTTACCTTCCATCTAAAAGGAGAAATTACTACCTTCACAAGAAACTTCAGTAGTAAAGGGAACCTGAACAAGGCAGCGAAGGTAAACATAAAATGTTTCTGCAATTCTTAAATGTCTGTTGGGAACAATTTTCCTTTACTATTACAATACCTTGCCACCAGTCCCCCCTTGAAGCCATGTTTGGATCATTTGGATCATCTTGGCCGTCCTTGTTCTGGTGACGCCAAAAACAGTGTAATTTATTCGATTTTTTTATGAAAGTCAAACATAAACTTAGTCAAAGTTCTTGATTTGCAGGTTATATGTACTTACAGGATATTGAGAACCATAGTTCTTTGTAGATGGTATGTTAGTGCAGATGTCTTGGCCACCATAATACAAGGATGAACTGAGATTGCATGTGTTCCCTGCTCCACCAGAATAATTATCTTTATTAGCTATGTCCTGGTCTTTGCTTGCGCTTCCTTGTGGATTGCCTTCTGAAACACAGGGCGTAATACATTGTAAGTACATTAGGCACAGAAAAGTTTATTTGAAAATGAAGTTCTCTCCTGGAACAGGACTGATGGTCACATATTGGAAATTTCAACAGTGTAAGCACACAATTGGCAGCAGATCATCAAATGATCTGAGACCTCTTCAAGCATGAGCATGTTACATTGTACGACAATATGCAACAAAAACCTCAGAGACTTCTACTTTAATTTAACAATTCTACTGAATTTACAAAGGCCTTGGATTTTGGCATACCAAGTCTTCCTAATCCTGCAATAGAACTGCTAAGAGAACTGATTTCAACAGGAAGTTTACTCTGTTGTGTCCCGTAGGAAGGTATATAACGATAGGCGCACAAACAAAGGAGAGATCATATTCAATAGAGGAGCACAAGATGAAGCAAATTGACCAACACTTGTTCCACCAAGCTCACGCAGAGAAACACTATGAAACAACAATAAATTAAGAAAAATACCAAAGAAACAACATGTTTCTTCACATTGTGCGATGACCTTGTTGAGATCTTTACAGATTACTCCATTCTACGAGTGCATCAAACGAGAATTTCATTCATCATATCCCAACCTTATGAGAATCAAATGGTAATCCGATAAGAGATGAACCGAAAAAATCAAATAGAAGAAACGCGCATGCACCGTAACATTGCAAAGACATCAACTAAACACAGACGCGATTGAAAGAAGAACCTGCAGTTGTGCTCTGAGGATTCTTCTTTCTTGAAGAACCAAACAAGTCCGACTGAAATGAACCTCTTCCACCATCCTGTACCAACCATATATAACAAAAAGCAACAAAAAAACAGATTTATCAGAACGACTTGCTACAGAGCCACTGAAAAAAGCAGCAACATTGAGACAAACAAATCAATTTATGATTCAGAAATACAGAAAATCTAACGTTGAGTAAAGAAGGAAGAATGAAATACCAACGACTTGCCGGCGTCCTTCCGGCCAAAAATCTCATCGGCGATCGGAGAAGAAGAAGAAGGAGCGGCAGCCTTCTTTCCTTCCATCACGCTCTTCTCAGCAAATCAAGAAAGAAAGAAAAGAAGAACAAGAACAAGAACGAGAACGAGAACGAGAACGAGAATTCTGCTGCAAATGGATAAACCCGAGACCAACAGAAAAATGTTGCAGAAAAAAACAAGAACACGTGAAGCGCGTATGGAGACGACTGCTCGGTGTCTTCCCGGAAAAAAGGCCACGTGACGCCATTTAAAGACCTCCAAGAGAATTTCCAACTCTCACAAAAAAATATTCGCTCATTGATTTTTTCTTCATTGAATTTATCTGATCAAAATTTTCTGATCTTCCTTCCAGTGGTGCAACGAAAGAAAGAGATAAGCGTTGAAGAATGGGGCCGAGGTCACTTGCTTCCAGCATTGCCGACACCTGGATGTAATTGGATGACAGAAAAATCCGCTTCCGACTTTTTGCTGTGTTTGACCGGAGGCAAAATTGGCTTCTTCACGACAACATTATCAATGGTTGCCAGTCAAATGGGTGGGCCGCTGCGTCCACAGTTTAAGCAACTCCTGCGAATAACGTATGCAGGAGCAGATGGCGCTCGCTGAGGAGACGGGAGGAGATCGTTCCAGACAGCGAAGGACACTGTTGGGATTCTTGTGCCCTCTGGCTGTCATCGGCTGTCGTCCTGAGGAGCTTCTTCGCCGTGCAACGCCAGCGATTGGCGTTGGTCACTGGTGATTGCGATGCGTCAAAACCGCGCAATATAGCGCGCGATGCCACGGGCTTTTTTGCTTGGTCTGATTCCAAATCAAAATCAAAATCATCCAGTTTTTTGTGTGAAAAGAGAAGTCAGATTCGTTGACTTCTCTGCCAACTCAGTTTCCGCCTGTCACAAACCGGATGGAGCTGCTAAACTAACAGCAGATTACATTGTAGCTTTGGCTTTCTGTTCTGGTGGGAGTGATCCTTAGCCAGTTTCTGTGTGGCATGCCAGTCAATGTGATTCAATGTGATTGCAGAGGGCCAGGATCCCTCTAAATCCATCATCCACATAGATGCAGACAATTCAGTCGCTGCCCACGCAGCTTCTTTCTAATTGATGAGATTCTCCTCATGATTTGAACAAACTCAACATCGAAAAAAAACATATATAGGCACCGCAATGTGTAGTCAAGGTTTGCACATCTCATCTGACAAATAAAACAGTAGGCAGATTGAGCATCGTAAATGTTGTTTTGGAAGAAGTTGACGGCATAATATAATTTCTACCAGAAAAACGAAATCTCAAACTAGAATACAACAGTGTCTAACATTGTTCCTAAGGTCTGGACAATGTTTGATGACATCAAGTTTGAGACATGCTCCTCCAACCAAATGGGTCTTTGCATCTTGTCTTCTAACATTGGCAATCGCGAGCTTCTCAGGGGGTAGCTCATCTTCCTCTTGAACCGCCTTGTTGTACTTGATGGCTAGATTCAGCATCTCCTGCTCAATTCCAGCAATTGTATGAGTTATTTACTTAAGCTGCTAAACTCCAACAAAAGATTTTGCGGTTTCAACCAATAACTTTCCAATCAGCAGATGGCTCAGAGGCTCACGTAGCAGAGCCAACAAAGAGAGAAAGAGAGGCATCCCATACCTGCACCGTTTGTTCATTAGTTTTGGAATGGGTATCAAACCGCGGCAAAATCAACCCATCAGTCCACTTCTTTTTTTGTAGGTTCAGCAACATCTTTTCTTCAAGCTCATTTTTCCTATAATTAATGGCTATGGAGTAGTAATGTCTGTTTAAGCCATGGATCAATGCCTGATAAACAAGTGAAGGATGAGAACAGGAATGCATTGGGCAATGTAAAGTTAATTTAAAAGGAAAAACATACTTGGAAGGATGGTTTGTTCAGATGTCCAAGGTTAGATGTTGTCAGCCTTGGCTCTTGGCCAAGCATCATAGTCTGTGGGTTGATCAAGCGGGAACCATCAATGACCACCTTCCCCTTAACACTTTGTATTGGGTCCACCACAACGGCAACAGCCCTTGGGTTCAAAGCTTCAAAACTCTGAAGCAAATCCAAACAATAAGGAGATGCTTAAAGTCAATGTGACAGCAGCAAACATAAAAACCAGTCATTTTAACAGCCAATAAGTGATCAAGCCCTCTAAATTGGGTCCAGTTTTCTAGTGACTAAAGCATACAACATGTCAGGGAAAACAGAAGTAACCCGAGCAACAAGGGTTCCCTTTAGTAGGAAAATTTGCAAGGATAAGCCAAACGTATCTTAGTGATTCAAAGTTCAAGCAAGCGAGAAGGTTTAAAATAGTTCACCTGCTAGGTGTTGATGTCAACACCAGGAGAGCCAACAACCAAACCCTGGATGTGAGTGATACCATCCGACCACCATTTCAGGTCTGCAACAGTAGAGATTAAGCAATTCATTTCAGAAGGATATCAATAGATCCATAGTCAGTGTTAGAATTTATGAGATTTGGTGAATATGAATTTAGGATTTTCTCAGTGATGATGATAAAGAAAAAGAGAATTTCTTTTCTTCTGAAAGAAAAGTAAAAAAATATATGTCAAACCCTTATATCTCATTCTTTAAATAGACATGAGTTTCTTTACAGTACAATTCCCACTTGGACTTCTCTGATAGCCTATTTACTTTATGTTAACTACTCTTTTTCAAGTTCATTTTGGATTTGTTTTAATGGATTATGGTGAACTCAAATTTCTCAAATATAAAAAAGTACTCTATTATACAACTATACTTATAGATCTTGAATCCTATATGAGCATTCACATATTCTTAAAGCTACTGATTGTATTATGCTTTTGCACTAAATTTTGACACTACACTTTATTTTTTACTCTTTCATATAAGTTTCCTCCAACAAATGTACAATATCTTGAAATTGATTTTTCATCAAAAGTTAAACTGGCCCAATTTGCATCAGTGTAGCAATATATATCTAAATTTCCATGCTTTTTGTAACAACCTAATTTAGATGCCAATCTTTAAATACCTAGGGGTCTTGTACACAACTTTCATCTGTGACTTCCTTAACAATTGAATGAACTAATTTTTATTGTTTTCTGAGGATGCAATTTCAAGCATTATGATGGTTAACTAAATGAGTTTCTCCACAATCCTTGTACATCAGTTTGGATCCTTAACTTCAATGCCCATCTCTGAATATAATTTAATACTTGGATCCATGAGGGTGTTTGAGATCGTACTTCTCAACATGCATGTTTTAGCTAATATATCTAATGCATATTTTTTATGAGACAAAATTAGTCTTTTGGTTAAGTGTGTTATTTCTGTTGCCATAAAGTAGTGTAATTTGCCAAGGTTTTTTTATTTCAAACTGAGTTTTCAAAAACTTTTTGAATCTTTTGATTTCTTCCTTATCATCCCTTATTATTATGATATTATCCATATATACAAATAGTATAATTCTTCTATCTCACCTTTAATGAAAACTAAATAATTTGGGTAACACGCTTAGAATCCATAGCTGGCTAATGTAATGTTGAATCTGTCAAATTTAATCTTTGGTGATTGCTTAAGAACATATAAAGATCTTCTTCACTTACATACTAGTTGTTGTCCTCCATAGTTACAAACTTGGTGCATGTGTCATATACATTTTCTCTTTGAGATTCCCATAAAAAAATATTTCTAACATTTATACGTGTTAAACTTCAGTTCACATTTACTGAGTTAAGTGTTGCTATTGGTGAGAATGTGTCAAATTAGTCTATACCATATATTTGTGTGAAACCCTTTGCTACCAATCTAATTTTGAACCTATTAATGATCCCATCTAGTATGTGTTTAATTGTGTATATCCAATTACATCTTATTGCTTTCTTTCCATCTGACAGAGATACTAGCTCCTAAATGTTTTCATATAGTGTCTGTTTCAGCTTTCATAACTCGTCTCTAATTGAGATCACTCAATGTCCATTGCATTGCTGGGTATGGAGATGGTGGAAATTGCCAAGCAAAATGTCTGAAATTAGTAGACAACTTTTAATAAAATACAAAGTGGCTTATAAGGCATGTAGCACAAGCTTTTCTTTTCTTTTTCAAGACTATAGGGAGATAATTTTTTACTTGGGTGGCAAGTATACCTGAATTTTCAGTTACTTGTAGGGATACTTGTGTCTATTCTGAACCATCTGAAATAGTAATTGATGGACTGATTTTTTAGTTACATCCCTCCTATCTCCTGACATAAAGAACGCCAAATCTCTTGTCCTCTCCTTCTTTGGGCATCACAGTTGATTGGTCACTAACAAGCAAGACAAAATTGGTTGGAGTAATACACACAAATATTTTTTATGGTTATTTTCTAAAAAGGATATATCAATTGATACATATCTATTATAATTTATTAGATTATAACACTTGTAACCTTTACGTACTCTAGAATATCCTAAGAACACATATCTTATCCCTATTAATATTAAAATTTTGGACAAAACACATACATCCAAATACCTTGAGATTTATATGGTATTTCTCACTGTTAGGACAAAATTTAAAGAAGCTCTTATTTTATAGTAGAATAGATGTTGTTTTACTGATCAAATAACATATTATTCATATAAAATCACTCCAAAACTAGTAAGATAAATCTTGTTGAATCATAGTGATACTAACAACATTTAGGAGATGCTTATTTTTTCTCTTAATCCATCATTTTATTGTAGTGTGACTGAACAAAAAGCTTAAAAAGGCATTTCACTATTATAGAGATATTACTAAAATTATTTTGATAAATACTCTTATCCATTTTCAACACTCAAAATTTTAACTGATGTATTAAACTGATTTTGTATTTTTTTTGTAGAATACTTTGAATATGTAGATAATATCATACTTATTTTTTTATTAAATAAATTCATATTATTCTAAAAAGCCATCAATAAAACTAACAAATTATTTAAGTCCATCCAAAGAGCTGTATTTAGATGTCCATACATTATTATGAACCAAACGATTGTGAGCTTATTAGTACGAGAAGAAAATATACTCTTGTGATGTTTAGCAAGTCCACAATTTCCACAAGAAGGTTTAGGATGAAACTCATAAATAAAAACATGGTTCTAAGTTTAACAAAAAAAAATGATCTAACCTTTAATGTCACAAAAGTAGCTTCTCCTTTTGACTTGCATAAGCTTTAATTTGTCTTCCACCAGGATCCAAAAGATACAAGCCTCCTTTAATCCCTTCACTAATTATTTTTCTCATTTGAAGTTCCTAAAAAATACAATGTGAAGGAAAAAAGATAACACTGCAATTTAGATTTTTTATTAGTTGGCTAATTGAAAGTACGTTACAAGAAAATTGATTAACTAATAAAGCTGAGGAACAGTTTAATTATCCTATTTGTATGCTTCCACTACCCTTTATTAAAGCATATTTTCCATTAAATAAGAGTACATGTTTATCTTGAAATGTATTTGATAATAACGATAATAGCTTGGGATTATTAGTAATGTAATCAATGACTAAGCATATTTTCCATTAAATAAGAGTACATGTTTATCTTGTAATGTATTTGATAATAATGATAATAGCTTGGGATTATTAGTAATGTAATCAATGACTAATGAGTCAATAACCCACAGTGGCATTTGTATTATTATATTAAGTGTGATGAATTAATTTTATATAAGATAATTAAATAAATAAGATCCAATATATATAATAGAAAAACGCATATTACATCAATTTAGATTTTTGAAATAATTTAATATTTAACCTACTATATTGATTTGATGTGACACTATCAAACTTTCCTCAGCAAATGATATTAGAGATTCTGATTCAAAGCTACACCAACTTTTTAAGATTGAAATCACAGTAATAATGCAACTGAATCAAATCACATATTAATCTTTTTTAAAAATTGTAGGTTAAGATAAAATTTATTTGTATGGGTAAGTCAAACAGTAGAATTAGCCGAGTAAAAAAAATTTTAATTAAGAGCGTTAAAAATTAAATGTGATTAAATCATACCTAAAAAAAAGAGAAGATTGTTATGATATCAACTGTAATGAATTAACCTCATATCAAATAATTGGATAAATAAAGTTCAATATATCGATATAATGGATAAACTCATATACCATTAACTTAAATTTTTAGAATAATTTGATATTTGATCCGTTATGTTAATCTGATTCAATACTTTTGTACTTCCCTAGTAAGTAATATTAGAGATTTAAATTTAAGATTATGCAAACACTTTAAAATCGAAATTATTGTAATAATACGAATGAATCGAGTTATATTTTAATCTCCCTTAAAACCTAAAAACTAAGACAAAACTTATTTGTATAGGTAAATCATACTATAAAATTAATCAAATAAAAAAGTTATTGGTTAAGAATATTAAAAATTGACGTAGTCAGATCATATTTAAAAAAGAAAATTATTATAATGTTAGATGTGATAAATTAATCTCATATTGTATAATTGGACAAATAAAGTATGATATATATAGTGAAAAAACTTATATCCTATCAATTAATCTTGTAGGATAGTTTATCATCTGACTCAATATAATAATCCAATTTGACACTCTTAAATTCTTTCAATATATTTGTACTTGTTTTGCTTTTATGCTAGCTATGGCAAAAAGTGCTTTCCGAACATATATCACCTGATAATATTCTTCTTTACTGAATTCTATTCTCATTATTTTTTTAAGCACCTATTCTAAAGTGTTTCTTCTTGCATAGTACTCGTAATGTAAGTTGAATACTTGTGTGATATAGATTATGGGCATTTACCATGCAAGATCCAACATCTGTCCAATGTGTGATTAATTTTTTTTACAATGAGTACACTTGTATTGCCTCTACCTCTTCCTCTTATCCTTCCCGAGTGACCTCCTCATGTGTTGTATTCTACTCTCCTAAAACTTTTGTTACTATTAAAGACTATTGCTACAAACTCAAAATTGATATTTTGGCCGACAAATTACATATTTAATCTTTGTAATCTTGTATGTATGTTATTTATTGAAGGTATTTTTTCTTCTAACATGAAATGATTTTTAATTAGCTCAAACTCTTTTTCTATAATAGATAGAAATGGAGTTATCCTAATCTCTTCTTTGTATTGATTCTGTTTCTTAATGTCAGTTGTAAATGGTTGATTTATATCCAGTTTATTTCAGAGACTTCATTTTAGAAAAGTAATTTTTTAGAGGTTTGCTGGTCTAATTGATTCTAATCGTACCTTCTGTGATTTCAAAAATTCTTAAAATATTATCTCTCTCAAAGTAAAGTTTTCTAACTTATTTCCCAACTTACTTTGTTACGTCATAATCCATCATATTGGTATTTACTAATAAGCCTATGTTATTCCAAAGTAAGATTATGACTCTGACCATTTTCTCTAAACTAATTCTCTATTGGATGTTAGGTGAATCTCTTTCAATGTAAAATCTCTTTTCCATTACTGTAAGAAAAATTTGTAATAACCTTGGCCCAGTGAAGATAAATCTTGGAATCAACTAGTTAAATTAATGTCTTCTAAAGTTCTCAATTGTTGTCAATGATTGTTAGTTTCTTACTATATCTCCAGGTTTAATCATGATTATTCGTTTTTGGAGTTTGTACTATGAGCCTAGAGGTCGGCTACCGTGTTAGAAATTCTGGCATTTGGTGGATATGGATTTATGATTTTCTTAATGATGATGGTAAAAAAAAGAGAGAATTTCTTTTATTTTCAGAAAAAAAGTAAAGAAATACATGTCAAACCCTTATATCTCATTCTTCAAATAGGTAAAAATTTCTATCACAATACAACTCTTACTTGGACTTCTTTAACAACCTGTTTACATTATTTCAGCTACTCTTTTCTATGTTGATTGTGGACTTCTTTTAATAGATTGTGATGAATTCAAATTTTTCATGCTATAATCCAATTATTATCCAAATAGTTAGAATTTAGTTTAATCTAACAATTTGTTGCAATATAATTTTTTTTGGACTATTGTAATTTAATTAGTTGGTTTAAATCCTACGATCCAACCAAATATCTCTACAATATAAATTCGATGATCAAATTTTAATTTTAGAATTTAATTTTGTTGGTGATGACTATACATAGAGAAACTCGTCGACAGTTGTAAATAAGAACTTATCAACGTTGACATTGATGATGGCGGCTATGGTTAGATGTAGAAAGAGGTATATGAGCATCAACCATATGTAGAGGTAGATATAGACTCCCTATTATTGTAAAATTATCTTTTTTTTATCTCTATAAAATTATAGTAATGATTTAGAAATAATATTTGATGTCTGTTTTATGATTTAATAAAAAATAGTATAGAAATTGACTTGAATTTTAATAAATCATAATTGGTATCATCATATATCAGATTATTACGATAAATCTCATAAGTTATGTGCATAAAATTATTTAGTTTAATGGTTTTCATTTTTCAAAATCCTATGAGCTTAAAATTAATTTTTGAGAAATTATTTTTGAAAGCTTTAGATGATATTAGGATGATTTTTGTGAGGATGTGATTAATTAAACTTAAATTCAAATTTGATATTAAATGAGTTCAATTTGATTAAGATAATATTTAGAATTCAACGAGTGTGGTTGAGCTTAAGTTTAAAAGTATTCTAAATTACTTGGGTTTGTATCTGAAAATAAAAATATTGAATTGAGTCAACTTATAATAAATCTTTATATTTAATGAGTTAAATTTGATTTGAATTATATTGATCATGTTTAGGTTAAAGGCTCAATTTGGTTGAATTAATTTTGAATTAAATTTAATTTAAAAATAAAAAATGATTAGATTTAGAATAAAATTAATGTGTAATGATTGAATTAAAACTATTGAGATTATATTTGGTAACATACTATTGAATGAAATTATTATGGAGTTAACTTATTTAATTTAGAGTTATATTTGATTTGTGATTTGAGGGTTTAACTTATGATCTATAAGTTTTGAAAACTTTATTATAAATTTATGCTTAAATAGTCATATTCAATGTTGGTGATGCAGCGGGAGAAGGGGGGGCACGAGAGGTCGGAGGAAGATCACCATCTTCTCACAATGATAGATCTGCTTGATGCAGCCGAAGGGGGTATGAGGGATGGGAAGAAGAACACCGTCTTCTTCTTGATGATAGATCCTTAAATCCACAAGGAAGATAGAAAGGAAATAAACTCAAAATAAGAAAATATTATTGATAGGAAAGTCTTCTTTTTTTGTTACAACCTTGGGCTGTATATATAGCCCTCTAATAAACTTAGAGTCCTACTTGGTGTAGACTAAACATAGGACTTAGACTCTATTAAGAATTCTACTTAACATATCTTAAATAAAGATATATAAATCATATTCCTTATTGAGCTAGAACTGTTATTGACTCGGACTGATAAATAAATCCTAATTTTGATCAATATAAAGTCCGAATTATCCAAAATAGTAAATAAGAGACTCGTAGGAATCGATCTCAGCTTTCTAACGTATAGTTATTTGCTGGATTTGAATCAATATCTTAGAAGATATTGTCTTCGGACTGTAACTGTACGAATCTTGACGAATCCTAATTGGAGTTGGAATTCAACTTGGAATGGATCTCTAATTTTACTGTGAAAAAAAGATGTAGTTGTCTTACATCAGACCTCTCCACTTGTAAAAGACTTGTCCTCAAGTCAAAAATTGGAGTTTCCGTTGGTGCAGTTGTACTCCCCTTGAACTCTTTCCAACATAAAACTTGATGATGTAAACCAATAAGATATCTTTGAGTAACATCTTCAGCACTTTGGTTTCCTATTTTCCTTCGACACAACCACTTGAACTTTTGCAGGATTCCTTTTGACCTTATTTGAAATAAATTTTTTGTACACACCAACTTATAATTTATTCTTATACAATGAAAGTATTCTTCACAAGTTTGCTGACAATTGCGATAATAATTTGAATATGCCATTGCAAATTTTGAATCTTCCATAATGATAACTCCTGTAGAAATTTTCTCTAGTTGTTCAAAAGAGTTGGCTTTTGATGACTTCAAAAAATAATCTTGAGTAGCACAATTAATATTTTCACAAGTAGAAAACTCTTTCTTGCAGCCTTCAAGATTGTCAACTAATTCATATGAATTTTCATAGATAGTCTCTTGAAAATTTTTTGTAACATCCAAAGGTACTTTTGTATGATCTTCTAATTCATCAAAGAAAGAATCTTTGGGGTTATCAATAAATTCTTCACTAATTTGTTTGTCTTCCACACAATCCACAGCCTCTTCTTTGACTTGATAATTCAATATTAGAGGAAAGTTACTAAGATGTGGAATTAATACCTCATGGTTGTCTCCATTGATTTCAATGCCAGAAGTCTTTGGATGAGAGATCTTTTTTACCTGATTTTGATCCCCTTTTGAGAACTTTATGTTGAATAGTTTAAGCATATTTGGCCATAAGCAAATTTTTGGTTTGCCTTCACGTGTTCTTTGAACTTGAATTTGCTCCCACCAAGATGAAGCATAACCATCAAACTTGTATTCAATAATTTTCACCTTCTTCTCTTCAGGAATCTCCATAAACTTAAAGAATTTCTCAACTTTATCGATCCAAATAAATAAATTCTCATAGGCATGAAAGTATGGAATATTCACCTCACAAAGATTTTGGTTTTCCTAAATAGCTTCGTCTGTTGATCTTCAAGACATCGGACCACGAGCCTCTTCGACGATCAATTGATGAACTTGGTTCTTAGTTTCAATATGTTTTAAAACTTCATACTTCCTAATGATAGAAGTAAGAAAATTTTATTTAATCAAATCTCGAATTTGATAACCTCTTAGATCATTGTCCATGGAGTTGTCGCCACCAACTACGATCAATAGAGTTGAGCTCAGGAACAACGTCGCTCTGATACCACTTGATGCAGCGGGAGAGAGCACGAGAGGTAGGGAGAAAATCACCGTCTTCACTTGATGTAGCAGGAGGAAGGCACGAGGAATAGGGAGAAGATCACCGTCTTCTCACAATGATAGATCGGCTTGATGCAGCCAAAGGGGGCATGAGGGATGGGAAAAAGAACACCGCCTTCTTCTTGATGATAAATCCTTGAATCCACAATGAAGATAGAAAGGGAATAAAACCAAAATAAGAGAATATTATTGATAGGAAAGTCTTCTTTTTTTATTACAACCTTGGGATGTATATATAGCCCTCTAATAAATTTAGAGCCCTACTTGGTGTAGACTAAAAATATGACTTAAACTCTACTAAGAATTTTACTTAACATATCTTAAATAAAGATATATAAATCCTATTCTTTATTGGGCTAGGACTGTTATTGACTCGGACTGATAAATAAATCCTAATTTTGCTCAATACAAAGTCCGAATTATCCAAAATAGTAAATAAGAGACTCGTAGGAATCGATCTTAGCTTTCCAACGGATAGTTATTTGCTGGATTTGAATCAATATCTTAGGAGATATGGCCTTCGGACTGTAACTGTACGAATCTTGACGAATCCTAATTAGAGTTGGAATTCAACTTGGACCATATCTCTAATTTTACTGTGAAAAAAAGATGTAGTTGTCCTACATCAGTTGGCAATTAGTCTTGTTTGAGAATTAGTGTGCAAGTTTGATACCTCATTTCATGGTAATGATTTTTAAATTATTTGAGATTTAAATGCGAGAAAAGTTAAGAAGTAAACAAATATATTATTTAGATTGATTTGGTGATATTCATTAACAAGGTATTTAATCATAAATTAATGAATTTAAAGGACTATTGATTATTTTGATTTTAGAGTTAATTTGATTTGGTTGTTTTTGAAAACTGAAGATTGTAATTAAGGTTTAAAAATTAAATTGCCAATTTGGGAGTAAAGGTTAGGATTGATTTATAGTTAAAAGTATCAAAAGATTTTTTGTATATTATTTTATGATGATTTGATCTAATTGATATTTTTAAAGAATAAATCATAATTAAATGAGATAGAGAATCTATTTATCTAATTTTGAATTATGATTTAATATCTTTATTACTGGAGGATTTGATTTGTCATTATGTGTTTGATAGAGGAATTCAGTTGTAAGTATATATTTCTATATTATATTCTCTTGAATAGTTTTCATTTAAGTTAGTTGAAAAGTTATTCAACTTTGCTTTTATTAATTAATCTTATATGGTGATCCTCTCAATGATTCTTATTGAGTGTTATTCAATTGATTTCTTTGAACTGTATATTATCCTTTGTTATATACCCATAATTAGTTGTGTTTAATAAGAGAATGCAATTTAGAACTATCCTATCCCCAGGGGCAAGTAGATCAATATTGATGGGGCATTTGCCTTATAAAATTAACGAGTCGTCAGAGGAAAGGGAGTGAAGGCAAAGTTCTTTCATTAGTTCAATAGCAAAGGTTGATGTCGACAAACCGGATGAAAGGAAGCAAAGGAATTGAATGGAGCCCTCAAGGAGGATTTATTCCCCTCAAGGCACTTCTCTCCCTTTCAAAACATTAATAGCTGAGTCGACAAGTCTTGACTTCTCTCCATCTACTCAAAAGGTCAGGTCAAACTTGGGTACAGCAAGGTCATCTAGTCAGGAGCTAGTTGTATCATATCATAGTAGGATTTCAGTGGACTAGTTGAACTAGAAAGTGGAAAGCCCACTCTCAAAGGAAAACCTTGGATTTGTAGATAGTTTGCATGCTCTTATACTACATAGCATAATGAAGTCACGGAGAAAAAAAATCGATATCTTGGCAAAACCGCATGATGAATGCAAAAAATATGCAATCGAGCCGAATGCATGATGACTAACACCCATGTCATCAATAGATTGCCTCAGGGGAAGCTTGGCTATTGATGACGAATCAAAAATTTGTTCGACTGAAGGCCCTATAAACCACCCAAGAATCGCTTCATCTAAGTTCCTTTAATTCGAGCGACCACCGGTCTCTAAAGGTGTAAAAGACATGTTTAATATGACGGATAAACAACACTCACAACTTATGAGAAATGCAAGTGGATATGGCTTTCAAGAGATTTTAAGAGTACATCCATGTTAAAATTATCGGTTTTTCCATGATGGTCTGTTGCCATATATTTCCCACATTGACATATTAATTATCTAGTCGTATTGGTTGATTTGGATGTCTCCTATTATTAGTGGCAATGACTTTTGTGACTTTTTTTCATATTTTATTGTTTTATATTTATTATTGTTATAATATAATTGAAATATATTATTGTTAACCTCATTGATTAGGGCCCTACTAAACGTATTTTTAGATCACCCTTTTTCTTTTCTTCCAGAAATAGATCTACTATCGTGTATAGTGGATCTTCAAATGAAGAATTGTCTTTAGTTGAGAGGTCGTACTTCAGTGTCTTTTGGTTTGATGACATTATAATTGTGTTTATTTGATATTTATTATAATATTTTTTTTTGGAGGTTTAACAGTTTATGTCTTCAGGATTTAGGGGTTTACATCTTAAGTATTGAAATTGGGGGTTTTCATTTGATTGTTCAATGCTTGAAATTGGTTAACATTTAACCCAAGCAAAATATTAATGGTAGCTTCACCTAGTTTGGCATCGTTGGACTCATAGTCTGAGATTAACGGAAGGGCACTAACCCCTTAAAGGTCCAAAATCTACAAACGATCTACAATATCTACTGCACAAATCTTCCTTTTTTTTGAAAAATGAAACCGAAGTCTAGCCTCACCACATTGATCTCCCAAGAAATTTCCATTTAGTTCTGATATATATGATACGTTGGATTCCCCCACGTTACTCGTTCCAACAATTGAAGTTTTCACCAAACATATGGTCCAACCACAGGATGTCCCCCTTTTTATTTGATGTCTATTTATGCTCACAATATTAATAAACACTGCAACCTTCCAAGGTTCAGAAAATAAAATTGTGTTCCTTTGATGGCTACAACACCCTAGTGAATTTGCTCAATGCATTATGAGATGAATAACGATGATCCTACTGCTCAAAGTTTCGCGCTTTCCTGAATACAGATGATCCTACTCCTCAAAGTTTCACGTTTTCATGAATACAGATGATCGTACAACTCAATTACGCATAGAGACAACAGATTATTGAGATTAAGCAGCGAAGGGAAAGAACAAAGGATGAGATACCTTCCGGTCTGCTTGAGCATGTCGAGCATGTTGGTCTGGACGACGTGATCGATGGCCTCAACGCTGACGCCGCTCCCGCACTGCGGCACGGCGAACACATCCACAACGTGGACCGTGTACTCGTCCACGAACTCCCCCAGCATCAGCCCCATCACCTCCATCGGACCCCAGCTCGCCCTGAATCATCAGACACAAAACCATCACAAGAAAATGTAGGAAGAAGAATGATGCCCTAGATCTGATGGGATTTGAGATACGCACCGTGCTTGAGCATCTTAAGGAGGGCGAGGGAGGAGATGTAGACCTGCTCCGAGGTGTCGAGCAGCGGCCTGTCGGAGGGCGGGTGGCCCATCCCTCCGGCGCCGGAGAAGATCCGGTGAAGTCTCTCCATCCCCCTCTTCTTCCGTCGCTTGGACGATGCCTCCCTCTCCTCTTCTCCTCGATGACAGGCTGCAATACTCTCTTGGTTCCTGGCGCTCTTAATGGCCCGGGCCCATTGTTATCTGCGAGAGATTTTGCATATAACCCCTATATCTTATCATAATGATATATTACACCTCACATTTAATTATCTCACAATGCAACCTCTTTGGATTTGCAGAAAAATAATAACATTTTCTTCATTTTTATGGAAATCTTCCAGACAAATGCGGATAATTTGCTTGAATATTATCATTTAGTAGAACAAAACAATATCTTCATTAAGACTTTACTTAAATAGAATTATAAAACTGCAATTAAATAAGTGAAAATTTAAATTTGAGTGGACAAGTGAATGAAGCAAACATGAATTTAATGTATAACATAAAATTTGAAGTGTTTATAATATTGTTAGTGTGAGAGAGTAATAATTCTACTTGATAATCATCTATTGTCATCCCAGTTAATCTCCACTTGACACTAATGAGTGTTGTTAGTTCCATAATTCCAACAGTTTGCACATCCAATTAGGAAATCAATCAAACCCTTGCATATTGCATAAAATTCAGAATTGATAATTGAAGGAAAATGATACAACAATGAAGAGCAATGGCTCGACCTTTTATTCTATTTCAGATGAACAATTTTATTGATTCCCAAAGCTTAAACTCAGGATGAATCAGGTGAACACCACGATTGGGCTCTTCACGAAATGAACTCCATCCGTCCAGATAAGTGAAGCCGAGACCATGGGCATCGTCGCTTGTCCTTCAATCTGGACGACGAATGACTTCTTCTCTTCTACTGATTTGAATGACAGAATGTCCGGCTTCATGCTCACCTTGAGCTCAGAGGGAGCTGCCACAATTGCTTTGTATACGGAATGAGGGAATCCCACGTTCGTTACTGTTCTTTTGAAACTCTGTGTGAAGTTCGTCCCGCTGTCAGCGTAGAGAGCGAACGACGGGTAGTTCAAGTCCCTTGCAGTTCCGTTGTTAGTACTGGAGCAAGTGCTATTGTCTCCGGTGACGAGTCTCAGATTTTCAGTACTGTAACCTTGGCCACACAGCATGCTTACATAGTCATCTTCACCTGCGTCGTATATTAGGCCGGGGTGTACTGCGCCGACTGGATTTATATGGCCTGCTCCGTAGCCAAACTCAGCATCGGGGTTTGTTGTCATATTCATCGGGTAAGCTGCAAGCAATTTACAAAGATTAAGAGCTTGTTGTGATTGATGAGTTATAGATATGTGTATATCGAGTTCGCTACTTGTTGTCATGAGGGCAGACTTGATAGCAGCCGGAGACCAAGTCGGGTGGAATGACTTCACGTAGGCAGCTGCACCACTCGTATGTGGGCAAGACATGGATGTGCCGGAGAGTATGTTGTATGACACAGATCGCGGATCGTCTGGGTAGACGGACATTGAGCCGATCGGAGACCATGCAGCTAATATGTCCACTCCTGGTGCTGTTATATCAGGCTGCAAGCCATTTACATGTTAAGAAATATAACCTCCATTTTTATGTTACTGAAGGAACAAGAAGTTGATGCAATTAATATTGTCACAAACATACTTTGAGAATATCTTTTGTGATGGGGTTCGGCCCTCGCGAGGAGAAGGATACCACTGAGGGAGCATTTGGATCGTAAAGCCCCTGGCTTTTCAGGATAGTTGCTGTAGGATCACTGTACAACAAAGTACCGAAGGAAGAATTAGATAAATGCACAAAATGCTAATGCTTCTCTATGATGTGATATACGTTGTCGTGTTAACGTAGACCGAGACATTCCCAGCATCAGGTGGCAGCAAGGTGGTTGCAGGGATTGGAAAAGAGAATGCATAATCATCGTAGCCGTTGTTTTGCATCACGGTGCCCACCGCACCAGCATTAAGAGGACCAGAACTATCAGTCAAATCATCGCAAAGAACAATTTTCCCTTTCACCGAATTCTCGTCCAAGGATCCATCAAAACAATACCTGTATATCAGTATATATAGTTCATCAAAATTGACAAAGGATGATGCCTCTATAGATAATAACCTGTTTAATTACCTAGAACTCGAACCATCGTAGCCTGCAGATGTATTTGGTGCATCTCCTCCCCATATAAGAGGGTACATCGCGCCTTCGAGATCGAACGTGTTGATTGCCGCTCCCTGCAACAAGTCCACACTAATGCCTTCTACTTGATAGTAGTTCTGTATAATTAGTTGGCGATCAAGGAGAACAAAAACTTACTCCGTAAGATTGGCCATTTCCTAGTTTCACCTCCGCCACGAAGCGCCTGTCGATGGTGCTTGCGGCAACTGTAAGGGACCATGGGGCGTAGTTCGCGACCGAATAATTACCGGGTCCGTTGTTACCAGCGGAGTTCGAAGTCAGGACTCCATTTTTCATAGCATGAAATGCCCCAATGGCTATGGAGTCCTCAAAGTAGTCTAGGGGATAGAAGCCGCCAACTGAGAGGGAGATGATATCCACACCATCAGCGATGGCATCATCAAACGCTGCGAGGATGTCCGCATCATAGCATCCGTATTTCCAGCAAATCTTGTAGACTGCTATGCGAGCAGAAGGAACAGCGCCACGAGCAGTTCCCTCTGCTAAACCATTGAGACTTGCACCGTAAACTAGTCTTCCAGATACCGTTGATGATGTATGAGTCCCGTGCCCTTCTGAATCTCTCGGTGACGGTATGTCAGTTTCTCCGTAAACGCCTTCCATATTGTAGTATTTAGCTCCAATGATTTTTCTGCCAAAATACCATTCAAGCATCACCACAAGCGAATTCCAGAAGCTATATAATACTTAGTTTGTTGGGTTTACTTGTTGCATGTAAAGTTTGATGAGGATTGACAAGATCCCTTCCACTTGCTTGGAGGAGGTCCAAAAACTTCATCGTCGAAGCTATCTGATTCCGGCCAGATCCCGGTGTCAAGCATGCCTACAATGATATCGCTCTCATAATAACTCCTTGTCACATAAGTTGGAAAGCCCATGAAGTTCCATGATCTTGTCGTGTGAAGCTGCTTCTTTCGGTTGGGGAACACAGACACCACTGCGCTCAAGCCTATAAAATAATGTTTCAGTTAACTCGCAATTCGATACGAAAAAGTCACCAGATTTTGGCTTAGAGTTATCTTACTTGCTATTCTCTTTGCCTCTTGATCAGTGAGCCTTGCTACAAAGCCATTAAAGCTCCTGTGATAGCTATGAACTAATAGCTTGGATGCTCCACTGCAATTGACAATGGCAGGAAGTGTCAAGACTTTGAACTCATATACAATAAAGAGTTAAAGAAACCATGACAGGAAAGGAGAAAGCAACCTTCCGACAACTTCTTCAAGCATTCTCCTATGAGTTGATTGTATCGGAGAAACAGCCGTTGGTCGAGCGCCCATGTACACGATATACACCTGTTGCAATCCAATATAAAATTAGCATTTGTAAATAAGTCGAGGATAATTCTGACAAAGATTTATCAATGAAGGGATTTACCTTTCTGCTGTCTGTCTCTGAAGCTCCAACATAGCTGCTGGCTATAGCGATGATAAGGCATAGGAGGAGGAAGAACCGCCAGGATGCCGAATGCAGAGAAACACGGTTATCCATTGGAGATATTCCTACAAGAAGAGAAGAGTGGAGTAAATAAGTTGATGCAATTATGGTTGGGTTCTATATATAGCAAGGAATCCAAGAACTATCGTTCACCTGCAAACAACGTACTCGAGGACAAGTAAAAGGAGTCTATGGAGGGCCAGTCAATCCGGTTCAAACCCGAAAACTCGTAAGAAACCAAACAAGAAGTACTTTTCTAATATGTAGAAGTAGCAGAGAGTATCAGGTAAGGTTCAATTGTGAGAGGCGATATGAAGTAAGCATTCTTATATGGTGCACTTGCGGGGACACCACGTAGAATAAAAATCCGCTTGCTTGGACTAGGAAGAATCACTCAAAAATTGTCCTTTCCGAAAACATTCCTCAGAAGCCTCTTTTCGGAGAGAGTACACGCAAATAATTTCTTCTTCTTTCCATTGATCGTAACTTGACAAAAAGAATACATGAGTTGCGTAGGTGCGTAGTACTACAAATGGACCGTATCTGAGACACAAACAGCTCGCGACAAACACGTCAATATCCAATGCTGTTCTTTTCTTGATCCAACATGATCTTCCGCAGCTGATTTTTTAGCTAAATTTCCTGTTTCCAGGAAAGAGATGCAGCACCAAGTCAATGGATTTGCTAACCTACTGCACAATAAAGCATTGCAGATGTCAATAATTCCACGTAACATATGAAAAAACCATGAAATCATACAAGACAAGAAAGAGATTATATAATCGAAGCCTATCATATGAAGCATTGCCTTGGATGCACGCCACTGTTGCCTGTATGCGCTCAATGGGCAAGACGCGCAACTCAACAACCTTTCAGAAAAAGATTATTTCATAATTTGGAAAATAACAGCAGAAAACTTTTTTTTTTCTTGAACCTAACAGTGGAGAATTCGCAATGTTAATGGTGAAATGGAAGTGTAAAACAACGTTGGGAAGCTCGGCCAATTTGCTTCCACCATCCCCCTTGGCATGCAATGCGACCTGGGAGGGAAACCATATGATGGATACTTTCAGTATACATGCTAGAAAGAGAGCCGGCTTTAGTCCTGGCATGCAGTGTCAACACCGAGTTGCAGGTTGAACCAACAAACCCAATATTAGTATGATGCAAATATGGCACAAGAGTTAAAGAGTTGGTCTTCATTGGTGATTTCTGATGAAACAATGTTTCTTCTTCGTTTTTTTTTCCCTTTTTTTCATGTATGAGTGCAACGAATTCTACTTCCTTGTGCCTACTGTATCATCCCGCAGCTTGCAAGAGAAAGCCCTCTGAACAAACGAGGGATGACCTTCAATCCTCAAAATAACTGACCGGAAGGCAGCATAGAAAACTGAAATGGAAATGGGAAATAAGTATAACTCGAGTCTGCTCTGATCTATCAGCAATCTTTTTGGGCACATTTGATTAAATATTACGAAGTATGATCATCTCAATTAGCAAGTTCAGTAGAAAGAATGCTAGTACGACTAAATACGTAAATGATCATGTTTCCTAATTTCTATCCAAACACACCCTCCAAGTTTAAGCGGTGTCCACATGTATTAAGCGTTTATAATAGTTCTTGTGCTTTCATCAACATTCACTGTAGGCTAAAAGCAAGGAAAAGTACTCTTGAAACTGCAAAAATAACGATATAAATAGTAACAGGCTAACAGCAACAAGTTGAGAATCACCAGATTCAATATCATTTGGCTGGAATTTGAACTATTTATTCAA
This sequence comes from Trichopus zeylanicus subsp. travancoricus, assembly GCA_005019695.1. Classification (NCBI taxonomy): domain Eukaryota; kingdom Viridiplantae; phylum Streptophyta; class Magnoliopsida; order Dioscoreales; family Dioscoreaceae; genus Trichopus; species Trichopus zeylanicus. The sequence continues at coordinate 576,576 of RXID01010938.1, forward strand.
CATTATAAGTTATACCATAATCTTTTACATTCACATGATCATGTACCCATTTTATATGCACATTCTGGTGTCCCAGCATGCATGATATGGTCTGGTATCTACTAGAGCACTGCTTTGCACTTTCATCCAACCTGCTTAAAATGCCAATGCACCTCGTATGGTACGCTTGAAAATGAAGAGTGAATCGACAATGTACAACAAGAGACCAGTCCTGAGCTAGGTGTTGAGATAATTTGCTGCCATCATTAACTCCAACGACATTTCCGGCTCAATATGGAACTCAGTCTCCTTCCCACTACATGAACAAGAATAAAAATCAAAATATAAGATCTCCAAGTGAACTATAGTTCAACTTGTTGACTCCAAGAAAACATGGACATAGTCATAGTTATTTTTTGGCTGATATTGAAGATAAATCAAAAGTAAAATTGCACTAAATACACATTAAGATGCAATAATGAAAGTTCCATAGCAAGTGATTTGCTTATCCTAGAGAACCCACTAAATGATACAAACAATGATCGTACATATAGTACTACTATAAAGTTATCATCTTCACTGTCTAGAGGGCCCGATAAGATTAAGAAGAAGAGCCTTGACAATAACCAGCAAAGGAGATTGATTTTTTAAAATCAATAAGAAATTACTCACTGTTCAAAGTTCGTTGTTAATCAAAACAAGAACAGAATGGTGGAAGGGCCAAAAAGTTCATGAACAAGCTGTAACAAATCATCAAAGACTGGAGATGGACTACAATTTAGGCCATAAATCAGTCAACAGTAGCACACCACTGCTTTGACTGGGCCATTTGAAGTTTTTCCAACAGCTCATTAAGAAAGTGATGCGGAAGATCAGATGGGCATTCTTCTAACAATTATTGGGTACATCATGTGAATGGTTTACTTTTGATTCACAACTAAGCTCCGTTCCAAGTAATTTCAAATAGAGGACCTTTTAGAGAGTATATAATTAACACAAGAACCTTTTAGTCTATTTCAAAAATTTGGTTTTGAATTAATATTATGTTAGCTATTGATTACTCTGGGTATCCCAACAATTTATTCATCTTATGCAGTCATCAAAAGCATGAGTCTCCAGACTTCTTCATTCTGTGATGATACTGACTTGTACTTGTGTAACCAACAAAATATTTTGTATTATGGATTATACAGAATGTCATGCGTTTGTTTTTTAACTAATCTGTAAGGCATTTCAGGATAAAATCTTTAGCTTTTGTCTTTCAAACATGTGGGAGGCTTGTTCACTAAGCACTCATCAAGTAATTTCTTTCACTTGTTTTTAACAGTCCTATTGCCATATAGTTTACCATAGGTTCAACAAAATTACAGAATCATTAGCCACCATCCAGCTTGGATGCTTTGATTGATATAACAACCAGAACCAAGGGCAAAATGAAAAAGGGTTCCATAAAAATTAATCATTCTGAGAAGAAGAAACAAAGAGAGATCAGACAAAGAAACTCTTTTCTCTAAATTTTCTATGTTATAAATTTTTTACATTCATCAATTTAGCACATAAATGGTAGATCAAAGAATCTTATTTATGCCAGAATCTCTTCAATAAACAATGTCCACCAACGAATAGTTCTAACCAACATCTAGCTACACTAGCTTACAATTCATTCTAGAATATCATAGACATTAAGCAACACCAACAGGCAATTTGAACACTCAGGTCTCCCAGATTCGCGTGTTTTTATAAGAAAATCATCATTTGAGCAAGTGTTTGGGTTCATGTGTTTTATAGAGAAGATTGGTGGATGATTGTTCAAGGAATAATTCCCAACTATGTAACTAGCTTCTTCCTCCTATCAACTATTCAAGAGAGAACTGAACCGTCAATGCATGTATGTGTCAATAAAGATATCCACGAAGCAAGTCCCGGCCCAAAAATCGAAACTTTGGGCATAACCACTTTGCTCTCACGGCGAAAGCCCAAAACTTAAATTCTTGTACGATGACAATGATTCGTCCGATAAAGGAAAGGGAGCAAATCTGGAGAAAACCTGGCGAATTGTAAGGACCAGTAGAGGTATTGGCAGATCTTCTCGAGGATCGGAGTACTGATCTCCGGGAACGTCACCTCGCCGCGCTGCGCCTCCGCGAAGCCACCTGCCGTCCGAGATCCAAGAAATGTCAGAAGATTCAAATTCCGAAAAAATGCACCGAAAGAGGGAAGGAAGGAAGAAGGACCTGGGGAGGTGAGCATGTTGCGGATGGTCTGGGAGACCATGGCGGCCTTCTTGTCAATCACGAACTCGAAGCCCTCCGCGCTTATCAGCTTCACTGTCTCCTCCCTCATCTTGCGATCCTCTCTTGCTCTTCCACTCTGTCCAATCGGCTTGGCTCGCCATGGCTACTACAAGAAGCCTAGGAGAAATGGGCGTAGGCCCGGATGGAACATGGCCCAGGCCCAGTTGAACATAGAAATGCTTTAAGCCCGTTTAGCGAGGGATAAAATCGTGATTAGACCATAACATTTACAAAATTATTAAACTTATAAAAGTATAAGGCCCGTTTCAATCTAAAAAAATCCCCTTCACCGGCAACCCTCCTCCTTCGTCGTTAGGTGACCTCTCCTATTATTCCTCCTCCTCCTCCTCCTCCTCCTCCTCTCTCTCTCTCTCTCTCTCTCTCTCTCTCTCGCTCGCTCTCTCGCCACCCGCTGCCGTCCTGATCTCCCCTCCACGTTGACTCGTGAAGCGCATTGAATCCGTAGCAATTTGGGATTCTTCCGATCGGATCTGGATTGAGGTATTATCTCTCAATTTTTCTCTGTGTTTCTTCAATCTTTTTTCGATCTTCTGTCGTGATTTCGATTGGTTTATGCAATTTTTCTTTGGTTTTTTCAGATCGGAGGGGGGCGACCGGGATCGGAAATGGGGCACAGGGTGGATCACGAGTACGATTACCTATTCAAGATCGTCCTGATCGGCGACTCCGGCGTCGGCAAATCCAACATCCTCTCGAGGTTCACGAGGAACGAGTTCTGCTTGGAATCCAAGTCCACAATCGGCGTCGAATTCGCCACCCGGACGCTTCAGGTGAGCTTTTCTTCTCCGCTCAATGGGTTGGCTTCTGGATCTGAATAACTTCTGACTGTTCTTCTGTTAATCACTTATGTATTAGTGGATAATTGATTCCAGATATTTAATTTTTGGGTATTCACCATGTTTTATTGGAGAAGAGTTCATGCTTATCGACTTAATAATGCGACATACCATAGGAAATGCTGATTCTCTTGTATTTTGGTTGATTCATATGGTACACCATTATTGATATCTGTTTGAGAAGATCCTATTAAGATTGAGTGCGAAAATTTGCGAGCTAGTGAAATGCGCGCTTGCAGGCAACTGGTACTTGTGCAAATTTTATCAAGGGGATCATTTAACTAATCCATAAATGAATAAGGGGAGAGCACATCCTAAGAATGAAGACACTTGTTGGTCATGAATTACTGCAGAGGATATCCGTGGGTGCATCGTAGAGGCGGGTTTTTTCAGATTTTGATGAATTATTCAGGAAATTCAAAACACACAACTCCTAGTGATTCCTCAAATTTGTGAATTTTACGTGCCCAGATATCTATATGCTTCCGACTAGACCTATTTCCATCTTCAGATTTCTATATTGCATGGGATATCTGATGAAAATCCTCTGCACCTAGCCAAAAGACTCAGATTATGGTTGGCTCTGAGGATTGGGGATAGTATTTCTTGAACATAGAAGATTGATGAATGATAGTTTATCACTGATCAGTTAGCAATCAAAGTAATGCCTTTTTGTTATTTTTCTTACTTCTAATAGTTAGTGCAAGAAACTCTTCAAACTAGAATACATTTTAAGAAACTCTTCTGGTACTATGAATGTGGCTTTCCAATTATATGACTTCCATTTTAAGAATACATTTATCTTCATTAGCTTTATTAAACAGTCGCCTGCAATTTCTCCATAGAGGCACGGTGCTGCCTTAATTGTTTGTAATCATTTTCCTTTTAGAGCAGATTGAAGGGAAAACAGTCAAGGCACAGATATGGGATACTGCTGGTCAAGAGAGGTACCGTGCCATTACAAGTGCTTACTATAGGGGCGCAGTGGGTGCTCTTCTAGTGTATGACATAACAAAGACGCAAACATTCGATAATGCCCAGAGATGGCTTCATGAACTTCGTGATCATGCAGACTCCAATATTGTTATCATGATGGCTGGTAACAAGTCTGATCTGAACCATTTAAGATCTGTTCAGGAGGATGATGCGCAGATATTGGCCGAGAGGGAGGGGCTTTCCTTCCTTGAGACCTCAGCATTGGAAGCACACAACATTGAGAAGGCATTCCAAACTATCCTGACTGAGATTTACCACATCATAAGGAAGAAGGCGCTGGCTGCACAAGAAGCAGCAGCCACAGCACCACCAATTCAAGGGACAACCATAAATGTTTCCGATTCTGCTGGTGGTTTCTCAAGGAAAAATTGCTGTTCTAATTAGGCATCATATGAGCCTGCACATCTTCAGATATAATTTGGCCCTAGCAGTGACACAATGTTTAGGTCATTTTTCATTTTCTCCACCATTTGTGATCTTCAACTTCACTGAATGTAGGATTTTGATCTCAAGAGAAGGTGCTAGCAATGCATCCAGTTTATATTGTTGTTTCTTTTTTTTTCGGTATTTTCAAGCAGACTAGTTTAATGGAAAGTAACTGAAAGGCTTGGTGCTCTTGTTTTGTATTATGAATTGATTCTAGCACAGAACTTTGCCATTTGCACAGGAATGAGCAGTTCAAACTTGCAAGTCGCAAGATTATAACTATACTTCTAGAGAATCTAAAAATTTTTTGAAGTACCACTTGAATGATCTAGCCAAGGCAAAAGTCATATTTTATCATGGATGGAGAGGAGTGTCTTTTTCAAGTCGCTGTTGACTACCAGAATTTATTATAATATTTTGGTGAACGTTTTTTTTTGGTATCATAAACATCAAAACTAATATATTAACTTTTTTGACATTGAATTATATGTGATTATTAAACTATGATATTAATTTGTTTTGTGTGCCTTTCTTATGAATTCTATAATTTATGCACAATGAAGATATTTTCTAATTTTTAAATTGATATATATAATTTGGGTGATAATAAAAATAAATTATTTTTTTGTATATTTATATATACAATTTGTCATATAATTATTTAAATTTAATTTTTTAAATTTATTAATAAGAAGTTCAATTTATTATTAAGATATCAAAGTTTGGTACTATTTAATATAATATTTTTATTTATGACTAGCATCTAAAATAAAAAGTTAATATTTAAATATTGATTCAAATAAAATTAATATAAATTTAAGGCAGAGTTATCTACAAGCTCTTGAGATTTGCCTTATTGTACCAAAAACCCGTCTGACATTTCAGTCATTTACCTACATTCTTTTTTTTCAATTTTAGTATCTCAATCCTCTGATTATTATTTAATAAATTTTTTTTCAAAAAATTTCACTTTTACACTCAGTAATTTTACAACTAAATTCCTAAAAAATTCTACTTTTTACCATCCACTCTTTCTCCAAAATATTTACAAATAAGCACCTTCAATATTTTTATTTATAAAAAAATTTCAAATGTTAATATTTTTCAAATAAAAATTTATAAAAAGAACCTTAAATATTTTAAATATTATGCAAATAAACCCTATATAAGAAATTAAATTATAAATTTTATATTTATATATTTACAAATAAGCCCCTTTAATATTTTTATTTCTAACTAAGTCCAAACTTTATAAGTTTTTAAATAAAATTTTACAAAAAAGAGTTGAAGATATCAAAACTTAAAATTTTAAAATACAAACCTAATATTTTATATATTTACAAATAAACCTCTCAAATATTTTTATTTATAAATAAGCTCAAATTTTATCAATTTTTGAATACATTTTCATAATATTAAATTTTTAAAAATTAAACTTTTAAATTACAAGATTAATATTTGTACATTTATAAATAGGCCTCTTAAATATTTTTATTTATAAATAAATCTAAAATTTTATCATCTTTAAAATAAAATTTTGTAAAAAAATATTGAAGATTTTAAAACATAAAATTTTAAATTACAAGTTTCATATTTGTACATTTACAAATAGACCCTTTAAATATTTTTATTAATAAATAAGTCCAAATTTTTTTTAAATAAAATTTATAAAAAAGAAATTAATGATTTTTTAATTAAAATCAAACTCACAATTTCCACTTGTACATTAACAAAGAGACACATGGAATATTTTAATTTATAAATAGTTCCAATTTTTTTTTTCATTTTTTTAAACTAAACAAATTTTACAAAAAAGACATTAAAAATTTTAAAACATAAAATTTTAAATTACAAGTTTCATATTTGTACATTTACAAATAGACCCTTTGAATATTTTTATTTATAAACAAGTCCAAATTTTATTTTTTTAAAATAAAATTTAACAAAAAAGAAACTAAAGGTTTTTTAACTTAAAATTTTTATATTTATACATTTTACAAATAAACCCCTTGAATATTTTAATTTATAAATAAATCCAAATTTTTATCATTTTTAAAATAAAAATTTACAAAAAAGACATTAAAGGTTTTAAAACTTAAAATTTTAAATTACAAGTTTCATATTTTTACCTTTACAAATAGACCCTTTGAATATTTTAATTTATAAGAGAATTATTTGGGATGGATTTTTGTCAGTTGCTCGAAAACTGTCATAAGACAATTCAGTTCAATATCAGACTTATCTAATTTTTCATAAATTTGTTTGTTTTTTGCCATAGTAACCAACTGGTGATGTCCGAGTTCAAATACATCAGACAAACTGAAAAGAATTCAGACATCAAGATAGAAGCACATCACTACTCAAGTGATACACAGAATCAATACATAATCTGGAAAGTATGAAGAACATTGTCTTCTTGACGCGAATATCTTCACACAGGAAAGAGTTCTTCCACTTTTGAGTGGCCATGCTCATGTTTTCATATCAACTTCAATCAAACACATCAGGAGACACCCTTGACAAAAAAACTTATTTGTTCATCCAAATAAACAACACAACCAAATGTGAAAACTGCTATCATTCCTGACTGCTTTATCAAACTGCATATCATAGCACTTATTAATAAATTGCAATTGATGATGAGATATGATACAGATTAATCTTCCACCTGCCAAGGAGCTTCAATTATGATGATAGGATTGCAGTAGAATGTTCACTTTCTGAGTAATCTCAACACATCCCCCACAAGATGCAAGGAACCAGTCACCAGGACCTGAGAGAACATCTATGATAAGACCTTTTGAATTTGAGATGCATAATAAGATATAAAAAAAAGTTCTCATTCTTTATTTTAAGTATTGGGGGCATAAAAAGAAGTTCCATCTATTTGAGAAAAATATAACACACTATTATCTTACTAATAGGATTAGAAAGGCCACTGTTACCTGAGTTCTAGTTGCCCTGTTCAACTGAGCACTTTCTCTGAGCCACTTCATGGCTAGTGGAAGGGAAGGAAATATTGAACTGTTCATAGAGTCAACAGTATTACTTAGGCCAGCCTGTCTGACTTCACATGAAGAGCTGACCCTACCATCAATAACTCCTGCAGAATAAGAGCTCACATTGAATGATCAGTAGCAAATAAACCAAAATTTTCTAGCAAAACTATTTTATATGTAAAAGGTTAACCAAACTTCTAGATACAAAAAAGCGTGCCAGTAATGATGTTACTTTTATCCCTGATGAGATTCTCCCAAACTTTCTGGAGTGTGAGCTGCCATGACAGAACAATTTTCTGGGGATAAGTTGTTGGGATTGCATGCGAGCCAACCTTGTTGTAGACTGACTGGTTTGGAACAAAAAGGGCCTTGTGAAAATGAACACCTGAAAATTAGTTGGCTTTTAAAATGGTAACACTGATAATCCATTCATATTTCAGAAAACCACCATATAATTAGAAGAATTGTGATGTATAATGTGTATTGCAACTCTTTTAATGATTGTACTAAGCCCCACTCTCTTGCCTCCCTTTCCTGACACCCTTGGTGGGAGATCTTAAATTCATCTAGGACTTACCACCAATGCCACCCAGTCAGAATTAAAAGAATCCTGGTTCAGCTGCTCCGGGAGGAACATAGGCCATCCAAACAAGCCTATTGGGCAAGGCCAAGTGGACAACTTATTCCACATCAACATACTAACATGGCAAAAACCATGTAATCGGAGTCCAAATGGGGGTAATTTTAAGACATTAGATAGGTTGCGGACGAGATGGTGAAGGGCTGACAATTTTTTGGACTCTAATTATATGTTTTTTGCCACATCAGCATGTTGACGTGGATTAAATGGTCCACTTGGCCTTGTCCAATAGGCCTGTTTGGATGGTCCACATCAGCAAAGCCCCAATAGAATTGCAAATTAAAATGAGTAACCACCAGAGAATAGCAATGATCTGGCATTATATTACTGCTGGCCTGATTATCATCAAAATAATTTTTTAATCTGGATTGAAAAACTCACTCTTGCTTTATTATAATGTTCAAAGCTTGGTTCAAAAGAATATATTAAAGGCTTTTAAACAACAATTTCAGTATAGCTATGAATATACTGAAAATGAAGTTTCAAGGAGAAGGAAAAAAAAATACTGAATAAGGAACAAGATATGAGGTTTGAAAGGGGAGGAAATAAAGAGAAAATTGGCCAAAGAAAGCAGGAAGAACAACATAGAAAGATAAAGCAAGCACAGCTGGACAGACAAGAGAGGCAAGTAATATTTTGTATGTTGGGGTGTGTGTGAGAGAAAGCAATACTAGTATGTTACATAGAGAATTTACACTTCTCATGGATCATACCATTATGAGCACAAGTGCTCATTAAAGGTGGAAGGAGCAACTGAGGTTCTCTCACTGACATGCAATTGAACAACAGTATCTGCAAAAAATGTTCACAAAATCCAAAAATACTGCATAAGATAGAAATAGCTTGGGTTGCTTAGATGAGACCTTGCCTGTCTAGCATATTGCTTGCCATTAGTCTGTTCATCCAGAGAATCTGAACACTGAGAATCTTTCTTGATAGCATTAGAGAACCATTTTGCACAAACCTCCAAACTTTCTGGACTATGTGCTCCATCTAAATAGAAAACCAATCCTCCGTTGCTAAAGTGCAAGTTTTGCATTGTAAAATGAGGATCAGGGACAAGCTGTGCTCGCCCTTGTAAGCTAGCCATTGTGAGCCCTCTAACAAATTGCTCCGGTAGGAATGCCTTAAATCAGAACCAGAAAGAGCATAACGAGACAGAACAAATATTGGTGACAAAAAATAATGTGTGCTGGATTACAAACTCACACTTTCATCAAGACTAATGCCTTTTGTATGACCAGTTTTTTGAAGCCAAGTCCGGGACAAGGCAACGGCAAGGCCTGCATTCAGATATTGATGCTCACCATCAAGTCCAAGTTGTTGGCCCTTCAGTAGGCTAATGTCCAGAGGTGATGCTACCTGTACAGAAATCTGTAACAACAGACAAAAGATTGTTTTCCTAGATATACGGCTGGTTGCTTCATTCTTTTGATACTTATGGAAACATGGCCATGTCACTTACACCTAACTGGGAGGCCCTATTTTTGAGAACAGACATAGCTTCTTCTGGTTGGGGAACAGTAAAGGCCGGAATTCCTTGCTGCATTTTGAAGATTCGCAATAAAGCTAAAGTAAAAGTACAGTTTGAAATTAATAAAAAAATTTCTAAATGATCCATCTAAGATGTAAGTTTGAGAAAGCACCTTGAAGATGCCAGCCTTCTGGCCTGCAATTTCTCCAAGTCTATTTCCTGTACAAATAAACACAGAAAATCCAATATCTCGCCAGACATCTCATTTTTAGCCATAAGCACTAAATATGATGTAACCTATGAGTTTCTCCAAACAAATTGTGCCTGACTAAACCTATGAGTTTCTCCAAACAAATTGTGCCTGACTAACAGCCCTTAAAGATAACATTTTGAAGGAGAAACTATAGACAACTTTATGAAACACCACCAAGAGCATTCACAGACATCAAAAGTTATGATTAGAACCGCAAACATATGTTTTCATAGGTTGAAAATTTGAAAGACAGAAAGAGCACAACTAACCAAGTATCTCCATGTGGTCATATCCAAGGGATGATATTCCACAAACAACAGGTGCCTGAATCTGAAAGTGAGCCAAAGAAAAGTTTTTAATGCCTTAGAAGTAGACCCTAAACAACCCTATATTTCTTGCCTTCTATGAATTCTGCTCAGTAAACAAGGTCATAGCATTTCATAGACAACCATTGAGCTACATTTACTGCCGGTGACTAAATATCAGGATCTGAAAGCACTCACCACATTGGTCACATCAAACTTTCCTCCTAAGCCAACCTCCAAAATAGCAACATCCACCTACTCCATAGAAAATACAACATTACGCCAACTTATCCACTAGAAATCATTCATGGATTTTAAGAGGCATGGAACAAATATGTAAAATCATCTCACAAGTGATAATACGTATTTAAATATGCCATAAAAATTGTAAGGAAATATCTTCCTAATTTAACGCTGAAGGAAATTAATAGCAACCTAAATAGAAGATTACTGTCCTATTGCCTCGATAGAGTGTTAATGAGAGTAGAAGAAAGACCAATGTCCTAGTATCTTGGTTGTTCAAATGCTTGAGCAAAAACCACTAGGTCCAGTGCTCAAGGATTAGTGAGGAGAAGAACATGAATGAGAGGAGAAGAGAGGTATAGCCAAGTAATGCGAAGTTTTATGTGAGAGAACCTGATAAAGCTTTATGTGATACACATGTACAGGATGGTTTCTATGAGCATTCTGCCAAAAGGGATCTTATGGTTAATGGAACTAAAACAGCATAAGACTAAAGGAGAAACACCCTTGAAAATAAAAAAAGTGGCCATAGGTCTCACCTGCTCTGCTGCAAATATCTGGAAGGCAAGCAGTGCAAGAAACCGGAAATAGGTTGGCATTGGTACATCATCAGTAGTTTTATCCTGCAAAAGTAGCAGATTTTATTTTGTTTTTCCTATCCATAAAGGTAAGGCACTATGTGCCAATAATTGTAGTTTGTATTGTATAGTGTCATTTTTTAGCATATCAGTGACAATGAAAATTTCCAAGATAAATGTAAATGGCAATAAAAAAACATGTCCCAATGGATCAGGTAGATGATTATTTCATTGCATCCCAAAAATCTCCATTTAAGCACTCCCTCATCAAACATGAATTATAATTCGGCCAATGTACAAGATCACTAGACAAAACAGGGGGACGGTTTCCCATTCAATCTTAGATTTTGCAAAGTTAACAAAAACCAAATGAAATGCATACCTGCAACCTGTCCCAGCACCACCAGAAATATGTCAAAAACTTCTCTTCGCAGATTTCTACCCTAAATTACTCAACAAGAGCAGCAAATAAAAGCAAAATAAGAAAATACTGAGCTTTAATTTCAAAAAGAAGAAGAAAAAAGGACGCCTAGTCTAGACAAACAGACGGTAGGACTCAAGAGTAATTTTCAACTCCCCTTGACAACAAAAGTGCGTTATTACTGATTTTCTCATTAGCTTGTTGGACTTATATCAAGGCCTGGATCTGTGATGCATGAACAGTAAAGATTGAAACAAGAAGCAGGAATGCAATGTTTACCCATCTAATCGGAACCGCTCCCGGACATCAATGAGGTGGGGGGAAGTGAAGAGCCCGGTTCGCAAACCGCAGTTCCGCAGGATGGATTCCGTAAACGTGCACGTCGAGCCCTACCAAAACAATCACCCAATTTTCAAATCTCACGAACACCTAAACATCCAAAAGAATCAACTTTCCCACCTTGCCTTTGGTTCCTGCGACATGGATGACATTCAATCGAGAAAGGGGTTCTTCCAGCTCCAAAATCTACCACCGAAAGAGATCAAAACGCGAACTTCGTCGGAATAATTCACAAAAGAGGAGACGGAGAAGGAGGACCTTGAGGTAGTCGAACAAGAGATCGAAGCGGTCGCCCTTGTTGGTGCCGTCGGCCCGGGTGCGGCGGGTGATGAGTGAGGACAAGCAATTTAGCGCCTCCTCGTACGCCGCCGCCGAGCTCTCCCGTTCCGGGGATCCTGCGTCTCCTCCGGCCATGAGTGAAACCTCGGGCGAGGATGAGGACGAGATGGATAGGATTGTTGCTGTGAAGCGTAGGCTTCCTCCGCCGCGCAGGCGGAGGTTGGTGTTGGGCAGAGACTGAAGGGTTGGGCTATCATGGGCCTTCGCATTTTTTCCTTGTCTACGAAAAACCTAACACAGGGCCGAAAACAGGGGGAGAAAAAGTTATTATATATTTTCAAAATTTTTGTTTATATGCTAATGCAATTTTTATTTCTTTAGGCCATTTTCATTTAAAAAATGGGTTTTCCACATTTTTACCTCTCAATCTAAGCCGATTACATACACGTCCCTGATCTTTTGGTTTTTATATAAGATTTAGACTTAATTATAGGGTTTAGGTGTAAAATTTAGAATTTAGAATTTAGAGTTTAAATTTTCTAAAATATTTTTCTCTATTTTTATTATGAACACTAATATTGATTGATAAGAGTGAATGGTCAAATTTTTTTTTAGAAAATATTTTATATGTATGTGCGCATGTATTTATATAAACATACACGTAAGATTACACTCAAAATTGGTTGAAGTTAATTAAAAGTGAAATTTTACTTGATTACCCTTTGGTTAAGTTCTTTCAAATGGCTAGCCTTTCTCTCAAAAGAAGAGCAAAGGGCGTCTAAATAGTTTATTACTCCAATCAGTCCTAATTAGCATTTGGTTAACGAAATTTCTTACAAATACCTTTTTAGGGAGGTACAAGAAAAATATCCTTCAGTTTTCATGTAGTTTTATGTAATAAATATTGATAAAAACACTAAACATGACAGAAAATAGAAAAAAATTTATGATTTCGAATGACTCCACAACTTGTTAACCATTAATTGAAATTTAAGATTTGTGTGCTTATAATTAGTGCCTGCAAAGTACTGTTTAATCATTATACTAACCTTGAACTGCAATATCAATGGCTAAAATTATACTAGTCATTTTAATACCAATTGATGTAACAGGAGAAGGCACAAGGGATATAGAAAAAATTACTGTCTTTTCACCATATAGATCTTTGAATCCACAAGGAAGATGAAAGTGAAAAAATCCAAAATAAGATAATATTATTCATAAATTTTTTTTTAACAATCTTGATTTGTATATATAATCATCTAATAAACTTAAAGTCTTATTTGGTATAAATTAAAAATAGGACTTAGACTTCACTATTAATTTAACTTAACATGTCTTAAATTAAAAAAATCTAAATATTATTTCTTTGTAGGCTATCACTATTATTGACTCAGACTCATAAATAAATCCTAATTTTAATCAATACAAGTCAAGGTTTTAAAAAAAAGAATGCTGGGACTCACACTCCCAACCCCTTTTGAAAACTCCATATTAAATAGTTTAAATATCTTCCGCCACGAGCAAATTTTTTGGTTTATCTTCACGTATTCTTTGGATTTGAATTTGCTTTTACCAAGATGACGTATAATCATCAAGTTTGTATTCAATAATTTTCATCTTTTTCTTTTTAGAAACCTCTATAAGCTCAAAGAATTTCTTAACTTTATCCATCCAAATAAATAAATCCTCATAATTATAAAAGTATAGAATATTCACCTTACCAAGGTTTTGATTTTTTTAAATAGTTTCGTAAGTTGATCTCTAAGACGTCAAACCGCAAGCTTATTCGATGATCAATTGACAAACTTAGTTCTTAGTTTTAATCTATTTCAAAGGTTCATGCTTTCTAATGATAGAAGGAAGAAAATTTTATTTGATCAAATCTCGAATTTGATAATCTCTTAAATCACCATTCATAGAGTTATCGTCACTAACTATAATTAATGTAGTTGAGCCAGGGAACAACCTTACTCGAAAACCACTTGATGCAATGAGAGTGAAAGGGGGCACGAAGGATAGACAGAAAATCACCGTGTTTCTCATTATCATAGATCATTGAATCCACAAAAAAGATGGAAAAAAATAAACCTAAAATAAAAAAATATTATTGATGGAAATTTTTTTTTTTTTTACAACCTTAGCCTATATATATAACTCTCTAATAAACTTAGAGTCTTATTTGATGTAGATTAAAAATAAGTCTTATTTGGTGTAGATTAAAAATGAGACTTACACTCCACTATTAATTCTACTTAATATATCTTAAATAAAAAATTTAAATTTTATTTCTCATTGGTCTAGGACTATTATTAACTCAAACTCATAAATAAATCCTATTTTTAGTCAATATAAGTACTAAATTAGCCAAATTAGTAAAAAAAAATTATAAAAATTAATTTCAGCTTTCCAACATATAGTTATTTGCTAGATTTGGATAAGTATTTTAGGAGATATGACATTCGAATTATAGTTTTACCAATTTGACGGATCATAATTGGAGTTGCAATTTAACTTGAACTCAATATCTAATTTTACTATAAAAAGGATGTAATTTTCTATATCAGACCTCTCCACTTATGAAAGACTTATCCTCAAGTCAAAACTTGAACTCTTTGTTATTGTAGTTATATTCTCTTCAAATACTTTTTAGTATAGAACTTAATAATGTAAACCGATGAGATTTCTTCAAATAACGTCTTCCGTATTTTGATCTCCTTTTTTTTTTTGACACAATTACTTAAACTTTTGCATGATTTTCTTTGATTTTATTTGAAATAAAATTTTTGCACACATTAACCTATGATTTTTTGTCATAGAATAAAAATATTTTTTATAAGTTTATTGACAATTACTAAAATAATTTGAATATATTATTGTAAGTTTGAATCTTGTATAGTGATAACTCCTATAGGAATTTTCTCTACTTGTTCACATTTGATAAATTCAAAGAATAATATTGAGTATCACAATCAATATTTTCACAAGTAGAAAATTCTTTCTTATAACCTTCAAGATTGTCAACTAGTTCATATAAATTTTCATTAGTAGTCTCTTAAAAATTTTTATAACATCCAAAGCTATTTTATATGATCTTTTAACTCATCGAAAAAAATTATGGGGCCTTCACTAAGTTCTTCACTAGTATGTTTATTTTTCACATAATCCATAATCTTTTTTTTGTCTTAATAATTCAATACTAGAGGAAAGTCACTAAGATATAAAATTAATACTTCATGGCTGTCTCAATTGATTTTAATTTTGGAAGTCCTTAGATAAGAAATACGTCTTACTTGATTTTGATTCATTTTTGAGAAATTTACATTGAATAGTTTAAGCATCTAGAGAATTAATAATAATCTCTATCAATAATATTTTCTTATTTTAGGTTTGTTTATTTTCCATCTTCCTTATAAATTCAATGATCTATGGTGGTAAGAATACAGTGATCTTTTTCCTATTTTTCGTACCCTCTCCCACTGCATTAATCAATCAAACTCTTTCTCCAAAATTATTTTTTTTTCTTTGAGTTTGATCATGAGGTGGATATTTTGATCATGAGACAAAAAAGACAATCATAAATAACTAATCTCATATATTGGAATTTTATTTTATTAATATCTCATCTGACTTTTGAAAAATAAAAATTCGAAGAGGAAAATTTTTTTTCTATACTCTAGTAAATTTATGATATTTTTTCTATATTTTCTTAACAGATGTAATTTCTTGTATACCCCTAAAAAACAATATTTTTCAAAAGTACCTATCTAGGAGAGGTATTTGAGAAAGAAATAAAATTCATTAAAAGCATATGAAAAATTACAAATTTTTGAGAAGTACAAGAGAAATATCACAAGCGGGGAGAAATTTTTCCGAAAAATGATTATGATAAATTCTGATAACAACTGACCAAGACAGATAAAAAAAGTGTCTGGGTGGTTATCACGCTAGTCGAGCAGGCGAAATGTGCCCGGTTCGAATCGAGGCTCAGACACGAAGTTTATTTAATTATTATCTTTTTGTTAATTTTTTAAAATTCCTTAACATGATCGGCAGCCTCGAATACGCAAACGGAACGCGTTGATCATCGTCCCCATCCCAAACTCGCAAGGCAGAAGGTAATCTTCTCCGATCTCCCCTCTGCTCGCCGTCGTCACCGCGCTCACCACGCCGCAGTTCCTCCCTGCTTGTCGTTGCTCGGGAGAAGAAGCCGACGAGTTCGAGAAGAAGATGGATTGGAGTAACGTCACGGCAGAGGATCTCCTCGACGCCTTGCGCGAGGTCGAATGGTCCTCGCCCCCCCGTCCCGTCTCCGAGTTCTTCTCAAGGTTCACCGTCCCTAGATCCCACTCCAAATGGAACAGCCGCTTCAAATGCAATCTCTACTAGTACGCACCGCCTTCCCTATCCCCTTCTCCCCTTTTGTTCGATCGTCGATTTCATTCTGTTCAAATCGTCTGCGATCGTGATCAATTACGCGATTCTTTTTGAGATTCTGATTTCGGCTTTGTCGTAGTTTGTTTGTGGAATCCTTCACCTGCTAAGTGGATTTATAATTTTTATTGAAAAACTTGATTTGATTTTCTTATTCTACTTAGAAGCCCACAAAACTAGATTAATTCAAGTGAGTTGTACTGAGCGCATTGAATTTATTTTGGCACAGCTATTCTGATGATTTCGTTTTACCTGATTTTGCAGCTATCGGACGAACTACTTCATTATGATCATATTCATTCTGGGTAAGTAAATGATCCGGGCAGTGTAAGATTGTGGATTCTTCTTCTTTGGTTGTAAGGTTTGATTTTATTGCCATTTGTTTCTGCTGCAGGGTTGGCCTTTCTGAGGAAGCCACTTGCTATTGTTGCTGCCCTTTTGACAGGCTTAAGCATTGCATTCCTTAATGATAGGTAAGCTTGGTTGAGCATTAATATTCTGAATCTGCAAAACTGGATTATATCGTGCTAAAATCATGATACTATATCTTAGATACAGTGATGATTTTCCTAATAACATTGGAAGCAATGAGAGGGTTATTATTATGTCTTATGGAATCAATTGAAACTGAATTATAACTAGCTCTGTAATTGGAGCTGGTTTCTTGCTCCTTCAAAAGACTCCAGAATATCAGGAATCTTACTAGCAAACTTACTGGCTTGATTTCTAGAGTAGTTATTTCTTCTTCTTCCTTTCTTTGTTTTTTTTTTCCTTTCTCTCTAGAGACTCTTGAGAATTTGATAGAACATTTTCTTTAGTGTGCTGATGTGGGACAATTTCATCCTTGGGCAGTATTTTGACTGCCATTTATCGTTTTATAATTGAGTATTAATGGAAGAGGTATCTATTAAGTTTTATAGAATTCACAGGGTGTATCGTCTCTGAAACATAGAGGTTGACGGGGGCAACATTTCTTTGCCAAAACTGGTTCTGTTATCTAATATCGAATTACCATTAGTATTTTTCTCCTTAATTTCACTTGTATGAAAGCTATTATAAGTGAAATTTGAACTATAACTAGAATCATGACTTTGACGTTTTACATGTTTGCCTTGCTATTTCCTATGCTTGTTCGTAGGCGGTCAATCTGTTTGTTTGTTGAAATCTATATATACCTACACTGTACTCCCTAGTTGTTGCTTTCATGCAAGTATATTTGGTATGAGTATTCCATGCTCTGAGGTGTTTCATTACAGTTTTGCAGTTACTTTCAATGAGAAGGTGACAAGAACTGTGAGACAATTTTCACCGCATTTAGCGGCAAAGCTGAGGCCTCCAATCACGTGAGCTTGCTGAACTTTTATTGTTGCTAGTTATCAGTGGGCTTGTTTTACTAATTTTGCAAGTTTTGAATTTTATTGTGGCCAGGCCCGTTCTTCGTGGAAGACCATCTGCCAAAAAGGCAATTCACATTTGTGGGCAGCCCCGGTGGATGTTTGTATTGGTATTTTCAGCAGGTATCCAGAAACTTCCCAAATGAATGTTGTAAAATATGCAATTTGGCATCTCTGGGTAATGGGTGAGCCAAATGTTTCCTATTGACCAAATTTGTCTCTGATTGACAGCTAGTTGCTTCCTGTGGTTTACCTCGTGCCGCCTGCTCACGGTGCTTTGGGCACTTGCCGTTGGTCTTCTTGGTATCTACAAATCCCAGCCTGTTGATTTTAAATTTTTTTCTGGTAGCAGAAAACTATATTTTCTAATGGCTGTTTGGTGTTTCCTAGTGCAGCAACAATTCTTCATGCAAGCTTTAGAACCCCTAATCTGAAAGCACGACTGAACACTTTCCGCGAGGAGTTCCGTGCAGTATGGCGCAATTATAGTGAGCTGTAACTGTGCTGCAAGGATGTTATTTGCTGTCAGTATCTTAATCTTTGTTTAAACTTTTTATTTATGTTAATGAAACTGATTCAACTAGTAATCATATCAGGAATATGTCCTTCCCTAATTTTTAGCTCAATTTGAATGTTTTACTTGCATTTCCTTGTCAACTGAGGACCACAGTTTTATGCTATGTGATAATTTATGGTCTTATTCTGGATTGGCAACCTTATTAGCATTGTTTTTCTCCCTTCTTTTGTTTATATTATTCTGGTAAATGTTTGCATCTAATGGTGATTTAACTACTTAGCATGTGGTTAACTGCATACAAACGGAAATGCAATTTGACCTGTATATTGTTCAGCTTCCCTGCAGGTAGGATTTGAAGAAGCATGGAATTCTGTGGGCAGAACCTGGGAATTATGTGTTTGGATGTGGATCGATGCCTTGGGTTTGTAGTTATTTCACTGTCATAATGTCAGTGTGCCGTATTCGTTGGGTCGCCGATCGATCATTTTACTAGCACAATGCGACCTTGTACATGCTATGCTGTAACTTTACAACCATGTATCAGAATAATGCTATAAGCTAAGACTTGTTGCTCCAAATTGGCCTTGTTATCATTTAGCTTTATTCAGTTTCGTGGGTCGTGCTTTGTAGACCTATGACAAAAACGTATGGGAGTTGGTGGACCTTGGCCAACTGACTTTGTTTTTATTGTGTTTAAGAAATTTAATTTTTGTGCAACTTGGATTTTCCTGTATACCTGCATCCTGTATTTCTTGCCAAATAGCCGAGAACAGGAAATGCAACTTTTGCAAGGCACATATATACACATGCATTCTGAGCCCCGTATTTCAAACGAACGTGGCGTCTGGCAACCTCAAGCTGTCAAGCAACCAATAGGCAAAACAATACCACACAAAGCGTCATACCCATTGTAACACGCAATGGCAGCACAAGAAAAACCAAGGGCATACCCCACCCCCCCCCCCCCCCCCCAAAAAAAAAAAAAAGGAACATAAAATGGATATTGAACATCCAAAAGATGGTGTTCTTAACTAGTATCATAACTCATCCCTCTCAGGGTGATGCAAAAACTGAGATGGTGCCATCATCCTGGAAAGTACTGCATCATTCAGAGCTTGCCAGGATCTTGGTGCAGAAATTTAGATCAAAAGTACTGCAAACAATCTAGGTTGGAAATATCACAGTTGGATGCTTCCTTTCTTAGTTTCAGGTACCAAAGCAGCGGTCACCAGCATCCCCCAATCCTGGGACTATAAACCTGCACAATAATAGCAACTAATGAGCTGAAAAAACACCATGTTAGCATTGCATAACATTCATGTAGGGACAGAACAGTGAAAGTATCGGTGTGTGCTTTTTATGATGAACATGTTGGCAGATGGATGTACCCTTTCTCGTTCACTACAGGGTCAA
Source organism: Trichopus zeylanicus subsp. travancoricus (assembly GCA_005019695.1). Classification (NCBI taxonomy): domain Eukaryota; kingdom Viridiplantae; phylum Streptophyta; class Magnoliopsida; order Dioscoreales; family Dioscoreaceae; genus Trichopus; species Trichopus zeylanicus. The sequence continues at coordinate 596,417 of RXID01010938.1, forward strand.
TCATTCCTGCATAAACTCGCAACCTGAAACACAAATAAAGCAGAGGAAATGGCAACAGTCATGGAAGAGACATTGATTGTTCTCTTCATGTTATGATCTGCTTACCCAGGGAACTTCTTGCTGAGCTTCTGAAGTGCTGGAGGGGCAGCCACAGCAGATATCTGCACCATATATTCATATAAAATCACAGGACGTAGTAGATAGTGAACTACTAGCAGTAGATTGGAAATAATAAGTTTTACTGAACTTACAACTTTAATGTGCTTATTATCAACACCACAATCTTTCAACAAGTCAATTGCTGCGACCATTGTGCCACCTAAAAAAGCCATAAAATCATCCCTCTCTACCATGGACCTGTGTTTTCTGATGCATGATTTGGTACAAATAAAAAACTAGAACTTTGACGCAACAAATAATGATTGCAGTCCTATGCATCAAGAATTAGCATAGGACCATGGAACAGGTCTGGATGGATTTCCTTCCAAAGTCCAGCTTTGGCTTGCCATGAGTACTTTCTTTAAAATAGTCAGGGTCAAACAGCAAGGAATTCAAACTCTGGGCTATGTCCTTTTTCTTAACATGGATCTAAAAGGCTTTGATAAAAAATGAGAGCATGTGGCAACTGGAAGAGTGAAAACACTTGATTGCTTCAACCAACTAGAAACAATGAAAGTTGAAACCTCCTAAAACAAAAGAACAATCAAGAAGACAACCACACCAGTTAAGGTAAAGAAAAGAAAGAAGTTCCTCTGATAAAAACATAAATTTACCAGTAGCAAGCATAGGATCAATAATGAGCACACGAGATCCCCCTGGAAACTTGTCTGGTAAACTGCAACATTCACCAAAATTATCATTAACAGATTATTGATTTAAATCCATAAGCCCATCACCACAGGCATCATAAGAAAATAAACAAAAGTACCCATAAAAGAAATGGCAGATCATTTTCTGGCACAAAAGGCATGTGAATGAGATGTGGGAATGAAAGGGTACTAGCCAATTATGGGTGTCAAATACAATCAGAAAACAAATTTCCTTGCCATAACAACAATGAAATAGTAATGATCCCGTCACTCCTGTCTATTCTTGTTCTCCTTCACCAACCCTTTTAGCCAGTACTTCTATCAGATTCCATAATTTCCATAAGGAATAAATAAAATTCTTATTGATAACTGATAAAAGTTGATCTGTGAGTGGAAATAAAATGAATAAGAAAAGGCACTTTATGCAAGGCTATAAACAAGCTAAACAACAAGTTCTACCAAATGTTCAGCAAGTAAATAGATTTCATTAGAGACTAAAATTTAGTAGAATTTAATGAAATAAGGATGAGTAGAAGATTTACTTGTTCAAGTAGACAGATGGCTGAAGTGTTTCTTCATCCCTACGCATACCTTCATAATCGGAAAGAGCATATTTATTAGTTTCAGTACATTATCAGAAATAGAAAAAACAGAAATCTGTGTCATAATACTTTCAGGATACGGTTAAATTTCAGGTAATGATAGTTAGCATTAACATTATGCATCTGTGGCCTCATAATTACACATATGATCAAGAAATTTAAACCACGGTTTTGAAAAGCGGCCGAAACGTTTCGGTTTGTTATGATTTCGGTTTTAGGGTTTACCATATCAACTGAAGGTGGCTTTGTGGTAGTTTAACAGCAAGGTCGGCTTGCTTCTCTTTCCCAGTAGCAGCGATCGGGAGGACATCACAGCCAATCAAGGCGACAAGGAGGCCAACTTTGTGGCAGTCCAACAGCGAGGAGGCGGTGCAACGTGATGCGGTGCACTAACGCGATGCGGGGCTAGAGGCGAATGGGTGCAGCAGCCAGGAGAGCTCAAGGAGGAGTTTAGCGGCCGGCTCTTTGCTCCGGCCAGGTGTGCATGGGTGGATACGACAGCAACAAAGAGCATTGGAGGAGGGTGCATTGTCGGCCGGTATTCTCCTACACGGGCCACACAAACGAAGAGAATGAGCTCAAAGGCTTTGAAGGGGAGAATCTCTGAGGTGGCGTGCTTGATTAAGATGTTGTTTATGTGAATCAGTCGATGTCCATACTTGCAGCAGTAGCTCGTGTCGGCATCTATGCTTGCAGCAACAGCACGACGAGGTTGGCTCGGTTCTCTTCCCCACTAGCAGTGACGGCGGGACATCACAGCCAATCAAGGCGACACGGAGATTGGCTTTGTGGTAGTCCGACGACGAGGACACGGCATGCTGCGGTGCAATGACACGATGCGGGACCGGGGTTGGCTAAAGGCGAATGGGTGCAGCAGCCGGGAGAGCTAAAGGAGGAGCTTCGCAGCCGGCTCATTGCTCCGGTCAGGTGTGCATAGGTGGATACGGCAGCAACAAGAGCACTGGAGGAGGGTGCATTGTTGACCGGTGTTTTGCTGCACGGGCTACACGAACAAAAAGGATGAGCTCAAAGGCCTTGAAGGGGAGGATCTCCGCGATAGCGTGCTTGTTCGAGATGTCGTTTATGCGAATCAGTCGGCATCTATACTTGCAGCAGCAGCAGCACGACAAGATCGGCTCGGTTCTCTTCCCCACTAGTAACGATCGGCGGGGCATCACAGCTAATAAAGGTGATAAGGAGGCCGGTTTTGTGATAGTCCGATGACGAGGAAATGGTGTGGCGTGATGTGGTGCAATGGCACGATACGAGGCTAGGGTTGGCTAGAGGTGGACGGGTGCAGCAGGCAGAAGAACTCAAGGAGGAGGTTAGCGGCTCTTTGCTCTGGTCAGGTGTGCATGAGCAGACACGGCAGTAACAAGAGCGCTAAAGGAGGGTGCATTGTCGGCCGGTGTTCTGCTGCATGGGCCACACAAACGAAGAGGATGGGCTCAAAGGCCTTTAAGGAAAAGATCTCCGAGGTGGTGTGCTTGATCGAGATGCCGTTTATGCGAATCAGTCGGCGTCCATACTTGCAGCAGCAGCACGTGTCAGCGCCCATGCTTGCAGAAGTATCACGGCAAGGCATCCATGGTTGCAGCAGCAGCGCAGGTGCTTGACAAGGTATCATAAATTTTCTTCTTGGCTTGCTTCATGGCCTGCTTCTTCCGGGTTTGTGGATCTAAGTAAATGGACCTGTTTGTAGATTGTAATGGCGTGATTGTAAATGGAGCTGCTCTTCTACTTCGCTCTCTTGCTGGGAAACAAAAACAAGAGGAGGTAGAAAGCGGCTGTTCAAGACAATTAAACTTGAAGATAGCAGTTATATCAAGCTGTAAATTAAACCCCTATGTAACTAGTAAGTGCATACTCATAATCTATGTACATAAATATATATTAATTTTGTATTAGGACTTAATAATGTGTTTAATCATATTTTGTAGGAGAGTTATAAAGATGATCAAAGGAGTAAAATGAAGAAGAAATCCAAGAAGAGGAAGTTTAGCTCTTCTTCATTCACATAAATCTGAACTACACTGCTATTTTCTATGATAAGAAAACCTAATCCTAAGTTCCTAACCCTATTTTTTCTCTTTGCCCGATTATTTCAATAAAGGCATAAACAAACAAGTTACTTTGTGAAAAACAAAAACAAAGTTTTTGATGTTTTATTAGC